>CM055113.1:13156905-13819405 GCA_029204225.1 Diphasiastrum complanatum | reverse complement strand
AATATTACACTAACCTTCCATCCACATCCGCGAACAAATTCCCATTCTAATTCGGTCACTTCTTCTTCGTTTTTTAATGCTTTTAGCATCGTATCAAAAACTCATTCACGAGAGCATTTTGAAGGTAAAGGCTCCAAAGGTTCGTCGTTCTCCAACGCCCTTCTTCTTCTTCTTCGATTGATATTTCTTCTTCATTTCAATGTTATGTTTCTTTCCTTTTTGGCTTCTTCATACCTTGAAATCCACTTTTTCATTTGTCCACAATTATATAATATGAATGTGTCAATTTTCTCTTTTAATTGAGGTGAAAGTCTTTTTTGCACACCATTTCCTTGTGGCACTTCACCCTTAACGCGTTCATCTTCTTCTTTACACCACATTTTTGGACTTGCAGGATGCAATTGTGAGATTATTTTGGTGATATAAAACAAAGATTCCTGTACAAGCCAACTTTCTGCAATGCTACCTTCTGGCCTTGCCTTTTGTCTCACAAAGCCCTTCAAAACTTTCATAAAGCTCTCAAGGTAGAACATCCATCTCGTGTGCACAGGTCCTACAATTGATACTTCTTCAACCAAATGCACTAGAAGATGAACTTGTATATCCAAAAAGGAAGTTGGAAAATCTTTTTTCAACAAACATACCATTTCAATCATTTGGATTTTCATGGAATCCAATTCACTATTTTTTATTGCTTTTGAGGAAATCCACCTGCAAGATTGATAGTACATTAGGTTGTTTAACACATAAAAAAATTAAAATATCACATATTTATACAAGTGCTTAAAAAAATATACAAACCTAATCATCGATGACAAATTAAAAAGCATATTTCATACGTCATCGTTGAAAAGACCTCAAATAGAAAGTGGAAGTATGAATTGCAACATCTTATGCCAATCATGTGATTTCAATCCACTTAATTTACCATCTTTGCATAAAGAATGTGCATAGCCTGTTGGAGTTCTCACTTGTTTTATGAATGTTTAACATATGAGAGTTGCTCTTTTGTAAGAATCCACGACACGCTAGGTAGAATCTCATCTCCACCTTCGGTGTATTGAATCCAATAGGGTCTTTTCACATCGGCCGCTTGTAGATCTTTACGAGCTGCGGAGTTGTCTTTTATGCCAATGATGTGGTTTCATAAGAATGCACCGATGTTTTTGAATATGTGCATAGGATACAATAGATGGTTTATCAATAAATTCCTCCAATAGAGTAATCTATGAAAAATAGACAACCGTTTCATACCATCAATGGATTCATTCCGTGAAGAATTAACGTCGTGATGTTTAAGCCATTCACCATGCCATTCCGCTACCCATGCATGGGGGCGGTGGTGTAGTTAAAGGATTATCTCCTCGCCCTCCAAAAAATTGCCTATTCAACCTTCGAAAATGATGATTAGGCGGCAATTATTTGCGATGATTTTTGTACACCACTTTTTTTAACATATTTGTGCTATGTCGACCCTCCAAAAGTGGTCCACAAATATAACATGCGTTGTAACCCGATGTGGTTAAACCTGCATAGTTCATAAACCAAATTAAACATAAGCTTAGTTCAATATACTCAAACGGTAAACCCTAAAATGGATTAAACCTAAAACATTAGATACCTGAACATTCGCTTAAACCGGGGTAGTCATGCATCGTCCACATTAAAATTTCACGAACAACAAAGTTTCGCTGTTGTAAAGGTCTCGAGATGTCGTAAGCGTGAATACCATTCTAAAGAATGCACAATTCATCGATCAAAGGTGCAAGATACACATCCATGTTCTTGGCCTTGTACTTTCCTGGAATCAATAAAGCCAATAACAAGTGTCTCGTTTTAATACTCAACGATGGGAGTATGTTGTAATTAACGAGCACAACTGGCCATGTCGACCAAGTTGACGCTTGAACGCTAAAAGGAATTACACCATCCATAGCAAGGCCAAATCTCAAATTACGAGGTTCATTTTTAAACTCGGGCCATTGGTCTTCAATATGTTTCCATGCAAGTGAATCACTTGGTACTCGCATCACATCATCCGTAGATCGATTTTTGACATGCCAATCCATTAGTTGTGCCAAAAATTTACATCAAAATAAACGTTGCAATCGTGGGATAATTGGAAAATGTCGTAACACTTTTCGTGGCACTTTATCCCCTTGTACGTCATCTCACCCCTCATATGATTATTAATTACATCATAGGCCAAGCTTGGAATGACGAGGCATAACCAATAACCATATACACCTGGAGTGACCGGCTATCCGTGTCAAGAATTATTCCGATACCCTTATACAGGACATGGACGTAACACCAAGAGCCCAAAGCCCCTTGACCTCCAATCCCCCAGAAGAGGATTCAAACAGTTCCATGATACTATTAGTTAATACTCTTGATTCTCAGTTTCAAACAGATCAACAAGTAGTTCAAGCAAATCAGGCACCAGATATCGTCATGATTGTTAATGCATTAGTATTTGAAGCAGTTCAATGCCATCGTGCCCGAAGGTTTTGAAGGAGAAGATCTCCTCGAGGAAGAAGAGCCACAAGCAAAAACTCAAGACCCCAACTCAGACATGCTCCTCTATCATTTCCTCCTCCAAGACCCATGGATTATGGTGACACACTTGGTTTAGTCAATAACCTTGTGCATGTGATCCAGACCATGATTGATGAGAAGACCACCATGGAAAAGCAAAACTCCAAGTTGGGATCAGAAAATACTCTATCAGCCAGAAAGTCATCAAGCTAAATCGAGAGTTGAAGGTCATCAAACAACATGAAGCCAGGTCCGAAGCGGAGATGAAAAAGGCCAAGCAATCAGCTGACACCTTGGAAGACTATGTGGATACTCTCTATAATAAGCTGACGACTATGCAAGATCAAGCCATTCAGGATGCAAAACAACAAGTATTGCTGCTTTAGGGGCAACTAGACATGGCAACACTTGATCGAGAACGAATTCAAGGTGAATTGGATGCAACCACCCTTAAATAAGACACATACCTACAAACACAAGTTCTAGATCGTCCTGTCTCACTAGAGGAGATTAGTTATTTATTCAAAAAAGTCGAGACTTATCATTCCTCACTGGCTGATTTCCAAGAAGGGTTTAATAAGTTCAAATGAACAACATTGACTAAGTTGGTCAAGGCCAAGGTAATAATCAAAGACTACGAGAAGACAACCACTCAGGTCTTAGAATCAAACCCTCTGATTCAAGTTTTAGTACTGCCTTTGTTATCTCCTCAACCACAAGATCAGGGAGAATTTGATATCGAATTGGATCACGAGAAAGATGCTGAAGAAGTTATCAAATCTCAAGCCACGGATGCAGGTCTATCAACCTCAACGACTAGGCCATTATTTTTAAAGTCGATTACCATCAAGGACCAAATTCAGGCATTTCTACAACAACATCTGCATGAGTCCTCCAGGGGTGGATGGGTAATAAAATTCAAGACCTCAGACATAGAGGCAGAGAAAGAATTGGATAAGCTACCCGCATTGGATGAGCAACCGTATTGGCACAAGACAGTTTTTGAGAAAGCTCCAAATTCCATCAGAAGCTATGTTGCGAGCCCTCACCAATGACATGTTGTCCTTACTATGTCCCAATGCTGCAACGCAATAAATGGAAAGATTTGGGTGTCCAAATGGATCAAATCAGCATCCATATCCCAAACTGGCCCATAATATATCAGAAATATGATGGGACAACAACAATGGATTTCAACAGAGCCCTTCAGGCATATGCGTACGAGTATACATCTTCACCAGATCCAACCGTTAGAAAGTTTGCTCTGTTCACAAATGACTTGTCTGTTTATGCAAGATGGGATGATTGCCTACCTATGTTGGCTTTCGATCCAAATATGCCCATGACGTCCGACAAGGCCTGAAATTCATGGAGAAGGTTCAGTATCACCTGATTAAGGTGTGAAGGGAGGCCCTTGCGGATATTGAGGCAACCCTACCCCTAGTTAATAAGTGAGAGGGATTTCGCACCCTGCATGTGTAAGTCCCCAACCCGATGATCACATAGAGATTTGACTAATTAGATGCAATAGCTCCCTATTGCATGTCATTATAGTGTCTTCACAAGGTTAATGATTACATTTTTGGCCTAGTTTGAAATAACGAAGCGTAACTAATAATCTTGTACACTAGAGTACCAAATATCCATGTGGTACCAAATATCCACGTAACTAATAATCTTGTATAGTAGAGTACCAAATATCCAAATCATGTTTGATACAGAGGATATTTGCTATGTGGAGCTTGGAGAATGCATACTGAGTGCTTTTGAATATTTTTATCTATGATCAATGCGACATGAAATTTAATTTAGTATTAGAGTCTGACAGGGGTTGAGCATAGAGCAATGTTGTTGTTTAAGAGAGCTTCAAAAGGATGAGGTTCCGAGAGTCTGGGGTTTACGGTGATCAGTAAGTGAAAAGTTTAGTACCGGTGCACTTGTTCAGGCATAGCTCAGGACTAAGGATTGGTTGCTTTAGCATGTGCATAACATCAAACAAGGTTTTAAATAGTCGAAAACTATGAAAGTTGCGGTCAGTTTTTTGAAAGGATCATGCGAGGGTTACAGTTTTTCAAAAAACCAGTCATAACTTCACCATTTTCGAAGTTGTAAGGATAGATCACTAGCCGTAGGAGGTTGCTAGACAACCATAGAGTTTTTTAGAGGTTTCTACCAGAGATTTGGCTACCATCTTTGAAGGAACAATTTCTCACATAAAGAGAGAAAATCTAGATTCTTAAAGTGCTCTAAAAAACCCATTTCTCCATGGAAATCGCTGATCCAAGGGTCTATACTTTTAGTAGGAGGGCAACCTTGGTTGTAGCATCAAATTGTTCTGAAATGGACTGAAAATCTAGTTTGATTCACCCAAAAGCATGGTAGAAGGGCGTGGCCTTGTGTGTGTGTGTGCATGTGTGCATGTGTGTGTGTGTGTGTGTGTGAGAGAGAGAGAGAGAGAGAGAGAGAGAGAGAGAGAGAGAGAGAGAGAGAGAGAGAGAGAGAGAGAGAGAGAGAGAGAGAGAGAGAGAGAGAGAGAGAGATAGTTTATTTTCAAACGTGCCACCTTAGTTGTGAGAGCAAATATTTCCTTACTCCGATTCTCTAGGAGCTAGGGTCATAAATTAAAACGATGTGGACAAAAAAGTTCATAAAAAAAAATTGGAAGCAAATTTCAACCCTTGAAATGTGAAAATGTGTGGCCCATAAAATATTTTCAGCCATAGAAAGGAGATGTGTTGCCTTTGCCATCCTTTGTGCATAAGAACATATATTTTAATGAGCTTTTTATTGGGTTCCAAGGCCACCTAATTATGAATCATAATGAACTTGCCATAATGTAATAGCCATGATGCCCAAGTATGTGAAGGATCCTCTTTGCATCTTACTTTTAATTTATGAAGTGCGTTACATCATGTAAAGAATGTCATTTCTAATGAATGTATGTTAAAATGTAAAGCATATCAACATTTTGGAAGTAACATGAATATTAAAGTCCTTACAAATCTTCAAAAGCCTATTATGAACCATTAAAAGTTCATACAAGAAGGGATCAAGAATGACATTTTACACCATGTAAAAAATGTCAACAAGTTTTGAGCCATAGAAAAGTTCAGCCATTAAATAGACTGCTTTGCAAGTCCTTATGCTTAAGAAATAAATTTGCAATGAATTTATGGTCTAGTTTGATATACATTCAATTATGGCTCGGTCAAACGGCCTCAAATCATTTTATGGACGTATTGATTGTGAAAAGGTCACGAAAATGATTCCATTTCCTAGTGAGTTCAATATAGTATTTGCTTGAGCTTCATTCAAATAAGTGACATCATACAAACCAATTGACGGGTGACTCACGAGTCAGAGCCAAGTAAGTAGGAAGAATGATTAATAGTGAAGTTTGAAGGACACCCTTTTTTTCAAATTGAAGGACACCCTCTTTCATTTGGGAGGTGTTTTTCATTCTTCTATGCAATATGCTTTAGTTTCTTCGGGAAATGTTTAAACATATTATCATTTTTTCGTTTTTTACAAAGAAACAAAGAAAAGGAATGCACGTCCCTCTACAGAATCTATGCGCCTCCCCTTTTATTTTTTGAAATTTTTTTACAAGCAAGTTAGGTGCATGTAAAACAAATTTCCCTTTTTTTACGTGCACCTTCCACCTAAAATGTGCATGAAAATTTTTTACGAAAAAAAAATTAAAAAGTAATGAATTAAAAACAAAAATTAAGGCAGGGAAGGTCCATCTCCTCGGGCCCTTCTACCCGAGTGGACACCCTTCCCCCGCCCATGGCTGAGTAGTAACATAGCATTTGTGAGGAGTGATATCGGACACATGGCATCATCCGGTTGGTTAAGAGCAAGCAGATTCTGAGCCATAGTAGAGATCCTAAAACGTTTTTAATCTCCACCGTAGATCTTGCAACTGCTATGCATGGTAGTCGTCATCCAATGGTGGGCTACGTGTTGTTAGCCATCCTCGCCGCTCCAGTGGCTCGGAGTGCTACAACAGGTAACCCACATCTCTAGGACGAATACCTAGTCCTTAGGGACATGGAGATCATCACAATCCAGGCACCAAAATCTATGAACAAAAAATTAAGAATAGGCCCAAATAACAACGTGATCCCACGTCCCATAATATCCCGAAGAAAGAGGCTACCTGATCAACAGGTTACCTCGAACCAATCTCCGTACAATTACCGGCAGAAACCGGTTTTGAGATCGTGAAATGGGACGAGAACCACCGGCGGAGCCGTCCTGAATTGGAAAACAAATATGAAAGAGGGGGAAGGGACTATATCGTCTGCTCGATTTGCTGCTATCAGAAATATCGAAAAATCTCGAGGAGGAGATACAAATTCACAGATCGGCGTTCTTTCCACGGTATGTGATAATGAAGCTAGATCGATTCTGTATTGTGGTTTAGCATTCGAGCTTGTTAAGATGTTTGTTAGATAATCTATTGCTGTTCGTTCTTTCCAAGGTATGTGAGAATGAAGCTAGTTCAATTCTGTATTGTAGTTTAGCCTTTGAGCTTGTTAAGATGTTTGTTGGATAATCTATTGCTGTTCGTTCTTTCCAAGGTATGTGAGAATGAAGCTAGTTCAATTCTGTATTGTAGTTTAGCCTTTGAGCTTTTGTTAAGATATTTGTTAGATAATCTATTGCTGTTGTTGATTACAGCTCTTCTGGATCTGAAGTATCCTTCGACGGACCCCTTTCGCTGAATCATTTGCAGTTTCTTTTCGCATCTGCATTATTGGTAAGGTTATTTTCTGCTTATTAGTTATTGCTTTTGGTTTTTTCTTCTACAATATTTGATCTCGTGTTTTCTGTGGCCTTTACAAAGGATTGTTCATCGGGTTAATAGTAGCTTCCCTTTTGGTTTACTATCTAATCTGCAACAAAGTGCCCGGTCTCTTTCAGTTCTTAGAAGTTGTATGATGACAATTATCTAGTAAGATTAGCGGTCGCACATCTCTACAGTAGTGCAGACGTCGGTTTAGAGTAGTGCAGAAGACGGTTGATGAGTTCACTTGATTCTTTGAATGCGAAGGGTTAATGCACGTAATTCTTAGAAACAGATTGTACCGGTCTTCCATCTGTTCCTTTTTCTTTTTCAAAACGATGAATTAATGGAAAAATCAATGATTTTGATTATGAATTGTTTCATCTTGTTTTAAAATCTAGATTGCATTGTGATGTTGCTATTGAGTACGCTATGAATGTGTTTTATAGTTGTAACACCAAAAATTCCCACCAAGTTCCTATACTTAGAACGAGGGAGGCCATGACGTTGAATGCACAGGTTTGCAAAATTAGAACGAGAAATCAGAGGGCTTCTTGTTCAAGGAGCTAAATACAGTGACACTATGATTACTGGTGTCTCGGTTCCCATTCACCAATGCATTCTAGCCCCTTATTCCATTTCCTTTTTCCAAAATGTGCATCAAAGAATAAGGGAACGAAAAGGCAAACTCAAATTTCCAAGAGAGTCCTCTTTGTAAGACAACATGTGGGGGACATTCTTCCATGGGGTGAGCTCCCGAATTATTGTGAAGCTCCATGTGCAAGGCAAATGGAGAGGAACACCTTCTCAACATTGTTCGCCTTCAGAGTCGTAGGCTGCATCGAAACAATCGTGGACAAAGACCTCGTAGGTAGAGCTAAGAGCAAAGGGTTGACCAACAAAGAGCATTAATCCTTGTACTCGAAGGTTAGATTTGAGGTTGGAACAGTACTAGAGTAGATCAATTGCTCTTGATAATCAAAAAGTCAACTCCATTATGCAGGTTGGGACACCTAGTAGGAAGAGGGAAATTAGTGACGACATGTCTTGAGGTGCACATAAGTCAAGAAGAAATGGATCCTTTGTAAGATATCCTCTAAAATTGCTTCACATATTATTTTTTGAAAATATATATTTAAGTTCACACGAAACGTAAACCATATAGTCGATGCCAAATGGAAAAATAAAACTCCAAATAAATCTCAAAATTTGTCCAAAAATTTAATAACGGCCCTTAATTTTTCACCTACTTCATACGATAAATCTTCTCCCTACATCCTTTTTCGGAGGGATCTTGAAATGTTCTTTGTTAACCTATTCCTCCAGTTCATTAATTAGAAAAGATTATCTTAAACTTTTGTACAATAAGTTCATCATAATCTCTTTTCTCACGAAAAGTGAATTTTGAATTTTGGCATTATAACTACAAATATTGCAAGCATTTAGTTGGTTATACTTATATAGATGAAAAGTTTAGTGCAACTCTTACTTTATCTTATGTTTAAACATCTTGGAAAGGAATACTTATAGGCATTTGTGTAGCTGAAAAAGATCAATTGTAGGTCTTGAATTAGATCCTAGTTTGTTCATGAGGTAGCCAAAAGTTGACTAAAAATTATAATGTTATAAAATAAAACTAGTGAATGAGTTTAGACGTGTCAATAAAGGAGAGGGGAGACACAATACTGCTAAAACTAGAATTTATTTGTAAGGTTTCTTTTCTATGCTAGTTCACCTAGTTTCTATAGGCTATGGTCCCATAATCCAATGAAAATTAGAAGCTAGTAACATCTTGAGATGCCATACTTGACGAGAATACCGAGAAGAAAGGAACTTCCAAATTAACAACTAAGGATTGAGCACACAAGACAATGTAGGATGGAGCACAACTAATGGAGGAGAAGAAAGTGAGAGGAATTGTATGAACCCGACATTGAAAAGTTAATAAGATCTAGAGATGCAACATATTTCATGGGATTATTGAGAAAAAAGAAAATATTAAATAAACAACTAATAAACTAAACACACAAGACATTGTCAATATAGGATGGAGCACAACTGATGAAGAGAAAGTTGAGAAAAATGTGACACCAAAAACGCTATTGTATTAGAAGATCAACCGGGGTTAAAAGTTCTAGAATGTTTTTTAAAAAAATCATGAGAAAGAAGTAGGAACCCAATTCCAATGAGGTAGTAATACATGAACTAAATGCTCAATAATGTCTTGAGGGAGTCAATATCCAATAAAAGTATATGTAATTTGAAGCTTAAGCTACTAAACAAAAGGAATTTCATGGAATGTATATGGTTATTAAGTCTAGATAAAAATCTCGAGGGAAAATTAAAAGGGTGAATACTATATTTCTGGTTGAAGGTCATACCCAAGAAAAATGCATTGAATACATACAAAATATTTTAGTAAACTTCTACAAGAATAGGTTTGGCTATATCAACAATCAAAGGCCCTATGATTCTCATCAAATTATTTTTCTTTATGTAGAATTTGAAAGACAAATTTTCAAACCAAAATATGTGTCAATTCAAAGAAAAAGAGAATTTGGTTTCAAAACTACATAGGAAAATGTATGTTTATAAAAATCTTCTAGGTTAGTAAATAGAATTAGGCAAAGTCTTCCTACAAAAGGGATTTGAAGAAGCATAGTCACCAACAAGAGGAAAACAAGTCAATGAGAATTGCATCTTAGAAGAACCATAAGGAAGCTAAAATATGCAATCTTGGCAACACATCCTAACCTGGCCTATACAATCAACATTTGAAGCCAAATGTTTGATACCCAAAAAAAAGTGCATAAAGCAAACTATCAAAAACCTTTTCAAATACAATAGCATTACAAATGATGACTAGTTCTGTCACATATGACTCCATTGTTATTGTAATTCGAATTTGACTAGATATCCAAATACCAAAATATGTGTTCTTTTCAAGAGAATGCAAGATAAGTTGGGATCTCAAGAATTTGATCCCATGAGAGGAATTATTAACCAAATTTACCTAGAACCATATCCAAATTGATACATATTTGGGTATAAAGCTCTTAATACTACAACACAAGAAGCAATCTAGCTTAGACAAATCTTGATAGAAATTGCAAGATAAACTTGGTGACTACTCCTCTTTAAAGAGCTATGATGTTTAAGATCTAGCTACTTTCTATTCTCATCATAGCTCTCCTTTTGTCATTCATGTCCTAAAATTAGACGTGATTCAGTATTTCTTTGTATTCTCTATTTATTCTCTTATTAGTGATGCAACAAGTTTTCCTAGGTTCTAGCTTGCTCTTAATGTACGCATTCTAATTTTTCTCCTATTGTAACAATCTTAATGTTATCCTATCTTTTTCCAAATCTACTGGTAGAAATATGAAATAAGTACTTATGTCTACATCTACATGGCCATTTTGTATCAATTACCTCCAAGGTAAACTTTGCATAATGCTCCTCGATTCTCAAATAACCTAATTCAATCTCCTTAGTGATAACATGAGCTTTATTTTCAAGTTGTGCAACTCAGCTTTCACCTCTACCCTCCTCACTCTTGATATTGCTACTTTTAAAAAGCATTTCCATTAACCACATAAAATGCACTTCTTTCAACTATTCTACAACGCTCCAAGGTGTCTATAGTGTTTTATCATTTTCAAGTCATCCTTCTCTCCTTACCAATTGCCATGATCCAAGACTCAAGTGCTGGAGATTGGTTTGACATGTCGAATGTGAGCTAGATTCATGACCCAAAAAAATCTATAGTTAACTCATTAGCAAACTTGTGTTGGGACACATCAATTGATTCATAGCAAACTCATCAATGGACTCATTATAAGCCTCATTATGATTCATAGTGGCCTCGTCAGGGGCCCTTATTACATGCTAAGAGTGCATCTTGTATTTTCAACTCTCTCACCCAAGAGACATCCTTTATATGTTGTATCTTGCACATATTTTTGAATTTGACAAGTCTAAGGTGAGTTCAAAAGTATTGAAAATTGTCTTGGATTAGATGTTGTAAAAGTGTTGGCTCTCTAGTCCCAACTACTAGTGATTTGAGTATCCATTTTATATCCCTCTTTCTTCTCTTTGATTTAGTGATTTGCACATCAATGCGTTTGATTTGTCTTATTGAACTCTAGATTGTGAACCAATCAAATGCATCATTGATTGTTGTATAAGATGGTGGCTTCATATTGTTCAAATTCTAGTTCTTGCAAGAGTCTTCTTAAAAAATCGGCCTCTTTCAAAGCTGCATATGATGGTATGTACATCATAGTCGACTTCAATTGTTTTTACTTCAAAGTAATCTAGAAAGTGCATTAGCCCTTCATCAAACATTTTTTCATAGATGTTGTAGGCTATACCATCAACTACATAAATATTTGTAATTATCTTTAGTTTATCTTTGTTGTGGTAGACACATGGGGTTGTCCTGCTACAATGCAAACCATATTTCAACAAAAATTTCTTGAATCATGTTATAAACACTCAAGGTGCTTTCTTTGAACCATATAGGTGATGTAATCTTATGGTTGCTCCATAATCGATATAGTTCTTCATCTAAAATTGCAATCTGTATGTCGAAATGTATCATTTCCATGTCTTATGTTGTTGCTATGAAAAGTATGGTCATGATGGCATTGAATTTTGTGAAGAATTGAAAAAGATTATATGCTAGATATAGGGGTCTTATGTTTTTTTTTATATCAAGCATCTAGGTGTAGGATGTTGGTAGGACCAAATTTGGCATAGATGGCAAATTACCCATTTCCACTTGTAATGCCACTATTTAGCCAAAATAGAGTAAGAGGCTAAACTCGTGCCAATTAGAGTGTAGACAAGTGTAATACTTTTGTTTGATGAAATTTAAGAGGTCCAATAGGATTTAGAGATGGAACCTTGAAGGGTCCAATAGGATTTGAGGTTTGCTTGAAAATGGTCCAATAGAATTTAGAGGTGAATGGATCAATGGTCCAATAGGATTAAGAGGTGGCAAAGTGTGGTCTAATCATAGTTAAGCATAGTGGTAGCTCGTGGATCTACTAGTATCATTGTACTCCTCATTTGGATCTAATTGATTTTGAGATTGAGTGGATTTTGTGTGTAATTGGTTTTCTAGCTTTCTCTCTCTACTCAAGAGCTCATGATGATTTTCTCTCTCTACCCGAGGAGAGCAGCTTGTTTTTACTTAGATTATTTTTGGAACACTTCCCACACGTGTGAGTGAGAGTTGGAAGTGATTGAATGCATGTAGTAGTGTGTTTTTGCCATAGAATCAAAGATAGATCTTGAATATCGATCTAGTCTTGATCTTGTGCATCTACACACCTTAGGAGATCAAAAGTACATGTGGTGGACAGTCCACACGTGTGAAATCAACATGGTATCAGAGCCTACCTAAGGTTACCATGCATTTTGATCCATTTGAGTGAAAACTATTCATCAATCTTGAGGTAGAAATTGTCAAGATCCATTTTCCTAGCTATCTTGTCCAATTTTGGATCAAAAGAGATCAATAGGACATTGATTGGGTCTGACCTGGTACTGTATGGAATCAGGTGCTCAGACATGTGTGAGGAACATCCAATTTCATATTGAGAGTTCTCTCTCATGCTTGATCCATTTATCTTGCCTGATAGCTTGTTTTGAAGCTATTTTTGTCTAGTTTCTATTGCAATCAGTTTCATTCCATTTGGTTGAGCCAATCAGAAGTTGTAAGCTTTTGAAGAGGGTTAGGTAGGGCACCTAGACCTGGGTGAACACATTTGGTTTGGTCAAGAGATTGCTTGTTAGATCTCTGTTCACAGTTGTATTGTTACCAATCTCATCTATAAGTGATCTAGACATTGTTTTGAGATCATAGCCAATTTGTTTCATGCAATATCATTGAGTTTGAGTTAAATTTTGTTACTTAGTGTATTTCACACGTGCTAAGAGTAAATGATCCTAACTTTGTCTATAGTCCATCATTTGATGTGAAATAGATCTTGTTCTAGAGAGATTTGAGTAGCTAGTGAGAATCAATTCACAAATAGTTGCAAGATCTTTCATAGGAGGAGATAGTACTTCATTATTGGATCCTATTGAGAGTGTGTAGCAACATTTATTGTTCATCATTTGAGTTTTCTTCACTTCAAATGGCTTCAATGAGTTCATCTTTGTTGGAACCAAGTGAAAGATTTTCCACTTCAAACTATTCAATTTGGAAGATGAGGATGGAGTCCATCTTGATCCTTCAAGACGTGATGGACATAGTTCTTGGCCTTGAAGAAGAACCACAAGTTCTTCAAGAGGTTCAAAAATACAAAAAGAGAGCTAGGATGGCTCTCCACTACATTAAGATGAATGTCTCTAATGAGATATTCAGGGTGATAGTACTTGTACAACAACCAAAGAAGCTTGGGATTGTCTCAAGACTATCTATGAGGCTAAAAACACCTCTAGGCTCGTCACTCTTAGAAATGAAATCTTTCAAAGTAGCCAAAAGAGTGATGAGACATCTAGTTATGTTTTGAGAGTAAAAGATATTCATAGAGAGCTTGCTTGCATTGGTGATTCCATCAATCAAAATGAGCTAGTCCAAGTCATTCTCAATGGCTTGAGAAGTGAATTTGATAACCTTGTCCAATCCTATGCCATTAAGGAGGAGCTACCAAGTTTGGAGGATCTCCAAAGTGTTCTAATTTTTGAAGAATCAAGACAAGAGTACAAGCTCTTGAGGATGGACAAGCTTTCTCTCACTCATAATGATGGCAAAGCGCTCTATGCCAAGGACAAGCACAAAGGGAGGAGCGAGAACCAATTTCAACAATCCTCAAGCAAGGACAAAGCCAAATCCAAAGACAAAGATGAGGAGGAAGATGATTCCTCTAATGCTTCATCATCCAAGCTCAAGAAGAAGAAGATCAAGTGTTTTTATTGTGGCAAGAAAGGCCATTATGCCACCAATTGCTTCAAGAAGAAGAATCAACTCAAGCAAGCCAACATCACCAATGAGAAGGAAGATACTATTGCAAGTGATGGAGAGAAATCTCTTATGGTCTCTAGCCTCTCATCCACTCCTTTCAAGAAGGACGACTTATGGTATATTGATAGTGGAGCCTCTTCACATATGTGTAGCTCCAAGGATTCTTTCTCTTCTATTGCACCTTATGATGGAGTCAAGAAATCAATATACACTACAAAATCCGAGTGTAAGAGGCTCTCATATGTTGACAAAGGCAAACAGGTGGATCTTGATTCCACGAATTATGTTTTTTATGTCTCTCATGAAGAGCCAAAGAATGTACAAGAGGCACTCAATACCAAGGAGTGGTATGATGCCATGAAGCAAGAGTATGATGCATTGATCACCAACAATACTTGGGAGCTTGTGGATCCTCCATCCAACAAGCATGTGATTGGTTGCCAATGGGTATTTCAGATCAAGTACAATCATGATGGCACCGTCAACAAGTATAAAGCAGGATTATGTGCCAAAGGATTTGCTCAAATCCATGGCCTTGATTATGAGGAGACCTTTGCACCCGTTGCAAAGATGGTGACAATAAGAATTCTTATTTCTCTTGCTTGTTTCTTTAAGTGGAAGGTGTTCCAATTAGATGTATCCAATGCTTATGTTTTTTTTATATCAAGCATCTAGGTGTAGGATGTTGATAGGACCAAATTTGGCATAGATGGCAAATTACCCATTTCCACTTGTAATGCCACTATTTAGCCAAAATAGAGTAAGAGGCTAAACTCGTGCCAATTAGAGTGTAGACAAGTGTAATACTTTTGTTTGATGAAATTTAAGAGGTCCAATAGGATTTAGAGGTGGAACCTTGAAGGGTCCAATAGAATTTGAGGTTTGCTTGAAAATGGTAAAATAGAATTTAGAGGTGAATGGATCAATGGCCCAATAGGATTAAGAGGTGGCAAAGTGTGGTCCAATCATAGTTAAGCATAGTGGTAGCTCGTGGATCTACTAGTATCATTGTACTCGTCATTTGGATCTAATTGATTGAGATTGAGTGGATTTTGTGTGTAATTGGTTTTCTAGCTTTCTCTCTCTACCCAAGAGCTCATGATGATTTTCTCTCTCTACTCGAGGAGAGCAGCTTGTTTTTACTTAGATTATTTTTGGAACACTTCCCACACGTGTGAGTGAGAGTTGGAAGTGATTGAATGCATATAGTAGTGTGTTTTTGCCATAGAATCAAAGATAGATCTTGAATCTCAATCTAGTCTTGATCTTGGTGCATCTACGCACCTCAGGAGATCACAAGTACATGTGGTGGACAGTCCACACGTGTGAAATCAACAAATTTTACAATTGGATCAATATTTTCTCATAATTGTTTCCAAAGTATTGTGAGTAGCTCTTTAAAACCAATATTGTCTTGCGTCGATCTATTGAACTATCTAGTCTTGTTTTTGTTTTGAAGATCCATTTGGACTTGATTTCAAAGAGTCCAAATCTCATTCTTGCTTTGCTAAGCATGCCTAAGATCCAACATGCCATTCTTCATCTCAATTTCAGGACTTTGCTATCTTTTGGATGTTTCAATTTCTATTGATCATCTTGCTGGGCCTTGTCTACAAATAGGCATTGGACATCATTTTTGGATATCTTTTGGCTCATTTGCATTTGAGTGAAGTTTGAGTTCTATCTCCTCTTTCTCTTTGTGAATTGAGCCTTAAAAATTGATCTTGTTATGTCTCATGTGCCCCATCACCTGAATAAAATATATCATTCTCACTTTTATATCTAACAACATAGCCTTTTGGTACTCTATTTTAGCTTTCATTTGTATCAATATTTATTGCAATTTTCATAAAAGTTGTCAGAATATGTGATAGCCATTTTGTTTTAGCTTTGTTTAAGATATGTCTAAGCAATGGATTTGGATTTGTTCACATGAGTTTTTATAGCTTAATATGATCCATATGTCAAGTCATTTGAGTTAGTACCAACAAATGGTAATTTCTGTTTTCTATGTTTCTTTTTGTTAATTATTCTTTCTTAGATTTGTTTTGCTATAAATTGGACCCATATCCAATTGTTGATATGAACATATCGGCTATTTTTTTTTTAAAATCACTCACACAAGTGATGATGAGGTTTTTTTTTTTTTGGTGGGGTGTTTTTTATGTTACTTTTAAATTAATTTTAATTATCAGTAGTTTTTTTCAATTCACACTACAAAAGGTAGCACAAGCCATTTTTAACTCAAATGCTCTCACGTGTGAGAGAAAAAAAATGTTTTGAACTCTCTCTCTCTCTCTCTCTCTCTCTCTCTCTCTCTCTCGCTCTCTCGCTCTCTCACACATGTGATCAATCAGAAAAAAAAAAAAGAACAAAGTCAATGACACTCATGAAACATGCACCAGTAGTCTCATACCTAATAACAAAAATATTCAACAACATTTCAAAAAATATGATGGTTTTAAAAATCTTCTACGGTAACAACTATGTCCTAAAGAAATTCCATGTTATAAAATGCAGAAGTGACTAGTCTGATGTCACTGATACAATGCCAATATTAATTATTACTAATAAAAAAACCTTATTATAATTTTACAGTACAAAAAGACTTTATATTGCATAACATCTTCTTTCTTTTATAACTTTTTTATTTTAGCTTGGATTTTGACATAGTATAAGGCAAAGCATCTCACTATGTTGTGATCGACAACCTAAGCACATTTATTGTATCTAGTAATCTAAAAAAGCTCGGAAATAAGTAATCTAATAAGACTCAGAAATAAGTTGTAGCCAAATCCTTGCACTGCACAACTTCCATTTATAGCAATGGTAATGTTATGTACTTGACAGCAAGTTCATTCTTGAAAAAGTTAGAATTTTTCAAGAATTTAACGAATTCCAACGTGCATCAATTCAACTTGGTAGATATATTATTCATAGTTCTTATATAAATTTCAAATTCTTTTTTTTTTTTCAATTCACAAAATGGATTCTGATACTAATTATGACCATAGATATGATAGTCAATTCAAATATGAGAATCAATTGCACTATGACTATGAAGATCAATATGAGGCGCACAATGGTAGTGCTACCAATTGTTACAAAACTAGCTCTTAAAATTAGATCTAGATTAGCAATTTCAATCAAGAACAATCAATAACAGATCAAAACATGGAAATCCAAGTTCACACATGTGGGTTACGGCCTCCGGTACGGACTATGGATAGAGAATGATCCTAATCAAGTATCAAATCAACACACAAATAGAGGAAAGACTCGAGATAGTAAAAAAAACTCCCAAATCTTGATCTTGCATCAATAATATAATTGAATGAAAGTACAATATGAATCATCTTCTTGGCTGATTGAGGAGGTCCAACACAAGTTTAGGTGTCAAATTGACATTAGGTTTATCTAAACAAGTCAATCTTACATAACCATTAAGTTTGCCAACTTGGTAGTTATCTACCTCCTTGATTTGAGGAATTTGGCCCTAGATTTTAGAAATTATGACCAACTAACCTAACTAGTCCCTATTATTGTGATCTAACCTATCTAGGCTAGTCTTCACATTGGAAATTTTGTTTCACACCTCTGAGTTACAATGTACATCAAAAAATTACTTACAAACCAAGCTAGAATTGTCATTTTTCATACTCTTCCTCAAATCTAAAGTTGGGAAACTATGGTACATTTGTAAATTACTCCAAGTAATGATCTTCACTCGATGAAAGAATCCTTAGGCAAGGATTTAGTTCGTATATCAACTAAGCAATCGGATGATGGCAGATGATGGAGTTTAATTTCTCTTGCTTGCACCTACTGCCCTCCCTCACAAAATGATGAGCAATTTCGATTGCTTGCTCCTTGCATGGAATGTAGGATTGGTGACAAGTTGTTGGGCTGATTTGTTGTCACAATAGATCCATGGAACCTCCTTAGCCTCCAGGACTTGAAGCTCCACCAAAAGCCTTTTTGAGCCATAAGACCTCCTTGCATGTTGATGTCAAGGCCTTGTACTCGGATTCAGTTGATGATAGTGACATAGTAACCTACTTTCTGGAAAGCCATGATACTATTGCATCATAAAGGTATGTGGAAAATGCACTTGTAGACTTTGATATTGAATAAGCAGACAAAAGAAGACATTATGCTGAGACCTTGTTTTCATTTCATATAGATTTGACTTCCAAAAAAGCAATATGATGCTTTATCAAGCTCTTCTTTGGCCATTATTTTAGTCTTTATGGGAACATAAATTGCAAACTAAACTTATCAAATGGATTCAGTTAAAATAGCTTTGGATGTACAACAACATGACATCCTCAACCATGACTATTTAAATCACAAAACTGGAGCATTCAAGCTTATCAAACAAGCATCTTCATTTTTTAGGACAAAAATGCTTAAGTAAGGATAGTGTCGTGTATTCTTAATGCACAAGTGTTTTAAAAAGGATAAAATCCATTATAAGCTTTGTTTTGGCCAAAAGGAATTATTAGCCTTAATAATGAAGACAAATTCCTCTTTAGACCCCATAAAGTATTTGAAATAAGGATAACAAGCCAAAAATAGACTCTTCCATAAAGATCTAGTACTTATCTATCGATCTTTTGGAATGTTGTATTAGGTAGCAATAATGCATCAGAAACTAGGAGGTAGATTGCAAAAAACTTTTGTAATCTCAAAAGCTTTTTATGTCTCAACACTATGAATTGAGATGTCTCATCATTGCAAGCTTGTTGATGTGTTGGGCTGTTTGATTTGACTACTCATCTTCAACAAATCTCAGTATATCTAGAGGTTATGCTTTCAAGAGTATAATAGTCAGTGTTTTTTTGTTTGTAAGATCTTCTAGAGCATTGCATCAAATAACAATAATTTGTTTAAAGTTGGACTAGAAATGGTTTTTGTAATTACGGAAGCTTCAGATGTCTCAACACCAAGATTATTAAATTGTTTTGACATCACTTCAACCTTGCTGATAGAGCTGAATTGCTCAATCTGACTCCTCATCGTTCACATATCTCATTCTATCAAGAGGTTCTTTTTTCAAGAGTCTAGAGTCAAAAAATTTCTTGTTTGTCAATCTCTTATAATTATGTGTCAAAATTTAGGAGGCATAGACCAATCAAGAAAACATAAACCTCTTAATAGTGATCACACATCACTGCTTGATTAGGGCTTACACTAAGTAGCATTAATGATTAATGGTCATAAAATTTCCATGTTATTTTATGGCTTTTCATTGTAACTTTGTAATGAGTTTATAGTCAAAGAAATTTTCTTGAGAAAAGAGATAAACTTTGTACAAGTGATCAACTTTCATAAAAAAGAATACATCATAATTTTTTTGTATGGGTAGTGATGTGGATCATTTATCATTGATCAATTTCAAGCTGAATTCTTTTGGAACAGGTGAGAATTTGATAGGGAGTATATTCAAGAGCAGATTGGATGCAGTAGATTGCTCTCCATTCTCTCAAAATGACTTCAAAGAATCTTAGTGACTCTTTGCCACAAACTTCGTCATCCTTGCCGCAATCACAGGTGGTTAGTTTCTTTTGTGTCTAATTTTTGTTGTTTTTAACCCATTCAAACTTTTCTAAAACTTTGTATTAGTCAATATATTTTGAAAGATTCTGCAATTACAATGGCTCAATCCTAAGTGTACAAGGCATACTCATGACAAGACAATTGCTAAAAAAAATCATAATCTTATTATAGTAGTGACAATGTTATTCAATGAGCATGATAATCTATGGAATAGCTTATTTTATGATGGGAGCACTCTAGATCTTGGATTGACAATATTTATTCATTTTTTCACCTTCGCTTAAAAAAAAATCCATTTTTTTTTATTGTCCCTAAGTATGCTATGCATAAGATTTCTATAGATGATCCTCATATCAACTTTGTACTATAGAAGCTTCCATGCTTCAATCTTCTTGATTTATCCATATGGAAAAAAACAATTTAACTAATCATTTATATGCTTTCCTATGCAGATTGTTTCCCATGAACAAGTAAGTTCCAAACACTTACAAACCATGGGTTCTACTATCTTGGGTGTAACACACAATGCTTTGACAAAAGCATCAAAGTTACCATGGCCAGTGGGAAATACAATAGGTTTGTTGCAAAACAATGTCGGGACATACATGAAACCTTTTGTCAAAGTCATGGAGGATAAAACCTTGCAAGCACTCGGATTTGTGGATGGCAAGGTGTGTGTGCGTCTCTCTCTCTCTCTCTCTCTCTCTCTCTCTCTCTCTCTCTCTCTCTCTCTCTCTCTCTCTCTCTCTCTCGCTAATTGTATTTGAATAATTCTAAAGAGTTCACATAATGCAATATGCATTTGAAATATTTGAAACACACTAGTTAAAAATTAGCATTGCATTTTGCTTAAGTTTTTGGAAGAAATTTCGAGAGTTCAAAGAATTTCATCCTCATGGTAAGTCGCAATCACATTTGCTAGTCGTCAAATCCAGTCAATTTTTTTGATTTTTTTTTAAATAGCCATGAAATTTTTTCTAAGAATCCTAAAAATTAAAAGTGACATGACCTTTTAAGCCGACAAATCATAAGTTTTGAGGTCCACAAAAGAACTTTTATAAGCATCTTATTAGGCAAGTGAAAAATCCATAAGAAAGTTGGACTAGGAACATATTAGAACCTTTAGCAATCCAAAACTTAATCTTTAGTGACCTTTTCACAAGTTTCAACATATTTTCAAATCCTCTCCTCGAATTAATGACCAAAAGTATTTCTATGAATGTACATAATTAATGAGAAGAAAAGTACCAAAGAAGACTAAGAAAATTTAGCTAGCATATGAAACTCTAGATTCAACCTATGCAAAAGCATTTGAAGAAGATAAATGAAATTCATTTGGCATCAAAAATTCTATTTTCATTGAACATTCCATGCTAACAAAAGGTAGGACACTAAACAATCCCATTCACTAATGCAACCTTGAAAAGGCAGATTTTTAGTCTTCCAAAATGTGCATAGGGCTAAAGCTGATAACCTACATATTCACGCAGCTGGTGATACTTGGAAATGCTACTCAGACGTGCGTCCACTTGGCTTCAAAACAGGCACGAGAGTTGCCACTGCAAGCGACAAGTTCTCTTGCTGCAGCTGCCGACAAGCTTCATCGACGAGGTTTGCTTGGTTCTACTGCAGATTTCTGGGTTGACAACGAGCTTGCGCTTAGGAGTTGTTCCGAAGGCGCTGCAAACTTGTTTTTGAAAGTGCCAGGAGCAAATCTTTTTGTCCCTGTCGCTAGAGCTACGAGTCCTCTAGCAGGTATGGCTGCAGCTTGGTTGTTGAAGCACAGTGAAGTCAAAGATAAGCATTTAGATGTCCAAGATGGAAACTCTGGTTTTAAAGCCGATGTTTCTCCACATGAGGATGATGAAACATGTGGGGAGGCTCGTTTCTCGGACTCCCCTCCAGATCAGGCCTCAAGTTATCAGCTTGCAGAAACTCTTTCTTTTGAAGATTCCTTGAAGATACCATCTTACGAAGAAACTGTCAAAGATCCTCTGGAAGTGCAAAAAACAGAACCGATCTCAAAGCTGGAAGAAGGGAATAACACACCACCTCCATTATCAAAGATGGAAGAAGAGAACAACCTACCATTTGAATTGTCAAAGGTGGAAGCAGAGGATGACATTCCTCCTGAGAAGGGGGAGGAACCATCTGAGTTAAGAAGTTCAGAGAAAGCGGTGGTTATTCAGCATGAAGAGGAATTCGATCCAGTGATGCACCTATTTGAACACAGTTGGTCACTTAGAAAAGGACAGCAGAGTGCTCGCCGATACCAAAGCAGAACCTAATCCCACTCTTCATCAGCTCTAGCAGGTATTCTCTTAAAGCATGCGTGAAAACTCCTCTTATCAAGAAACGGCCAAAAATCTGTCACTGGAAAAAGAAATGATTGGAATACTCAACGAGTTTCAGAAAAGGAAGTTGGCCTCTTAAAAGTACATACGTGACTAGGACCTTATTCATATTCACAAATTACACACATGTATAATGCTTGCATATACACTACGGTACTACCCATCACACCAAAGGTCCCGATGACTACCATCTGTTGAAATTTGCTCAGAAATAAAAGACTGATTACAATGAGATGATGCAAATGAAAGGAGGTTTCGCATGGATCTTCAAGGAAACTGAATTTGGAGAGCTATACAATTGTAAGACACCGCTTATGCTCACAAAGAGATACTTATGCTCTGTTGAAGGGTTGATAATGCTCTAGCATTGCATCTCCAAATTAAGTTTTTCACAAGAAAAGGGAGATGAAACATCATAGCTCATCACATGGTTCATCTTCAAGGTCATCACATAGTTTATCTTTTGGATAGGTGCATCACAATGAGAATTTGTTGAGCTCAATAAAATCACACTTTATTTAATTTCGCTTGAGTTAAGCTTACAAACATTGGAGCATGGAGTTTATTACTTTCTTAACCAACTTCACACAGAGTAATGTGAATAATATCTTTCAAGTTTAGTATGATCACTTTTCAATATGATTAAGAGAATGTCTTGCTATTGCAACTTGTAGATTTATGTGGAATATTTTCTAATTTTCCAAATAATATGCATGTTTGTGAATCATCTTATAAGTAGCATAGTATCACCTTATCTTTTTGGAATGAGTGTAATTTAGTTCTCTTTGGTAACATGATATGCTAATACATCAAGTTTTTTGGTACGTTTGGACCTCAACATGCATTATGAATATATGAATATCAATTGGATGTCTAATAGGTGGCATTGAGTTAAATATTCATTTTGTAAATGATCAATAATTGATAGTCTGCTCTTGACATCTCTATAAATATTCTTAAATCGCAGACACTATTGTTTAGGCTTGAGTTTCAATATTCATAATTATTGAGAAAAAAAACTCTTTCTCCATATGCTTTGATGATTTGTCTTGTTTAAAAAAGGGCTAGTTGACCTTTCACAACCTACGCACAATATGCACCTAAAAAATGTGTCCAACATATGCTTTTTTTTTTTAATAGCTTCAAAAGAGTGAGAAAACAATATAACAATATCATAGGTCAAACCTAACACATTCATGCATCACCCACCAAACTTTTGGTCCTTGTTAATGCTCTACTTATGAAATCTTATGATTGTTCAACTCATTTTCTATCTTAGTGATTCTAGAACCATCAAATTTTCAATATCTCCTCCTTTGACATGATCTAAGAAACATTTTTGATAAAAGAAATTATCATCCTCATTGATCACAAGAATTTGTGTGCCCTTGATGTAACATGATTTGATATGTAAAAATTGGACTACAATTGTATTTTTCCATCTTTTGATTGATTAAACAACTATTTGCTAACTAAATCAAACAAAAGATGTAAAATGGCTACTCTTTTTCTTTTAGCCATGGTTGGATGTTTTCCAAATGATTTGTATAATGACCTATGCTTTCAGATCATTCATATTTTCTCCCACTCTCTTGTACACTTTATGATTGTTTGTTACCTTTTTCATTGACCACCTTTGAAATCCATTGCTCATGATCTTGCAATGAGAAGCTCAAAAAGACCAAGGGAGTTGCTTTGTACTCAGGTTATGTAAACAATATGTACATGGTATCAACAAGATGACGCTAACAATCATTTTAGAGGTCCCATCCAACAATCATCTTGTTGATACCATGTACATATTGTAGAATTCTAGAATCAACTACACATTAAAGATGTAAACTCAATAGGAACTTGAAAAAATAGATTATGAATGATAAATTATTGTTGATGTCAGTACAATGGCTGTACTACAGCATGTTTCACACGTGTGGATCCATTACATAAGAAAAAATAACATTCTACACACAAGATTTCAATATGTCTCCACCAAGATGCAAAAATGGATGTGGAATCCCAAAGGGATATCTTCCATAAGAATGAATGAGAGAATAAGGAGAGATATGAATTCCTCCCATGCTTGTACACTATTTATAATAGCCCTTTGCCCTATTTGGATCATATTGCCCAAGCATATCAACTTATGGAAGCTTCTAGATCTATTCCAAACCCTAGATCTAAAGTGACTAGATTCAATGCATCTAAATCAACAAATACAATAGGTCTATATGCAATCTTATAAACATGCCTAATTTGTCAAAAATAGTAAATCAAGTAATCTAAAGCCTTATTAACATTGTAAAGTTTATCTCTAAGTTTAACATGCATATTGGCCGAAATTGCCAATTAAACTCAACATGATAAATCTCAAACTAGTTGACAATTTCTCACACTCCCTCTTCAACTAGTTTTACCACACAACTTTGATCTAACTTTAGAATGATCTCCATCCTAACTATAGACATTCTTTATATGGTTTTATAATGCGTTTCATAATTGATATAGAGAATATTGTCCACATTGGATGCTTCACTATTTCTTAAATGAATTTTACATATCAAGATGTAACTAGAACATGAAGAACCAAATAGAATGTAAATGTGATGATTCCTCCAAAAATAACAGCAAACAAACAATAAATGTGAGTAATCAACCAATGCTTGCATGTCTTTGTCCTTCCTTGAGATGTCTCCACCAAGAAAATCCATCAATGGGCATCCATTGCCACCTTGTCATAAGATATCATCACCACTTGATGACTTGACCATGAATGGGTGACGTAATGAGCCTCCCTTGGCTTCTCCATTGGAAACCATCCAAGAATGCTAGTACAACTCCAACATCAAAATGATGCAAAACAACGATTTGCACACATCATGAGATAGAACAAGTAAAGTAAACTTGAACAACATCTCCTTCTGTTCCTTTGACCTTACTTGAGTCTTTAAACACCTGTAAAAATAGATCCAAAGTATATTTGCCACTTGACATCCCTTTGATGCTCTTGACTAGCTCCAAATTGCCACCTTTCCTTTTGTGTAGTTGAAGCCCTTCAAGATTGTTGGAAATTAAGTCCATAGTTGTCTCCTTGGTGAATGACTAATTTCTATTTCAAGATTCTTCCTGCATGTTTATTGATCGTTGATCTAGGGTCAGGTGAAACCAATTTTGGTTCTACGTCTGCTCATCTGATACTTGTAGGAATCATAACTTAGACAGCCAAAGACAAGTACCTTCAAGGCTCACATATGATCAAAAGGGTAAGCAAGTAGTTTCTAGAAATTATGTTGCTTTCCTAGCCTCTTTGGATGAGCCTACAAGTGTAGATCAAGCAAGGAAAGAAGAGGAGTGGATCCAAGCAATGGATCTTGAGTATCAAGCTCTTATGAAGAATGGAACTCTTTTGGAGGATCTTCTTGTGTACATTGAGCTATGCAAGTGGATGGATGTTATCTTGCTGTAAAATCAAGTAATGGATCTGGAAAACAAAGTTTGTTCAATGACTTTGATGGTCAAGTTGAAGATCAAGAGGTTGATCTCAAAGCACTTCAACTAGTCAAAAGGGAAGTTGGCAATTTGGAGCTAGTCAAGAGCATCAAAGGAGAGGTAATTGGCAAAGAGGTTATGGATTCATTTTTGCAGCTAAGGTCAAAGGAGCAACAAGTAATTGTTTTTCAAGTCTACTTTACTTGTTCTATCTCATGTTCGAGCATTTTCATGTGGATGTGTGCAAATTGTCAAGATATGGTAAAACTAGCTACATTGGTGAGCATTGTTTTGATGTTGGACATGTACTAGCATTCTGGGCTTGGTTTTTCTGATGGAAATGAAGCTATTGGAGGTTAATTATATCACTCATTCATGGCCAAGTCATCTAGTGATGATGGCATATTATGGCAAGATGGAGATGGAGGCTCATTCATGGAGTTTGATGGTGGGTACATGGCAACAAAGGACAAAGAAGGAGGAGACATGCAAGAAAATGTTGATCACTCACATTTGTTGCTTGTTTGATGTATTTTTCCAGAGAGTTCAGAGTTGGAAGCATGGTGGAATCATTTCATTTACATTATAATTGATTCTTCATGTTCTAGTCACATTTTTACATGTAAAATTGATGTACAAAATAGTGAAGCATCCCAAGTGGACACTATTCTCTATATCAATTATGGTTGTTTCTATTTTGAGCATTACATGATCATTGAAAGGAGATCTGTTCTTAGGAAGAAGATCATTCTTATGATGGATCAAAGTTCTATTGTCAAAAACTATGCTAGGATCAAGCATATTGAGATACAATATCACTTTGTGAGGGAGCAAGTCATTGCAAAGGAGGTGGAGCTTCAACATGTGTCTTCAAGGGAATGTGTAGCTGATATCTTCAATAAAGCATTGGGAAAGGACTTGTTTATGAAGCATAGGACTTCACTTGGAGTGCTATCAAAGTCTATGCTAAAACTAGTTGAAGAGGGAGTGTGAAAGATTCAACTAGTTTTATCATATTTTGCTATATTTCCATATTTGTTATATTGAGGCCAAACCTTGTTTTAGACTTAGAGATTGAATTTTCAAAGTTCATTAGTCTAAATGTCATTTGAATAAACACTTTTTGAAAGTGTGGGAAAGTTAGAATGCGAGTTTGAGTATATTCAAATTTGAATAGTTGGGTACATTGAATCTAGACTCAAAAATAGTAGGGTTAGCATTTTGGTGAGAAAGCCAAGTGGCCAAATAGGATTTGGACCTGTTATAAAAGGATGTAACTCATGGAGAGAGCAATCTTCTCTCTTCTCTATCTCATTTCATGCTTATACATGGTTCTCTTGGGTTCTACTATCCGTTGGTGCACTATCTTGGTGATTGCTTGCAATTCTATGTGTAGAATGATCATTTATTGCTATTTTCAGATTGACACGTGTGAAATACAGTAACTTCCTAGTTTTGTATGGATAGCAATAGTACTTTATCATTTCATTCAAGTTTGATCAAATTCTATTAGTGTTTGCATGTCAATTTGTGTGTAGATGCTGATTTTTCTACATTGGTGAGACTGGTAGTGTATTTCTCTTTCCAACCAAAGATCATTTACGTGGATTGGATCTTAAGGATCTGAAATCTTTCACAGTAAGTAGAATTACAAATTTACGTCATAAGGTAGAATTTGAATCTGATCAATGCAAAATTATTGATAGGAGTAATAAGATTGTTGCACTTGGCAAGAGGTAGGGATACTTATATAGATTGGTGCATTGGTATTCTGGATTTGGTCAAGCCTTGAAAACCTCTGTTCTTGTCAATAAAGCATTACTATGGCATCATCGCTTAGGACACTTGAATTATGCATCTATTTCGAACATGTCCCGACAATCCATGATTCTTGATCTCAACTATCCTTCTGGTAAGGTCGATCTCTATGTCGGAGTAAACCAACTACTCAAGTTAATTGCAATGATTTAGAAATCTCAAATGTCTAGGTGCATATCTTATTTGTAGTGTACAACACCACATTTAGATCCATATCCAGACCACTCTTAAGTAAATGAATAAGTCTTTCACAGAAAGATCCATTAACTCTGCAAGTATCTGATCCAACAATAATTGACCATATGTCTATGTTCATCGACTAGATTTAGTGCACCATATAGAACTAGTCATCAGGAATACATAGTAGATCCAAACAAGATTAAACGTGCACATATGAGAATAATCTCGCTATGACCCAGTACATAGAACATATATGTCATTATTTCGTAGATTTCTCCAAAATCTGCATATGTTACTCTCATATCTCACTGAGAATCTTGTAACTCTGCTACAAAAGAAGAAAAAATATTGTGTGACAATGGCATCAGGAATGAATTTTGCGTTTATGGATTATGTTGTTCCTGATTTAGAATTACACATACAGAAATACTCTGAAAAAATAGATTTCCATGTTGTTGCATTAGCAAATGTGGATATTGTTCTCGGGCAACAATGGCATTTTGATATAAATAAGTCATTGAAAATCGATTTTGTTGAAAAATGTTTATCTTTTATGCATGAGAATTCTTTAACTAAGATCATGGCTAATTTAAATGTTGACACTGAAAATGTTAACTGTTATTCTAAACAATAACTTAATTTTATTATGAAGAATTCAGATTTTAAAGTTTATTTATGTTTTCATAATGATATCATTTGCCTCAATGATGAGGAACTTAACATAAATGCCATGAGTCTACCTAGGGAGAACACTATAGAATTTGAAGCCTATAATGGACGTAGGTAGAAATTCAATGATGTTGTTTTAGACCTTCCACCAGAAAGGACAGTTGATCACAAAATTGAACTAATACTTGGAGCAACTCCAATTGCACAACGTCCTTATAAGATGAGTGCATCGGAAGAGGTTGAGGTAAGTAGACAATTACATGATTACCTGAAAAAGGGATGGGTACAACCTAGTAAGTCTCCTTGGGCATCACCAGTGGTTCTGGTTGCCAAGAAGGATGGGACTATAAGATTTTGCGTCGACTATAAGAAATTGAACAAGGTAACCGTTAAGAATAAACATCCACTGCCGCGGATGGATGATCTAATAGACTATCTTATGAAGTTTTGACGGATCATCAAACTCTTCGATATTTCTGTGATGCTAGAGATTTAAAGGGGAGGCAATGCTTTGAGTAGGTTACTAGTTATTAATCAGTTGTGCTTTACTATTATAGAACCGGGATTGTTTCAGTCTCTTCAAGGACTATATGAGTCTAATACTTATTTTGGAAAGTATTGACAACAAGTACTTTCAGGGGTCAATTCAAGTTTGCAAGATTCCTCGAATCAAGGAAATACTGAAATGAATTTTCTAATTCGAAACAAGATTTTGTTTCGTAAAAGAAAGGTATGTGTACCTGAAAATGACACTATAAGGGCCCAAATCTTGCATGAGTGTCATGATAGTCCATGTGCAGGACATCCGGGTATACAAAGAACACTTAACTTAGTTTGAAAGCAATTTTGGTGGCCTAAGATGAAAAGTCAGATAGAGGCCTATGTACTTAAATGTACTAAGTGCCAGATAAATAAAGTAGAGAGGCTAAAAGCTAGTGGCCTATTACATCCTTTAGATATTCCTACCGGAAAGTGGCAAAGTATATCTATGGATTTTGTGGTTGAGCTTCCACGTACAGGGAAGGGTCATGATTCAGTTTGGGTTATTGTTGAAAAACTTACAGTTTGCTCAATTTATTCCAACAGAAACTACGGTGAAAGCTTCAGAACTAGCTCAACTGTTTGTTGTAAAGCTTTTTCGACTATACGAACTGCCTTGCAATATTGTCAGTGACTGTGACCCAAAATTCACTGGGAATTTTTGGCAAGCAGTATTTGAAAATCTGGAAACAACTTTAAGTATGAGTTCTACAAATCATCTAGAATCAGACGGTCAAACGAAAAGGACCAATCAGACAATGGAGGATATGCTTCAAGCATATCTGAGTCATCGACAGTATGATTGGGAACAGTACCTTCCACTGGTGGAATTTGCATATAATAGTGCAAAACATTCAGCGACCGGATTCAGCCCTTTCATGCTTATGTATGGTTTTCAACCTCGATCACCAATTAGTGTTGACATGAAAAACTTACGGGTGCAAGCCGCAGCTGATTTCCTTTCGGATATGCAAGAATTGTTACAACTGGCTAAAGAAAGCATAAGAAGTGCCCAAGATAGGGCAAGACACTATGCTGATCTATCTCAAAAGCACAAGGTATTCATGGTCAGCGACTGGGTGTTTTTGAGAGTCCCTAGTCACTCTAGGAGCTTGAAAACTGGTAAGTGTGCAAAGTTGGCGCCTAGGTATTGCGGTCCTTTTAAGGTTATCCAAGTGATAAACAAGGTCGCATACAAATAGACCTTCCAGTTAACGTTGGAATTCATCTTGTTTTCCACGTTAGTAAGTTAAAACCCTTGTTAGGAGTTGGGGATACCCTACTCCCTGTGGAAGATCTAGTGGAACTTCTTTATAATGAGTTTGTGAGTGGACCACCTGAACCCGAGGCCATTGTTAATAGCCAGCAAAGGACTCTACGGAGTAGAGTGCTTCAAGAATTTTTAGTCAGGTGGAGGGGCAAATCAGAAGAGGAGGATACTTGGGAAAAGGAGGCTGATCTCTAGAAGAATTTTCCAAATTTTTTTCTACAAGAAAAATTTAAGTTTAGGGGAAAGGAATGTTACATACCTATGTAAGTAGCAGTACTTCAAACCCCTACATGTCCATTGAGCATTGGGGGCTAAATGGCAAGTGACCCTTGGATAAAGGATACCCTTAGAATTAAGGGTAGGTGTCTTAGATTAAGGTACTAGTGTCCTTGGATAAGGGTAGGTAGGTGTCTATACTTTGGATAAGGCTAGGAAGGTAGGTAGGTATCTATACCTTGGATGGAGGTATGGAACCTAGAGAGGTCTTAGAAAGTCATTGGATGACTATATTTCTAAACCTTGGGCCTCAACCTTGAACCATATCACTTTATTGGTCTTGGACCAAAGTATACATGCACAACTTGGGCAATGGGTCCTAGTAGGAGGGTGCCCTCTTAAAGGGTCCATTGAGTTTCAAGTTCCACAAGAATAGTAATCAAAGAGTCATAAGTTATGGAAGATGTCTGATGACCTTCCATAAGCCTATGAAGGCCCTTGAACTCCTCTAGGCCTCTCTCTTTCTCATTGGATGTGCATGGAACTCCATAGTATATTGGAGAGAACTAAATGTCATCTATATAAGAGGAGTAGGGCACCCATTGGGAGGGAGAGAGATCTCTTTTGCTTACCTTGCTTATGCTCTAGTGTGGCTACTAGTGTGTAGAGTAATTCTTGTGTGTAGTATGCTAAGGGTTTGGATCTTGCTTATGGTATGGGACATAAGTATGGTTTGGATCTTGAGTAAGCTATGGATTGTTGTGATATGCTTGTGATTTGTTTATGGTTAGCAAGGGGGTGCTAGATAGTTCTTGCTTGGAGCTTGGATCTAGCTATGGTTGGGTGGTGAATACTTGAGGCCAGTTTGTTATCTTCCTTGGTGTTTAAGAGTAGGGGGGTGGAGGAGAGATCCTTGGAGGCTTGCAGGTCCTTACTTGCAGGTGGAGGCATCCTAGCTTGGAGTTGGAGAAGCATCTTGGAGCTTGCAGGTTGCTTGGAGGACATTTGGAGATTCTACCTTGGATTTGGAAGACTTTCTCTCTTTTACTTGTCAAATCTCCTCCCCGGCTTGCATCAGAATATCCACTAAGCTGATGAAGATTGTCATTGCTGACTTCTCCATAGCAGATGCACTGGTCCATGGTAGCTCGAATATACCTCATGACTCTTATGAGAGTCTTCCAATGGGTAATGCCAGGATTAGCCATATATTGGCTAAGTGAGCTTACTGCAAAAGAGATGTCAGGTCTTGTACAGACCATTGTGTACATGAGAGATCCAAGTATCGATCAATAAGGATACTCTCTTATCTGCTTCTCTTCCTGCTTGGTCTGGGGACATTGGTCCTTTGACAAATGTAGGCCTGGATCCATCGGTGAGTGAGCTAACTTACAATTTATTAGATTGTATCTATCAAGAACATTGTGAAGATACCTTTGTTGAGTGATATAGATCAGTTATCTCGCTTTGTCTCTGTGAATCTGAATGCCTAGACAGAAGTGAGCTTCGCCTAGATCAGTCATGTCAAACTCAAAAAATAGCATATGTTCAGAATCCTTGACCAAATTGGTATTGTTGCTGAAAAGCAACATATCATCCACGTATAAGGTTATAATAATGAAGAATTGTTGCACTGACTTGGAATAGACATTGCAATTACAGTGCTTGGTTGGAAACCTTGTTCGATGAGGAATGTGTTGATCCTCTGAAACCAAGCTCTAGCAGACTGTTTCAAGCCATAAAGTGCCTTATGGAGTTTACAGACATGATTCTTTATACCTTCTAGAATGTATCCTTTGAGTTGGATCATGTAGATGTCTTCTTGTATAATTCCATTCGGATAAGTTGTTTGCACATCAAGTTGATGCACTTCGAGGTCGGCAGCTGCATCATATGATAGGAGGGCTCGGATTAATGAATGCTTGACTACTGGACTGAAAGTCTTACTGTAGTCAACGTTGGGGATCTAAGTGAATCCTCGTGCTACCAATCTTGCCTTCCTTTGATCAATTGTTCCATTGGCATTGTACTTAATCTTGAATATCCATTTGCAATCAATGATATTACAACCAATAGGAGCTTCGACTAGTGACCATGTCTGGTTTTTGATCAAAGAGAAATACTCTCTGTCCATGGCTTCTCTCTAGAGATTAGAGTCTGGTTGGCTGAGTGCCTATTCAACTGTTGTAGGTTCTTGTATCAAGAGACATGTAGACTCAGGAGTATACCTTGTGGGTTGTGTGCGCACTCTCCTTGATCTTCTAGGAGGAATCGATTGATGAACCACTCTTGGGACTTGTTGTTGGGTAACAACAACGTCTTTGTCTAATTTGTTGTCGAATATTGGGTCGACAATGGACACGCTTGAGCCTGAAGCTCGGATAGTCATGTCAATGGCAGGTAATGAAGGTCCTCCTGGAACAATATCTTTGCCTTTGATGTCGACGAACTGATCCTCGATAAAGACTATATTCCAACTGTACAAGATTTTCTGGGTATCGGGATCATACAACTTGTATGTGTTATTAGATGAAGTATATCCAATCAGGATGGTCTTGAAACCTTGGAAGTCAAATTTCTTCCTCGTGTCTTTCGGGATCTGCGCATAGGCAACGCATCCAAACACTCTTAGGTTCTTCACAGAAGGCTTAGAGCCTGTCCACACCTCATGGGGTGTCTTGCCTGAGAGGGCCTTGGTCAAACATCTGTTCTGGACGTAAGCTACAGTGGAGACAACTTCAGCCCAGAAGCTCTTGGGTAGTGATGCATGCGCTAGCATACATTTGGCTGATTCAACCAGAGCACGGTTCTTCCTCTTGGCTAATCCATTTGACTGAGGACTGTAAGGAGTGATGAATTGCTGCTCAATGCCTTGGCTCTGGTAGATCTCCTTAAATTTAGTAGAGATGTATTCTCCACCATTGTCTGATCTTAAGGCCTTGATCGTCCTTCCAGTCTCCTTTTTTGCATGCTCCTTGAAGATTCTGAATTGATTGAAAGCTTCTGATTTCTTCTTGATAAAGTACATCATAGTCCTTCTGGAGAATTCATCAATACTAGTTATAAAGTACTTTGCATCCTTCAGAAAAGGATTCTTCATCGGGCCACAAATGCCTGAATGCACAATGTCTAGTGGTATGTTGATGGCTTGATCTAAATGGTTTCCTAGTCTGTTTATCAACTAAACAGTCTTGACAAACATGTAACTCGACTTTATCACTAGGATAGTTTAGATCAAGAATAATAGAATGTTTAGACATTTGTTGTACAGCAGCATGATTCAAGTGACCAAGTCTATAATGCCAAAATAAACTTTTATTTGCATGAATAGAAGTATTGAGTGCCTAACTAGAGGCAGAAAAACAGTGACTTAATCTATACAAGTATCCATGTCTCTTTCCGAGTGCTAGGATCTTGTCTGTTCTATCAACTATCTTGCATTGATCACATTTGAATTCTACTTTATGTCCTAGATCTGTGATTCTGCTTACAGAGAGCAGATTTGTAGATAAATTGGATACATATAGGACTTTAGAAAGTAGCTTAGATTGATCATTTGCAAAGGTCAATCTCACAATACCTTCACCTTTAATAGCTTGTGTGCAACGTATTTGTTGGTACTGTATGGTGTATAGGACTCGAAACAACCAATGAGGCTGGTCATATGCTGAGTGGCACTAGAATCCAGAAACCAAGAATTGTCGTTGGATGCTCCTTGATGGCTGGTCATGAAGGCATCATGATCCGCTTCTTGAATGGGCTCTGGAGCTTCTATAGTTGCATTGGCCACTTGATTCGATTGTCCCTTGCTGTTGTTATTTGCTTGCAGTATCCGACAGTCTTGAATCTTGTGGTTGTTTCGTTTGCAGTATCTGTAGAACAACTTCTTCTTTGTCTACATATTTGACTGTTCTTTGTGTTGTGCTAGTTTTTGGCCTTGCTTTGATTGCTTCGGACCTTTCTTCTTCTTTTGCTTAGTCGTGCTCTTGTTGGTGTACAAAGCATGAGAATCAGTTGAGGAACTAGAGGCTTCGTTCCTCCGCATGTCTTCCTACAGCAACATTGTAATGACTCTCAAAAGAGTCAGTTCTGGATGTGTCGTGATGATCATCACCCAACTGTTGTATGAGCTTGCAAGGAATCACCATTCGCCATCTTGAGGGATTAAAATTTCTTCATGAGATGTAGCTTGGAAGCTATATTTCACACTTCATATAATACGCTCAAGATGTCCCAGACTTATTTGGATGTTTGGGCTTTGGATACATGGCCGATCTGAGTATCCAAAATGTTGAGGATGATCAACGCAAATGTCTTTCCATCCTTCAGCTTCCATCTGACGATTGCTGCGTCGTCAGCTTTGGGTTTTCCCTCTGCACCTGTAACAACATCATACAATTCTTTAGCGATTAGCATTGTTTTCATCTTAAATTTCCACAGTTGGTAATTGGCTCCATTATGCTTGTCCATGATAGGACTGGCTTTCCCTTGGGAATTCATGTGGAAGATTAGTCTAGGTGATAGGAATGACTATCAGTGACTTAAGTATGAAAATTTGGTGCTAAATTATAGAACAAGAAGACAATTACTCTATCGGCTAGTAGAGTCTTGTTACTTTGGAAGCTTATGAGGCTAACCTTCACTTTTCTATAAGGGAACCTTTAGCATTTGCAGGGCAGTGTCACCTTTTTCGCTTGTCACAAATCAAGAGTAAAACCATAGGGTCCTTTTGGAAATTTACAGATGAAGAAAGTACAAAAGTGGATGTGTTGTCTGTGGAAGATCATGGGTGGCTGCTGTCATTGTCAAATCTGATTTCATAGTGCATGGGATGAGCGTGAGAAGGTCGCGACGTCAGCCTTCGCTGAAATTAACGTTGATGAAAATGCAAAAAATGTGACACTCTAATAAATGCCTTAAAAACTGATTTACATGGTACCTTCGCTTTTCGATAAGGGAACCTTTAGCATTTGCAGGGCAGTGTCACCTTTTTCGCTTGTCACAAATCACGTGTAAAAACGTAGGGTCCCTGCAAAAATTTACTTGTATTTATGCAGACAGTCGCGTCTTATTTGCATGTCTTTTTACATGTAAATATGCAAACTGTGCGACAACACAAGTAAAATACAGCAGCATGAATGGAGGCAGATTAACATAGTTTAAAGAGAGATTTAGTCTGAGAGTATATTTTGAGTGGTCTGTTGTATGTAAAAGAATACCTTCCCTTTGAGATTATATGAAAAGCTCTTTTCACTTTCTAGATGTGCTTAGTAAATTGTCATATCGAAGTTGTTATTAAGCATAGAATCTAAAAAGGAAAACATTATGTATCTCTTCTCGTGCTAAAACATTGGTTTCAACCTCTCTCCTTGGAATACAAGAGAAGGGTCTATACTCAACGTTGTCAAAATACACCACTATGAGCTAAAAATTAACCCACTGGCATATTTCATCTAGTTCCAGGATATCCCATTGGAATACATGATTCTATCAAACATCTAGAAACCGAGATGGCTTGGGGGTTGTACATCACACTGAAATCAAGTTTTCTTTGTCAAATTACTTGAAGAAGCTTATGTTTAGGAAGGAATGTTTTTTTTGGAAGAAAATAAAAAATATAAATATGAATTCTTCTTCCTGACAACAACATTGGACGAACAAGGACATAAAAAATGATCACCATTATTGAATGTGTCTTGATAAAAAACTTTGCCTACCTATCCTTTGAGGTTATAAAGTATCGATTTTTTGGGCATTTGACAAACAATATATTTTATAAAGAGAGACAATGTGAGATCTAAAACTCATCGAGTTCAAAGAAATATCTTGAATCAAGACATCTTTGAACAAATGGATTAAGTCTAGTACTCCTCTGAAGAGATGTTTTGGTTGAATCTACCATCAAGACCAGACATTCCCTATGTTAGTACATGACACTTAAACATCGAGATACTGATGGGTTTAGAGGTGATGTATCAACAAAGGATTATATCCGTCCTTAGAATCACATGCCAAGACGAAATCTTGAGGTCCTTAGAACCATGTATCTTACCTATCCTTGATTACTGATGTTCCTACGTTATTTGTATTCTGATTCTCTTCTAAGATATCAAGGACATGTTGAAAAGTAAAATACATCTCTTGCATTGTTGTGAGGATGAGAGACATTATCCATGTAGCATACATCAAGAAGTTCAGTACATCACAATTATCTAAAGACAAATTATTAGATCAAGATATATTGAGACTCTAAGTTAGGATGTAGACAAGATGTTTCGTCCTAATTCTTTGTGAGGACCTAACATTCCTCCCTACACTGACACATCATACCTAAACATCGTCATACTGATTGGACTAAAAAGCATGCACCGTCAACAAATTGTTTCACTCTTAGGAGCAGCCAGACTCAAAGAGATAATGGAATCTCTGAAGCCATGCATTCTACCAATCCTAGATTTCAATAGATCATGAGACGTTTGCGTTTTGGTCCTCATCTAGGCATTCTATCATGATCCAAGAGAGTGGATTTTTATCTCCACCTAAAATAAAAAATTGCTTCTATTAGTTGACAGATCCGAAATCCTCAAAGGAAGTGAAAATAATTGTGACTTGATAAACTAATTGATTAAATCTTAATTTTTGAATGCCGTTCAATATAGATTGAAATTGTGAAAATTGATTTCCATCATCGAATTTTTAGTTTCATTGTTACTAATCCATTTTGAACCAATTTTAAAACATCTAGCATGCATCACAATCTACATGTAGTGAATTTATGAAAAAATCGACTTCTTTATGTAAGTTGCCTAATTAAAATAAAAAACTATTTTTTAGTTGCTTTTTACTAAATCTGTATCCATGTATGAAATTTAACCGATCAAACTATTGTAACATTCAATAACATGGTCTCAGACATGCAGATTGACTTAGAAATGACTTTTTCACATTATTGGATATGCACACTACTGATTCATTCATTGACATGCAATACAAACTTTTTGAAAATTTTGCAAAATTTGAAATAAAAATTGCCAAAACTTTTGATGAGCATAACTTTGGCTATAGAACCCCAAATTGGTTGCTGTAAAGCATAGTGCAGAGGGAGAGTAGGTTAGCAAGAGGCCTACCATGTCACTATGTGATCTGGAATTCAAACATGCGAGCAATAAGTGATTGAATTTCTTGTAGGAGGTGCATTTTTTCGAGTCGTGACAAGGTTTCTGTAGGTGAACCTGCGGAAGGATCATTGACACACCGATCAAGCAGACCCGACTTTCTCAAAAATCACAATTGGAGGTTACAAACACTCTAATAAGTTCATTAGAGAGTATTAGAAGCTTCTACCATGTCCAACAAGCATCCATAGGCTCAAATCCACTGAAAATTGTTTCCAAGGAAGGTGCCATCAAGCAAAACTTTGGAGAATCAGTGCCTAAGCCTCCCACCACCAAATTTGGTGCATGATTGAACGATTTCCAGTTATGTCTATGGAGAATGTCCATAACACTAATCATTAGGCAATCAAGAATAAGAGAAGTCACTTACTTGGAGGTCAATTCCACCACCAAGAAGTAAAAAGCAAGAAAATACTACCAAAAAGCTGCAAAAAAACAAAAAACGTCTCCAGCTTTTGATTGATGCAAAGTTGAGCTCTGATACCATAGTAACGATCGCCAACTGAAGATCTTCTAGATCGGTTTGCATGTGCAAAAGGATGACTGTGGAGCCAACAACCCAACCAATTGAAAAGTAAGAGTGAAACCCCAATCAGCTTCACACCCAAGCCAAGATGATTGAATATGCAAGAGGAGAGGATCCTGGCAACTAGAATTGGAAAATGAGTGAGGTAGATGGGCAGTTCCTACAGGTATGTATAAGCCCCAATGGCCTAGGAATATTTCTTATAAGATGCCAATTATCAATCAATTGCTTTTGATCTCGTTTACATTTATAAAAAATAGTTATACACCATGCACTAGCTCCACATGTCCTAATGGGTATACCTGGGCCCTCACAAGGTTATTAATTACATTTCAGGCCTAGTCTGGAATGGCGAGGCATAACTAATAAACTCGTATATTAGAGTACCGAATATCTATGTCAAAGATTATTTTGAATTTTCCAAATAGAACATGGCTGTAACACCCACACCGATGCCAAAATGCTCAAGACTCTTTGATGGGGTGTGATCAAATTAATCATTTTATTCCATTCTCCATTGCACTTGTTTTGGATGGTTGACTCGGGTTAGTCTCCTGATCTCATGGAGCCAGTGTTGCCTTGCACATCGGCCTTTGTGTGTTGATGGTTGGATTGATTGGGCAAGTGGTTGACCATAGGAAGTTGAATTGGTTGTCCTAGCTCCATTTGAGGTGCCGAAGCAGCATAGCAAAGGCCAAAAATCTTGAAATTTTAAGGCACATTCTTCATTGTTGAGTTGCCAAACTTCTATATTATGCATATTATTGCTAATTTATATCAATGTCATTTCTTATTCTTATTGACTATTATGGGTGTGTGTCTTTGAGCTACAAATAGTTTGTGTATATTTTACCATTGTTGATCAACGACAATGACATAAAGCCATTTTTAGAATGGAAACCAATAACAAGATTAGTAATGAGCTTTTTTTTGTTAACAAGGACTAGTTTAGTTAGTTTGAAAGGTCATGTTGAGTTTCTATTTGGAAGAAAGACCGTTTAAAAAAGCATCCCCAAGAAAAAATTTCACATTTGCTTATTTGAATGCGTTTGAGAGCTTTGAGCAATTTTTACTAAAGGTAACGTGGAAGTGGGTGTTAATGTTTTTCATTCACTTGGTGTAATATCTTGTGGAATGAAAGGTCGTACTTTCTGAAAAGTTAGGATTCCATTTAAGTTTATAATTCCTATGCATTTGATGTCGAATTTTCGGTCTTCTAAATCTTGAACTAGTTTTGTATTGTGTATGATGCTTTATTGAACTCTATTGTGAGTCCTTTATTAGTTATCCATCTTGTAATATGAATTCTCTTAGCCTTCATGAATTCTACCAAAGGCAATCAATAGAAAAGTTCAGCTATATCCACCATTGCCATGCCATCTAAAAAAACAAGTTAATTTTTTTCAAAAGAACCAAGTATACACAAAAAAACAAATATTGCATTATGGAAGAATAAGAAAAAAAATATTGATTTTAATGCTCAAACTCAATTAAGAGCTGCACTTCAACATTAAGCAAATCGTCACAATAGCTTATAGTTATCACGACAAAGAGAAAAATAATAATAAAACAAAGATTGCAATTTAAACAAGATGACTGGTATATCACGAGAAGCTTTGCTTTAGAGAGACATGGATATTCAAATCCTTAAAAGACAATAACGAACAAAGATTGCATATTCAAAGAAAAAAAAACAACTAATTTCAATGCTCAAGAATGACACTTCATGTTTTGGCAATGTGAAGAATAAAACGCTATCCAACTTGTCTATAGGGGTTGATGAGGAAAATCATCTTGCTTGTGCATTTACAAGTTGTACATATTATTTTCTAGCATGTACAAACTCGAGCTACATGACATGCACAATGTCTAGATGGTCATATTTCACTTTGTTCCATTGTATATATCAAAGGTATGTGTCTTGTAGATTAGGGAGAGTTTGAGTTAGGTAGATCTAGATTTGATGACATGCATAAAACTAGATGACATCAAAATCAGTTAGTGTGCATGCATGCAACATGCAATCACTGCATGCAACATGCAATCACTGCATGCAACATGCAAGTCAGTATACATGTTCTACACATGTCCAAGTCATCTAGGGAAGTTACATGCAAGACATGCAAATGGTATTGGACACATGCATGTAGTTTTGTAGGTTCATAGTTGAGAATTTGACATTTGACAAAGTAGGTAGGAGTTAGGTGCAATTTTAGCATGCAAGCTGTTAGGTGTCAATATGGTAATAGTTTACACTTTATTAGGTGTAGGGAATGCATTGAATGCAAGGAGTACCACGAATTTTGGCTCTCCTATATATGTACATATCATTCTCATTCATATCTAATGATGAATCAAGCTTTGGTAATGTCATAATGTCAAAATTGGATCTCATGTTATTTTGCTTGTTTTGATATTCTCTCTCTAACTCGAGTAGAAGGCATTCTTCATACATTATTTTTGTTATGTATTCTCTCTATTTGTGAGAAATTAGTTTTGCTTTGATCTGTAGCATTCTAGATTGTGCTCTAGCCTCAAATTTGTTGGTAGAGCAAGAATTGCTCTTCATATCATCAAATTGGACATCTCTGATGAGATGTTGAGAGAAATAAGTTCATGTACCTCAGCCAAGGAGACTTGGGAAACTTTTAAGTCCATTCATGAAGCAAAGATCAAGTCAAGAGGGAGGAGCAAGAACAGTTTTTCTCAAGCCTTCACCAAGGACAAATCAAAGGGCAAAGCAAAGAACAAAGACTATGGAGGAGTAGAAGATGATTCAACTCATTCTTCTATCTTCAAGAAGAAGACTCAAGAAGATCAAGCTCATTTTATCATAGAAGACTAACATGCAAGTTGTGGAGAGGCATCTCTCATGATGTCTATTTATCCTCTTTACCCTTTAATGATGTATCTTGGTATATTGATAGTGGAGCCACAACTCATATGTGTTGCTCCAAGGATTCTTTTGTTTCTGTTCTAGATCCTAAGGAATCAATATACACTGCAGTTGGTGATGCATGTGCAATTGAAGGAGTTGGAAGTTGTTCCATAAAACTTGCATCTTCTATGAAGTTTACACTTTCCAATGTACTTTATGTTCCTAATCTCACAAAGAGTGTGATTAGTGTAGAAAAGTTGTTAGATGATGTTTATGAAGTGGATTTCAGTGTCAATAGTTGTCTCATAAAGAAAGAAGATAAGATCCTTGCATGTGCGTCTAGATATGGAGGCATTTTCAAGTTAGATGTGCATGAAAATGTAAGTGCATGTGATGTTGCATTGATGACTTATGTTTCCAAGGAGGAGCTATGGCATAGGAAGTTGCATGTTTCCAATTTCAGATCTATGTCTATTATAGTCAAGGAGATCAAGCCAAGAGTGGCTTATTCTATGGCAAAATCACATATGGATCCATATTTGATGTCTTCTACCAAGACAAAACATCCTATGGAGTTGGAACATTCGGATGTTCATCTTTCTTTATCAATAAGCAAGGGAGGTGTTTCTTGCTTTGCATGTACTATTGATGGTTCCACAAGTTACATTTGGCTATGTCTTGTCTCTTCAAGTTTTATGGTGTATGTGTATGTTCCATCATGCAAAACTTGATGGAGTTATGGAGCTAATGGAAGGAGTGCACTATATGGAGTCTTGTTCAGTTATAAGCCTAAGGTTGTGTACCTTAGTGTTCTTGAAGACTATTGCTTTGCATGTGGTTTCTTGGAAGGAAAGAAGGATGGAGATCCTAGTCTATGAATCATTGGATGCTTATCCACCAAGGAAGGCTACATAGCCTTTACACTCTCTATCTCGAAGGTGTGGTGTTTGGGCATGGAGAAGTTGTTTACTTTGGAGATCTATTTTCTATCTTGGAAGTGGCCGAGAGCACAGTATCTCATGATGCATCACAAGTCATTGTTATGATGAGTAATCAAGTTGTGATCGGGTCAAGGTTTGAGGAGGAGTATCCTCAACATGCATGTCCAAGAAGATCTTCTTTACTAAACAAGGCCGAGTCCTTGTTGATCTTATTTCATGGAAAAGAAAGGATAAGTGAAGGTGGTATTCATTCTATTCTACTCACCTATATATCTCTTTCTTTTATTGATGATGTACCTTGCTTAGTTGAGACTTGCTTATCTCAAAGATCAAGTAAGACCATTATAGTTTTGAATGAAGTCTTTAGTTTGAAATTGATTCTTGTCATTGGTGACTTGATTATGTTTCCAAAACATTTAGAAAGCAAGCTATTGTATCATCTTTGGTATGCTCTTAAATTGAGTAAGAGCAAGTATGAGTTTAGTACTTATAGTTTGAATTGATCAAGTTTGAGTATGGTTCCAAGATTAGATTAGATCCTTTGTGGATAGAGTTCATAGTTTTTGGACTAGTAAAGCTAGTATGCTTAATCTTGAATATTGCTCATGGTCTTTATGATCTTTGTGGTCATTATGAGGCTTGGAGGCCTCGGATTTTTCAGATTTTGGTGTAGCCAACTTCATGCATGTGGACTTTTGAAACCCAGGATCGACATCAGGCATGGAGGAGGCACATTGGCATAATAGCAGATTGGTGGAATATTTCTCAAAGGCATTTGGAAAAGATTTCTGTCAAAGAGATCTTATCATGGTTATGGTAAGGGTGCTGGTAGGATGGATTCTTTGTTCATCTTCAATTCAAATTCAAAGCAAAGAATCCTCACACAAAAAGTTTCTTCATCAACAATTCGACCAACCTTAGAGGATTTTCAAGTTCAAGTGATCAAGCCAAGTTGATAACTTTTTAGGAGGAGTGTGAAGAATAAAAAGCCATCCAACTTGTCTATAGGGGTTGATGAGGAAAATCATCTTGCTTGTGCATTTACAAGTTGTAAATATTATTTTCTAGCATGTACAAACTCGAGCTACATGACATGCACAATGTCTAGATGGTCATATTTCACTTTGTTCCATTGTATATATCAAAGGTATGTGTAGATTAGGGAGAGTTTGAGTTAGGTAGATCTAGATTTGATGACATGCATAAAACTAGATGACATGCAAAATCAGTTAGTGTGCATGCATGCAACATGCAATCACTGCATGCAACATGCAAGTCAGTATACATGTTCTACACATGTCGAAGTCATCTAGGGAAGTTAAATGCAAGACATGCAAACAATATTGGACACATGCATGTAGTTTTGAAGGTTCATAGTTGAGAATTTGACATTTGGCAAAGTAGGTAGGAGTTAGGTGCAATTTCAGCATGCAAGCTGTTAGGTGTCTGGGTGTAGGGAATGCATTGAATGCAAGGAGTACCACGAATTTTGGCTCTCCTATATATGTACATATCATTCTCATTCATATATAATGATGAATCAAGCTTTGGTAATGTCATAATGTCAAAATTGGATCTCATGCTATTTTGCTTGTTTTGATATTCTCTCTCTAGCTTGAGTAGAAGGCATTCTTCATACATTATTTTGGTTATGTATTCTCTCTATTTGTGAGGAATTAGTTTTGCTTTGATCTGTAGCATTCTAGATTGTGGTCTAGCCTTAGATTTGTTGGTAGATTGCAGGATTGCTCTACAGGTGATCTGTGTGCCATCACAAAGCATGGTCAAGATCATTCACACATTTCTTGTGGATCCCCACAGACAAATCATCATAATATCTTACCACCATCGTGACAAAGCAAAAAAAAAAAAGGATCAACTTCTATGCTCAAAATCTCATGATAAAGAGTACAAACACCTCACTTTTAAAAATCATTTGAGCAATAGCCCACTCTATCCCAACAAAACTTTTGCCATTATACTTTAAGTGTCCTTTGGGAGATACCGTAAGATCACAATGTGATCACATATGTTGACCTAATTTCCCAACCCTTTCAGGAATCATGTTACCATATAGCAAGATCACAGTTTGATCACGGATGTTGACCTAATTGCCCACCCCTCTCACCAATCATGTTACCATATAGCGATAGCCAGATCACACTGTGATCACGAATGTTGACCGACTTGCCAACCCCTCTCATCAATCGTGTTACCATAGCAATCATGTTACCATAGCCATAGTCAAGCTTTGTGGGTATCAATTCATCCACTAAAATGCTCAATGTCAACTCACCCAATAGCTTTTCCAAAAAGCAAAGCAAAAGAGGAGAAAACACTCCAACACCCCAAAAAAAGAAAAAAAAAAACAAACCCTTCAAAGAAAGAAAGAGAAAGAGAGAGAGAGAGAGAGAGAGAGAGAGAGAGAGAGAGAGAGCCCAAAGATAGAGAGGAAGGGAGGAGAAGAGAGAGCGATAGCTATAGCGAAAGCGAGAGATGTAGAAACACAAGAGAGAACACTGGCAGATGCTATGGTTTGCTGAACAATACTGCCACTGTTTCTTCCTCGGGAGCTGCACAACATCAGGAGCTTGGTTGCGCTTCTGTAATCTGTTGCGCTTCTGAAATTTTTTGTGATCAACCCTGCCTTCGTTTCCTGGTTCTGGGCTGTTGTGATGACGTTGGTGGGTCGACGCCTGACTGCAGAAGCTTTTCGATGGGGAAGAGCTGCCTCCGGTGCTGTGCAGAGGGCTATGGATCCGCCTTCTTCTTGGAGCCTGCGTGTGGAGGCGCCGAGCAAGAGGCAAGTGAGTAAAAACGGGATGCACTGGGTATTTCTGGGGTGCCCAGGGGTTGGCAAAGGCACTTATGCCAGCAGGTTGGCCTCTTTGCTGTCCATTCCCCATATTGCCATGGGCGATCTGGTTAGGCAGGAGCTCTCCCAACCATCAGAAGCGTCGAAGAAGGTATATTTCGTTCTATGCTCCCATTGGACGGAACGTTTATTAGTTTTTTGTTATTTTGCAGGAGACGCTTCCTGTGACTGAAAAGGCTAAAATACATTGCTAGATCATAGATTCTATGATACGATAAGAGGAAAAGAGTGCCTTGACTTTGGTGCTGTTCTTCCTTGGGATATTTTTGATGCATGTTCAGGGTGGATTGATTGCTAGAAGTTACGTATTTAATTTTTTCTTTTGCAGCTCATATATGCAATGTCTCAAGGAAAGCTGCTCCCTGACCAAGTGGTTGTCTCCTTGCTATCGACACGTTTAGAAAAGGGTGCCTTGGAAGGTGAAAAAGGCTTCATATTGGATGGATTTCCTCGAAACACTACTCAAGCTGTAAGTCGATCGTAAAAGTTTTGGCTTTCGCAAAGCATTTGTAGTAGTGTAGCTGATTTGATTTTTTTTCTTCTTAGAATGTGCATCTGCATACACCAACCTTAGTACTCATTGGCATGTATTACTAAAATATAGCTGTGTGGTGTACACAGAGTTAAACAGATTCAAAATGGCCTTAAAACTATAGGGTAGTAGCATTTCCAGAGATCTTACAGTTTATTTGAAAAGTTGCAGATAGCCCATCAAATTGCCTTACTGTATGGTGGTAAAGGTTGTTTGAGAAGTTAGGGTTAACCATGACTTCCTTGATCTTGTCTTTTGCCAAGCCGAACTTTTTCCTTAAAAAAATTCAGAGTTAGAGTTATCCGCTTCAGGAAAGCCTTTGACAATCAACTTTGATCATATTTTAGAATGTTTTGTTCCTCCTTAATTAGGGCTGAAACATCTTCAGAGAGTATTTTTTTTACAAACCGAATTTAAATTAATTTATGAATTCGCAACCATATTTTAGCACAAGGAAGATAAAGAGCTAATAAAGTTGACAGGGTTGTAGTGTGAGTGAATCGATCATTGCAAGTCAGGTATACGAGTGCAATAAATAACATGGAGGTTGAGATTGCTGAGGAGATTCAACAAGTGTAGTTCATAGCAATTCTACCTAATTAGGCAACTATGAGAGCTATTCTTCCAGAGGTTCAGAGAGCCGTAGGAATGTATCTAGTGATAGCCTGGCCAGCATGTAAAATATCATACAGAGGGATACCTTTTGTGCTGCAAGAATTCTTTGATGCTAGCACTATATAGCCTTAAATGTTTCAAGAAGACGACATCCAAAAAATGATAGTTGAAGTTGACGGGCGGTCCTTGAGGCATAGATTCTGAAATACCATGTTTGTAGGGGTTTAGGGTTAGAAAAGAGTGGCCAAGAAATGATTTCACGTTGAAGTTTTTTTTCTCATAAACATAAATCTTGACTTTCTCGATTAAAAATCAAGTCAGTCATGGGATCCATCTGAATGTCTGTTCATTCATAATGCCTTGCTCTTTGCCTGGTGTAACTTGTTATCGTTTAACAAGCTCCGAGATAGACCCTTATGTCCTTCCTCGTGCTATGGCTGACATGTCTTCTCTAGTTCAGAGGTGAAGGATTTTACTGATTGACTTTGCCCAAAATGCCAGTGCATAAAATATAAATGTCCTGTGCCTTAAATGGAAAGCTTTCCATGTTGGGTTGAAACTTGAGTGGAAGGTGGGTAAGCAACATCGATATGTCATTTGCAGTTAGACCATCATACCTAGGTTGGAGATATATTGGTAGATCCAAATTCATAAGATGAGCCAGGGAACAAGAAAAAATTATAGCATCAATAATTGCATATACTTGAAGAAATATTTGAACAAATCAGTGCACTTAATTTAATTTGCCACATCCCTACTTTTCAGGAAATAGTACATAAAGGTAAGGGGATTCAATTTAACTAGTGTCACCACTTTTGAAGAAGTATGGGTCCAAAAATGCTCATACAGTCCCAATTTACTAGGTTTAGAGGTTAAGACAGATATGTCTGATCTCAATTTTGCACCAGTGTGTTATGTTTCACGACTCAATTTGTTCATCAATGTGCATGTGCCTTTTTGTTGCATTTCAGTTTAAGCAAGTTCTTGTAATCCGTAAGTCTCTTCAAATGTGCAAGCCAATGCCTGATTATATCTTATCAAGTGATAACATATCTTATCAAGTCCTAATTTTCTGACCTTAGCTGTACTAGAGAGTTATATAGAGGACTGGTTTGTTTCTAGAGCACTACCTAAATGGACTAGCACATACTGCAGCAGGAGGTATTTGGCGCCTGAAAATGTTGCAGAATTTCATGGACAGACTTGTCAATGGCTTCAAATAGGCCAAATTGAACTCTAGTAAAAATGTTTTTACCATTTACCTTTTAAACTTTAGAATCCTGGCTGTTGGCATGTAATTGTGGGGTATGCAGCAAAAATTTTATTCTATGGTAATGACTACAGAATATATACGTATGAGTCTACAACCTCCTTATTGTTTATGCACGCCTGTGGTCTTACTCCTTACCTTGGTGAACATTTGGAGAAGATTAATGTTTGACCTTTATTTGTGAAATAAATAGTTGGAAATGAGGTATTGCATGGGGTATGAAGTATGGAGTTGAACGGACTAACACAAGCTGATTCAATTGCTGTACGAAGAAGAATATCCAAATTGCTAACTCCCAATGTTTTCTCATTGCATTTTTATGTTGTGTAACGTGTTATCTTCAAAATTACATCTTATGCCATCATTGCAGGAAATTCTTGAACAAGTCACTGAGATTGATTTGGTGGTGAATCTTAAGCTAAGAGAAGATGTTGTGATCTCAAAATGTTTGGGAAGGAGAATCTGTAGTCAATGCAAAGGTAATTTTAATGTTGCCAATATTGATGTTGAGGGTTCTGATGGAGGCCCAAGAATCTCGATGCCTCCACTTTTGCCCCCGCCCTCTTGTGCTACCAAGATGACTATCAGGGCTGATGACACAGAAGAAGTCGTAAGAGAGAGGCTTCGAATCTATGCAGAAGAGGTAAATTTCCATTTTATTGTTTCGTACTCTTTAAGTGCTTTATTGAGCAGGTATTCAAACTTATAGCTGCAAAGAAGAGACACTGTTTATGGTTGCAAAATGTTAAAAATTCTACAAGGTTTGACTTACAATTCTTTGATTGCAGAAATCTTAGCTCTTTGTTCCTGTTGCCAGCATCACTGCTTGGTAGTTTGATTTGATACAGGTTCCAATATTCTTCTTTAGTTTAAATAGAAATAATTTGTAATTTTGTGGTGTTTGCTTGATAGACATGTGGACAAAGTGCAAGCTGACAATGATGGTGCTTGGATGTACAGAGCAAACCAGTGGAAGATTTTTATCGCTTGCGAGGAAACCTTTTTGATTTTGAGGTTGCTGGAGGAATTCCAGAAACTTGGCCTCGCTTGTTGGATGCACTCAACTTGTCTGAAAAAGACTGCACACATCAAAAAGTGTCGGTGTAAGTCCAATTTCTAGTTGTGTTGAAAAGGTACTAATGATGGATTGGAACCTCAGCTCCTTGTCAATATTCCGACTCACTGTGTCACCTCTGTAGCTATAGCTCTTACATGTATGTTCACAATGAATCACATCTGATTTCAAATACAGAGATCTATAGGTCCTCTAGGTGTATACGTGATATTCTATTAGTTGCGGGACGCTACAAGTTGCTCCCCTTGAATTCTTACTCTCACCGGGCATGTCCTGGGGGGAGTTATTAATCTAATATTTTTCTTGGAGCAATTGGCTTCAATGGCCAAGCCATGAGAATCGAGATCAAATAATGGACCGACAGGGTTCCTTCTTCTTTCCTCAATTCATTGCCTGCTTAGATCTTAATTTGAAAAAGAGTTCCACTCTGTGACTCAAAAATGTATGTGCATTTAGAAATGCTTGAATCATTTGCTTGACAGCTCTTTGTAATTTATGAATTGATCCCGTGTATGGGAGCTTCCAGCTAAAGAACATTGCTCCTTTGGTGCCCTAACATTTTTTGCACATAAGTAATGAAAACCCCAGCGTTTCATTCACTTTCATGCAGCTTCATGGTAAATTTTTCTTGTACTTTTTCGACTTTTAAAAGTCAGTTTAAAGGACATTCGGCCTGTGTGCCATAACAGAAACTGATTACATTTTTGACCATAAGATTTTAAACTTAACTTGGACAAGTCATGGTCATGTACGGATAAGGGGCATCAAATAGCTATGGCTTTCTGTTCGAAGACCCTGATGTTGCTAACATATCCTCTTTAGCATTGTGCATTTTGGGGTATTGGGATATCAAGCTTCAAAACTAGATGGAGCTTAAGTTGCTTAACCATAATAGAAAAAGTCATATGTAACATGAAAGATGATAGTAGATAATCACTACTGAAATTGATAAAGTAATTTCAACCTTAAAGCTGTGAGCCTCAAGAGTCCGAAGCGTGTAAACAATTTGTAGTTACAGGAATGATGAAACCAAGTAACTCAACCTACTTATCGTTGTCCACTACAGTTGCAATATGCCAAGTGTGAGGTTATAGAGTCCATATTACAATATTCTCTTTTTTCTCTTCACCTTCATCTTCGTCTTCTGCTTTTTTTCTTCCTTTCCTTCTTTCCTTTCTCCTTCCTATTCTTTTTTTCGTTGTTCTTCTATCACTCCATCTTGAATATCAAAATGCAAGTGAAAAAAAAAGGTTACAAATGGTGTCATAAAATAAACAGTCAATTTTCTACGATATTTTTACTTGGTCATCCTTTTGCAATATACGGTCTTGTAGGTAGTGGACGATACTCTAGAGCTTCATCTCAATCTCCTCTCTAGGGCATATCATGGTAACTTCAGAGTGAATTTGAAGGCAATAAATAAAAGAGGAAATGTCCTATTATAATGGTTTTGGGGCATAGATTGTGATAATCTTTAAGAATGATTTACAATACATTGCAACAAATGAGCAATTTATAGAATAACCGTAATTGATGTACTAATTTTGGTTTTGCATAGTTACAAGAATGTACAAGTATCTAAGAGGCCAAGATAAGCTCCAAAAGTGTTGAGCATGATTTGGTTTATAGGCAACAACTAGCCTTGTATGAGATGATTAGAAAAGTGGCTAAAGAGACCATGTCAAACCTATGAGAAACATGATGGATAGAGGTCAAAAGTAGCTCAATAAAGGCTTTGGCTTTGGATAATCCAAAAAAATGATATAGCACTTGGTCGAAGTTGACCAAAATTAACCCTAATAGTAATATGGATGGGCATTGCACCAAATTTAGTAGAAATACTTGTGTTAAAGATATTGGACAACTAGCAAAAGTTCAAACCACAAAATTCAAGTCTACTAAATCTTATTGCATCAGAATACTCGATCTATGGGGGTTGATCGTCAGCTTTAGTGGAACTACTGCAGAATGAAAATGGATCAGATTGTGACCACCCATGACATTGTTAGCCTTCATCTATCTTATAAACATGTAGTTTAGACATTACACAGTTTTTACAATGTTAGGTCAATGCATGCATATATTTGAATAGTTTATAAACATTAGTATGCAAGCAAGGAAGTCTAAGTAAAATCATTTGATACCCTTGGAGGAATCTGTCACTCTCTATGCTCCAAGGCCACCCATGGCCATCTGTATCCTTCATGCATTGCTTGGGCACCCACAATCATGCTTTTACAACATTGAAAAAGGTACTGTTTGGAGACAAATCAAGGGCTTTTTCTTGGATTAAAACTCTAGCTAGATGTTTTTCAGCTTTCTTGGCCCTTTTTTCACATTTCTCAGTGGTTTTTCTTGTAGATGTTCACTTGTTAGAGGTCGCCCTACTACTGGCTACTTGTTGGAACTTACTGTATCGGTGCGGTATTAAGCACAAACAATGTACTCTTTTGAGAAAAGGCATCAATACCCCATGAAAACTTAAAAAAATCTCAAAATTTTCTCTAATTTTTACCAAATTCAACTTTATGAATTGCATTGGCTTACTTTCACTACCCTTTATAGGTTCTCTACAAATCTTGAGGTTCCAAAGCAGTTATTGGCTTTTTTTCAACATTAATATTATAGCTTGAAGTTAGCCTTTTTGGCTCTTTGAATTTCTCCAAAATTTGGCTATGTAGCACCCAACCTGCACCTCACTAGGGCTCTGATATCATTGACAAGATCGATCATACGTGCGATTATACTACAAAATCATATACATAAAATTGGTTTTTTCTTAAGGCAGTCCTGCATGGCAAGGATGCGATGATGTGCCAGTATGCGAGATGTGCATGACCATATTGATGAAGACGTGTATACAATGTCAAAAGAAGAAAGCACTATACTAATGTATTTCTACCATCACAATAAACCTAGGCTTTTGAATCCAATAGTTTGATTTTTATCAGCCAACAGAGATATCTCACAAACGTGTTGGAAAAGTATGGAATGGCCAACTGTAAGCCGAGCTACTTTTCACTCGACTCTGGACTAAAGCTGTCAAAGGAACAATCTCCTCAAACCGAGGAAGAAAGGGAGGAAATGAAGAAATATTCGTTTCACTCCATCATCGGCTCACTAATGCAATGATCTGCACTCGACCCGACATTACATATTCAATCAGTTCACTCAGCCAGTTCTTATCAGATCCAGGTCTGGCCCATTGGAAAACGCTCACAAAAGTCATGAAGTACATCCAAGCAACAAAAAGTCTCAGCATTTGTTATGGCCTCGCGGCCAACCTACCAATATTCTCAAAGGATACATAGATGCAGATTGGGCAAGGGATATCGATACCAAAAGATCGACTTCTGGATTTGTATTTTTATACAATCAAGGCCCAATCTCTTAGAACAGCCGAAAGCAAACCTCAGTAGCATATTATCATCAACAGAATCAAAGTACATTGCTGCCATGAATGCTACCAAGGAGACAATTTGGCTGAGGCACCTGCTAGTAGATATCAACCTTGCACAGTCACATCCAACGACCATTTTTTGTGACAACCAAAGCACCATAGCTCTCTCTCTCAATCTGAGATTTCAGCATATCGAAATTAGGTATCGCTATTTACGAGAGAAAGTGCGAAGCAAGGAGGTATCATTAGTCTATTGCAGGACAGAATTAATGGCAGCAGATTACTTCACAAAGGGTCTATCAAAGGAGCACCATCTCAGATTCAACGACATGTTGAATCTGAAAATCAAAAGTTTTCAGGATCCACATTAAGAGGGAGTGTTGGAATTTGATGCTCAGCCTCAAATCCATCCAATAATGAGCATCTTGAAAAACCAGAAACAAAAGACTCGAATTTCTGAACAGAAGATCAAAAAATTCAGGATCGAACTTTCTAGAATTTTTACCGTATCAACTCGAAAAATCCTATATTTTTTTATACTTGTAAATTTCATTGTCGGTCTAAAATCCGACTCAACAACTTCGTGTTGACAGTCGACCCACTTTGTACATGCATTAACTGTAATGAGGCGGTTGTAATAACTGCAACAAAACAGTTGTTGTAGATATTTTGTTGTATATCAATCCTAGAATCTTCATCAGAAAACTTCTTCTGATAATTCTTAATTAGATCAATCCTTTTGTAGCTAGTGTTATCACACTCAACGATTGTAAGCTGAAGTTATCACTTCAAGCATTGTACTCACTGTTTGATATTAATCAGAGTGCAAATTCTCAATCTCACTAATGTATTGTTTCATTGAGCATTTGTCTAAATCATTCAATTTGAATATTTCGATCCTACACCAAGCTCGCTCATCAGCTTCCGCTCATTCCCACTGATTTCCGACAGAGTATAGGCCCTTCTCTTGTATTCCAAGGAGAGAGATTGAAACAAATGTTTTAGCACGAGAAGGCATGTATGATGTTTTCCTTTTTAGATTCTATGCTTAATAACAACTTCGATATGACAATTTACTAAGCACATCTAGAAAGTAAAAAGAGCCTTTTATATAATCTCAAAGGGGAGGAATTCTTTCACATACAACAGATCACTCAAGATATACTCTCAGTCTAACTCTCTTTTTAAAAAACATCTCATGATTAGTTCCAAGAAATATTTTCCAAGTCAAAACATTCTTGTCTCATGGAACTATGAAAGCTCACCCTACGGTTCTTCATGCAATCTATTAAGGTGGTGTCCTTCCAAGGCACACATAGAAAACATATAATTTCACTCAACAGTATTGTGAGTAATCATATGAAATCAAGTCATAATAACCATAGATGTAGCTTGAAAAAGAATACCTTCCTGCCAAGAAATCTAAGACCGAGGATTACCTTTTTTGACAATTTCAACCTTTGGTTCTTCACACTCACATATAACTCAATGTTGGTGGACCTTCTAGCTCATTCAATGGACCACTTCAGGGGCAGCAACGGAGTCTCCTCAATAGATAGTAGTCATGGGAGGCTCATGTATCAACTCAGATAGACAGTGAAAAGCTGTGCCCATGAAGATTTTTGACATGCGATGGATACTAGTAGCGACGGTAGCTCCATCAATGGCTCATATATGAAACAACAGGAACACATAATGATATAGACTTTCTTGGCTATGTATCAGAATTCTTCTGTTGGATACTATCATTGGACAATTCTTTGAAGCCAATAACTAGAAGAGAGAAATCTTCTTCAGTTTGTTGGTCAAACACTATAGCAGCAACATGTGATTGATCAAATAGAAAATAACAAGAGGTCAACTTTCAGAATGCAGACTTGAATACATGAAGACATGTGCTCATAGGCCATTGTATAATGGCTAGAATTTCAACGTTTTCAGTCATGACATGGTTACCTAGGAACCCATCGTCTCAGTAAATGTGCAGGTAGCTCAACGATGACTCTGCTCTTAGATAGGCTCAAAGCTAGTCCTCATCTCCAGTAAAGATGTTGTGTCATATGGAAAAGATACGTGGATTTCCTCTACGAGCTCAGATAGGTGCTCAAAATTAGATTCTAAAGTGCGATGGACTAGCACTCATGGCTCGTGTGCCTCAGAACTGAAAGAACTGCCACTTGCTTTCAGACTATGTCTTATCTCATAGGTGAATCACATGTATCACATGTATGATTAGCTCAGAGGGCAAATAACTCGTTGGCTAGGAAGAGTAGCTGGAAGTTTGGACACCCTCGCTCAGTGCTCGTAAAAACGTTTTACTCTAACTTTATAAAAAACCTAGAAACCCATTATGGAATCGTTAAAATAAACTAAAAGCAGCTGATTTTAAGCCATATAAAAAATCTATAGATCTAAAATGAAGCGGTAAAAAATGAATTTCAACAATTGGACTATTTGTATTTATCGATTTTTTTCGAGCACTGCCATCATTGCTTAGGGCTCATTAGAATAGATTCATTGATTGGTCATCTTGACATAGATGGATGTTGACTACAGGAGAAGGTTAGCTTGTGGGTGAGCGCACTTCATCATAAGCTCAATTGTTACGGCCATATTCAGGTAAGGACATGGAATAGTCCTAATATGGTAGACCGGCCCTCCAGTGTTCGAGATTATTGGTCACGCCTAGATTTAATTCTACATCGAGGCCTGTTTATGACTAATGACCTCGAGAGGACCCAAACACTCTAATTGAGACATATGGAGTAGTGCATGTACGTGTGACGACTATAGGCAGAAGGAATGCATGAAGAGTTGTGACCTATTTATAGTTGACCTACATGGGGATTACATGGGTTCATGCACAAGACTCTACTCTCTATATGCTGAGGTAGAGATTATCTTGTTGACGACTTGGTCTAGGTTACCAATTGATCTCTTCTCCTCTTGCTATCACATGGCATGGCTTGGGGGCTAGATCCAAGTTTGATCTAGGTTTGGTTGTGCAGTTTGGCTCCATAGTCTCTCTTATTGTGTTCTCATATGCACATCTTAGGGGTTTTCCCTAGTGGTCTTTACACTATTTATTCTCAACTCTGTGCAACTGATAGGTCCTTATAATAGAATTTTACTCATTACTTCACCCCTCCTTTTAAAATAAATTTCCAATTTCTTATAAAATCTTCCTGGAGAGATGACAAATGAAAATTTCAGAATCGTGAAAAGTCAATAATAAGTGTCTTCCAAATAGGATTCACTTCATTATACACAGGACTTTTCTTCTAAGTATTCTCAATATGAGTGATAGTAACTATCATCTATTTGAGCTCTATTTGTGCTTAAGAGACAATCCATGATTAAAAAATTGAATACCGACACCTTGAAACATTCCAAATTCCAAGACTTATTCAAGTAGTAATTTACATGATTAAAAACAATCCCTCATAAAAGAAAAAAATTTCATACGGGATGGATCATATGAATTTTAATCTGAAGTCCATATTCAAGAAATTCTAAAGAAGTAAGGGTTTATTAAAAAATGAGAAATAGTTTTTAAGGATTTCTGATTTGGAATTTATAAGATACCATTTAGGGATCCGAATCTATAACTCATAACCTCTCCAAATACCCTAACAAAAAAATAACCCATGGTTTCAACCGTTAGCATTACAATTACTGTAAATACTAACCACTGAAAAAAAAAAATTGATAGGAGTGATGAGTAAGATTCTATTATGAGGACTTATCAGTTGCACAAAGTTGAAAAAAAATTCTAGAAATTGTGTGGAACAATCTGGAACTAGGGAAGGATTGAAATTGAAAATCATTAAAAATAGTATTGAGTAAGACCAGAAGTTACTAATTTCAGCTGGTAGGGATAGAAGTAATTTTGATAATGGAGTGTCTGTATTGAATCAACCTAATCTTGGTTGGAGTACTAGGATCTAGGAGGGGTTGATTAAGTGGAAGAAATTTGGTGGCAAGAGGTAAGTGGGTTGGAAAACTTGTGAGAGAGATTATGTTCTTAGTCTCAGAGAATTCTCAGATATGTTATTTACTCAAGAAAAATAGAATTCTTTTGTAGTTGAGTTATAAGATTTTCAGTGAGATATGAGAGTAACATATGCAGATTTTGGAGAAATCTGCCAGATAATGACATATGTGTTTATGTGACTGGGTCATAGTGAGATTATTCTCATCTGCACACGTTTAGTCTTGTTTAGTCTTGTTCTCATATGCACACGTTTGGTCTTGTTTGGATCTACTATATATTCCTAGTCACTAGGGTTAGATGGTGCACTAAACCTAGTCGGTGAACATAGACATATGATCAAGTATTGTTGGACCAGATACTCAGTGCAGAGTTAACGGATCTTTTATTGAAATACTTATTGGTTTACTTAAGAGTGATTTGTATATGGATATAAATGTGTGGCCTAAGAAAAAAAAATTTCTAAAAAGAAATATTATAAAAATAATAATTTATGCAAAAAAACATTGAGGGGGTCCATCCGCCGACCTTGAAATTTTTTTTTTTTGAAAAAAAAAATTATTTTCAATTTTTTTTTTTCCAAAACAGTTGAAAAGATGGGGATCCATCCGTCGTGGCAAATAGACTCTAAGAAATTTTTCTTTAAAAAAAATACATTTTAGTTTCTTTTTTTTTCTGAAAAGTTGGAAAAAAACTTTAAAAAATGCTTTGAAGGGCTCCCCTCCATCCGCCACAACGGATGAACCCTTAAGTTTTTTTTTTATTAAAAAAAAAAGAAGCATTTCTAATTTTATTTCAAAAGATTTGAAAAAAAAAAATTTAATTTTATGTTAGGAGGGTCCATCCGTCGCGGCGAAAAGTAACCATCCCCCTCCATTCACCGCGGATGGAAGAAATTCCCTCAAAGTTTTTTTCATAAATTTTTTTTTTCAATAATATTTTTATTTCTAAGAGGGCCAACCACCCTCAAAGTTTTTTTTAAATATTTTTGTCTGACGTCCTAAGATTGTTTTTGTTTTTTAGATATTTCTTATAACAAAAATTTAGAAAAAAAACTTTGAGGGAGGGTTGGCCTCCTCCATCCGTCACGGCGGATAGACCTAGGTTTTTTTTAAAGTTAAAAATTTAATTTGATGTTTTTTTTTTCTAAAAAGTTATAAAAAACTTTGAACTTATAAAAATCTATAAAAATTTATAGAAAGTCTTGGATGGGCTTGAATCCCCTCTCCAAGCTACCATTTTTTTTTTTATATATAGTTTTATTTTATTTTTCTCAAAAACAAAACAATATTTCAAGGGGTGTCCTAAACACATGGCTCCCCCTTCCTCAACACATTTTCAAAAATACATATACATTTTAAAAACAAAAATAAAAAATGACCTTAAAAAATAATCTGCAACTACTTGAAAAAAAGTCGCTCAAATTCTAGTTTGAATTAAAATAACTTGGACTAAAATAGCTCAACTTATATAGTATTCTTAAGTTGTGTATAACTCATCAATCCATGTCTACGTTTTTCATTTTATTCTTGTTTGTTTAAGTCATCAATCCATATTTTCGTTTCTCAATTCTATACAACTCATCAATCCATGTCTATGTCTTTCATTTTTCTCTTGTTTGTCAATTCATGTTCGTGTTTCTCAGTTCCGTACAACTCATCAAGCCATGGTACGTTTTTCATTTTTCTCTTATTTGTTTGTGTACAACTCATCAATCCATGTCTTCGTTTCTCAGTTCTATACAACTCATCAAGCCATGTTACGTTTTTCATTTTTCTCTTGTTTGTGTACAACTCATCAATCCATGCCTGCATTTCTCAGTTGTCCTGTTCATCAAGCCATGGTACATTTTTTATTTTTCTCTTATTTGTGTACAACTCATCAATCCATGCCTACGTTTCTCATTTGTCTCATTTTCTAAGTCGTTTTGTTATTTTGAATAAACTATATAAATATTGTATGGTTTCTTTGCTCTCATTTTGCACTTTGTATATTAGAAGTGCTAGACTCTTTAAGATTTTTTTAATTGTCTTAATTCTCTCAAGACCTCTTAGTTGAACACCTTATATTTTTAGTCTCCTTCATTGCAATACATACCTTTTCATCCGTCGCGTCAAACGAACCATATACACAATTGATGCCAATTTTCATATTAGACTTAGAGTTTGATTTTTCAAAGTTATATTAGTCTAAAAGCATTTGAATAAAATCTTTTGAAAAGTGTGAAAAACTATAGAAGTTGAGTTTTAGTATATTCAAATTTGAATGTTGGGTACATTGAATCTAGTCCCGAAAATAGTAGGGTTTTCATTATGTAGGAAAACCAAGTGGCAGTTTAGGTTTTGGACAGATATAAAAGGATGTAACTCGTAGAAAGAGACGACATTCTCTCTCTCTTATCTCATTCATGCTTATGCATGGTTCTCTTGGGTTCTACTATCCAGTGGTGCACTATACTTGTGATATCTTGCAATTCTATGTGTAGAATGTTCATCAATTGATATTTTTATATCCACACATGTGAAATACAGTAGCTTACTATTCTTTATGGACAACAACATTATTTTATGTTTTGTTCATGTATGATCAAGATCTATTAGAGTTTGCATCTCATTCTTAGTATAGATGCTGATTTTTTTACATTGGCAAGATTGGTGAATTGTTTGTTTTTCTAATTAAAGATCAAAGGGAGATTTTGGATCTTAATGATCTGAAACCTTTCACATGGTATCAGAGCTTGTGTTTCAGGTGATGAAAGAAGCATTTACAATCTATCAATGATTTGGATAAGATATCAATGCTAGAGCATGCTAGATTGGATTCTATACCAAAATCAAGTTTCTCGCACATGTAGATTGGTAGAGATGTCATTTTTGATGAGGGGAACATTACAAAGGTATCTTCAAGTATTATTGATGGTGATGTGGATGGATCTAACATTCTTGATGTTGATGTAAAGGATCCTACTTTGGATAATGATGATGAAGAACCATCATCAAGTCAAAAGCCAAGGAGAACATCAAGGGAAAGACAATTGTCTTCAAGGCTCGCTTATAATCAAAAGGGTAAGCAAGTGGAAGTGACTTATTTTGTTTTTCTCATATCTTTTGGTGAATCTTCTTGTGTAGATGGTGCTATGCAAGTGGATGGATGTTTTCATAATTTTACAGCAAGTAATGGATCTGGAAAACAAAGTCTATTCAATTTGATGATGAAGTTGATGTTTGGTTTATCTCAAAGGGCTTCAACAACATGAAAAGAAAGATGGCAATTTGGAGCTAGTCAAGAGCATCAAAGGAGAGTTAATTGACAAAGATGTTTTGAATCTATTTTTGCATGTTATTGAAGACTCAAGTAAGGTCAAAGGAGCAGCAAGGAAGTGTTTTTCAAGTGTATATTAAGCAATTTCATATGGATGTGTGCAAATTGTCAAGATATGGTAAAACTTGCTACATTGGTGAACATCATTTTGTTATTGGAGTTGTACTAGCATTATTGGCTGGTTTTGCTGATGGAAATGAAGCTATTGGAGGTTCATTATCTCACTCATTCATGATCAAGTCATCAAGTGATGATGGCATCCTGTTTCAAGATGGGGATGGAGGCTCATTCATGGAGTTTCATGGTGGATACATGACAAGAAAAGACAAAGATGGAGGAGGCATCACTCACATTTATTGTTTGGTGGTTGTAATTTTTCAGAGTGTTCAAAGACTGAAGCATAGAGGAATCATCTCATTTTCTATTTGGTTCTTCGTGTTCTATTCACATCTTGACATGTAAAATTGATGTAAGAAATAGTGAAGCATCCCAAGTGGACACTATTCTCTATATCAATTATGGAAACTACTTTAGATCATTAGAAAGGAGGTCTATACTTAGGCTGGAGATCATTCTAAAGTTGGATCAAAGTTCTATGGTTAAGCTAGAACTAGTTGAAGAGGGAGTGTGAGAAATTTCAACTAGATTAGTTAAGATTGGTCATAGTTTGAGATATTGCCATATATACAATTGAGGCCAATTTTCATATTAGACTTAGAGTTTGACTTTTCAAAGTTATATCAGTCTAAAAGCATTTGAATAAACACTTTTGGAAAGTGTGGGAAACTATAGAAGTCGAGTTTTAGTAGATTCAAATTTGAATGTTGGGTACATTGAATCTAGTCCCAAATAGTAGTAGGATTTTCATTATGGAGAGAAACCAAGTGGCAATTTAGGTTTTGGACCTGTTATAAAAGAATGTAACTCATGGGAAGAGACGAAGTTCTCTCTCTAATCTCATTCATGCTTATACATGGTTCTCTTGGGTTCTACTATCCATTGGTGCACTATACTTGTGATATCTTGCAATTCTATGTGTAGAATGTTCATTAATTGCTATTTTCATATCCACACATGTGAAATACAGTAGCTTACTGTTATTGTATGGATAGTAACATTATTTTATGTTTTGGTTCATGTATGATAGAGATCTATTAGAGTTTGCATCTCATTCTTAGTGTAGATGCTGATTTTTCAAGATTGGCAAGATTGGTGAATTGCTTGTTTTTCTAACCAAAGATCAAAGAGATATTTTGGATTTTAATGATCTGAAATCTTTCACAAGCCCCACCCTTGAGAAACTTGGGGGAAGGAGGGGGGGGGGGGGGGGGGTTGGGCGCTTCGACCCCTCCATCCGACGGGACGAATGGCTTCGATCCTCAACGGCGGATGGGGCCAAACCTGCCTAATTTTTAATTTATATTTTTTCAAAGTCAATTTTTATTTAAATATTAAAAAAAAAAAGCCATCCGCCTCGGCAGATTGACTCAAAATTCTTTATTAATAATTCAAAAATATATATATATATATATATAAATGGGGGGGAGGGAGATTTGCCCCCATCCATCTGACACATGTCGTATTGTTAATCCCATAAGTTATTTTGAAAAATGATAGAATGGGAAAAAACATAAATATAGGGAGGCCCACAGCTAAATTTTCATTTATTTTCAAAATTACCAAAGTTTTTTTCCTATTGTGACGGGCCTGTAATGTGCAACATCAACCAGAAAACAATAGACAGCGAATGCATGACAAAACGAAACGAGGAAGAAGAGTAACGGCCCTCAGGCCTTCTCGCCCAACTCCTTTATTCTTGTCAACCATCTATGCATAAAACTTTCTGATAATTTTTGTTTCTTTAAAGGATAATAAACAGAAACTTTCTGATTTTTTTTAAATTCTTTGAAAACACGTCCTGCATCATATAACTTTTTCTACTTCTGTTGTACAATAATCTGTTAATTTCATAAAATTGCCAGTCGCATCGGAGGTTGTCTTTGTTGAGCATCTTTGCTTAGAAGCAATTTGTAAATCCAGAACTGGAGGAGAAAATTGTGGATCTCATCCATATAAAGCACAAAATGGACTGATATGAATAGATTCTTGAACAGTTGTGCAATAAGCATGCAACACATATGGAATCCATTTATCCCAATTAGAATGTAAAGGATCAATATATATAGAAATCATCTGTTTAATAGTCTTGTTTAACCTTTCAGTCAATTCATTTGTTTGAGCATGATAAGCACCTGCAAATGTCGGAGAAATACCCAAATAATTGCATACCACTTTATAACTTCAGATTTGAAGTTGGTGCCTTGATCTGAGAGAATTCGAATTGGAGTACCATGTCTGGAAATCACCTTCTCAACAAGAAATTTTGCCACCATTTGAGCTTTTTGGTCTGGAATAGCTTGAACTTCACACCAACGAGTACGATGTTTTGTCATCACGACCACATATGTATTGCTTGATTCAGATACAAGAAAGGACCAATAATATTCCAAGCAATGAGGTCAAAGGGTCTTTCCACATGTGTAGGCTGTAAAAGACCTGATGGCTTTTGGATAGGACTTTTAAACGATGCACGTCTTGAGGAATGACATAACACTATGACGCATTTTATGCCAATAAAACATAGAACGCAGAGTATGTAAAAGTATGTAAAAATTTATGGGCACCTAAATGACCAAACAACGGATGAGAATGATAATAGTTCATATAGGTTTCTTGCAATGAGTTTGGAATAAAAATCCGAGGGTTACCAGGAGACAAAAAGTACAAAACATGATCTTTTAAACAAAACCTTTGAAAAACTAAAGGATCAGCACGGACTCTAATTCTATGAATAATATCTGAACACTAAGGATTACTCACTTGGAAGGTTGAAATCTTTGACAGGTCAACGGGACTAGGAACAGGGGTCAGAGCATTTTGAACCTGAGTAACTCTAGACAAGGCATCAGCCACAACATTCAAAAGACCTAGGCGATGGTGAATCTGAAAGTTATACTCATCTGATTAGCTGAGGAGCTGGATTTTTCTTTTTGAACAACACAATCAATGGCTGATGATCTGTCTCCACACAAACTTGACCCATGCAAATAAGGATGAAGTCGAGCAAATGCCTAAACTACTGCTACTAACTCATGCTCAGTAACATACTTGTTTTTTTCTGCTGCATTCAAACTTCGACTAACAAAACAAATAGGTCTCAATGTACCATCAGCATCTGTTTGTAACAAAACTGCCCCAATGCCTGACGTAGAAGCATCTGTCTACAGAAGAAAAGGCTTCAGAAAATCCGAAGGTTTCAAAGAACAAGCCTAAGCCATAACCTGCTTCAATTTCACAAAATTTTCATCACATAAAGAAGACCAGTTAAACAAAGTAACCCTGCACTGGACGAAAAAAAGCTTTTATCTTGAAAATTGTTAGACCTAACACTGAGCAACTATAATAGCCTCTTGCAAAGTCTGTGGCCCCAACTGTTGAGTCGTTTTTGACAAATCAGGCTGCAATCTAGGGTAAAAGAAAAACAATTTCATATCTTTAGGCATTGCAGGGTCTGCCCTTAAAGCTAATTCAGTAAACCTAACAGAAAACTGAACAACAAGTTCATCAACACCCTGCTTCAATGACTGTAACTGTTGTAAAGCCGTTTCTGCAATATTCGTCTGAGCAAACGATCTCAAAAGACTTGATTGCATGGCTTCTCAGTCATTCTTTACAGGTAAGAGTTGTTGAATACACCAAGTAATCGCAACCTCTTCCAATGTGCAACATCAACCAGAAAACAAAACAGTAGACAACGATGGCAAGAGGAAGAACGACAAAAACAAAATGTGTCAAAAATTTTCAAATATAAGATCGACGTTTCAAATACCAATATTTACGCGACAGCGATTATCTGAAATCTAAACATTTTGATATAGACTTTTTCTAATCTACCTGCAATTGAAGAGTCAGTAACAATTTCTAATATCTGAGCTTCATAATGATCAAAAAATCTGTCGCGAGCCTTGTCGTAGGTCATTCCTTTCGGTGGTCTACGAGCATGTTGTCGCATGCGTCTATCAAAATCTGTTGTTTGACCGATATAAATTGATTTGCCTATTCGAAAGACTATTTTGTAGATTGTGAAGAACTGCCTCGTAGGCGTTTCGGTGGTGGTGGTGTTGTGAGATCCTGTGAAGAATATTCAGAGTTAATAGGATTTTTTTAAATGATAGAAGAATATCTATTTAAAGCAGAAAAATAGCGTTAATTTGCCATACCTCTTTGCTAGAAGCAGATCGTTGTGATATCAGTTGTGGCGATTCGAGAGTTATCACCTGTTATTTGTTAGTTGCAAGCTTTTATTTACATTTGTGTATAAAATGCATTGTAAACAAATTGAGTACTAAAATGATTAAAAGAGATGAACCTGATGCGTGTCAGTTGTTGTCGTAATCGATGTATTGGTAGTTTCTTGTTCTAAGATTTTCAGAACGTTTTCAATTGTAATAGGACCATCTGTCAGTCGAACTCCGGTGTCGGAGAGGTGGCCAAGTTGTCTTCCTAAGTCTGTGTTGATAGTATTTAATTCTGCTCGAGACATGGTTTTCCAATCTGAAAAAGCAATGTTGTAACTGAAATATAGGTTGCGAATTGCAAAATAACTTTTGTCAGAATGCGTTTTAAAATGTTGTATCAACGTTCTGTTCGTTTTGATTGAATCCAGGATCGGAATAGAAAATAATTTATAAAAGTGTTTCAAAAATCCTGAAAATTTGAAATATGTTATAAGAATGATATAATTTTCGTATGTTCAATGTAATAAAGTAAAAGAATAGAATGGAAAATAAATAAAAGAAAATAGAGATGATTTCTTACCTTCTATAGGATCTCCATGATGTTCATGCACATAGGTTTCTCTCGCACATTTTTGGGTTGTGATATACGTGCTCATAGTGTAACTATTTTGAAACCCATCTTTGTATTGTTCTGGATCAGCATTTAGCAGGAATATTTGTCGCTTCGTAGGATAAATTTGTAATTCTTCAATATCTTCAGACGTCGAAGCTTGTGGTTTTTGAGTTTCTTTTTTTAGTTTTCGGAAAAGCTTGTGAAAGTTTTCATCATAAAAGTCGTTATTAGAATTAAATTATGAATCTCGAATAGTTACAAGTGTTATTTTCTTAGGCACTTTATTCGAATCTAAAAAATGAACGATATTCATAACAATGTACCTTTTGAGCCTCTGTAAGTTCTTGTAATGCCATATCAGATCTCTACTTTCAAGTAGAATTGGAAAATTAGAAATGAGATATTTTGGATATGGTATTTCTAAAACAATGAATAATCAAGCAATGTGTTTCAAAGATTCAGATGTCGTAGAATTAGATTTTATTGTCAATATTAATTACGTATTTGATTTATAATGGTTGGTGTAGGATCAAAATCTGCAGGTGTTAATTTGCATGTGAGAAATAAGTGTTTTCGTCTTGTCACTCAAGATAACATAACATAAGTTAATCCTGGACAGAAACTATTTTGAATATCGATTATTGCAGTATTATTGATTGTTATGCCTTGCGATTTATGAGCCGTAATAGCGTATGCTAATATTAAAGGAAAAGTGCATTTGTAATATATTTTAGAATCGTATCTCAATTTTCTAATAGTTGATGGCATGATTTTCATTTTTTTGTTAGATCCATCGATTGTTATTATGATAGAATCGATTTTGTTTGTTTGGTTTGAATGCGCAAAGTCTTGAATCGTTCCGATCGCTGCATTAACTATTCTGTTTGTTATGTCTAGATTCGCAAAAACCATGATCTTTGCGTTTTTTGCAATTTGGTTTAGTTGATGAAATGACGAGTTGTTAAGCCATGATTTTAATTCTAGATTGTCTCATGCATTTGTTTTGATTGGTATATTTATGATGTTTTTCTCTTCGAAGAGTTTGTGTAATGCACATTTGTTATATCTTTTGACATTTTCTTTGTGTGTGCATATTATTGTCACGTTAGAACTAATCATTTTGAGAACTTCTTCTTCTGAAATTATTTGTTGATTCAATGTATCATTGATTTCTTCTAATATTGCTTTTCTAAATCTTATCGTGTTTAAAAATGAAAGATATAAGGCATCTGATGTGTGTCGAATCGAATGAGTCAAGTGGATCTGAATCGCCATTTTCCGATATAAAGATGTGGAGATGTGGCATATCGAGCATAAACTATTAGTTTTATGTTCACATATTGCTGGCAATTGTGCATGATCGCCTACTAACAACATGATGAAATTTTGGACAGGCAAGCGATATGGATTTGATTTTACTTGATTTATTTGGTGTATAACAAGTTGTAACGCTTGAGCAGTCATCATAGACATTTTGTCAATAATAATGATATCAACACTAAAGAGTTTTTTGTAACGCACATCAGTAGACATCAGATTTCGTATTTTGAGACCATTAACATGGATAGAAAATAAATTGTGCCCTGTCAATGCACGTTCACTAAGCCTAGACGCAGCTGCACCTGTTGTGACGCATAACAAAACAGATTTATCTGTTTTTTCGAGCAAGAATGTTAGGTATCTTATCAGATGCATTTTTCCACTTCCTGGTGTACCTGATAATACAAAAATATCCGACCGATTTGAAATCGAAAAAGCAGTTTCTTGTTCTATTGTTAATGAAGAATTTTCAAATGATTGAAATTCATGTGAAATACCTAACATATCTTTTGTATCAGTTCCTAATATTACCTGAGTGTTATTTTCATAATCAGATATGACTTGAAATAACGGTTTACATGAAAATGATTTATGTTGCAATAAGATATTTACAATTTGTTGTCGTTGTTCATTTTGAAGCATTTGTTTATTTGAATAATCTTCAACATATCGTTCAATGTCTTTCTCATTTCAAATGAAATCACGCAATATGCATTCTGTATAATACGAGCGATCATTGTTGTCAGGGCTCAAAAGTTCATGCTCTTTTCGAAATTGACATTTTTCTAATAAGACATTGAAAAAAAAAAACCTTCCGTTTGATATGCAGGATGATAAGTTGTGAATCTGATTATTTAGTATTTTTATACAAATAATGTTCTAGTTGATCCATATATATTTCTTTTTGGAAATTGTTTTTTTTTGCGATTATAATAAATTGTTGCCATATTCATAAAAACTCATGTTTTCAAGTTCTTCAGGTCTATACGTGTAGATATCAATTGGATGCAATATTATTGTATTGTTATAACTTATAAATTTTCAACGCAGATCTGGAGAAGAGCTATCTACGTATTGAACAACTTCGCTTCTTTTAATAATGGGGATCTGTAAGCATGTGAAACTAATTTCTGGCAATGATATCGGTTTTGTCAAGATGTAACTAGATATTAATTTTGATACGTTTTCATTAGCATGGGATAATCCGATCTTTTTGGCGTCATCTATATTCAGATTCAATGGCCCTGTTGGCTCTGATTTCATTGCATATTTCAATGAATAATATGACCACCCTGTGTTTGTAATCCGTTGCAAATTCATGTGCGCTTGCCATAACAATAGCACTACCGGATGATAAGGTACTACGTTACGATCTTCATATCTAGGTCGGATGTATAGCCATCGTTCAGTTTCTGTGTCTAATTCAGTTGATGTCGAACATTTTTTGAATGGAAATCCATATTCACAGATCTTTGATATTTCTTTATCACTTTTGATGACGGAAGCTGATCGACAATAATGGATTTGTTTTCGTACGACTAATTCATATATTTGTTTTTCGATTGAATCTTATGGAATTTCGAATTTTTTTATTTCTAAATTGAGTTCCGCTGGAATGAATGCAACGATTTCATTTCCAATTTTTTTCACATCTTTTCTTTTAACCCATAGCATAATATGTGCATGTACAGAACCTCGATTTTGAAATTCGTATCGTAACATATAATGTTTAACGCGTCCTAAGATTGCTCTTTTTGAAAGAACGAATTCTTTCATGAATAATTCTAACTTCTTAACAAACAACAATGAACATTCAATTGAACAATTTCTCCAATCAAAATTTGTATTATAAATTTTCACTATTTCTTCTATTTGTCAGATTTCTGACCATCGTAATTCAGTTGTTTCATCACTTGTCAATGTTAAAAAAAAATCTAGTAGTCCCCAATGTGTCACCGTCATTAATAAATCTTTAAAATTCCATCTATGCCATGACGGAGTGCTTGGCATTTCGCGTGGCAAAGTGAATTTCAAAACATTTCTAAAAATCTGTTCTTCGTTTGTATTTGGATGTTTATTAACGAATTCGATAATGTCTTTTTGCAAGACAACAGATGACACCTTTGTTGTTATCAAAATTGCTTGTCGTATTTGATACATTATAAGTAAATATGGTGGATATAGTGTAAATGGCGAAAACAATGAAAAAACTCACTTTTATGTAATCGATATAACGTATTTTCTCATTGTTTTGTTTCAGTTAGTAATGGTAACCCAGAAATTTTTGTTCTAAACATTGATGTTTCTTTCTGTTTTTGTGTTGTTTCTCTAATCCGTAAATTTGAATATGTATATATGTCATTTTTTTGGATATTTTGTCTTTTGTTGTAGGGCGTTATGTCTTGCAATAATATATATACTCGTTTGAATGGGTCAATTCCCATGTTTTTGAATACATGTACTTCAGTTTTTAGCATTTCTTGAAACGAAGCTGATGATATAAATGGTAGCACCCGAGTTTCGACACTATATTCATATACGCTCAAAAAAGTTCTTAATATTGAATTGTGCAAAATATTCTGTCGTAACACACTTTGCAATTCTTCTTCATCATTTGTATATCTATTCGAATTGCAAGCAATAAGATTACTGAAAAGCGATCTTTTTTCAAATTGGCCTATCACGAACGAGTTTATGCATCGTGTCACATCTACTAAAATATCTATTATCGATAACAATTGTAAATGTGACACATTTATCTTAAAAAGAAAACGCGGATACGTAGGCGAAGAAAATACTGTATTTTATTTTATCTGAATAAGTTTTACATAAATCGCATGTATACCAATGTTTTTGTTCCTCATCTATATATGTATATTTCCATAAAAAATTACTAGCTATTGTATAAGGTGAGACGTTTTCGTTCAAATTATGAAATTTCTTATTATGTTCTTTCTTGAATAAATTCGTACTTCCGCATGTTGAACAACATTTCATTTGTCCGAAAATTTTCATACAAATGATTTTTTCCACAAATCTTGATATTCTTTTATTTTAAACCAACCGTCGACATATGACATAAATTAATTTTTTTTTTTTTGGAAAACGTTTTCTTTCGCGACTCTACGTCTTTTAGTTAACGTTCGTTTCGTTTGTAATTTCATTTTTTATAAAACAATTGGTCGTATATTTTCAATTCTAAGCAAATAAAGCTTGTTTGTTTTTTTGAGGTTAGTTCTATTGGATATTGACTAGGAATTGATATTATTCGCCTTATGTCAAAGCACAAAATTTTCTTGATATGATTTTGACTATCAAAATAAATAACAAGAGATGAAACAATCATCAACGATGTTAGTCATTGTCAAAAATAAATAAACTAGAAAACATTTACAAACAAAAAGACTTTCGCACGACACTTTTTTTGGATGAAAATTCTATATGCTATTAAAAAACAATCGACTTTTACAAAAATAACAAATTAAAATTCATAACATTGGGAATGTATCATTTATTCAATTTCTTAAGAAAAACAATATCTGAATAAAAACAAAAAAAAAATTCAGCTGTATAGAAAATGACATTCATTTTGATACAAAAAAATTGTTGAAATTCAAGAAATAATACGTAACATTATCTACAAATTTGTATACAGAAGAAACCATTGCACACACATGTCTTTGGTTTTTCATGTGCGCTCTGAACAAAAACATATATGAGAAAAAAATCAAAAAAATCAAAATCAATTTTTCTCTAGCTCCAACTCTAGTTGTAAGCACACAAATTTCATCGCGAGACCTAACATGAACTCTATCTGTATCTCTATCTCCAACAGTAATTGGATTTTGAGTTGTAGCACTTGGTCATAATTCAATTTTTAGTTCAGATTTGATAAGCCTAATTTTAAATTTTCGATATATATTATTATCAATCTAACTTTACTTATTGCATAATACAAATGATTCATTAGTCGAATTTAGGAACAGTAATAAAAAAAACCTATGCGAAAGAGACTGAATATTATATACTTTTGTGAAAGAGGTTGAATATTATATTATCTAACAAATATTTATCAATGAAATTATATTTGTAAAATAAATTATAGTTGTTTTTCAAGCAGACATAGTAAAGCTGAAATTTTTGTCTCTTACATTTTCTTTGTTGAACAAACAAGTTCTTCTCTCAATTTATGAGGAATGAATTCGAAAATAAATTGCTAATGTCATGAGCTATAAGACGATTTGGATTCTATTATTGTGTGAATGAACTCTACTACAAAACATCATTATTGAGGTCTGTGATTTGATTTTTAGTAATTATTGTTATTGGTTGTATTTTCTAATTGTTTTATTGGACTTTGGAAGACATATCATTTAATTTTTTTATTTGGAAAAACATTGAGAGAGCTTTGTAGAATATTTCAAATATGTTCACAATGTTAGTATTTGTTAGAAAAAGCCAGTTGTTAGAAAGCCATCTATTTGATCAAGTGTAAGATGACAAAAACAGAGGCGGCGATTTTCCTCTCAAATTTATAAACTAGTAGATTCGCCTTTCTCCCAAACGCCAATGCTATATGAAAAATAAAATTCAAAATTGCCAATTGCAAATTGCCATAACAAATATCAAATAGTCTACAAGCTCGCACATTGTTTTTTCAAATGATATTCTGTATTCTATATTTCTGAACTTGATTCATATTCAAAGACGACTTACTTTTGTTGATTATTCAATTCGTTTTGTTATTATAATAAGTTGTTTCCTTTCATTACATTCATACAGATTACCTCAACAATACTTATTGCAACAGTTTATAATTCTGAGTTTGATACAATAGAACGTTGCTTCTATTATCACAACTAGTAAATCGATAATTGAAAATAAATTTTCTTTCCTAAGGAAAAAAAAACTTCGCCTGTGTGAAGCTTGTCATTGACAAAACGTGTGTTTCTTGATTGTAGCGTCATACATACAGCTGGCCCTAGTTCCCTAATTAGACTTACATACAATGATCCAAACAAACACATTTTGTACTAAGATTGACAATAATGTCTCGTTCTCATCCAAAGATTGCCAAATCTATCATCCATCAGAAAAAATCCCAAAATTTTGATATCAGTTAATAATAATAGTAATCATGTCTTTACAATATTATTTTTCGTCCTTGATTATGAATATAGCATAAAGACCTTGATTATGAACAAGAGCTTGTGTCAAATAACATTTGACTGTATATTTTATATCGATTTATGGAAACAAATATCTTATATCACTCTATGAAATTAAACGGCGTAAGCTATTTGTACATGATACTCTATTGTATGAACAATCATTGAGTAAATGAAGATGATTATAGATTCTCCTAACAAAAGATTCATAGGTTGACAATCCTACAAAGAATTCGACTTTGGCCAAATAGGAAATTGGTCAGCACATGCAAATGTTATTTCCCATTAATTATAGATAATTTTAACGAATTGATTTCTTAAGCCAGTAAGTGAAAAGGGAGACAAGTTCAATGGTTCTAACTTCTACACCTGAAAGTTAAAACTCTGAATGATGATGATAGATAACATATTTTGCACTAAGATTGAGAGTGGTGTCTCACTCTTATCCAGAGCTTGCCAAACCCATCATCCATTGGAAAAAGACCCTAAAATTTTGATATCACCTAATAATAATAATAATCATGTGTTTTTACAACCTACATATTTCAGACTCTTATAGGCTATGAGCCTATTAAAAGCTATCAAAGGTCAAACTGTAAGTTTTCATTTACATTTATATTATTAAGTGTTTTAAACTTAAGTTTCTATGAATAAATAGTTTGACTCTAAGCTTTAATACATATTTTGCTTTGCCCATAGTGAACTTTTAACAAGGTGCAAGCAAATATAATCTATTGTTAATCTAAAATAACCATACAAGTACTTTTAAATCGACAAACAGTTATAATATGAATATTAGCTTGCAGAAATTAAAAAAATTTATATTGACTATTGCATCACCTTACGTTGGAATGTATATGAAAAAGAGTCTTTATAAAAATTTGAGTCGCGTGGAGAGAGACAGAAATAAGCTATCTCATTATAAAGCCAATTGGCTTCGGGGCCATGAGTCACTAAAAAGCCTAGCCAAAAAAAGCTTCAACAATTTTTGTGTTAGATGGTGAAAGGATTTCTTTGCAAGTGCACTCTTTGTGCAAAACACAGTCTTCGTAAAACTCTAGAACAAATAAAGGCAAACTCAAGGTGGGCTGCTGACGTAAGTGGTGTGTGAGCTTACTATTACTATTATTGTTATGCACCTTCTTGGCCTCTTGAATTAGGAGTATCAGAGGAGGCGTTCAGACCATTAACCTATGGGATATGAAACAATGACAATAGCATGATAATAACAATTTACGGTCTTCTGATCAAAAGAACGATCATGTGACTCATAATGGACAGATGGAGCTCATAAGCTTTGGTGGGCACGTGCATTCTATGCACAATCCAGAGTAGTCGCTATTTGTTGACTCATTTGTGACTAACAATAAACAAGTTATGCAAACAGATCTCAGATGATCGACAGAGTATGTATAGGCATACAAAAATTTGAGCCTCTCTTAGCAAATGAACGCACTACTCGTTCACATCGTTCACATGCAGTGGCTCATGCAGGTTTTAATACAGACTTTGATGGATATCAAATGAATGTACATCTACCTTCATCTATGGAAGCATTAGGGCCCTTTCTGGACTCAAAAGGGCCTCTTCACTAATTATAATTTGTGTTAATGATGACATGTGTACCTATAAAAGAGTGACAATTGAGATAGAATGGTCCATATGACATGGCACATCCAATGGCTTAGATGAATTCCTCAAAATCTAACTCAGCCACTAACCACTCTATAACTATACTCCCCTAGCCCCTTATTGATGACAATGTCACCCTCAAAAGCAAGGCACAAATTTGAATTTTGAGTTTGTGAAGTACTGAAATTTTTTTAACACTTCATCAGTAGTTTTTTTAGGCTTGTTTTTGGAAAGAAACTGGGTTGCAAATTTTTTTGTATTTCATCTTGAAATGTGGATTGAAAACAGGTACCATTACAAAAGAAAATTGAAATGTAGGAGGGGAGTTACATCCCCCTCCTCCCCTCCTCGCTCCCTCCTGCATGGCCACCCACTCCCTCCTACACGGCCATGCTCCTGCTCGCAACCCCCCTTAGGGCCGCTGGCCCGGTTCGACGCCCAAATCCCGGGAGAACCCAGGCACGCACCCAGGCACCTCCCTCTTAGCTCGGGTCTTTTGTACCCTTGTACAACCCGAGTGTCGGAAGGTGGGCGCCGAGCCGGATCAACGGCCTTAAGGGGGGGTTTGCGAGCAGGAGCCCTGCATGGCAGCGGAGACAGTGGTCGTGCAAGAGGGAGCGTGGAAGGGAGCGGGGGGGGGGAGGAGTACCCCCGCCCCCCCCTTGCATTTCAATTTTTTTTTTTAATGGTACAAGGGGGGTACTCCCCTTGTACCATGTTTTTAATTACATTTCAAAATGAAATGCAAAAAAATTTGTTGGGCCTCGTTTCTCTCCAAAACAAGCCTAAAAAAAATATGGATGAAGTGTTAAAAGAATTTCAACACTTCACAAATTTAAAAATAAATAAATCTTTTTACAAGCATTAAATTTCAATCTTTATTTATCTAATATACCAGGTTCAAATGCAACCTATGTGACTAGGTTTTAACTCAAGCTAAACCCAAGGTGAATTGCCACATAGGACTATTAACAAGTTAATTAATCCAGATTATCAAACTTGTTTAGACAAGGAAGAGGCCCTTTTTGAGTTCAAAAAGGGCCCTAATGCTGAAACAAAAACTACTTTATATTAATGTTAGTTTACAGGCAACGATTCTGCTCATTCCAGACTGTTCGTCTACACTGCCCATGATGATTTTGTTCAGCTATGCTTCCTTAAACAAATCTCCCATGTTCCAGCTACGGGTGATCCTATTTGTGTACAGAATCAAGATATGCTTCTTGGACTCTACATACTAACAATTGATATGACTACATATTTTTCCAAAAAACGATTTCAGTTCTATGACTAACGCCCCATGCCAAAATAGCTCTGTTTCAACTCTTCAATTTACAAGCTATCATTGCACTTCTCACAAGACATGCATACAGAGAACGAGATGAACTTCACATAAATACCTGAAAACCCCTTGCTGATGTCGCAAGAAAGATAGAGAATAGAGTAAAATAGAGAATAAAAAACTGGAACGTCCACTGATTGCCTGCAAATACACAACAATCTCCATCCTCTGACTACCAATTTTCACTCGTTGTGCTCTGGTTGATTCCAAATATCCGCTCCAAATCTTCGTCCTCTTCTTGTCAAATTTTGCTCAGTAGCCTGATTGGCTCCACTTCCCCGCTGTAATCTGTCTCTATCGTCACTCTTCTATGAACCAGAACTATTGCATGAAACAAAACAAACAAATATTAAGAATAAAAAGCTCCAACGTCTATTGATTGCTTGGAAACACACAATAAGCTCTCTCCTCTTCCTACCAACTTTTGTTCACTGTAATCTAATTTGTTGCAAATCCCCGTTCCAAACCTCCCTACTCTTCTTGCCAACTTTCGCAAACTCCGCTCCTCTACAAGGGTGCAAACTCCACTCCTCTACAAGCATGCAAATTCCTTTGCTGCAAACGTTCAATTCTCCACCGCTTTTCTATGAAAAGGAAAAAGCTCATTGTTTCCTGGCCTATCTTAGCAACTCCCTTTGCTACAAACATTCACTTCCTGACCTTTCTTAACAGCTCCTCTGCTAGAAACGTTCACTTGTCCATGGCTTGTCTACATGAAAAGAAATCAATCAGCTGATCGTTATCCTCTAACAACAGTTGGTTTGCGAGAATGGAATTCCTATTTATGGATGATGAAACTACAACCTTTGATTTCCATGCAAATCGACGGTCGACAGGATGCCATCCGCGGGTAGGTTACGGGCCCAAAAGGCAGTCTTAATTGGACACAAAATGAAATCATAGCCTTTCACTTTCGTAGATCCTACGCTCCAAAAAATGTCACGTGGTTCGCTCTCTGAGCAGAGAGCTGAAACTTGGGTATTTTTTTCAAAAAACATTTAGAAAAAAAGCCATCCACTATGGTGGATGGCCTTTGAATACATTTTTTTTTTCCAAGGCAAAAACAAAATCATCCGCGTGGTGGATGGATTCAGAACAATTTTTTTTTTCAAAAAACAAAAACCATCTGCCGCGGCGGATGGATTCGGAACAAATTTTTTTATCAAATTTTTTAAATTGAAAAAAAAAAACATCCACTGCGAAATGGACTCATAACTCTTTTTTTTTATTAAAAGAAAATCATTCAAATACGTTTGTTTTTTTTAGAAAAATAAATGGGAGAGAGCTTTGACCCCCTCCATCTGACACATGTTAATCTCATAAGTTAATGGCAAGAGCCTTTTTCTTTTTTTCAAAAAAAATTAGAAAAACAGCCATCCACCGCGACGGATGGCCTCTGAATACATTTTTGATTTTTCAAAAAAATAAAAAAAACTTAGAAAAAAAGGGCCATTTGTCATGGCAGATGGATTCAAAACAAATTTTTTTTCAAAAAAATTAAAAAAAAAAAACCATCTATCGCAACAAATGGACTCAGAACTTTTTTTTAAAAAAAAAAAAAACCATTCGAATACGTTTGTTTTTTTCAAAAAACTAAATGAAAGGAAATTTGGTCTCGTTCCATTTGACACATGTCGTATTGTTAATCCCATAAGTTATTCTAAAAAATGACAAAATAGAAAAAATATAAATATAGGGAGTCCTAAAACTAAATTTTTGTTTGTTTTCAGAATTGCCAAGTTTTTTTTGCTATCAAGGGAGTTTCTGATTTAAGAATTTTTACTTTTTAAAAATAATAAGAACCGTTTTTTTAAAAAAAAAGAATACTAGAACAAAAAATATTCATTGAGCCTCCCTCTTCACAAACCAACGTGCATTGGATTATAATTTTGTTGAACAACTTTTCCAATCTGTGAGTACACCTCAAGGTCCACCACCAACTCCATCAACATTACTTTGGGGCCCATATATTACAGAGAAAGTTGCGATACAACCATTCAATTTGACAATCTTGAAGAATTTGAAAAGGCCGATAAAACTTTTCAAACATAATATATGGAGAATAACAAAGAGATGTATACCGATACATATCCAAAGGAAGATGATTTAGCACCAGACTCGAAGTTGGACAGTCTATGTAAAAATCGGTTTTTAGTAAACTGCCGATTTGAACCAATTGACGGACGACACTTTTGTTGTGCTTGCAACGAGGTAGTTGTTGAAGCGTTAAAAACACGAAGATTATTATCTACTACTTTTGAGTCACGGTTTAGATTTATTCATACAAGAATCTGTATTTTTTGAGATCAAAGTCGTTACATTTTGGAATCTGACGAATTGAATTTCGAATCGGAAAATAAAAGAAAAAAAAACACCTTGGCAGAGACCATGGAACGTGGACACGCTCTTTGGGTCGAATGCGAATGACCAAGATATATCAAGGGCCTCAAACTCTCTCCTGTGCAGATTCTATTTTGAATTGAGAGGAGCACTTGGTAGTGAGATAATTGGGACACTATCATGAAGGGTGGCACTCAAAAACTTGTATGAGAAATACATGCGAATCCTCCTACGATCCGATGAGACATTCAATTTTTTTTTGGATGTTATGAAATTTTACTTTGCAAACCAAATTGCTTATGAAGAACCGGTAGTCATATCAAGTAACAGAGTGAAATCTATTTTGATGACAATTTCATTCTTCAGAAGCTTGAGATATGTGTCAGACAATTTTTGTGATCATGTATGTAAAAAGTTAATAAATGGAGAGCTATATTCCAGAAAAATAAAAATAAATAATAGCACATTGAAGAGGGCATGACTTCTCTTGTACGTGAAAGTTGCGCTCTCACTATTCAATCCCAATATGATAAAAAAAACATTAAATTGCTTTCTAAATCTATTAATAAAAGGTTTGCCAACGATTGGATGCATGCAACGACTAGTGCGAACAACAGAACCATATCCACCTTGGTTGGTGATATTCCTTCATCCTTAAGATTAGTTGTAAATAAATTGAAGGACAAATATTTGGGGATCAAGTACTTCTGAAACAGGCGCCAACACCTTCAGTATAGGATGGAGGTTTTTGTGTAAAGTCAAGAATTCTAAAGACGAAGAAACCATTTGTTGCAGTGTTGAAGAATCTAGTTTTATGACGGAGGAGAGTGATAGAGAGCAAGGACATTCCACATCCATTTCATAAGAGAAAGTTGAAAACATTGTACAATGATTTGAAATTGTTACTTATATAGGAAATTGAGGAGATGGACATCCCAATTCCTATTGGCTAATCTAAACCTAAGTATTCAAATAGTGGAAGGAACTCATTCAAAAATTTGAGAGAACCAATTCGAATATGAATTTTGGTGGGAACCTCTACTTTATTCACTAACTTGACTATTAGGCCCTGCGACATTAAAAGCCCACAAAAAGGCCTAAAGTCCTTTTATTAACTTGTAACTACTCAGATAACTATGCAATCATCGGGTTGGGGACTTACACACGCAAGGTGCCAAATCCCTCTCACTTATTAACTAGGGTTAATATTGTCTCGATATCCGCAAACCCTCCAACAGTATCCCCCACCAAAACTGGTGGCGGTCCCACGACACCAACCTCGAAGCTTGAATGCAAATTTTCAATAATAGCTCATATGGGTCCAGTGGCCATTCATGATAACCTTGTTCATTGACAAATGGGTAGTCGACACCATCCAAAGTATCCCAAGATCATGCTTATTGATTTTGATCCTTGTAGAGACATCGTTGAAGCTAATGACAAGTTTAAAGAAATTCTTTTTTGATTTTGATCCTTGTAGATGGGTGCAGCTGCTAGCAATGACATTGTTGAAGCTAATGACAAGTTTAAAGAAATTATTTTTTTTGACATTTTCAAAAATTTGTAACTTCCTCAATAATTAACGAAATGAGAAAACAATTATATGACTAGAAATCCCTTTCAATGCTCTACAACTTTGCCATACAGATGGAATTATAGAGAATAGAAGGTTGGGCGAAAAATAAATCAAACAGGGTAGAAAAATAAAAAAAAATCTGGAAGTTTCTAGTTTTTGACACTGTTTACAAAATTTTGTGGCCAACTTCAAAAATTTGTAACTTGCTCAATACTGAACGGAATCCAAAAACAATTACATGAATAGAAAGCCCTTTCAATGCTCTACAATAGTATTTATTCAGATTGAAGTACAAAGAACAAAAAATTGGATGGAAATTGAATCAAAGAGAGCAGAATTTAAAAAAAATAAAACAGAAAATATAGTCCCCACTCATTTTTTTTAACGTTTTTGGACATAACTCTCACAAATCACATCCATAATGCAAAGCTAACCCTAGCATGCGAAGACCAAGATGCCTAAATGCAAGCTAACCATTAACACTACGATCCACTAACACTACTTCAGTGAAGGAAAAACTCTCTCTCTCTCTCTCTCTCTCTCTCTCTCTCTCTCTCTCTCTCTCTCTCTCTCTCTCACACACACACACACACACACACACACACACACACACACACACAATCCCAACAACTAGCAAATCCAACAATTGATAAATCCAAAAAAAACATGAGAGATGGAGGAGGAAAGAAGAAGAGCAAGGACATTTCCTATCCATTCCATAAGAGGCTCTACCGCTTGTATTGAAATGCTTCTTGGTTTCCAAGGGGAGGCTCAAACTTGAGACCAAAGAAACTTTGGATGTCAAGCTAACCAACTGAGCCAACCCCGTACAATGATTCAAAATTGCTACTTATATAGGAAATTGAGGAGATGGGCATCCCAATTCCTATTGGCTAATCTAAACGTAAGTATTCAAATAGTGGAGGGAACACAATTCAAAAATTGGAGGAAATCAATTTGAATTTGAAATTTGGTGAGAACCCCTACTCTATTCACTAATTTGGCTATTAGGCCCTGCGACATTAAAAGTCACGCAAAAAGGCCTAAAGTCCTTTTATTAACTTGTAACTAACGGTAAGCAATGTCATAATTGCATCTTGATCGTCTATGACTGATTTGACAGCGGCCATCTGTTGCAAGAGATTTTTAAACTGGTTAATATGATTCTGAAGAGAATCATTGTTTGACATCTTGAGTGTGAAGACTTTCCTTCGAAGATGTAACTTAGTAGTTACGTCTCTCACATCATATAGTGAGCTCAAGATGTCCCAAACTTCTTTCAAAGTTCTGACTTTAGCTACATGGCCAATTTGAGTATCTGATATATTGAGGATAATGTCCTTTTTTTTTTTATCCTTTGATTTCCACTTTGAGTCTTTTGTGTCGTCTTTAGGCTTTACTTCTGTACATGTAACAACATCCCACAACTCGTTGGCGATTAGCAAGGTCTTCATCTTTAATTTCCACCAATGATAATTGGATCCATTCAGCTTGTCTGCAATAAGACAAGCTTTACTTTGAGAATCCATCTAGAACTTTAGTTTGACGACGTTAAGAAAGATACCGTGATGCACTAAAATTGGAAATCAATTCTTTGATACCAAAACAAATTGATTCGAACTGAAGAATAATTTGATATCACGAAAGATATCAAGTATTAGAGCTTGTGCTACAATATTAGGACTTGAAGAATCAACGCTCTGATACCATGTTGGAAAGAGGTATGTAAAAGATAGGTAAAAAAGAATCGAATAAAAATAATTCGAACGACAAGAATGAAAACTTATCGTGCGCAGCGGAATAAACTATCTTTCACTTTCTTTATGCATGACTACGCCTTTCAATTTTGAACAAAACAATAGGGATAGAAATCACATTCGATCTTATAGTAACTAACTTTGAAATCATTAGTACTACAGTGATTACGTAGCCAAACAATAAACATTGAATTATCAGACAAATAAATTAATGCAAGGCGGTGCCTTTGCTCGTAAACAGTCTGTCTGCAGAAATGAACGTAAACTGTCATGCGACAAAATTGCGAAAGTGCAAAAAATGCGAAGGTGTTGGCCAAAGTCATTTCTTTAGCATTTGAGGCATCTAGCATTTTGCAAAAAAATTGAAGTGAGACAAAATCCCGAAAGGCGAAAATCCCGAAAATGCCGACATTGTGAGCCGTTTTTGAGAAGTTATGCAGACTGTGTAAAAACACGAAGAAAACTGTAGGTCTGGATAAAAGTTGGACGAAGATTAAAATATCGATCAGTCGATTAGTAGGAGAATAATCCAATACAAAGGGTACAAAATTACGATGGTGAAGGATGTGCAGTTGAAATTCTTCGACAAGTATGCAAATCAAGTGTTGTTCATCACTGATGCTGACACAACCATGTCAGCTTAGAATTTTGGATACTTGGTGGACGCACTGGCAGGTCAACCGGTATGTTTTGGAACCATTGTTTATAAGGCATTTTCCGCTGAGTTAAGAACAAGGAGTTTTCTACAGTGCACACATATCTCGATTGTATGAACATTTTGGCATACTCGATCAGAGCTTGATTTGATAGATTCTGCATAACTTTGGCTAGTATGAAAAGTCTTCCGAATCAAGCTTTGATCATGCATATAGGGTCCAATAGTTTCGAAAATCTCGATAATATTTTGGTCCTGGAATAGCGATTCGACGCACGTAGTTCAAATGAAGCAAATACATCGTCTGCCAGGTGCGCTGATCCGATATCCCATATGCAAAAAAATCATATTGGAATGCATAATAAAAGACTTATGAAAATGTTTTGAATGAACATTATCTCAAAAGGAAAATTTGCATCTTTACGGTGTTTAAATAGGGTGAGAGATTGTAATAATTCTCCTCGTTCACGTTTTTCAATGATTTAATGTATTAATCGATTGTTTATAGTTTTTTTAATGATTATTCTAGGAGGCTAGTAATTGTCTATTTAATGTATTCTGGCACAGGGCTAATGATGATTCGTTGAGTCTAGTACTAGACTAGTTAATGTATTTCGACGTAGGTCCAAATTAGTCTCATTCTGATTGGATGATAAATATAGGTTGTAAGTCACAATTCGTTATTTGACAAATGTATGGCTGTGATCAACAGGAATTGGCTATAAATATGTGCACCACTTTTCATATTTCGATTCCGTAATCTTTTATTCTGAACTCTCTAGCCTTCTTGTTTTTCTTCATTCTCCCGATATCGAATCGACGCATGCCATCCCTTGCTATGCATGCTCGTATTCATTCAGGCGTGCTGAATCGATATCAGTTACTTCCAACCAGTGCTTTTCGGAAATTTCATTCTTGACCTTACCATATCGGATCAGCGCGTGCACTTTGCTTTATTCCTCTACCGATATTTATCTGACGCTTTGAACCGATATCGGATTCAATATGTCTAGTTCTTCTATGGCCTCAGATGACAAACTTATGGATTTTTTTAATACCAGTGACATTCCATCTGACAAATTAGAGTATTTTGCTAGTATTTTTTTTGCTCCCTTCGATATCGATAAGCTAGTTTATGAGAATCGTTATAATTTAATTTCTTATTTTGATAATTTTTTTCAGATTATTAGTACTCTTGTTTTGGATATAGATAATTTTTGTTTCGTTCATTTTCAGGACCTTGTACATTCCCAACCATCCTCTAAGCATAAACACAATAGAAAGTACTCTAACCTGCGTGACCATTTCAAAAGAAATATATACTGTGATATCCACAAAAGAATATGTCACCTTCTAATCAAAGGGATGGCTTTTGTGTTGTACATATCTGCTGAAATTCCAGATGATGAGTCTGTTGAATCTTCAACTGTTCCATTGATTGAAGCATCTGCACCTACTCCAGTTAATGTAACTGATGCAGATATTGATATAGGGGTTAAAGCTGAAGCTTCTATGGCTTCAAAAAAATTCTCCCTCATTCTATAATCCTCTTTGATTCTCTTCCATCTGCATCTCCTGTTAATCAATTAACTCTAATCGATGTTTCTTTATATTTTATAAATAATGAATGTTATATTTCATTTAATGGTATAGAAGATGTATTGAATTTGAGAGAGGATGAAATCCTCTCAATTTTTGTTCAAAATTTATCAGAATTTTTTGACATTGTTGATTACTCATATGATATGACCTTGAAAGTGAGATAGATTATGATAAAGATGGCAATTGGAAATCTGGCAATGAGGCCTTAATGGCCATGATTGAAAAATCTAAAGCCTATGAAAAGACTTTGCCTACAGAGGAGGAATTTTTGGAATTTAGAGAGAAAACGTATCAAGAGCTCTCGGGTAGAGAGAGAAAGCTAGAAATCCAATAACTCACAAAATCCATGAAATCACCAAATCATCTTCAAAATGAGGAGTACAATGATACTAGTAGGTCCACAAGCTACCACTATGCTTAACTATGATTGGACCACATTTTGTCACCTCTTGATCCTATTGGATCATTGATCTATGCACCTCTTAATTCTATTGGACTATATTCAAGCACACCTCAATTTCCTATTGGACCTCACAATGTTCCACCTCTATATCCTATTGGACCTCTTGGAATTCATCAAACAAAAACTTTACACTTGTATACACTCTAATTAGCAAGTGTTTAGCCTCTTACTCTATTTTGGCTCAATAGTGGCATTACAAGTGGAAATGCATAATTTGCCATCTATGCCAAATTTATTCCTATCAACATCCTACACCTAGATGCTTGATGTAAAAAACATAAGACCCCTATATCTAACATAGATAATCTTTTTCAATTCTTCACACTCCTCCTAAAAAATTATGCACACAAAAACTAAGATCGGGCCTAGTAATGGTAAGCCAAATCAAGGAGCCTACAAGACTCCTAAAAAGTGTGATGTCCTCAAAGGATCTTTCATCACCTTTATTAGGATCTTTTACAATTTGCTCCATTGGAGTATCTATGCTCTTAGAATTTTCCATATGGAATTTTTTCAACATAGAGTGAGCATATCTAGATTGGCATATAAAGACATGATTTTCATAAAAATCAATTTCTAGGCCTAGGATGTAATGTATCTCTCCTAGATCTTGCATTTTAAACTCACATCCAAGTGCTAGCTTGGTTTCATCAACTAGCTTGATACAACTTCCACAAAGAATAATGTCATCAACATAAATTAGAAGAATGACAATATTGCTATCAACAAACTTTAGATACATGGAAGGATCATAGTCACTAAGAGTAAATCCTAGTGAGATAAGAAAAGAGTTAAGTCTTGAATACCATGATCTTGGTGCTTGCTTGAGTCCATAAAGACTTTTGAAGAGCAAGCACACTTTGGACTCATCCTTGATGAATCCTTGAGGTTGTTCCATATAGATCTCCTCCTCAAGATAACCATTTAGAAAAGCATTGGATACATCTAATTGGAACACCTTCCACTTGAAAAAACAAGCAAGAGAAATAAGAATTCTTATTGTCACCATCTTTGCAACGGGTGCAAAGGTCTCCTCATAATCAATACCATGGATTTGAGCAAATCCTTTGGCACATAATCTTGCTTTATGCTTGTTGATGGTGCCATCATGATTGAACTTGATCCGAAATACCCACTTGCAACCAATCACATGCTTGTTGGAAGGAGGATCCACAAGCTCCCAAGTATTGTTGGTGATCAATGCATCATACTCTTGCTTCATGGCATCATACCACTCCTTGGTATTGAGTGCCTCTTGTACATTCTTTGGCTCTTCATGGGAGACATAAAAAACATAATTAGTGGAATCAAGATCCACTTGTTTTCCTTTGTCAACATATGAGAGCCTCTTAGGCTCGGATCTATCTCTCATGGATCTTCTTGGTGAGAAAATCCGAGGAGAGTCTTCTTCAAATCTCGACTCCATCACATCATGATTGTCTTCAAAATCAATAATTGATGATGCATCCATAGATTTCTTGATCTCGGCCTCTTCAAATGATGAGTGTTGATCTTCATGAAAGACAACATCTCTACTTTCAATAACTTGAGAAGTAGAGAGTATAAAGACTCTATAGGCCTTCTTGGTGGATGAGTATCCAACCATGATCCCTTTGCATGCACTAGGATCTTCCTTCTTCCTTGTTTCCAAGGGAATATGGACAAAGCATAAGCATCCAAAAACTCTAAGGTGATCAACCTTAGGCTTCTTCAAAAATAAGATTTCATATGGTGACTTTCCTCCAAGAGCTATATGTGGGAGCCTATTGCAAAGATAATTTGCACAATTAATGGCTTCTCCCCAAAAATCTTTGGGCAAAGATGCCTCAATTCTCATAGATTTTGCACATTCACATAGAGATCTATTCTTTCTCTCGGCCACTCCATTTTGAGATGGAGAGTAGGCACAAGAAAACTCTCTTTTAATGCCTTCAAGCTCACAAAAATCTTGAAATTTATTGGAGATATATTCACCACCTCCATCACTTCTAAGAGCTTTAATCTTGAATGAGAATTGCTTCTCTACATAAGCTTTGAAAATAAGGAAATGATCAAACACCATAGATTTTGAAGCAAGAAGATATATCCAAGTGAATCTTGTGTAATCATCAATGAAAGTAACAAAACAAGTGGCTCCTCCCTTGCTTGTAGTTGATGAGAAATGCACATCCGAGTGGATTAACTCCAAAGGATGCTTGCTTTTGATAGAAGATCTTGTAAATGGCTTTTTGTGAGATTTAGCAATAGCACAAGCCTCACAAGGCTTGATCTTCTTGGAGAATGACTTTGGCAAGCCAATAGCTTTGGATTCTTTGATCATAGAGAGCATGGATTTGTAGCTGGGATGTCCCAACCTCCTATGCCATAATTCCTCCATAGAGAGCTTGTTCACAAGAGCAACATTACAAGCATTCACATACTCATTTGGATCTAGTTTATAGATGCCACCAAATCTAGATCCTAATGCAAGTATCTCATCATTCTTCTTGATAGTGCAAGTATCAACATTGAATTTTACATCAAGGCCATTATCAAGCAATTGGCCAACACTAATAAGATTCTTGGTAAGCTTAGGTACATAAAGAACTCTAGAGAGAGAAAGAACTTTAGAGGATGCAAGCTTCAAGGGAATGTTCCCTATGCCTTCAATAGGACATTCAAAATCATTTGCAGTGTATATTGATTTCTTCACTCCATCATAAGGTGCAATAGAAGAGAAAGAGTCCTTGGAGCTACACATATGTGAAGAGGCTCCACTATCAATATACCATAGGCCGTCCTTCTTGAAAGGAGTAGATGAGAAACTAGAGACCATAAGACATCCCTCTCCATCACTTGCAATAGTGTCTTCCTTCTCATTGGTAATATTGGCTTGCTTGAGTTGATTCTTCTTTTTGAAGCAATTGGTGGCATAATGACCTTTCTTGCCACAATAAAAGCACTTGATCTTCTTCTTCTTCTTGAGCTTGGATGATGAAGCATTAGAGGAATCATCTTCCTCCTCATCTTTGTCTTTGGATTTGACTTTGTCCTTGCTTGAGGATTGTTGATGTTGGTTCTTGCTCCTCTCTTTGTGCTTATCCTTGGCAAAGAGAGCTTTGCCATCATTATGAGTGAGAGAAAGCTTGTCCATCCTCAAGAGCTTGTACTCTTGTCTTGATTCTTCTGAAATTAGCACACTTTGGAGAGCCTCCAAACTTGGTAGCTCCTCCTTAATGGCATAGGATTGGACAAGATTATCAAATTCACTTCTCAAGCCATTGAGAATGACTTGAACTAGCTCATTTTGATTGATGGAATCACCAATACAAGCAAACTCTCTATGAATATCTTTTACTCTCAAAACATAACTAGATGCACTCTCATCACTCTTTTGGCTACTTTGAAAGATTTGATTCCTAAGAGTGAGAAGCCTAGAGGTATTCTTAGCCTCATAGATAGTCTTGAGACAATCCCAAGCTTCTTTGGCTGTTGTACAAGTACCTATCTCCCTCAATATCTCATTAGAGACATTCATCTTAATGTAGTGGAGAGCCATCCTAGATCTCTTTTTGTATTTTTGATCCTGTTGTGGTTCTTCTTCAAGGCCAAGAACTATGTCCATCACGTCTTGAAGGATCAAGATGGACTCCATCCTCATTTTCCAAATTGAATAATTTGAAGTGGTCAATCTTTCACTTGGTTCCAACAAGGATGAACCCATTGAAGACATTTGAAGTGAAGAAAACTCAAATGATGAACAATAAATGTTGTTACACACTTTCAATAGGATCCAATAATTGAGTACTATCTCCTCCTATGAAAGATCTTACAACAATTTGTGAATTGATTCTCACTAGCTACTCAAATCTCTCTAAAACAAGATCTATTTCACATCAAATGATGGAGTATAGGCAAAGTTAGGATCTAACACTCTTAGCACGTGTGAAATATACTAAGAAACCAAATTTGACTCAAATACAGTGATATTGCATGAAACAAAATGGCTAAGATCTCAAAACAGTGCCTAGATCACATATAGATGAGATTGGCAAGCATATAACTGTGATTTTGGATCAACCAAGCAATCTCTTGACCAAACCAAATGTGTCCACCCAGGTCTAGGTGCCCTACCTAACCCTCTTCAAAAGCTTATAACTTTTGATTGGCTCAACCAAATGGAATGAAACTGATTGCAACAAAAACTAGACAAAAATAGCTTCAAAACAAGCTATCAAGCAAGATAAATGGATCAAACATGAGAGAGAACTTCCAAACTGAAATTGGATGTTCCTCACACGTGTCTGAGCACCTGATTCCGTACAGTACCAGGTCAGACCCAATCAATGTCCTTTTGATCTCTTTTGATCCAAGATTGAACAAGATAGCTAGGAAAATGGGCCTTGACAACTTCTAGCTCAAGATTGATGAAAAAATTTTCACTTAGATGGATCAAAATGCATGGTAACCTTAGGTAGGCTCTGATACCATGTTGAATTTCACACGTGTGGACTGTCCACTACATGTACTTGTGATCTCCTAAGGTGAGTAGATGCACCAAGATCAAGACTAGATTGAGATTCAAGATCAATCTTGAATCCTATGGCAAAAACACACTGCTACATGCATTCAATCACTTCCAACTCTCACTCACACGTGTGGGAAGTATTCAAAAAATAATCTAAGTAAAAACAAGCTGCTCTCCTCGGGTAGAGAGAGAAAATGCATCAAGAGCTCTCGGGTAGAGAGAGAAAGCTAGAAATCCAATAACTCACAAAATCCATGAAATCACCAAATCAATTGACTTCAAAATGAGGAGTACAATGATACTAGTAGGTCCACGAGCTACCACTATGCTTAACTATGATTGGACCACATTTTGTCACCTCTTGATCCTATTGGATCATTGATCTATGCACCTCTTAATTCTATTGGACTATATTCAAGCACACCTCAATTTCCTATTGGACCTCACAAGGTTCCACCTCTATATCCTATTGGACCTCTTGGAATTCATCAAACAAAAACTTTACACTTGTCTACACTCTAATTAGCAAGTGTTTAGCCTCTTACTCTATTTTGGCTCAATAGTGGCATTACAAGTGAAAATGCATAATTTGCCATCTATGCCAAATTTATTCCTATCAACATCCTACACCTAGATGCTTGATGTAAAAAACATAAGACCCCTATATCTAACATAGATAATCTTTTTCAATTCTTCACAACATCAGCAGAGCAAACATCGTTGATTACGATGATTATGATCTGGTAAGTAGATATTATATTGGTATTGATATTGTTCAGTTTTCTTATTGAGTTTGCAGTGTTATGTATCATTCTAAATTTATTTTCTTTTCTCGTTTACAGGATGTTATTGAAATAGATGCCTTTGGTATGAGACATGGAGGCGTTCGAGGTGTATCAGCTGGGAGAAAAGATGTTTCTCTACAAATTTCATATCTGACACTTGATTCTTTGCATGGTGATTGGATAAGAATCTTCTTGTTTTAGCACCTCCAATTGATAGCTTATTAGGAATGTTTTCTTTTTTTTTGAGAGTCTGTCACTTTTTTCAATCGTGACATTCCCTTTATGTAATCATGCATTTGACAGAACTATTTTCAACCTCCTAATTGCTGCTTTAGCCACTGACTCTGATTTATGATTCCATGCTAGTAGAATATGCAGGTAAATTAGTTTTTTAATAATACGAACCTCAGCATGCAATGTGCATATGTGAACATATTTTAATGGAATTGGCAGAACACTTTTCATATTTGGATCTTTAGCTTCTCGTGTTGGGCCAGTGTTTGTTGATTGTCCCAAATTCATATTGTAGCAATCCTTCATGCAATAAAGACATGGATGCTTTGATGTTGCCCCATGAGAGACATTATACATACACTTTAATGTTTTCAAATCCCCTGCAAGGTGCCATTGAATTTGAAAACTTCCATGGTTTTTGACTATAAATTTCTCACCCTTCAAATGTCTCTTTATAATCTCGCCATAATTTGTTCTTGAAAATATCCATGATAGTAGTTTATGGTCCTCTTTCAAGACATGTAAAGAAACAAGTAATGCATGACATGTCAATAAAAATTGGCAAGGTATAAATTGTTAATATAGATATTCTAAATGAAAATTGAAATGTAAGTCTGGAATGCCTCCTATGACCATATGTGATTTTCTGATTGAGCACTAAACGTTCGATCATCTGTATTTAGTGGCTAAAGGATTCACTCAAGTCCAAGGAGTGGATTATCATCTTGTCGTCAAGATGTAGTCAATCAGGTTTCTGATTGTGTTAGCAGCCGTGGAAGACCTCGAAATGCCAAATGGATGTCAAGACAGTTTCTCAACAGTAACGTCGAGGAAGAGTTGTATACTTTCCAACCAAAAGGATTCGAAGTCAAAGGCCAAGAGCACAAAGTGTGAAAGCTACACAAAGCAATCTACGATTTGAAATAGGCCACAAGAGCATGGTTCGATAGAATCAACTCTTATCTCATTAAATTGGGATATGCAAACAATTCAGCTGACTATAATGTTTATTCAAAGCATATAGGCACCAATTCAGTTCACATAGCTCTTTACATAGATGATGCGTTTATCTTGTTTAACGACACTTCTCTTCTACACACTACTAAGAGTGATATGTCAAAGAAATTTGACATGACTGATTTAGGAGCTATCCATTCTTTGCTAGGAGTTCACATTACTTGAAATAGACTTCAGAAGAAGATATATCTTAGCCAGCAGACATATCTAAAAGGCATTTTAGAAAAATTTCATATGTCTGATTGCAAACCAATTGATACTCCAATGGATCCAAGTATAGTATTGACCAAATCTACTTGTGTTGATTCTGGTAGTGAAGTACTCGACATAGCAAAGTACTGTTATCATTCACTAATAGGATCTTTGATGTATGCAATGTTGTGTACTAGGTTAAGTCAATTCATGTCTAATCCTAGGATCTCTCATTGGAAAGCATTAAATAGAGTGATGAGATATATTTGGGGAAGTTTAGATCACATTTTATGTTATGATGGAAATACTATTGACCCACTTATCCTGCGAGGCTACTCTGACTCAGGTTGGAGAAGAACAGTCTCTACCAAAAAATCTACCTTCGGGCCCTGTTTCTATCTGGTAGGGGGACCAATTTCGTGGAACTCAAGCATAAATCAGTTGCGCTTTATTCGACCGAGGCATAGTACATATGCTATGACCATATTTGGTTAAGGACTTGGAATAGTCCTAATATGGTAGAGCGGCCCTCCAGTATTCGAGATTATTGGTCATGCCAAGATTTAATTTCATGTCGAGGCTTGTTTGTGACTAATTACCTTGAGAGGGCCCAGACACTCTAATTGAGACATATGGAGTATTGCATGTGTGTGTAACAGATATAGGCAGGAGGATTGCATGAAGAGGTGTGATCTATTTATAGTTGACCTGCATGGGAGTTGCATGGTTTCATGCATAGGACTCTACTCTCTATATAATGAGGTAGGGATTTTCCCGTCGACATATTGGGTTTAGGTCACCAGTTTTTCTCTTCTCCTCTGGCTTCATATGGCATGGCTTGGGGGCTAGATCCAGGTTTGATCTAGGATTGGTTGGGAGGTTTGGCTCCATAGTCTCTCTTATTGTGTTCTCCTATCCTCATCTTAGGGGAAATCCTTTAGGGTCTTTACATTGGTATCAAAGCACAGCTGAGATGCGATCAAGGATGAGATTGGAGTGCTATGTTCTCAAGAGAATTGTGCACAACTGGGTTATGTCCTGACGTCGTTTCTCAGAGAATCAATCTGCATGTTGTTTGATTGATAGAAAACGACTGAGGAAATAAGCCCTGTGGGTCTTAGTGAAAAACCTATCAGGATGGTCCAACAATTTTAATACCTGTCGTGGAGTCCTCTACTCGGAATCTATCTGGACTTGATAGTTGTTGGAATGCATCAAAATGAATGTCTATAGGCTATTGGATTGCTGGAATGATACACAGAGCTGAGCAATCAGATGTGAAGGAGATGACTTGTGAGAACTAAGTCATTAAACCTCCATTGCTCGCTCTCATTTAATCTGGTGGCTATCGCTCTCTTTTTTATGCAAGCAGTGTTGAATCCTTGATTCCTTGGAGAGTGCGAGGGCTTGAGGTGAAAGATTGAGGGCTGTCATTAGAGATAAGATCATGGTTTCATTCATTTGATGAGCCACAGAAGGCAGAAAATGAGCGCAATCCCAACTCCTGGCACTGCCTGAATTATCTCTGTCTTTCGATTGGTGTTGGTTGCGCTCACAAGGAAAGGGAGCTTGAAAGCTCGAGGTGGTGAGGAGACAAGGGGCTCACAACCTACTGTGGATGAGCAGCCATCATGACTGTGGCCACCAGAATGTTGTGTAAGCCTTTTTGGATAGGAAACCCTTAGAGTTTACTTAATCTTGCAAACCCTGAAAAAAAATTTGGCCTTGCAAAGATTTTTTTTTTGGAAATAAGTTTCTAAATACATGCTAGGTGACCATGGGCTTTTAAAGTTTTAACAGTTCACAACTTTGATGTTTGTTCGTGTGAAAAATTGCCTACATTGGCAAATCTAGCCATGTAGAATATTGTACATTTTGTCAATATTGTTTGTTGGTTACTTGAATGGCCAAAGTGCCACTTGTACATACACACCTAAAGTAGGTTACCACGAGTCAAGAGGAGTGGTTGTGTCTATTTGGTAGTGATTCCTACTTTGTAGGATCTAGACCATGATTTATGATGAGATTTGTACCTACCATGCACCTACCAAGCATGACTCTTGGATCTAGGCTAGGGTTTTCACATTAGGGCAAGAAAGTGGAGTCTACTTCCTTATTACATGCTGGATTTTCACCTAACTTTGCAAAGGAAGTGTGTTTTACTATGTATTTCCATTCTCCATAGTGAGAAGATAGAAACTTTTTGGAGCCTCAAGGAGAAACTCGAGTTTCCTCTCATTGTATGGTGATTACTCTATTTTTCCAATGAAACCCAGCTTTGGCACTTTGTAAACACTGTCTACGGGCTGTACTACAGCCTTATTTCCACACGTGTGGAGTTGGATTAGACTATTTGATCAATGCTTTGATTGTCTCTACTTGTTTCCTATCAAGCTGCTAAACTAGATCTTGGTTTCTGATGACTAGTTTCTGATAGATTGTTTAACAAGCATACAATCACCTTGTGGATCATTCAAAGATCCATTTATGGTCCTTAGTACTGTACTTTTCACATGGTATCAGAGCCAAGTACAAGGCCATTGATCTGTGTTTGAATCTAATCCAGTTTTAGCAGGTTTTTGTGCAAAAAGCTAGTATTGGAAGGGCGATCTGGTATCCAGGTTTTGGTGAGGGGATTTGATCCCAAACTTTTTCAGGATCAAAATCCATACTGTTCACACGTGTGGGCATCTCTGAAATAGCATTTAATAACCCATATTCATTGGATCATAGAAAATTCATATGGTGTCAGTTTGATGTAATTTTTGGTGCAAATCCTAGGATAAGCTACCAAGATCACTTGCCATTAATTAGTTTTGAATTTGTTTCATGAAAACTAATTAATCTAGGCTGATTACAGACCTTCTTAAAGTGGAAACCAGGTCTTAAAAGTACATCAAAGTGAATGAGAGAGATAGAGTCAATTTTTGTCCAAGAATAGCCAAGATTGGCAAGATTTGCTTGAGTGTAGTTTTCATCTCATCTTATCTTCATTCCAGCTTGTGAGGGAGTGATAGAACTGTGATTACAAATCCATCTGTTGGATTAGAAGTCAACATTTGAGTGAAACACTGCAAGTTAGAAACCTTTGTGAGTTTCAGGTCCAAACAAATCTATATCTTGTGTGTAGAATCTTGCTAGTAAGATGGGATCAGTGGGAGCCTACCTTCTAGAAGCTAGTGAGAGGTTAAATTCTACCAATTATGCTATTTTGAAAGTGAGTATGGAGTCACTAATGGTGCTCCAGGATCTTTATGAGTTTCTAATAGATGATGAAGATGAACCTCTAGGTGCACAGGAATTAGTGAGATACAAGAAGAGGTCTAGGCTTGCACTTCACTGTATTAAGATGAATGTAAGCAATGATCTTTTAAGGGAAGTATCATCATGTAAGAGTGCTAAAGAGGCTTGGGAATCTTTAAAATCTATCTATGAGTCTAGTAACACTTCGAGGGTTCTCATGCTTAGGAATCAGATTCTACAAAGCATGAAGAGGAGTGATGAGAATGCACAAGATTATGTGCTAAGAATCAAGTCTCTTAATAGGGAGTTAGCTTCCATTGGAGAGAAGATTCAAGATAGTGAGCTTGTTCAGATTTTTCTAAATGGTCTAGGGAGTGGCTTTACAAATTTGGTCCAAAGCTTTGCAATCCAAGACACTTTGCCTACTATAGAAAAGCTACACAGTGTATTAGTAGCTGAAGAGTGTAGGATGTTGCATACCAATGCAAGAATGAATGCTATTTCTCTGTAGGATGGTGATGAGCTCATTCAAAAGCAAGAAGAAGACCAATGGCAAGAAGAAGCACTTCAAGGAGACCAAGGAGGAGGATGAGGCTTCAAGCTCAAATCCACTTGCTATGTACACCAATCCTTGGATAAGAGAAGGAAGGATGATGCAACATCTATCAAAGGCATCTTTGTGGGATATGGTGAGAATAGCAAAGGTTATAGAGTCTTCAATCCCATCACTAGCAAGGTGATAGTGAGTAGGGATGTTATTTTTTATGAAGGACATGCTTGTGATTTGGATGATAATGCTACTAATCATCTTGATGCCAAGGATAAAGCTAGGATGGAGGAGGAGCTTCCAAGTGAAGAAGAACTTGAGGATCCACCTCAAGATGCAAGAACTCCAAGAAGATCTACAAGGGCAAGATCCGAGCCATTGAGGCTCACCTATGATGGTCAAGGTGATCAAAGGGAAGGCTCATCATCTTTCACATCTTACACCTTTCTTACTTCAATGTTAGATGAGCCAACATGCTATGAAGATGCTTGTAAGTCTAAAAGTTGGGTGGATGCTATGCAAGTAGAGTATGATGCTCTTATTGAGAATCATACTTGGGATCTTGTGGATCTTCCTCAAGGGAAGAAACCTCTTGATTGCAAGTGGGTGTTTAGATTGAAGTATAATCAAGATGGATCAATAAGCAAGCATAAAGCTAGGCTTGTTGCCAAAGGTTTTTTACAAACCAAAGGCATTGACTATGATGAGACTTTTGCTCCTGTGGCTAAGCTTGTTACTATCAGGTTGATCATTAGTCTTGCTACAACCTTCAATTGGGAGCTATTCCAACTTGACTTCACAAATGCATTCCTCAATGGTTATTTGGAGGAAGAGATCTACATGAGGCAACCCGAGGGCTTCATCAAGGCAAAGCATGAAGGAAAGGTGTGTTTTTTGAAGAAGAGCCTTTATGGGCTCAAGCAAGCACCTAGAGCATGGTACTCTAGGCTAAACTCTTTTCTCATTTCCATAAATTTTGTAATGAGTGCCTATGATCCATCATTGTATATAAGTTTTCATGATGGCATGATCATTATTCTTGTTTTTTATGTAGATGACATTATCTTGAGTGGTAATGATCTAGATGGAATTAGAGGTGTAAAAATTGCTTTAGCAAAAGAGTTTAAGATGGTAGATCTCGGCCTATTGAGCTTCATTCTTGGAATAGAGGTTATTAGAGGATGTGATTTTAGCTTCATTTGTCAATCTAAATATGCTACATCCATCCTAGATAGATTTAGAATGAAGAATTGTAAAGGCATTGAGACACCAATGGAGCAACATGTAAAAGCATCTATTGGTTGTGATGAAGCATCCTTTGAGGACATCACATTATATAGAAGGCTTATTGGCTCCTTGATCTATTTAACTATAACTAGACCTGATCTTAGTTATAGTGTTGGAAAGTTAAGCCAATTCATGCAAAGTCCTCTAGTTTCACATTGGAAGATGGCCAAAAGAGTTCTTAGATACATTTCATTCACTAAGAATTTTGGTATTTTGTATAGAGGAACTAATCTTGGCTTAAGAGCCTAAAGTGACTCGGATTTTGCAGGTGACAAAGTGGATAGAAGATCAACAAGTGCCTTTGCCACCTTTCTATGTGATGGAGTAGTATCATGGCTTTCCAAAAAGCAAGATACCATCTCCCTATCTTCCACAGAATCCGAATACAAGGCCTTGACATCAACATGCAAGGAGGTCTTGTGGCTCAAAAGGCTATCGGTGGAGCTTCATGTCATGGAGGAGGAGATCCCTATCATCTATTGTGACAACCAATCAGCCCAATCACTTGCAACTAATCCTACATTCCATGCAAGGAGCAAACACATCGAAATTGCTCATCATTTCGTGAGGGAAAAAGTGCAAGCTAAAGAGATCAAGCTCCAACACGTGCCATCATCAAGTTGCTTGGCTGATTTGTTTACTAAACCTTTACCTAAAGATTCATTTGTCAAGCTTAGATCTTTAATTGGAGTTATTGATAAAAGCATTGTGATCTCCAAGGCTAGATTTGAGGAGGAGTGTGAAAAATTGCCTACATTGGCAAATCTAGCCATGTAGAATATTGTACATTTTGTCAATATTGTTTGTTGGTTACTTGAATGGCCAAAGTGCCACTTGTACATACACACCTAAAGTAGGTTACCACGAGTCAAGAGGAGTGGTTGTGTCTATTTGGTAGTGATTCCTACTTTGTAGGATCTAGACCATGATTTATGATGAGATTTGTACCTACCATGCACCTACCAAGCATGACTCTTGGATCTAGGCTAGGGTTTTCACATTAGGGCAAGAAAGTGGAGTCTACTTCCTTATTACATGCTGGATTTTCACCTAACTTTGCAAAGGAAGTGTGTTTTACTATGTATTTCCATTTTCCATAGTGAGAAGATAGAAACTTTTTGGAGACTCAAGGAGAAACTCGAGTTTCCTCTCATTGTATGGTGATTACTCTATTTTTCCAATGAAACCCAGCTTTGGCACTTTGTAAACACTGTCTACAGGCTGTACTACAGTCTTATTTCCACACGTGTGGAGTTGGATTAGACTATTTGATCAATGCTTTGATTGTCTCTACTTGTTTCCTATCAAGCTGCTAAACTAGATCTTGGTTTCTGATGACTAGTTTCTAATAGATTGTTTAACAAGCATACAATCACCTTGTGGATCATTCAAAGATCCATTTATGGTCCTTAGTACTGTACTTTTCATAGTTCGAAATGAAATTTCTTAGTTTAAGTTACTAGCATCCAATCAGCGGAATTTCGGGTTCTTGGTGCTTAGTTTCAAAATTTAAATCTTGGTTTGAATAATGCTTCCTAGTAAATAATTGCTTAATACCAGATATTAAGGATTAAATTCATTTAATTGAATTCATAACTGATATCTTTGTGACCATTGAGTAGTCCACAATTTTGGATGTCAATTGTGATGTTAGAATTAGAATCTGATATATGGATTACATTGGGTCTATTAATTGATAGAAGCTTGTCCCTAGAGTTATTGCTCTTGGATCCATGGAGGGGTTCGAAGCTTATCATTAACCGGAAAGGATCAGAATGTAATATTGAACCATGTTAATTCTTCTGTTTAGATCACAAGATCAGGTGTGGATTGTAATATCCATCTAATAGACATGCAACACATCTACAAATATAGGCCCATTGCCACGCACATAAGACAGGGACCAGATTCAACCCAACGGCCCTCGCATGAAAATGGTCGTGGCAATCGTGTGGCAAACTGCGTGGCACTACCACGCCGTCAAAGTTTTCCATCACCGGTGCTTGCTTCGAACAGATTTTTTTTTTTGGGGGGGGGAGGAGCTCAGAGCAATTTAAATTTTAAATCTGCGTGGCACGGCCACGTTTATAATTCTGGAATTTTGTAGAATGCTCAAACTTGCCACTTCGTGGCAAGTTTTTGAAATTTTTTTTAGGGCATGGCACTGCCACGCAGAAATATTTTAACAAAAAAAAAACCCGCAAAATGGAAAAGGTGGGGGCCTTGAATGTATTTGCAAATCGATTTCGTGAAGAGAAACTTTTGAAAGAAAAGCTTGGGGGAGAGAGAGAGAGAGAGAGAGAGAGAGAGAGAGAGAGAGAGAGAGAGAGAGAGAGAGAGAGAGAGAGAGAGAGAGAGAGAGAGAGAGAGAGAGAGAGAGAGAGAGAGAGAGAGAGAGAGAGAGAGAGAGATAGTTTTGTTGTTAGTTTTTCATTGTTTATTAGTTGGTTAATGAATGATTGTTCGTTGTTGGCTTTTGTAGAAGAAAGTGATGCAATTTTGAAGGAAAGGAGACAATCCAAGCATATTCATGAGGTATATTATGCATTCTAAATTTTGGAAATTACATTTGAGTCATAAAGTGCATTCTCATAGTATCTTCAACATGGTGAGATTGATGTAACAATGATTAATGATTTTTCATTTAACAATGATTGTTTGATTTTTGTTCTAACAATTACCATTTTGTTGATTGATTTGTAATCTAACAATGATTTGGTTTTCATTGTTTGCTTTTATAGAGAAAAAAGAGATGCATCTTAGAAGGAATTAAAGATCATCCAAACAATAGATGAGGTATTTTTTTCATCTTAAATTAATTGTTTTGTTTGTTTTTTATTGTTTGTATATATTTACAACAAATTTACACAAGATGAAATAGAAAAATGTAAACAATAAACAATCATTCCATACATAATGAGATAGAGATGATCAAATACAAAAGTTTATATTCATAATTCAAAAAAGTGTACATATTTGCATCTAATTCATGAAAAGAGCTTTGATACTAATACCCTTTTTTTCTACTTTTGCAAATACTAAAAATACATCAAATTTAAGAAGTAATAGTAGGCTTCTTAGTCTTCGCTATCTTCTCCCTCATCTTTGTCCGAAGCCGAACCTTGTCCTTCGTCTTCGCCTTTGTCCCCTTCATCTTCATTCCCTTCTTCTCATGGGTTTCCTCCCGTTCTTTCTTCCACAAAGGAAGCGGATGCCCTCTACATACACATTCACAAAACAAATTAATGATTATTAGCCAAACACATGTCATAAATATGAAATGAAATACAAATTGTGTATCAAAAATATGAGAAATACAAATTATGTAACAAAAATCTACCCTTGGATGTACGCGCCTTCTGCCGCAAGATGATCAACCAAGGCACTATAGCCTTGGCAATATCCAATATTGTACTCGACATTTGTATACTTATGCCCATATCAACCTACATCAACACAAATCGATGATTAGAAAAAGGCAAAAAATTATTGGTAAACAATAAACATATGAAATGCAATTAGCTAGAAGAGAATTGCTTACAAATTGGACATGCATATTAGTCTTGCCTCTCAATCCAAGGTGAGATTGGCCTAAAAGTTTAAGCCTTGATTTTGTTGCCTCTCTTTGTTGCTTAAAACGCTCGGGATTAGGATGCTTGGATTCGTAAACAACGTTTTCCCAATCTTTTTTAGATGCCCATCTCGGCTTCTTCTTGCGTTTACTACATAATCGTCTTAATGATTGGCGCTTATGATGAATATGTGTACACATACTCGTCTTCGCCCATTTGTCATTAAATTGATTTGGTTGTGGAAACTCTCGGTACAATATATCAAGTATCTTGTCTTTGTCCCCTTGGTCTTGTTGCTCCCAAGGTTAAACAAATCATGATCAAAGTATTTAAGAGTAAGGTCGTGCAATGACGACCTTACCCCGAATGTCCATGATGGTGGAACCGTTCTCATCAAGGTTATAGAAAATATTCGTGGATTCTTCCGACGACATCTTTGTCGAAATGAATCCACGATCTTGTTGATCAGATTCTCCTTCGGAAAGACAAAGGGCTTTCATCCTTTGCCTTTCCTTGGGAGATAGCATAGTATAAAAATCTCACACTCAATTGGAGTCCAATCCTGAGGCTTGTCCTCTTCCACCGGAAGAGGATCTTGGCCTCCTCCTTGATGCTCCGCTACCACTAGTAGACATGACTATTGAGAGAAAGATATGAAGTTGTGAAAAGAACTTGGAAAGATATCAAATGTGAAAAAAAAAAATGTGTGTGTGTGTGTGTGTGTGTGTGTGTGTGTGTGTGTGTGTGTGTGTGTGTGTGTGAGAGAGAGAGAGAGAGAGAGAGAGAGAGAGAGAGAGAGAGAGAGAGAGAGAGAGAGAGAGAGAGAGAGAGAGAGAGAGATGTGTGAGAGAGTGACAAAGGGAAGCAAACTTTTAAATGTGTGAAAAATGAAAAGGAGATATGAAAGAGTGTGTGAGAGAGAAAGAGAGATTGGAAACTGGAGCATGAAATATGTGTGTGTGTGTGTGTGTGTGTGTGTGTGTGTGTGAGAGAGAGAGAGAGAGAGAGAGAGAGAGAGAGAGAGAGAGAGAGAGAGAGAGAGAGAGAGAGAGAGAGAGAGAGAGAGAGATTGGAGAGTGAAAGATGTGTGTGTGTGTGTGTGTGTATGTGTGTGTGTGTGTGAGTGAGAGAGAGAGAGAGAGAGAGAGAGAGAGAGAGAGAGAGAGAGAGAGAGAGAGAGAGAGAGAGAGAGAGAGAGAGAGAGAGAGAGAGAGAGAGAGAGATTGAGAAAAGAGTGGAGAAGAGTGAAAAGAAATGAAAGATTGAGAGTGAGAGATTGAGAGAGAGAGAGAGAGAGAGAGAGAAATGAGAGATTGAAAGCTTGAGAGTGAGAGTGTGAAAGCTTGAGTGTGATAGTGAGCCTCAAGAAATCCAAAAGAAAGCGTGGAGAAATATTTAATGAGGGCATTTTTATACACTTTTCAGATTTCAAGTGTCGCATGGCTCTGCCACGCATTTTTTTGCCACGTGTGGCAATGCCACACAATTTTTTTTTGCCTAGAAATACGTGATTATGGCTTGGAAGGTGTCATATAGCAAGTGGTTTGTCAAAAAGACAAATTATGGAACTAACAGAGTGATTTGACTCTTAGTTTCTAAATTTTTTTGAGGACAAAAGCATGTGAGTGATATGACATATTTTTAAGCATAAATTTTTAAGGACAAAAACATGTGGTTGATATGACATATTTTGGGTACAAGAGGACCATGTTTTCTTTGAAGATTTCGATGATTTTTTAAAAAGGACAAATGAGTATTAATAATATTTTGATTTGATATAAGACAAGTAGATGATTTGATATGGGTGGTACAAAATGACCATGTGTTTAAGAGAATTTTGTGATTTATAAAAAATGACAAATGTAAATATGTGGTTTGATGTCGCATATAAGCTGTGGACATTATTTAGTTTATAAAGTATTAATTATATATGGGTCCCTTAGAAACCCGTTCCAACCCTTTTGAGTCGGAACATTTTTTTTAAAAATAGAAAAACATGTGCTAAGTTGGGCGCAATCTTCCTCTTCTTCTTTGTAATACACTGAGAGACGCTATATATACTACTACTTCCACAAAGTAAGGTATCAATGAGCGAATAGATTTCGAGGAACATGGTTGTGTGTTGTGCGGTTAAAGCCAGTTGAAGGAAGTTTAAGGATAGAAGAGATCTGAAATCTCTGTGGGATCCGAGGAGGGATTGGAGGTGGGTTTTTTTTGTGAAGGGATTGTTGATGGATGGAGATAAGAGCAATTGACAAGAGCGTAGGGGAATGTGGTGGGGTGTTTTCAGACTTTGTATTGAGTGGATGGAAAGGAAATAGCTAGCAGTAGCTCGGCGGACGTTGTTAGATGATTGCTAGCATTGAGGAATGGATCAAACAGTTTTGTTTGTGAAGTCCTTGGCTGTCATTACAGGAGTTCTAAATCCAAAAAAGACCCTTTGTAAAGATTCTTTTTATTATTTTTCTCAAATTTTTCTTACACATGGACCAATCAAAACACTCAAATTTGAAATCTACGTAACGTAATTTTTTGAGTCCACATTTTGATTCCATACTAAAAATGGCATAACTTTTTAGTGGTATGTCCGAATTTAGCGGAGTTTAGTGCATTGGAAAGCGCTCAACAAGGGCTTTCCAATGATATGTTAGATGACATACTTTTGAGCTACGATTAAAAAGTTATGGCAAGTCAAAAGTATTAGTGTTATATTATTTTAATAATAAAAAAGGCATCTTGCACGAATTCTTAAAGGGTCTTTTTGGAACTCAAAACTCCTCTAATGGGTCTTGTGCAGAGGTGCTACCGACAATTCTAAGAGGATCGCCAGGACTAATTGATTGTATCACAGTCGGATTTGATTTAAGAGGATCATTGAGAGCGTAAAATGAATTTTTCTTGAGATGGTGATGGGGGACAAGAAAAAATTGAACATTTGGCACCATTGCCACTTGAACCCCAATGCATTCTAAATCTATAACATCTGCAATATTGTCCCCGTTCAGATCCCTGCAAACAAATTTCTACTCTTTTCACACATCTAAATTACTACACACTGGACGGAGCCACATCAATGGCTACATCATTGACCAAATCCATGGGCTGGTAGACTCGCAAATCCGTTGTTACCAAATGCACTAACAGACCTGGATTTTCTTCAACTCCAAGCTCACGCTCCGCCCGTTCCCAACGCTGACATTCTCACTATTTCTCTCTTGTCCTTCCAAGCAGCAGACTAATCATCCTGCCCAAGGACTAGATTCAATCTATCAGGGGCCAAAACTGATCGTTCCAAATCATAGATTGACCAAGTTCAATCACTCTATCTTCTATGTCAAGTGATAACAACCAAGATCTTGTATTGGACATTAGATTTGAACTATCTCAAGTGATGGGAATCGACTTTGATCTATTTCATGAGCACACAATTTTTCAAATTTGGTCACTTTATGAGAAACCTTTAGTGATATTCACCAAAAGTGAGCTATTCCCAAATATACACATCAAATTTTAGTTATCTCATGTGATATGAGTCAATGGGTCAAGCTTGAGCTATCTTAGTATACTAGACTTGGGATTGGTTGAGTCTAATCACTTGATGAGCTGTGTCAGGTGATAAGCAACAAAACCACGCATAGACATAAAATTTAAGCTATCATGTGTAATAGGGGTTTGACAAGGGGTTGAACTTGAGTTGTCTTAATATATTACTTGTTGAGTCTAGTCACTTGATAGAGCCATGTCAAGTAATAAGCAACAAAATCATATGTTAGGTAGCAAATTTTGACTTTCTTGAGTGATAGAGACACCAAAATGGGGCTATTTACATTGATAGACACCAAGATTGAGCTATCTGATGTGATGTTGGTCAATTATGATCACTGAAATAACAATGATGAGTAATTATGACCAAAAGTGAGTTTTCTCACGTGTAGACACTGCATTCAAGTTACGTGAATGTCATAAACTCAAAATTACTCTAAATTGATCACTCAATGCCTTATCTCAAGTGATAGACAATAATTTTGAGCTATATCGCATGATAGGGGTCAATTCCATTGATAAGCAATAAAAAACATCAATTTAAATGTACTACATGATGGAAGTCCAAGAAGAAGATCCAAAGCATGGCAAAAGTGATGATGATCAAGAATCAAGCTCTAAAGGAAAGAAGAAAGACAAAGCCAAACAAAAGTGCTTCTTTTGTGGAAAGAAGAGGCACTTTGCATCCCAATGCTACAAAAAGAAGAATGCACAAGATGAGAGCAAGCAAGACAACCTTACCATTGCGGATTATGAGGATGAAATTGATTAATCCTTGATGGCATCTACACCAACAAGCAAGAGCTACTCCAATGACACATGGTGGATTGAGAGTGGGGCTAGTTCCCACATGACATTCCAAAAGGAATTCTTCTCAAGTCTTGTACCTTTTTTAGGTTGTAAAAAGTCTATTCTAACAGCAAGTGATCAAGAATGTAGATTAGATTGAGTGGGAACAATCTCTTTAAGTCTTGGATCCTCTAAAAGATTGGATATAGAAAATGTACTCTATGTTTATAATCTTACTAGGAGCTTGCTTGGTGTTGGGCAACTAATGGATAATGGTTTAGATGTTCGTTTTAAGGAAGGTGTTTGCTCTATAATGATACTTGCATTGTAAACGGATTTAAGCAAAGGAGGCTATTCAAGCTTGATGCTTATGTGTTTTTTGGAAGTGTGAACATGGTTAAGAGGAGCTTACACAAGTGAAACTTTGGCATAAGAGGTTGGGCCACCCCAACTTCAAATCAATGGAGATCCTATGCACAAATGAGCTTGCACTCGGCCTTCCAAAAGCATTTTTAAAGTGTGGAAAGAATTGTGAGACTTGTATCCTCTCAAAGGCTCGCAAGCAGCCATTTGCTAACTCTTCTACTAGATCTTCTAAGTCATTAGATCTCATTCATAGTAGATTCGAAACTAGTTGAATCTAATCCCTTGATCAGCCATGTCGAGTGATCAACATCAAAATCACATGTTAGGCATCGAATTTGAGCTATTCCAAGTGATAGGTACCAAATTCAAGCTAATTCAACGTCTTGAAGTCACTATTCTATTGGTTTCGTCACTCAATGGACAATCTTGAGTGATAAAGGCCAAAAATACAACTTTCTTTAATGGTAGATAGCAAATTTGAGCTATCTGATGTGATAGGGATCAAATGTCAACAATAACTGGTGTAACAAAATATACTAGATTTGAAACTACTTGAGTCTAATAACTTGATGAGCCATATTGGGTGATAAGAAAAAAAAATTATACATTGGGCATCAAATTTTGGCATTCCCAAATGATAGGCAACAAATTTAATCTATTTGGATGAAATCCCTCAAAGTTGATCATGACTATTTAGTACTATTCTTATCATACACTTTTGAAAAAAATAAAACTAATGCTTGTATAATGTCTCACTCTTGTAGAATAATACATTGGTGTCAATGTCTTATAACACGTCGATTGACAATCTTATCAACAACATAAGAAATATCGATTTTGGATCATCTTTGGCATTAGACGAAGATCTTGTTGATGATCATAATGATGTCACTAGTCACTACACACCTCATGATGTGGAAGTTATGCATCTTTCCATTTCACACGTCACTCACTCCACCACACTGTAGCGTAGGCATCCCAAAGGGAGCCGGGAACCACGACTTAGCTTCCCAGCCTTCAACTCTTGCCATCCAAACCCACTTGACATACAAGCAGCCAACTCGCCAACAACGATCAGACTTAACCAACTTGAAGTTCCGAAAACCAACATTGAGATCCAACCTGGCGCCATGCCAGATCGGGGGTCCCGATGTGGGTGACTTTCCTCCAAGCAACCTGTCCGACATACATCAAACTTAACCAACTTGAAGCTTCGTTACAAACGAGTAACATCCATTCCAAGCAAGCGGTCTGACTTACATCAGACTTAACCAAATGAAAGCTTCGTCACGAGCGCTGGAAGCCAACCTGGCGCCATGCCAGACTGGACACCCATAAACAGGTAACTTCCATCCAAGCAAGCCATCCAACTCAGCGGACAGGTTAGAGCCCGTTCCCCAAGAGCTAAACCCATTCACGTTCATGCAAGGAACACTCAGAACCACAAGCCGCGACAGATATGGAGACAACCAGTTCCTGGACCAAATGGTCCCGACAGCATACCGTTGGCACCACGGACCGAATGGTCCGACGGCATACCGCTAGTGTTCCGAGATACGACCCTCAGCTATGTGCCAACTTAAAAATTTTGAAACGGCCTTACAACTGGCGCTTTTATCGAACACTGAAACCCAGAAGGTAATCAAAGTTAGTTTGAGAAAAATTCCACTTTATTGATGAATCTGAGAAGGTTACATTTCAAGTAGTGTGTGACCGACCCTAGTCTCCGGGGCGCTAGCATGCCAAGGCGAGAGCCATGACAACATTCCAGCAAGGGAGGCTAAGACTTGGTTGGAGCTCGTCCTGAGTCGCAACCCGCACTCCCCTATAGTATTGGTGGGATTCGGCACCCCCCCTCATACCAAGCACTCTACCCAAGCTGGTAAAGCACGTTTTTCTCTCTCTAGAATTTTCTCTTTCTAGAAAGTCATTTTCTCTCTCTAGATTTTATTGATCCTCAGGCTTCCTTTAATCATGCCTAGATCGTGTGAGGTGATTGCACATCGATCTGAGCTCTCTGGACTTCGCTAGAACCGATCAAAGATTTTCAGCCATAGGAACTTGGTGCCGGGAGTAGCAAGGGCTCTGCTGGCGCCAGTGGCACCGGAAGTAAAGCTTATGAAGATAGCTTTACAACATCCACCCCACCTTTATAAAATCTGATGTCCTCATCAGATGTCAGATTAAAGTAAATGTGTCTCCCAATTAAAATAACTATACATTTAGGCTACTTGGCACAGTACTCAATTTACTGGCCACTTTTTATTAACATTGAAGCTGGCACACCACAAGACGGAGGCTCGGCTCTATGTACTGAAAAATTATATAGCTTGAAAATATCTCTTTGTCTGGGAAAAGCGTAGATTTGATATCGCTTTCGTAAAACCCAAGAACCTTATCAACTGGTGATAGAGGCCTTTCTTTGAAATGTTCGTCCATGTCACTTCTGACTTTTGACTTTGGAACTCCTTTGAGCTCCTGATTTGTCCTTGACGCACTTTGTGTTGAGCTCCCTGAGCTCCAGATTTGATCAGTTCCGCACAGGTATCAAGGCTCTATGAGCCAAAGGATTTATCGTTTGATTGCCCACTTTATGGTCCACTCCGTGCCTTGTTGCTTCTGCACCTTGATTTCTCTCCTTGTCCCAGCCTGATCTTGATACTTTTCCATCTTGGCTCTTTAGCAAAGATTGAGTACTCCGCAATGCACCTCTCACTTAGCTTGAAGTAGCTCTTTGAATCAGCCCAAATGTAACCATTGACCTCGTGGAAAGCCAAAGGGTCGCACCAGTTTGATCTGCATATGAACTATCTCTTCACGTTTGTTTGAAACACCATGTTCGTCGCGCAAAACTTGACTTTCACAATTCCATCACTGGTCAGTTGCCTCACAGTCAAAACAAGAAGTGTACATCGAGCTTGGCTTCAAGTAGCTCTCTTTGAATCAGACACATGCACCCAGCGTTTGCACTAGTCCAATCTCAACGCGAATTGTCCCTTAGCGTCCATTTGAAATACCAAGTCTCTCATGCAAGACTCAACTTTCATAGTTCCTTCATTGATCAGCTGCCTTACACGTAACACAAGCCAGCGTACTCATATGTTTTCTCATCATTGCTGGTCCAGAGAAAGCCTATAACAAGCTTTCTTTTCCACAACAAAAACTTGTCAACTTATTAGGTCCAAAGTTCGTCAGTCTCCTCGTGTGAGTATGGCTAGGTCACCTTGAATTTGCCCCCGTTTTGATCAACTTTCATTCAAAATTTGCCCCAAGAGAGAGGTGTGTGTGATAGTTCCCCCTCCACTTATAAAATCAGCTGATCGGACTTAGAGTAGAGTTCTTCGGACAAAAAGCCTTTCCAACACTTTGCTTCCCATCTACTAGGATTATGGCTCGATCCAACTTGTTGCCAATCTCTGAAGAGGATCCTAGTCTTTCCCCTTTGAGGAAAAACCCAACTGATACTGGATATCACCCATGCTTAGTGAGTTTCAGCTCCGAAGGAGGCCATCCCAAAATGAAGACCAACTGCTCCATAAAAGATCTCCCCTAAAATTGCCCTTTCCAACTTTTGACTTCCTGCTTGCGTCCAATGGGCATTGTCACAAATGAAACTAATCCAAGAAACAGGCTAACCATCCATCCTTTGCAAACATTGAGTCGTTTCGTTGTCGTTCATGTGTGAGTACCTGAACTGCAAATCTACTCCATAGATTCTGTAGTCCTCTTTGTTTGATGGTATCAGCCTTCACAAGAAAAGTTCCTTCTCGAGCCATCAGCTCCTTGTATCACAAGCAATCATGAAAACCAGACAAAGCACGAGTACTAAGACTCACCAGGAATACATACAATTAAGACACTCAGGCAGGTTTACTAACAGGTAACAAAGACAAGGTCCCCCGTTGAGATGGTCCTGCCAACGGACCTTTCCTTGGTCGCGCCCATACAAATCGATCACAGAATCAGCCCACATAGGACACCCCTCCAACTCTTTGTGCTTTCACCATTAAGCAGCACATTGCCTCAGTCACGCTCCACCACTTTTTGGTCAATAGCCCTTATAGTTAAACAATTGGCAGCTATTCCGCACCAGCAGCTAACCACCCATGCTTTGCACCCGAATTCGAACAGCATCTTTGTATCAATGGTTAACCCGTACAGTTTGAATATGTCGCTCCGCACCCCACAAGGCACAGACTGTGCTTACACCAACCTAATGGCAGCACACTGTCTCATCTGTCCTATGTGCAGACAGCGCCAGGCCCGAACCGTGAGAACTGACCGTGCTTACACCTCAAGGGCAGCACCTTGACTCACTAAGTCCCCCGTTCTGTCGACCACCCCGACCGTGGACGCACCCGTGCTTACACTGTGGGCAGCAACTTGCACAACAGTTGTCTTTATGAACTCCAAACCATGGCCATTTTCGTGAGATCTGCATAGCTGACCGGCCAGTCGGCTCTGATACCACATGTAGCGCAGGCATCCCAAAGGGAGCCGGGAACCATGACTTAGCTTCCCAGCCTTCAACTCTTGCCATCCAAACCCACTTGACATACAAGCAGCCAACTCGCCAACAACAATCAAACTTAACCAACTTGAAGTTCTGAAAACCAACATTGAGATCCAACCTGGCGCCATGTCAGATCGGGGGTCCCGATGTGGGTGACTTCCCTCCAAGCAAGCCGCCCGACATACATCAAACTTAACCAACTCGAAGCTTCATTACAAACGAGTAACATCCATTTCAAGCAAGCGGTCTGACTTACATCAGACTTAACCAACTGAAAGCTTTGTCACGAGCGCTTGAAGCCAGCCTGGCGCCACGCCAGACTGGACAGCCATAAACAGATAACTTCCACCCAAGCAAGCCATCCAACTTAGCCGACAGGTTAGAGCCCGTTCCCCAAGAGCTAAACCCATTCACGTTCATGCAAGGAACACTCAGAACCACAAGCCGCGACAGATATGGAGACAACCAGTTCCTGGACCAAATGGTCCCGACAGCATACCGTTGGCACCACGGACCGAATTGTCCCGACGGCATACCGCTGGCGTTCCGGGATACGACCCTCAGCTATGTGCCAACTTAAAAATTTTGAAGCGGCTTTACAACTGGCGCTTTTACCGAACACTGAAACCCAGAAGGTAATCAGAGTCAGTTTGAGAAAAATCCCACTTTATTGATAAATCTGAGAAGGTTACATTTCAAGTGTGTGACCAACCCTAGTCTTTGGGGCGCTAGCATGCCAAGGCGAGAGCCATGACAACATTCCAGCAAGGGAGACTGAGACTTGGTTGGAGCTCGTCCTGAGTCGCAACCCGCACTCCCATATAGTATTGGTGGGATTCGGCACCCCCCCTCATACCAAGCACTCTACCCAAGCTGGTAAACCACATTTTTCTCTCTCTAGGATTTTCTCTTTCTAGAAAGTCATTTTCTCTCTCTATATTTTATTGATCCCCAGGCTTCCTTTAATCATGCCTAGATCGTGTGAGGTGATTGCACATCGATCTGAGCTCTCTGGACTTCGCTAGAACCGATCAAAGATTTTCAGCCACAGGAACTTGGCGCCGGCTGAATTCTAGTCACAGTGGCGCCGGGAGTGGCGCCGGCACGGTTGGCGCCGGGAGCAGCAGGGGCGCTGCTGGCGCCAGTGGCGCCGGAAGTAAAGCTTATGAAGATAGCTTTACAACACACACCTCACATAGATCTTTCCATGGAATCTATTCATCCCACGATATCACCACACATAGATTCTATTCATCCCACGACACCTCACATGGATTCTAACCATCTCACAACACCTCACGCAAATTCTACTATGGATTCTATTCATTCCACGATGTCACCACACATCGATTCTATCTATCTCATGACACCTCACATCGATTCTATCCATCCCACATCACCTCACATACCTTGTGTAGAATCTCCTCTTTTTCCTATCCCATCTAGATTTACTCCATTAAAAAAAAGAACACGACTTGGACGCAATTTGACAAGATTTGAAAATGAACAACCAAATATACGTACTGTTGACTTATCCAAGAATGTTTTAAATTCATTGACTGAGTCTCCCCTTCCTCTCTACCTAGAAGTATTGGTTAAGCCCTTTGATAGAAAGAAATATTCATGTTGGCCTGATAGAGTACCACCACCATTATGTGGAACATCATTTTCATATTGGGGTCATATGTACATAATCAAGCCAAGTGAGCACTTTCCTAATGCGGGATTGGATTTATTTTCTTTGACTAGCATTGATGCCCTCTTGAATAGTGTTGTCACATTAATGCCTTATGCAGGACCTCAATAAAATTGGGGTGATTGGCATTCTCTATGTCGTCACCAATGGAAAATGCAGGTTTATGGCTTGAACGCCAATGCTTGTTCTTTGGAAGAGCGACGTGTGCAAGGAGAGAATGTTTTGAAATCACATCGTATGTACATTGATGGGCGTCCAAAAAAATATGGCAATATTGCTGCATATATAAATAGTTCCATTGGGCACCCTTCATTAACTAACTGTGATTTCGAGGAATGCACCAATGGAAATGAAGAATACTTTTCTAGGAACTCAAACGGTACATATGTAATGGTATGTGTGATAAGGCCCATTAAATGTGCTGAAGAGCTATTCATCAAATATAGCTTCAATCTCCCTCTTCCAAGATGTGTACAAAAGGCTTTGAGCCAAACTCAAACATGTACCTTGTGAATATCAGAATACATTTTATCTATTTAGTTATGTTGAATGTGAATTAATTGTTTTTTTTATATTTCATATTGCGTGCCTTAATTTAAGATATGGTGTTTGATTTGCATGTCTTAATTTTAGTTTTAATTTTCATGAATGACAATCTTATATGTTAACTGATGAATATGTTAATTTGTTTCCCATGTTTGAAGGACTATGAATTGTCATTTAGCTCTAGTGACGATGACAACAGTCACTCCATATCCAAAACAAAATTGGCATACGATGGGCCGCACATAAATCAACTATCACATTGTGAGCATATGGGATTGAGAGCCATGATGAAAATAGATGAACAACAACGTGCCAAGGCAAATTAGCCTCGATCTTCTTCTTCTTCTTCTTCAAAATCAAGATCAAGTGCTGAAAATGATTTTTGCATTCAAGATGAAGTTGAAATCATGAACAACTTGATAAATAACATCTATGAGCATCATAATATGGAACAACGCACTGAACATGATAGTGAATCATTTATTAGTGCCGAGGAAAAAAATTGAGAGAAGAATCAAACACACCATTATATCTTGGAGCAAAGACATCTCGTTTGGCCGCTTCGTTGCTTATATTGAACCTCCAAGCAAAATATAAATGGAGTGATACAAGTGTTACATCCTTATTTGAATAAATAAGATTGAGATTTTTTTTAAAGAATTTAATAGATGTGTTGTTCAAGTCAAATGTTTTAGTTGGCTAGATAATCTTTTATTTTATATTATGAAAATTCATTTCATTATGTATAGGTTATTGTGCAAACTACTCCCAGAAGGAAACACTATGTTAGAGACAAGAGGTGAGGCACGAAAAATGTTGAGTGCAATGGGAATGGACTATACATTGCATCATGCTTGTCCAAAAGATTGCATCTTATATCGTGGTGAGTATCAAGGGTTAAAAGGTTGTCCTATATGCGATACTCCTCGATATCGAGATGACTTACAAGGGACCACTATCCCATGCAAGGTGTTATGACACTTTCCAATAATCCCACAATTGCAACGATTGTTTCATTGCAAGTCTCTTGCAGAACTTGTGAATTGGCATGGTAGTCATCGTTCTTCGGATGAGATCATGAGAGTACCCTCAAACTCTCCTGCATGGAAACACATTGACAAAGAATATCCATGTTTTGCAAGTGAAACAAGAAATATAAGATTTGGACTTGCAACAGACGGGGTTAACCCCTTTGGAAAAATGTCAAGCACGTGGTCTACTTGGCCAGTGGTGTTGGTCAACTATAGCATTCCACTTTGGCTAAGCATTAAAAAAGGACATCTCATGCTAGCACTTCTACTTCCTAGAAAACATAAAGTAAAAATTATGGATATCTACTTTGCACCATTGATTGAAGAACTAGAACTACTATGGAAGGGAGTCCAAGCATATGACATCTCACGTCCACTTCAAGACAATACATTTTTGTTGCGTGCGATTTTAATGTGGGCTATGCATGACTATCCAAGATTGGGCGATTGTTCAGGTGACTATAAAATGAAATCACTTGTAATTTTTGTATATTTATTTCTTATGCATGCAATATTTATTCTTTAAAAGAATTCTATTTATAACACGAATTGGATTTGATTCTTTTAGGTTTTACAACTTTTGGATATCACGTGTTTCTCATTTGTGGACCAAATATTGATGCTCGACACTCACGTCATTTAAACAAAGTTGTGTATGAACATCATCGCAAGTACTTGCATGATGAAAATCATCCATTTAGAAATGCTCATAGAAGAGGCTTTGGAAGAAGATCAGAAACAAGAATGCCTCCAAAGAGAATGTCTGTGGCAGATTGGCACAAACTTTGGATTGAATCCAAGACTAAGCCAATCAATGGTATGAAAAGACTATCCATCTTTCATAGTTTACCATATTGGAATAACCTTTTGATCAATAATTTGCTTGATCCTATGCACATATTAAAAAATGTGGGTGAATCAATATGGAAATACTTGGTGGGCGACAAAGACAGTATTTCTGCCAAGCATGATCTACAAGAATCAAAAACAAAAAAAAGACTAGTGGCCAAAATTATGTACTGATGGAAATACCTATAGTATTCCAAGAGCCCCTTGGATTCTTACAAAAGAAGAGTATAAGTATGTACAGTCAGTCATTTGCGAGATGAGAACACCAATAGGTTTTGCTCATTCCCTACGAACATCATTCACGGTTGAAGGAAAACTCCATGGTCTAAATTCTCATGATTGGTTGAAGATGGTCGAGTACATATTTCCAATGTGCATTCGTGGTTGTCTAACTGATCAACTTCGTGATGCCATCTACAAATTAGCATCCATTGTCAGGTACATAAATTTTTTTGTTTACATCGATATCTTATGAAATTGCGTGTTTTTTTTTTAAGTGTGCATGAATTTTACATTTTTTCTTTTTGTCCATTGTGATCAATGTTATATTAATCATTTACAATACTTTTTCATTACATCTATTTATTGTGAATTAAAATGTGATCATAACAAATATCTAATCCTAACATTGCTAAATGTGCAGGTATTTTTTCAAACAGATCGACTAAACAAAGATTGGTGGTATGTTGTTCAAATTAAGCCACGCTCAAGACATGTATTCGAAAATGCATATGTTGAAAATGAAATGGAAGATCTAAATTTGGACAACACAAGTATATCTAATGAAGATGTACATATATCTTCGAGTTTTATAATTATTGAAAACCCAAGAAATGATTCTCATGATTCCGACGACTTAGATGATGAAGAGGACAACAATGATTCTTTGCATGAGGACAATATTGAGAGAGGTTTTGATTTCGATAGTGATGATGAAAATCATCTTAGAGGAGATGAGTTGCAAGATGTATTGGCTGATGAATTTGAATCTTGCGATGATGAATAAAATTTGTAATGGCACAAATAATTTTGTCATAAAATGATCTATTGTGGTCAATATATATTGTTTTCAAATTAAAATTATTATATTTTTCTACGATGTTGCATTTCTGAAGTTTCATTTCAAACGCATCTCACAATCACTTAGAATTAAAAAAAAAATTAAGAATATCAATAGATGTGTGAACTAATTAAGAGATATATGTGTTGATTATTTATATATTATAATTAAAAAGCACCTTCTTTGAGATAATAATACACTTTGCCACAATATTGTTTGACTATTCATTGATCTTTGCAAACACACAAAGGTGCATAACATTGCAATTTTTTTATCAACAAATTAGCTTAACAAGCTACCACATGGCTCTCAATTGTAAGGTACTTAGCATCCTTTCAAATGCATATTAAGCTCACGCTTATATTTTTACTCATTAATACCATATTGAAATTACTGTCAAATTTTGATTATAGAATTTTCTCAATATAGAAACACATCATAATGTCCATAAATACATAAGATAGCATGTAATATTCAACTGATAATAACTTCAATTCGTTAGAGCATAATAATTTGACATAATCATCACTTGATTTTCAGTTCACATTTTATTATAAGTATACACTTATTCAAAATCTAAAAAAAATCTTATTTGCTTTTAAATTAATCATAAAGTTGTTGTTTATTAACATAGTATTCATAATAGTTATAATTTTTTTTTTAGAACAAACTAATTTTGCCATGTGTGGCATTGCCACACATGGTAAATTTCCAAAACAATTTTTTTTTAAAATATTGTGTTTTGATATTGTCACGTGTGGCAAATTTTGCCACACGTGGCAAATTTTTTGACAAATTTTGTCACGCGTGGCAATAAAAAAAGCCATCGCTCTGGAATTTTCTTTGGAGATTTGTCATGCGTGGCACTGCCACGCGTGGCAAATCCCAAAAGAATCATGTCTGATGACAATTGGTTAAATAACAACCGTACGTGGCACTTCCACGTGTGGCTGTGCCACGTCAACGTATTTTGGCACTCATATTTTAAGTTTTGTGTTAAAAAAAATTTGCGTGGCAGTGAATTTTTTTTGCCGGACCTCACCTCCAGCCTGGATTTCACCGGCAGGGTCCTCGGAAAAGTTTTGACGTGAATGTGCCATGCGTGACAGTGCCACGCATAAGAAAAATATCAAAATTTAAGCTAAGTATCGGGTTCGCGTGGCAGCATTGCGTGGCAAAACACACATATGTGTAGTTGTGCAAGTCATCCAAATAAATTGATTCTCCAGTGTTGGGAGCAAGAGATATATCCTATAGTGATTATAGGACAACTAGATGATCAACGGATCTCTAGAATATCAGATAAGACGATTAAGGATTTTCTGGAAAGAAAAGCTGATGGTATGGGACATCAGTAATTTTGGAAAGAGAATTCTAGGACTGTAAAGATCTGATGATCAATGGTGTATTTTAGTACCTAGTCGTGATATGGAAAAAATAAAACTATTTGATCAAATGTGGGGTATTTTGAAAAATTTTGAGGTTTAATCTAGATCCCAATTTGGTATCTCATTATTTACAAAATCAGAGGCCCTCAAATCTATTTCTCTCTTTCTTAATTAATCCTTTATTGTTTAGTAATTTCTCGAATATAAGACATCAGACTCGTTTATATGATTCTTTTCAGCATGAAGTTATTTTTCTAAAGACTATTATGTCATATAAATTACGTACTTGTGTGAATAAACTTGAAAGTCAGATAAATTCTAAAGTCAAAGTGGTTCAATGTCTTAAACCTTGGATATCTCTGTTGCATAAATGGATTTCAGGAAAATAATAGTTCTGTCACTCAGGTTGAAAATATTTGAAGGAAAAGTCCTATTTGTAATAGAGTGAATCTTTTTGTGGAAGCACTTATTACTGAATTTTCTTGGATTTAGATATTTTCATATATCATCTTTCCAGGTAACTTTTATTGAGATTTATAATTTCTTTAAAAGAAAGGGTGAAGTGGTGGGATAAAATTCTATTTGGGAATCTGTGGGTTGCATAGTTTTCGAAAGAGAACTAGTTGTGGTATAGAAATGAGATTTGATCTGAAAGGAATTTCGGATAGATTCAGAGTAAGATGCCTAATTGGAACTTTTCGAATGTGAGGAATTCTCTAGGGATTGTGTGGACAATCTGGAACTAGAACAGGTTTGGAATTTGAATCATTATCTATAAGTAGTACAATAAAAGGTCAAAGGTTACCAATTTCATTTTGATTGGAATAGAAGTAAGTTTGATCAGAATTTAAGTTTGAGAGTTCTGTATTGGATCAATCTAATCTTAGTTTGAGTACTAGGATCAAAGAGGGGTTGATTGAGAGGAAGGAATTATGTTATTAGAGGTATGTAGGATTGGAAAACTATTGAGATTGAATTAGTCTCAAAGATTTCCCAGATATGTTATTTACTCATGAGAAATAGAAAATTTTGTGTAGCTGAGTTACAAGATCTCAATGAGATATGTGAGTAACATATGTGGGTTCTGGACGAATCTGCCAGATAAAGAATGTGCTTATATACTGGGTCATAGTGAGATTATTCACATATGTGCACGATCAATCTTGTATGAATCTATTGTGTATTCCTAGTTACTAAGGTTATCTGGTGCACTTAACCTGTAATAAATGATTTGGATATGGATCTAAATGTGGTGTTATACAGGTATAATTAAGATCTGCACCTAGACATTTAAGATTTCTGAATCATTGGAAATTAACTTGAGTAGATGATTACTCTTGGGTGAAGTTATTTGGTAAAACGATCAGTGTGATGTGGATTCACCAAAAAATGATAGTTTTGATTTATATTGCTTGTAAGACGCATGATTAGTGAATCATTTTGGTTCATCAATTAAAATTATGTACATTGGATATACATTATTCTTGGGATAGAGTATATCTTAGTTAAAAAATAGACTCAACTCATTAGTGATTGTATTCCAGAGAGCGCTCAATTGGATAATGAATCATACTGAATCCAACAATAATAACTGAATTTATATTCAATAGGACTTTGGTTATCTAGATTTGATTCTAGATTGTACTTTAAAGTTTTGTAGTTGAAGATGATTGTCATTTTGTATGCGTTCAATTACCAATGGTTATAGAACTTGAATCTTGCATTTCAGTTAAAAAATCCTATTCGAAGAATATTCCTAAAATCCAGTATTTTCTTAGTGAAAAGATTTTGGAATGATTCTTAATTCTCCTAAGTTATGTTGGACATATACTCCAGTATCCTGTAAATGATTATGGTTTTGGATTCCAGAAAATTATGATTGACGAATCATATGAATTTAAATATTTATGATTGACGAATCATAAATAGATACTTAATTATTGTCAGAGGATTCAAAGGAATGGTAATGATTCTTGTGTTATGAATTATTCTTGATCTGTTATTTGAGTAAGAATTCATATCAGTGTTCGGAATCTCCCTACTCCAGTATTTTAATTGAGAACCTATGGATCTCAGAGACATTATATTTATCTAGTGGATGATATTCTGCTACAGTTTGTGGTCTGCAGATGCTTGAGTACAGTTCTTCGTTTGATTGGATCTTGAGTTATCATAGGAGACAAACAAGTCTATTAAGATGAATGAATGCTATTTTCTTGTATTTGGTGCTAGAAATAGGAGCATTTAACTCAAAAGAGTATCTGGGATACTCAGAGTTGAGTTTTAATCATTCTATATCTGAATGATTCTCCTAGAGATTCTAGTTGAATGAATTATCATATCTTAGAATTGGATTCTAAGGATAGTTGTACTTGGAAGCTTCAAAATTACCTGCCAAAGTGGTGAACAATTTCATATTGTAATTATAATTATTATATCATTTCTTTAACTTTAGTCTCCTGAGTTGGGTAATATTACACTAAGTTAGTTCACGTAAGTGTTTTGCATGAAGGTGATATTACTAACTTGTGTTGAGTGTAACCTAGTTGAGACATTTATCGCTTAGTATTTTTTTCAAACTTGAGTTATACTCCAGAACAGAGATTACCAATTGAAAAATTGATTATCTCTGAGTACTTGTTTGATATGAAAGTCAAACTAAGGATAATGATTTCCTAGGTTAATATTGAAAGTTAAAAGAATTATTCTTGTAATTCTTTCTTGTCTTGAGGAGCTTCTAAGGATAGAAGTAGTTTAAGGAGGGAAGAATGTTATGGCCCTATTCGGTTAAGGACTTGGAATAGTCCTAATATGGTAGATCGGCCCTCCAGTATTCAAGATTATTGGTCACGCCGAGATTTAATTCCATGTCGAGGCCTGTTTGTGACTAATTACCTTGAGAGGACCCAGACAGTCTAATTGAAACATATGGAGTATTGCATGTCTGTGTGACAAATATAGGCAAGAGAACTGCCTGAAGATGTGTGGTCTATTTATAGTTGACCTGCATGGGGGTTGCATGGTTTCATGCATAGGACTCTACTCTCTATATAATAAGGTAGGGATTCTCTCGTCGACATATTGGGTTTAGGTCACTAGTTTCTCTCTTCTCCTCTTGCTTCATACGGCATGGATTGGGGGCTAGATCCAAGTTTGATCTAGGATTGGTTGGGCGGTTTGGCTTCATAGTCTCTCTTATTGTGTTCTCCTATCCTCATCTTAGGGGAAATCCTTTAGGGTCTTTACAACATCGTAGCATGTCAAGCTTCAAAAGAAGTTGTATGGATCAGGTTATTACTTCACGACTTACATCACACTCAATTCAATGCTACCACCAATCTGTGTGACAAGTTGAGCTGTATTTCACTGTCACTGAATTTCAAATTTCATGGCAAATCCAAGAACATAGAAATCCAGTATCATTTCATTTGGGAGAAATTTTTCTCAGGGCAAGTGATCTTTCAATACTGCTTCACAACAGAAATGGTCGTAGACATCTTCACCAAAGCTCTTCCCAGGATCAAGCATCAGAAGTTCTTCGACATGCTGAACTTGATGAAGATACCAAGGCACCAACCGTAACCTTAAGGGAGATTGTTGGAAATTAAGCCCACAGTTGTCTCCTTGGTGAATGACTATTTCTATTTCATGATTCTTTCTGCACGTTTATTGATCGTTGATCTAGGGTCAAGTGAAAGCAACTTTGGTTCTATGTATGCTCATCTGATACCTGCAGGAATTACAACTTAGATAACCAAATTGTTTGAAGAATGTCTACAACGACTTTCGGCTGATCTCCAGCAAAGGGTAACCAATCCTATCATAATTTCAAGTTCAGATGTTAAGTTCAATCACTTGAAGTCATTGAAGACTCGGCCATTTTCAAGGACTTCTAAGAACTAGCATTTAGAACAAGTCTACGGAAATATCGCAACAGTCTGCAAAAATACACTAAGTGTCGATACAGTTTGCAGAAATGAACTATGTTTTCAACAGTGTCAGCTTTTTCGCATTTCCCGAAATGCTCAACTTCAGCATAGTTCACAAGTTCAACTTTTTGTGACAGTGTCGGCTTTTTGTGACAATGTCGGCTTTTGGCGACAATGCTCTTATAACAAGTTAACCTTTTCAAAATAGTTGACAAGAAGAAGCCAAAGGCTCAAAGGAAAGACCCAAATTGAAACGCAACAAATTTGAAATCAAGCTTAGCCTCATAGTTGCACATGAGTATTGTAACAAGTCTACTTAAGTAGCATGGTAAACACCATTTTCAGCTGAAGATGTGGCTCGTGGACGATCTACCCAGATTAATGTTAGTACACCATTTATCAGGTGCATTCAAGATGGTAACATGACAGTTTGAGTTGAAGACTTCATCTTGCTGCAATACAGACACCTATTCTCGTTTTAGATTGCTTTGTGTTAAAGAACATCAAATCTCCCTTGGCAATTGCATCGTGTAAGTTTGATGTCTCAAGGTTGAGGCAATCACAGATTAGACAGGAATTTCGCTTCAATAATTCCCAAGAACGACTTGATTTGTAAAAAAGGCTCGAGCGAGTAGGGGAAGAGAGTTCATAGGTGTTTTTTGAATTTATGTGAGAGATTAAATTTGACAAGAAATAGTGTAGATATGCTGCCACATGCCCAACAAAAGAAACAAGAAGCTATTCGCACCAACTTTCTTTTTATCCTCCATTTGTCAATCAAAATCAGTCACAACCAAATGCCCGGGATGGTTGTGGCTTCAATAGAATAACGATAAAACAAAACTTGTACCCCTTCCTGGGGATGTAAAGATGCACATCTCTCCCTCATCGTTCTACATGATTGATGTTGTTGCTTTGATGCAACAACCTCCTAACATCGTCGCGTGGCGCTGCAGGACCCAGGCGCCGGGAATTGGGACCAGTGCCCGGGAGGGAGCGTCGGCACCTGTGGCTTGGGGCACCAGTGACAGGCCATGGGACGTACAGTACAGCCCGTACATCCCCCTCAGCATTTTCTAACTCAAGGCCCACCGATGCTCCTCTTAGGTATCCTTTAACATTGACGTTTTTTCAAACTCCATTCGGTGACCTGAACACATAATATTAATAGCCTTTTTGCAAGGCAAGGCCAAAAAGTGGATAATGTGAGGTGGTCCAGCGTGCTTGACCTTGCCATTTACGTGGCTCCAAATTCACCCACGCTCAGCAGCTTTGCTGCTGGATTCCTCTTCTTCTTCTTTGTTTTCTTCTTTTTTTCCTATTTGTTTTTGTGAGGGCCGATAATACATTTCCTTTTACGTCAATTATTTCTCTCACAAAGATGCGGAGGAGATTTTTCTTCTGATTCTGCAGGCGGAGCCAAAGGCAACCATGATCGTCACACCATTGTGCGTGCTCCCATTTCTGATCGCCTCCATTGTTCTAACCTCAGGCTCAGGGTGGGTTGCCATAGATCGAATAGCTGCTTTGGGTCAGAATTTTCGCTCCTTAAGCACACAGATCGTGCCGGATAGCATGTACAGCAGCTGAATTTTGCTTCAGGTTCTTCGTTTTTGGAAAGATTATATTCTGAGACTGTGGTTTGATGCTTGTATATACAGATACAGAATCGTGAAGGGGATATAATTGATTATAGGCTTTTGGGTTGTTGTTTTCCAAGCAGCGGATTAGGGATGAGTACATTCGGGCTAGCAGCCCCGAGACTTCAGCCAAGGCCTTTATTGTTTTCTGCTCAAGATGTTGCCTATTATGCTTGCACTGCCGAGGTCAGTTGTCTGCTATCGCTTTGTAGCTCGAGATTGGCTGCCTCTGCTATGTTGAGAGGATCGTCTGATCGCTTGATTGCTAGTCCACATAGTGATGGCATGCCCTCCAAATTGTGCGTGAGACGGAGACATATTTCCGTGGAATCAGGAGGCTTGCTTGAATGCAAGAGAGTGTCCTCTTGTAGAAGATTGCGGGGACTTATATCCGTTGCAGCAACGGCTACAACAGAAGACACGGGGGCCTCTCCTCAAACTGCCGAACCTTCACAAGTTAGTTTGCGCATATCCGAGTTTGCAAGTGATGGCAATGGACAAGGCCTCTCAAACCAAAGTTCGTTCTCTCTTGACTCATCGGCAACTGCCGCAGCAGCAGCAGCTGGTAGTTATTCGAAAGTGCAAGTTGCTGCGGCAGCTCAATCTCTATACATGCCTACGCTAATTTGGTTTGCGAAGACGGAGGAGGAGGAAAGGCAAGTGATAGATAGGATAATTAATGCCTCCATATTAGGAGCTGCAGGAGTATACGCTTTTACCAAAGTCTTCACTGTGGATCAAGATTACTGGCATGTAAGTCTGTGTAATCCCTCACATGGCCTTCACAAAAGATTGAGAATATGACAAGATTTTTCTTTGATTTGAGACTTTTCTAGGCCATGTCGTCAATTTTAAGTTCGAGTAATGTAAGAATTGTGCTGCAATGTGGAGTTCAAGCAGTTCTTCCATCTAGTTGATAATTGCGTATTAAAAAAATTTTATTGATTAGCTCTTGTCATCTGCTGGCAGGGATGGACGATATTTGAAATTTTGAAATATGCTCCAATACATAACTGGGCTGCATATGAAGAAGCTTTAAAGAATCATCCTGTCCTGGCCAAGATGATGATAAGTGGGATTGTTTACTCTGTTGGAGACTGGATGGCTCAGGTACTCGTTTTTGCCATATCTCAAAAATAGGTCTACTCATTCTAGCAAAGTTAGTTTCCAAGTTTAGTTCTTGTGTCTACGTACTTTCTTACCTTCTTACATTGTGCCATTAATCTGGATTTTGCGCTTTCTACTCCTGGCAGTGTTACGAAGGCAAGCCTATGCTGGATTTTAGTCGAGTTCGAATGCTAAGATCTGGTCTTGTTGGGTTTTGCTTGCACGGATCACTCTCACACTTTTATTATCATTTTTGCGAGGTACACCTTAATTTTCTCAATGCCTCTTGGTCACAATCATCTTGCTTTGGTTTGCAGGAATCTTCTATGTTTAACAAATCTTTCTATTCTTTGGGGCCTTGTTTGAGAAGCTGTAAAAAATAAGGAAATGTGCTTTGAACGTGGAATTAGAACAGGTGGACCTTTTTTAAAACAGAAACTGATTTTCGACATGTTGTACTGCAGGCAATCTTTCCATTCAAAGATTGGTGGGTTGTCCCTCTAAAAGTTGCATTTGATCAAACCATATGGTCTGCGTTTTGGAATAGTGTTTACTATATCACATTGGGCTTGTTACGCCTCGAGTCACCAATCACTATCCTATCGGAGTTGAGAGCAACCTTTTTCCCTCTTCTAACGGTACAGTCTACTTTGAATATCCATTCGAACTTTTCCAAGTGTGTATGTGTTTAAGTCATTTAGATTTTACATGATGTCACACTTGCATAGTTCAGCCTTCAGATTTTGGCTGCTTATGCTCACAAGGAGTTGCGTAAAGTCTTTGTTCATTTCATTAGTTGCTTAAGGGTGGTAAAGCATGTTGATTATTTATGTAAAATGCTATCTATAAGATGCCATCCTTGATTTATAATGCAATCTTAGATATGTGAAAGTTGAAACCATGGACAATGTTGAACATTGTTCTCATTCTTCTATGCTCCATATCAAATTAGTTCATTGAGAGAAGCTGAATAGTTTTTGAGTGACCCCTACATTCGAAACTCATTGGTTTGGGAAATCGTTTTACAACCTGGCATTTCTTAATGGTGAGAATGTTGGTGAAATATCAGGATAGATGTAGTTTCCTCTCCATGATTCATGTTGAGGCTTAAGAATGGCCCCCTCTTCGCCTTTGTAAGTGTTTCCTTGATGGAGATATTTCATAGAGCTCGAGTCGCCAAATCTTTTCAAGTCTGAGACCTTAGTTAGAAGATCATGGTTGTTAAAGGATGCAAAGGATGACTTGTATGGAAGGCATTCAATCTGTTCTATCAATTATAGTGATTGCCTCTTTTATCTTTGTTATGATGTGTCTTCCGATTGAGTAAAATTTACATTTTATTTTACCACCACCCACATTTCTTTCATGTTACATAGTTACCATTGATTGCTTTCACATATGTAATAGGTTAGCAAAATTGCTATCATCTTCTTTCCCAAGAAACATGCACAATATCTTGCTCATAACTCATAGAATGATGATTTAACAACCACGCTTGGATGTCCCTGCGCTACAGTATGTATATATAGCTACAGCCCAAGCTTACCACTGGTGCAGGTATAGTGTGCATGCTCACTTTTTGATATCCATGCCTTATCCTAAGGTGAGAGGCTATTCAACCACAATCAATTAGGGACGTAACATACTTCTCTCGCTATAGTCAGGAGAATTCTTCTTTAAGCTTTCAGCTCTTTCTCAAGAGTCATCATCTTATGATTTACCTTTCCATTGAATCGAGTATTGAGATACTGCACGACTTCTCAATTATTTCTCTCTCCTTCCTATCAAGTACTTTTTTGTCCATGAAGATTTTGGATAATTTTTTCGACTCGGCCAACTCTTCCTCAAAAGCAAGTGAATCCCTATTGTGTAAACCTTGCTCAATTGAGCCTACTCGCATAAAAAAAAAGGACGTATTTGTACTTCTTGAAGAAGTCTTAACTCAGAAGCTAAAGAGCCAACTCATCTTATTATTCTGAAAGGTCCACAATATCTTGTAGTTAGTTTGTAATGTTTTAAACATACACCCAATCATCTTGAAACTCTCTAGGAGCTCTTTTCAAAATCACATAATTTCTCACTCGATCAGGACCGCTTTGGACACTAACACATGCTGGCATACCATTTCTTGCATGTGACTCCAAAAATCGGCTGCCTTTTGAATTTTAATCCCCATGTTTTTACAACAATTGATCATCTAGATTGGAAATCATACATAATCATGAAGGAATTGTACCCAGTGGCAAAATGTGTATGACCATCGTAAACAAACTTCCTGAAGGGAAGGTGTTACTCCCATTTAGATTGCCTACTAGATGTGCGTGTATGTAGCAAGCATATCCTCCATCGTCTAATTAGTCCTTTCCATTTGACTATCATATTTGGGATGATTTGAAGAACTAAAGGTCAATGAGATTTCTAGGAATACCATAGTCAGAAGTGTCCTGTGATTACTCACGAGTCACCACAATTGATGGTAATTCATAGAGTCTAAAAAACCTCTCAACAACGATTGGAATTATCTGATGCTTTTGTCATCATCTTCACCAAGATAAAAAGGTAGCTAGTTTAGTGACATGATCTACCACTACACAATCTGCATCATTGCCTTTTCAAATCTTAAAACAACAAGATCCTTTGAGATACTCTCCCATCTCTTTTTGGGAATCATGAAATAGGCCACTTGCTCTTAAGCCTTTAGCTTTATTGAGCTGGCATTGTTTACATATGAGTACATGACATTCCACAAAAGGTTTTCATCTTTAACTAATTAAGTACATTTGTACTAAATCAAACGTTCTGTGTATGTTTGGGTGCGTGCTAACACTCAGGGCTCATGCGTGATTTGATGTCTTATGTGATTCTTCTTTGGCACATACACCGTACTATCCTTGAATAACAATCCATATTAGATATAATACTGATTTACTATTCTTCTCTTCCTCCTAGAAGACTGAGCATTGTGCATCTTAGTGTTGCCACTCTAGTGGATATCACCTGCCTGAACGAATCTGACCAAAATGTGATTTAATTTGACAGAGCTCTTTGGGGGACAAGTAGAAATCATATTTCAATGAATGAAAGTGAATTCACTTCACTCATCCTGCTAAAGACATTAACCACCTGATTGGGAGCACCTTTGCTGTAACAGATTTCATAATCAATCTCTCACATGAGTTTGGCCCCCGAAGCCTTCTAACCTCAAGATGGTTACAAAAATATTTAAGGGTTGATGGGTCGGTACAACAAAAGTGTGATTACACCAAAAAGCTCCTTCTATTTGTTGTAAAAACAGAGAATGCTAGAATAGCTCAAAATCTGGATTCAGGACCCTAGAGATGCTATTTTCAAGGACTACTTGAGCCTAACAGATCTAGGAATGAAACATGCATCTGAAATACACATAGAACAGCAAGCTGTAGATCATAAGAATGATCCTAATTCAATCCTATTTGAACTCCATTCATTGCCTACTGAATGAACCAAGATGTGGACTATTCCCTACTTGCTGGCTATATCAAATAGGTGCCTCAGATCTGAAAGAGATGGGATGAAAATTGGAAACCAGATCCAGCGCCCTACTCCAGATTGTTCGGTGGCTGCCCTGCTTCCAGAAGTGGAATTCGAGTGGGAGAAGATCAGAGAAGGAGCGCCCTCCTCTATGGATCAGTTTGCAACAGATCTCATGCAAATCTGACAAGATTTGAGACAGAAATGAATGATTGAACAAAACAGAACCTGCGCCCTCCTCCAAATGGTTGATTGTTGTCCAGGCTCAGATCTGCTCAGAATTCAAAGTGGGAATGACCTGACTAGTAGCGCCCTCCTCCAACCAACAAATTGCAACTGTTCTCACCGAATTCTGATGAGGGAAGAGGGAGAAACAAGCAAAAAACTAGATCAGATCCTCCTACGAGCTACTACCAAAACTGAGATGAAGAAGAGAACAAAATGATGAAGTATGGAAGATTATCCCAGAATTCACACTCCTCCAAATCGTGGAGGTTCTATTTATAAGAAATGATGTATGTACAAGGCATGAGTAAGTAAGGATTTTCTTGAAAGACACCAAGCTGGTTCGAAAATATTGCATCCATAAGATCTCATTGCACGCCTTTGTTGCCGCTACATATTCTGATTCACAAGAAGATTGAGCAACAATTGATTGCTTTTTACATACCCATGAGATGGCTGCACCTGCAACTAGACAAACACATCCAGAGATGCTTTTTGAATCATCCATCCTGGACATCCAACTTGCATCTGTATAGGTGATTATCTCTATACTCTTGTCATGGGAAAAATAAAGTCCATAGTTTATAGTATGCTTGAGATATTTCAAAACATGTTGTGCTAACTTCCAATGCTTCAAGCCTGGATTACCATTGAACTGACTAAGGCTGAAAACTGAAAAAGCTATTTCAAGCCTAGTCCAAGTTGCTAGATATATAAGGGAACCAATAAGATGCTGATAAGGAATAAGAGCCATTTGTGCTTTTTCTTCCTCGGTTGAAGGACAATCATCCTTTGATAGTATGGTTCTTGTAGGCATAGGAACCATTTTCCCCTTACAATCCTGCATGTTGAACCTGTCAAGAAGCTTTGAAATATAGAGAGATTGATGCAGGAAATAGCTAGAGCTTTCCTTTTCAATTTGCACCCCAAGATAAACCTTGGCTTCTCCCATATCAACAATTTCAAATATAGAGGATATTTGCTTCTTGACTATCTCCATATTTTCTGTGGACCTAGTGACAATCAATGTATCATCAACATAAACTCCAATGATTACTATTTCCCCATTAAGGTACTTAGTATAAACATTTGGATCAGCACTAGTGGGAGTAAAACCAAGAAATTTCAAACCTTCATCCTTCTTTTGGAACCAGGCCCTTGCTGATTGCTTTAGGCCATATATGCTCCCCCTTAGAGAGCAAACATAATTAAGAAATTCATGGGATGTGAATCCTCGGGCTGCTCCATATATAGCTCCTCTTGTAATTCTCCATAAAGGTAGGCTGTTTTTTCATCCACTAAGTGGACAGTTAAACCATATTGGGCAGCAAATGCGAAAATATATCTCACACTAGAATGTTTGATAACCGGGGAAAAAGTGTCAAAGTAATCTATACCATATTTTTGAGTAAAACCTTTTGCCACCAATTGAGCTTTGTATCGATTGATCGTGCCTTCTGGTCCAAACTTGTATCGAAATATCCATTTGCACTTGATTGCTTTCCTTCCTTCAGGTAGAGGTTTGAGATCCCATACCTTCCTTCGATGCATGGAATCTATTTCATCTTGCATGGCTAGCAGCCACTTGTCCTTTTCCTTTCCTTCTATAGCTTCCTTATAGGATTCGGATTCTCCTGCAAAACAACATGCCTCCATGAGGTAGTTGTGTTGATTCTCCCTCATGGGCTCTTTACCAAGCCTTGAGGATCTTCGAAGTAGTTCTTTAGGTATTTTCTGAAGCGAAATAGACTCTGTAATAAGAAGTGCTATTTACATAACCAATAAATATACCTACTTTGGAATTTTGGTCCAGCTTTGTTCTTTTGTCCTTAGGCACAAACACATGTGCTAGGCATCCGAAAACTCTTGCATGAGCAATACTTGGCTTCCTTCCCCACCATAATTCATATGGAGATTTTGGATATAGAGAAGTTTTCAATACTCGATTGAAGAGGTAATTGGCTGCTCCGACTGCATCGGCCCAATAAGTTTTGGGAAGATGTGCATGTGCAAGCATGCACTTAGCTGCCTCCACCAGAGTCTGATTTCTTCTTTCGGCAACTCCATTATGTTGGGGAGTATAAGCTGTAGTCACCTGATGCGTAATGCCCTTTTGTCTGCAATAGTCTAGAAACTAATTAGATATGTATTCTCCTGCTCCATCACACCTTAAAAGAATGAGTTTGTGTTTTGTAGAAACCTTGCTTGTTAAAAGGAGATCTGTGCATCTTCCCTTTATAACAAGCATCACACTTTAGATTAGTGATTCCTTCTTGGATCTTACATCCAACAAACTGGCCTTCTGAACTTCTTTCATGAAGTGACTTCAAAGATACATGACATAATCTTCTATGCCATAAGAAATCTAAGTCTGACACTACATGCAACTCTTCTTTATTTGGTAAAACCTCTAAATAATAAAAGGTTATTTCTTCTCCTTGCATGAGTTACAATAGACTTTGTCTTCATGTCTAAGACTCGACATACATCCGTATCAAAGGATACCTTTAATCCTACATCAATTACTTTAGCTATAGAAATAAGGTCCTTCATTAAGGAAGGAACATAGAGAGCTCCATTTAGAACTAACATCCCCTTGGAAGTTCTAAGTCTTAGATCCCCTATTCCCTCAACTTTATGCATGCCACCGTCTCCTAATATTACTTGCTTTTCATAAGAGATAGAAGAAAGATTTGACACAATATTTTTACTAGAAACTATATGTGAGGTGGCACCCGAGTCGAGCACCATCTCAATCTCTGAGTTAATTGAAGAGACCATATTGCATTCTTCATGTTCATTGATCACGTAGGTGCATGAAAGCTCTTCGGCTGATTTGGATGCCTCTCCAGCTTCAAAAGTAGAGTTGTCTTCCACAACGTGTGCCTTTGACTTTCCTTTCTTCTTCCTTGGGTTTTGATTGCAATAGATGGCTGCATGACCGGTGATCTTGCAATGGATGCATGGTATCTTTGGATTGCACCAGCACTTGGTGGGTATGTGGCCATCTTTCCCACAATAGTCGCATGTGGGTTTTGGCCCCTTCTCTTTGCTCTTCTTCGACTTCTGCTTCTTCTTCTTCTTGTCTCCCGGATTGGTGAAGTAGGCTTCCTGCAACTTATTTTCATGCTGGTGCCGGGCTGCTCTTTCCCTTCTGAGGTGATTTTCTTCGATCACTGCATTACTTGCTTCTTCAAAACTCACGTTGGGTGTTCTTGCTAGGATTGTCCTAAGTGAGTCAAAAGAAGTGGGAAGAGCACCAAGAAAAATAGACAACTTCTGGCCATTATTAATAGCATATTCTTGTCATGCAAGAGCTAGAGAAGTAAAATAACTTTTCATCTCAGATATAAATTTCTTTATATCAGTCTTACTACTCCATGTCATTGTATACAATCTATTTGACATATGTACAACTTCAGAAGTGGATTTGGTTTCAAATTTATTTTTTAGATAGTTCCAAATATCTTTGGCACTACTCATTTCAGATATTTCAAGTAGAATATCCTCTGAAGTGGAAAGACTGATCCAAGCACATGCTTGATCATTCTTTTCATTCCACTTGTCTCGATCTCTTTGTGTAGCTCCATCTGTTGGTGCAGGTCCATTGATGATCTCCCATACTCCATTTCTTTTGAGAACCAGCATGATCTTTTTCTTCCAAATGGAATATTGTCTTCCATTTTCCAAGATGAGGCCGATTGGATTTAAGGTGAGTAGGTCATGGCCCAGCACTGGCACTGTTGCCCTCCTGACATAGCCGCTCCGTGCGTCAGCTGGCCCCATACGGATGGAGCCACTCCCTGTGCCTGCTGGTGCCCTTGCTGTGGCAGATGCTCCTGGTCTTGATAGCTAGGCCTCATACATTCTCAGCCCATTGCTCTGACCTCTAATTTGCTAGCTGGTTTGCAGGGTTGTGTTTAACCAATACAAGACCCTAACAACATGCTACCAACATTGGAAGCCCTGTAGGTACTGGTATCTGGACTTTAAGATGCTGACTTTCTTGTATATTATTTCTTTTGCATTTCATTTCTCATTAGATTGTAATTATATGCATTGTGATGATTCTTTATATGCTTCTAAAGTTTTGGTTTCAATGACATGCATCAGTTATGCATATCCCACAAACTTTTAATGGATGTTGTGCTCAAATTGATCTGCTAAGTTGTCGATGGTTAAGAGTTTGCAAACAATAGCGTTTGTTACAGCATGACACCAGTTCCTTTCCTACCACTTGTAGCAAAGACATGGACTCTTACAACAATCAATTGCTAGTGGCTAATTTATCTGTCCTTTTTCAGGCTGGTTGGAAACTATGGCCATTTGCACACTTGGTCACCTATGGTGTTATCCCCGTTGAGCAAAGACTATTGTGGGTAGATTGTGTGGAGCTTGTTTGGGTTACTATTCTGTCCATGTAAGTCATTTTTTTGTGTCAATAGATGTCAATTGAGAGTTCGAAAACTTGAAATCACACTCTACGTAAAAAAAGTCTGCAATAGGTTATCTCAAATACCAGAGTACTTCTATGGAGTGCAAAGCTGTTATATTCATACATTGAGCTGTATATGGGCTTAAGATATGCTAATGTTTACGTCCATTGCTTTGCAGGTATTCTAATAAAAATGCAGAAGCTAGAAGTTTGGAGGCAGTTGCAGAGGATGCTACACATTTGTTACTGGACAAAGACACAAATGGCATCAGTGAGGTGAGGTTCTTCTGATCAGCAGGGCAGATGATCTCAAATGATTCAATTTATAGTTGCATTTGTGCACGCTATTTGATGAACTATCTGAAGAGCCTGACCCTGTATCTTTGGATGATTCAGAATCAGGATTAACTTCATGACTCATCACCAACAGAAAGGTTGATGTTCCGTGTTACACATCTTGTGTATAGGAACTATTTGACGGTCATCCATTGCAGGTATTTAGTGAAGGTCATTAAGGGATTGATGCTGAAAGCTTTATTCTAATAGCCTTGCAAACTCAGGAATATGTAGCTGAGTAGATATTGTAGCAAAGGGGATTTTCTCTCCTACAGCTTCATTTGTACTTTAATATTCAAATTTCTTGTATGTTTACACAATATGTAACTTTACACATGTTAAAGCGAAGAATAAGATGATTCTCACTGCTTGTGTCTCCACCTGGATTCAAAATTTTTGTGCTTGATTTTTTGTTATTGATAACGAAAGAAGCAGAAGGTTTTTGGCTTGTTTGTTCTGAGATTAGATGCATGTGATCTAAAATGGAAATAATTAAGCTCATCGAAGTCACATATTTGTAAAATGTAACCGCTGATGTTGGTATTATGCAGCATTTGTTTCAGTAAGTACTTCAAGATTGAGGTAGTAATCAAGTCTTTAAAAAAGTATTTGAATTAGAAACTGCTTCCATGAGCAGTCTGAGCTAAATTTGATCAAATATGTGACTTCTATAAACTTGATTACTAGCTCAAAGACTTGTTATAATTGGCTTATCATCAATGATAATAAAGTGAGTGTTCTTATGTCACTTCAAGAGCTTGACATTGAGGGTGCTTGAAACTATGGTTATGGACCATTCTTCCAAAAATTGATAGGTATTTCCTTGAATATTGGAATAGTGGCATCCACTTGTTGTTCTCCCTTGTTTCATTGATTGCTTGCCATTTGTCGATAAAGGGTGGCTAATGTGTGTTTTGCATGTTGAAAAGATTTCTGCTTTCTTTAGGTATGAGAATTTTGATCAATTTTTACTTCATATTGGATCACCTCAAAGGAGATAAACTATTGATGCTGAGGTCACTTTTTTTCTTACAGTTCATCGTCAAGTTTAAATTGTGCAATTAAGAAATATGATGTCACCATAGACGTAACGGTCTTTGAGCTTTCATATATCCACAAGTGGTGACGTGGACCTTGAGTGAGATCTATGCCACCATCCACATACACTTTACAGTAACCAAAAAATACGAATAGACTCGAATGTTATTCAAAGGTTTGATTCAAGCAGGTTTTGTTTTTTGAAAAAGAATTGCTAACTTATAGAAAGAGTCAACAATGCTATTTACCATGCACCAATTTTTAGTAACACTCTTGTTAACCAAATCTTTAAAGAGAAAAAATGATCGACATTTTTTTTTTTGAATTTAAAAGTCAACTAGAAAGAGTTTGAATCATGATTCTTTGAATATAATAACTTACAGGGAGCTTAGGGGCATCCATGCTACTTGTTAGCAGGGTTGGTGACAAAATATTAATTGAGTGCTATTACGAATTAGGGTCCACACTTTACTCAAATCAAGTCCACACCTTTCAGACTTGTCACTCCAGTGTTGATTGATCATCGTTGAAACCACGTTTGCTTGTAGATAGCTTTGTATCTTGTATGTCTTCTTGCCAAGAATATTGGGAGAATTCTTTGAAAATCCTATATAGATTCAAGTTTTTTGTGGGACTTGTGTTCAGGAATTTTTACTAGAATCCCTAGTCTATAATGTTTTAAATCTCTCTCAAGAAAATGAACTAGTGTGTGGCAGGAATACTTGGGAGTCCAGAATTTTGTAGCACACATTATGACAAAGCATTGGTTGTCTCATCAGATTCAAGTGAAAACTTGTGCCTACTGCAAGGATAATATATCGATGCCCCATTTCTTATGTTGTTGATAAGAAATACTTGGCTAAAGCCTCAACCTTGGCCATGTAACATATTGTTATCTTGATGGCCTTGCACTTAGGGAAAGCATTGAAGGTCTAATTGAAATTATGAATCTTTGTTGCCTCGTGAAATTCCGTAGCCATTTTCTTAAGCCACTTATGGTTGATACCCTATTGCACAATTGCAAGATCTATTGAAAGTAATTATTTATTAGGTGGAATTTTGAATGGTGGCATATTTGTCCCTTTTTGATGTAAAAGTTTCCTTGGTAGAATGAGTAGAAAGTGTTGCATCAATTCAACATTTTCCAAATATAGTTGTAACAAAACATAATTGGAAATTTCTCTAGGTTTAATTTGATCTTGGTTTAATTTGAAAATGAGCTAGTTGTACCTCAATACTTGGAACAAAATGTAGATCTTATGGATCTTTGAAAGGACGCATTGCATTGTTGAGGGAGTTTTGGAATAACAACATTAGATTCAACGCGTCATTGGTAACCAGTTGAAATTGATAGGATAAGGTGCCATTTTTAAAAGTTGTACATCTTGAGTCATTTTTGGAGGTGCTCGTGATGCATTTAAAAAAACTGTAAAGTTTACCACCATATTCCACAACTTACAAATCTTAGTTTTGATGCTGCCTCTCTTCAAGTTGTAGCCTCATCCCTAACAATTGAAATATTGTCCACCATGCACCATTTATTGGCAGCCACCTTAACACTTTGATGCAAGAACTCGAGACACTTCAAGTAATGCTTCTTGGTTTCCAAGGGGAGGCTCGAACCTGGGACCAAAGATACTCCGGATGCCAAGCTAACCAACTGAGCGAACCCCATTGGATCACTTCAAGTAATGAATAGACAAGAGATAAAATGTTTTGAATGATTGCCTCTCTTCTTCCACTTGGCCTTAGAACTATCAAGGGTCATTACCATACTAAGATTGATGAAGAGGCACGTCAAACCTAAGGGCAAATGTACCTTTGTTCTTAAGACAATTTGAGTAGGAATCCCTTGAGGAAGATCTCACTATATTAATGGAATGTGGGGTATAAAATCTCAAAAAATAGCCTCACCTAAATTCTCCTACAAAACAATTGGTGTCTTGCCATTAGTCAATACTACTAGATTAACTCCCTTAGCTATCAATAATTTGCATGCTTCTTTCAAGCATATAACAATTTAGTTGTTCTAATAATAGATTTGAAGGTAGTCGGCATCTATAGTTGTCGATGGCCCTACAAGCCCATTCTATACCTCAAACGTGTATGGTTGTTTGTCAACTTTTGGCATGTTCATGATCACCAACATCATTATTGTGAAGCCATCATTATAATATATTTACTATCCTATTTGTTTAGACTCCAAGAGTTACTCTTTCAATTATTGCTTTGATTATTTGGAAAATGGATTCTTCTCTTAGTGTTTGAAGTGGTCATAGTCACAAAAATGGAATCCAATAACCAATAACCATCTACCCATGATATGAATACTATTAGAAGTATGTTAGATCTAAATCAACTCATTCCATTTTTGGTTGAGTGCATAATTCAAAACAATGGTCCATGACAAAGAGCTATTGCTTCATTCATTGGAAGCAGCCTTGTAGTTTGACAGCTGTATTGATCATCAAACACCTTATTGCTTCTAAAATATAGCCATTGAATATTTTTACCCGTCATACTATACAAGTAAGATTTTGAAAATTTGTCAAAATGATAGGCAATTGATGCTTTCTCTTGTATCTGAAAGCCTTTAAACTTCAAAAAAAAAATTGAAGCCTTCACGTTTCACTAGCTTTTGATTTCCAAAAACTCATTCATGAGCTTTACCACTTAATTTGAAAGGCTTACATTATGTTAAAGCTTCAAATGACAAGCGTTCGTAAATGAAAACCGTCATTGACAATAATCACAATAGGCACCCCTGACCATCAAACTACAAGGCTGGGTGGAAGCAAGTTAGTTGTCCTTGAATGCTCCCCCACACAATCATTAGCAAACGCTTAAGAAAGATAAACTTAAGGGACTATGATGATTTTTCGTACATTGTGATGCTTTTGATATTTCTACACCAAAATGTCTCCTCGCAATCAGTTCTTTAGGAAGCCCAACTAATTCATTTGACATTCTACGAGTAAATCTTTTGCGAGTTTTCTTCATATCTTGCTTGCAAAATTTCATAGCACATGGCATGCTAGCAAATGTAGGTCGTTGGGACTTTTGGGAGGACCAAGTCTGAGGCTAGGGCTTGGTGCATTAGCTAGGTTCAAGGCTAGGAATCTCATGGCCAGATAAAGCCCAAGAGGGCTATGAACGCAAGAAGGCTCCTTGTGGTTCTGTGCCATCCAACCACCGCAGGAAGCTACAAGGAGCCTTCTTGCAATCTCTTGGGTTGGACCGCAAGGAGCCTCCTTGTGGTCTTTTGCGGTGGCCCAAGGCACCACAAAGACCCTTCTTGTGGTCCAACCCACCGCAAGGAGGCTCCTTGCGGTCCCTTGTGCGACCGCAACATACCGCAAGGCGCCTCCCTACGGTCCAGACCACTGCAAGGGACCGCAAGAAGGCTCCTTGTGGTCCCTCACAGTTTAGGGTTTAGGGTTTAGGGTACCCAACCAACGAACCACAAGGAGCCTACCCCAAGGGACCACAAGGAGCCTTCTTGCGGTCCAGACCACCGCAAGGGACTATAAGAAGATTCTTTTCCCTTGTGGCGGCCCAAGAGACCGCAAGACCACAAGGAGCCTCCTTGTGGCCCCTTGTAGTGGGCTGGACTACAAGAAGGCCTCTTGTAGTCTGTTCGGCCACTGCAAGGGACCACAAGGAGGCTCCTTGTGGTCCCTAGTGGTGGGCTGGACCGCAAGGGACCACAAGGAGTCCAAGGAGCCCAAGTGTAAAAAAAAAAAAAAAATTGACTGAATCACTTGGCATGCCAACCTGCCAAGTGATTTAGAAAAAAAAAATGCCTTAGTAGCCCACCTCCATAGCACCCCGACGTGCTATGGTGGGGGGCTGCCAGGGCAAAAAAAAAAAAAAGTATGAATTACTTGGCACACCGGTGTGCCAAGTGATTCAGTCAAAAAAAAAATTTCTTTTTGTAGCACAAGGCTAAAATGTTTTTTAAATTTAGTTTTTTTTTATTTTGGGATTTCATTATGGGATTGTTAACTATGTGCCAAACCACAATTCTGATTAATAAACATCAAGTAGTGGCATAAAAAAGATAGCACGCCATGTGCTATCTTTGTCACTCATGGCAAGAAAGAAAACTCGCAAAACTCGCAAAATGCCAAGCCCCGTTATCTTCTAATCGGTAGCATGGCCTCTTAGATTGCATTCATACATAGTAGTTTAAATTAAAGACAACAAGACACGTGACAAGGTAAATTGGACAAATGACAAACTTTGTTGACTAATCAAACAAAAAGTGCAACAATGCTTACCTCGAGGGATGGTCTCACTGTCTGTGTGGTCTCCCAAGCTCCTCACCTAGGCCACCATCCAAGAGTCACTAACTAACCGACATGGACATGTAGATCTTTATATTCTTTTTTCCACCTTCATCCACTTCTTCTTAGCAAGCTCATATGAATCTATAAGCACTTCCTTTGATTACTACTTATTTATTTTTTACCACCTCCAAGGAATGGGAAGGTCCATTCACCTACTAGCACCTCGAGTTGGTCTCCAACCCCCTACAAATAACTAGATTAGAAATTGGATTACAAAAGACCCAATAGACACTATATTTCTACATACAAACTAGACACTTAGCCATTGGGATAACATAAGATACAATGCACTAAAGTAGTCATCACTTTTTAACAATAAGAAGTTTAGTTTTATGGAAACTTAAATTCCCAAATCACACATTTTATGAAAAAAGAAAATAGAAAACAAATGGAGAACTAACCAATGGCTTTTAAAACACTAATTACTGCTAGTACCATAGGAAAAAGTGCTTCTTTTAAGGGGGAAATTTGATAGTTACTATTTTTAGAGGGAAGGAGAACTAGGAAGGGGTGAAAATCTAAACAACACTTATGATCAAGAAACTTGCAACCATGCTGGATGTAAACAACAATGAATATCACAATATTGCAATATGAAACCCTACTATTTACAACTTGTTGAGAACAAAACACGGAGTCCTATCTAGATCTAGATAATGCTTGGTGTAATTTGTGCCTCCCTTTGCCTCTTGTGTGTTGCTTCAGTGTTTCACCTCTTCTTATAGTGGTGCATGAGCCAATTGGCTTTGCCTTGAGACTTGCATTTGTATATGGTCATATGGAGAGCTTGTGATATGTTTGCTACTTCATACGAATTGTCGTAGTTCCATTAGCCAAAGGCTTCCATGCCCCCCATGGATTTTAAAAGAGTATATATAGCATCGAGTAGACATGCACTTAATGAATAGTAATGGTTTTGCCTCTTCCTATGTGGTGCATAAGCCTCTTGGTTTGCCTTGCAACTTGAATTTGTATATGGTGATGTTTGGCAAAAATTGCTACAATTGAACAAACAAGTGCATCAAGGAACTTAGCATAAGGCAATTTAGAAGTTGGACTAAAATGAGCGATATTACTCCTGTGTGCAACACAATATATACTCAATAGAAAAAGACAAGTTATTTTCAACCTAGTTGTGATGCCAAAGATTGAACCTACAACTACCTAGCCCCATCCAAGCCAATAACCCAACAAACTTTGTAATGAAAATTCGACATTCTAATGATACCAATGATGGCATCATCTAAAGCTTCAATATTTTCATCAACTATAGATGTGACACATTAGAAATTGTAGGACTACAATGAAGGTAAGTCCAATATTGATGACTTTCTATCAAAAAAAAATTGTGCTACTCGGAACTAAGTTGTCTTTCGTTAATCAATATTCACTTGAACAAGTGGCTAATTAATATTTACTTGAACAAAGTGATATCTCTCAAACTCACTACTAGTAACCAAGACACAATTGCTAAATATCTACAAATACATAGTTTTTGGAAAATTGGTACATGCTACTAAATGAATTAAAGGTTGCTACTTTTTTCAATTGTTTGGTAGTTAGTTTCTTTTGTGAGTTGATTTTATTTTTTAAAAAACTCTTGAAAGAAAATACACATAATTTACTCAATGAGAAGGCAATATGATGCTATATTGTTTATTTTAATTATTTTATTGTTTATGGTTTTTTCATACCAATGACAAGCCATGGAATGAGTCTAGGGTCTAGTGAAGTTGGTGCTTTTTAGCTTCGCCACGATAACGGTAAAATGAGATGTCACTCATAGGTGAGTTTGAGCATTAAAATGAGTTTTTTTTAATTCTTTTGAAATGTCAATCAAAATAATTTTTTAGCAATGATTCCAAAATCCAAACGCTAGTGCCAAATATGTCAATTTTCAAGGATGCCAATACATAAACCCTAAAATCATGGAAGGGATTCATTTTGGTATGTCTGTGAAATTGTGAATATAGAACCATTGATATATAGTTTTCTTTATCATTGGTAATAGACATATATTTCTTAATGAAGCTTGATTTCTCATGTGGGTTTCAATTATGATATGTTTTAAATTATAAACTATTCAGAAGTAGGTACCACTTTTCTGGAAATCTTCACATATTGTTTTGTGACTTTATAGTGTTCATGGATAGTGTAATTCACCCATCTAGAAGCTTCAATGATCCCAAGAAACGTTAATGGCGTGAATGTAACAAAATACATATTGAAAAGCCATTTAGGTCTCCATGCAGAAGGATCATGTAATTAGATTGAAAAAGCATTTGTTGGGCACTTTTGGCTTAATAAAACAAGGCCCTATAGTTAAGCACAACTGACCTTCAAGTTGAGCTCCAAAAGATAATGAGAATTGGAAATTTGGAATCTGACAACAGATTTTAAACACTCAATAATAGCTCAAGTACAAACAGTTTTTTACACTATGATTCTTTTGGTACCTTTATGATCAGCTTCTTTTTCTCCTAACATTTTTCTGATTTGCAACCCAGGCCAATAGGTACAAGTTTTCCAGCAGTCATTGAATTCCACCATAGTAAGTCAATCATCAGTGCTTTAGTTTTTCATTAAATCTCTTAGCTGTACGTGCCTGTTTAATTTGTAGCCCTCTTGATTGGAACAGGACCAAAATACAGATTTCCACCATATTCTCAAATTAAGGCAATGCTAATAAGATACAGAAATATTCTTGAGTTCCGGATCTTTCCAGCTCAAGTTCATATTTGATAGAAATGTTAAAAATAAACAAATCAATGACGAACAAGACTTTGTAGGAAAGCTTTCTGATTGGTAAAATGTACAGCAAATATTATTGATCAATGTGACCTCAAATCTATTAAGCGTTGTAAATTTTAGTTTCTGGTTCGTGCAAGCAGTTTATTGAGTTTAAAATCATTGGACTTCTAACATATCTCCATAACTATTCTGCCTGAGTTATTGCACATAAGACCTCAGATGAAAGCAGATTCTCAAATGAAGTTTTGCACATTTTATTTTGACTGATGAGACTATTACAATTAGTTTCACATTTGGTGAAGCATATAACTGTACATGTGCTCAGACTCCATTCCATAGTATCTGATGGTTCCGAATTTGAAGCGATTCATTAACCATATAGCTCTCAAAAGAAGACCAGGATCAATATAAAAAATAAGGGTGTACAGTGGAAATTTTGAAACTTTTGAAGAAAAAATTGGAGAAGGCACTTCTTATATACGAGATAGAAAGTTTAAAGGTTGTCAAACCCTCTAAAATCAAACTGTTTACAACCTTCCTTTTCCTATATAAGATGTCCTCCACTTCTCAATTACAACATTATTCAGTACAAGTCAAGATTTCAAAGGAAACCATGGCTTGAAAAAGGGCTGAAAGTTTTAACAGCAAGGAATGAAATTTCACATGTTGCGTTTGCTCTATTCCAGAAGGATCAAATGCTCTTATCAGAACTATTCGTATCCTGGGACATGGGCGTGTAGCGTCAGGTTGAGTTCCTTTGATTGGACTGGTTATGACGGTTATGTGCATATGAAGAAACAGGTAAGTCTTCATTTCAAAATTACATGCCAAAAGAAACTGGAAGGCAGTCATCCACATAAATGATGTCGATCTACTAACTACTTCATCGACGGGTAAAGATCATTTCTGTGAAATGCAAATATTTGAACAATACAGCGACTCAGGCAGTTGAAGAACAGAAAAATAGAGCGATATAAATTTACATGCTGTGTAACAAACTTTAATCAATACCGTTTATCAGCTATAGGATAGCAGGTCAACCAAAGCTATAGCTTTCTAAAATGTACCAGGAGACAGGTCAACGCCGCATCAGATTCATAAGCTGCGTTGGTTTGTTACTGGATAATTTGATTTATGCTGCCATCGACACCTTCCATGGACATAAAAAGGACATGGTAGGAACGCCTCTGATGGAAGCAATTAGCATGAAAACTTGAAGCTCAAAAGTAAATCCAATAAGGAATAAATCCCCGTCTAACCTCAAATCTCATCCAGTAGCTAGAAAGCATCAAGCAATTCATACAATTATAAACGCAGCATACAAGCAAATGGGCAGCCAAAATTTATTCTCTTCACAATTGATAATCAAAAGTAAGTGTGGCAGAACATTTATTTAACTGTCTGTAACCAGGCCAAGCTCCGTATCGTCGAAAAAACACTGCAAAGACGCATTCGAGCATCAAAAGGCCAATTACCATAGAATACTAGCATTTCCTGTTAGACCAGCAGAGAGGGAAGTCTGACAAAGGCAGAAACATAGCAATTGCAACCATCTATCGAAACTGCTAAGAGCAATTACATGCTTTTCAGATTTCATGCTCTCATCTGATCAACCTGGAATGAGTTCGTGATCGTTGGAGATGAGAGACAGCTCCTTGTGCTATATACGAAGGAACAGAGTTGCCCTCAAAACCCTACAATACGTTCGCGAGCAGCCGCCACATAAACCCTAATAAGGAGCATTAGCGGCCAATGGGTGGATGGGTTTATGAGGGCTCTTTGGATGTAGAATCATTTATTTTTTTGCTGCTTTTTTCATTGAAATTTTCTTTTTGAGTTCAAATTTTTTGAACGGGTGGATCTAAATTTTTCTTAAATAAGTTGTGAGGGCCATGGCATCCTGCGAGCGTAAGTCCATAGCCCAATGAGCACTTGTAAGTAATGTATTTTACATAAACTAAGCTTTGGGCCATGTAATTAAAATAATGTTAAGAAGACCAAAGGTTAAGTTAACTAAGTTACAAAGTTTTTGTTAAGTAGTCAAAGTCAAAATGGTGGTGGGGTGTACTTCTTTGTGCACCATAGATTAGAATGTGTTTTTTTTTTAGGGTTAGAATGTATGTAATGTTGAGCACATGAGCTAATCTCCCTAATCTCTCTCTCTCTCTCTCTCTCTCTCTCTCTCTCTCTCTCTCTCTCTCTCTCTCTCTCTCTCTCTCTCTCTCTCTCCAACATTGCAACTACACAGGCTACGAAAGAAACGATATGGTTGAAAAATTTATTGTCTGATATTGGTCTGAGATAATACACTCCTAAAACTATTTTGAGTAATAATCACAATGTGATTGCATTGTCCATCAATCCTATATTCCATTCTAGAGTAAGCACATTGAAATCAAGTATCACTACATAAGGAGAGGAATTCTTAACAAAGAAAAATGTTTAAATTTTGCAAAACGCAACAGATATCTTTACAAAGGCATTAAGTTAGGAGGCACACAAGAATTTTGTGCAACCTTGAATTTGTCAATCAAGGCATTCATGGAATCAGATTAATGGAGGGTGTTGGATTTATCCTTTCTTCCTAAATCCGTAAGCTAATTTAGTTCCATTCATGCGGTTCTTCTGATTTGAAGCCTTTTAACTTCATCAATTTTTGCAAGTCGCTGCCTATAAGTAACTCGTAAGAAACCCGTAAGTCTTTCTCTTACGAGTCAAAACGATCATTGCAAGTTCCCTTTAGGAACTCGTAAGTGAGTCATAGCTCGTAACTCATAATTCGTAAGTGAGTCATAAGGAACTTATAGCTCGTAAGTGAAGCTATTATGAGGCATAACGATTGTCGCCCATAACAAGCCCACAAGGAAAGTGGTTACAAAAGAATATGAATAGGAAATGAAGACTTATGAGCAACGATGTAAGATGACGTCCCTAACGAAAGTCCTTCGAGCAATTTTGGTAGACAATGATGTGCAAGCACCATGAGGCTCACGACTGACATGAAGGATTAATATATTCTTTTAAATATGTCTTGTAATTAAATTGTACAAACATAAATAAAGCACATAGATGTCGAAACATATATACATCACAAATTGAATGTTGTGTACACTCTCTTGCAGTTTAATCAAGCCATTTCCAAGAGACATTGTCTTGCATCATTGCGCATTTCTGTTACATCTGTTTTTGCAGATTGATTATTTATAGATTGAATTTGTATGTCTAAATGTGAATGTTGAATGCTTCTTGATGTTTCCTTTCGCTTCCGTGCATTAATCAATTCATGTGTGTCTGTGACATCAATTGTATAGATCTTTACAATTTCAAGTTCAAATCAAGTAGAGCTCAAAATCTATTCTGAGCTTGAATCTGATAGGCATAGTAGATTGCATAGAGAAAATTAATCATTCTTGATATTTCAGTTTTTTTCAGCATGCATCTTATCTCGTGGTTCGAGGGTGATGCTACTAGAGATTTATCAATGGCTTCTTATTGGTCGGGTGGTTTTGCTCCACATTTATTTCTTTGTGTTTATTTTGTAAGCAAGATCTTCAGGAGCTTTCCCTTACCAGTGGTCTGAGAGCAAGGCTTACGAAGATCAAAGGATTTAGAGCTATGAGGCTTTTTACTGGATCTTTTGGTGGTGATCAATAGAATTTTTCTTTTTGGTGGAGAATAAGCTTCAAAGTGGGTGTTGTCTCAATGTTTTCACTTGCATGTCACTAAGATCCATCTTTGTCAACATTCTCCAGGGTTTTATGGACTACTGTTGATGTTAGTCAGTTTATGACAATTTTGTTTGTATTTATCATAACTTATGGTAGATCTGAATCAGTAAGTGTACCTTCAACTATGATTTTATTAATTGCTGAATTAATGATTGCATGCCAGAATTTTGCAAGATTTATGGGTCTAGGCTATGACTTAGTCAAAAATTGCTTTTTTTTTAGGATTTTTGGCTAGAAAAGATAGTAAGAGCTATGATCTAGCAAAATTAGAATAATTGATTGCTATGATAGATTTATTTTAGTTGCATGTGATCAATATTTGAATGCATGAGGTAAAATTTGGCTTTATGTGAATGAAAAAACCCAGAAAATTGCCAAAATTTATTATTTTTGCAAGTTTTTTCACAGATTTTACTACATACTACTGTAAATTGCCTTGTAGACCTTGCATGAGAGCTAATCAATGTCTTTTAAAGCTGTCCAAGAGGCTAGAGTAAAGAATTCAGAGTTTAGAGGGTGTAGGAGGCCCAAAAAGAGCTGAAATTTGTCTTTTTTAATTCTTCTCTAGGAATCTATTACGACAAATTCACAAGAAGATCATTGATGGACATTCTGCCCTTTAACAAAACAGTATCAAGGCAGATGCCATACTGATCAGTATAAAAGACAAATAAATGTATTAAGTTCACATTAACATTCTACACGTAAGAAGCTATTTTGCAATATCCACATAAAAAGAGAGACATGACTTTAATATTAGTGCTAGGTACTAGGGTAGATTCGTGCCATGCTAGCCCCAAGGACCTCCCGCGAAGGCAATTAGGAGTCCAAGCACCTCGTAGCTTGGGCAAATCCATGCCATACAAGCCCACTTGAGTCAAATTCTAACCAAGTATATAGCCCACCTTCAATAGCCACTTATAGTTTTATGAGTCCATACCTTGTCTTTAATATCTTAGACCAATCCATATCAGTTAAAGGCAAGAAACATAAGTTCTTCATGAACATATAATTGCAAACAATCATTCTCAACATTCTAGAAAACCCTTATGTGTACATGAATCGTATTGCAGCACTAAGTGAAAATAACATTCACATCGATGTTAAATCATATAGCTTCGGACCTAAATATGAGACGTAGACATTTCCTGCGAGCTACCCATCTTCAACTGCTCAAGTGAAACACTCCTTACGTACTAATGATTTCAAACCGAAAATAGCTTGTAAATGATAGTGCATCTTCCTTACTAGAGTGTCGTAGTTTAAGAACGATATATAAAATAGTCAAGCGTAATTCAACTTTAAAAGAGGTAATAGTGTCTTGAAGTGCCATAGAACTAGCAAATTAATCGAATTCTAGCACATCTCAAGTGGCAGTATAACTTTGGTTATCATTGTACTCAAAGCTACTTTTATTTTCAATGCCTCAAAGAGTCTCCTTTAGTTGTAACACACACAACTGTATGCATTGATAGTTTTCACCAACAAACACATATCATGTCTAGTAGCAATATGAACAAGTGATAATGAGCCACATCAGAAGTTTGTTGGGCAACACTTGCAATAGGTTATAAGTATACAAAGGCCCATGCATCACGAGCTGTTACATATGTAAATGTTGCTTGATACAACAAAAAATCAGCATGTGGACAGATGATCCATCGCTGTTGGGATGGCGGCCAGTTATCCTTTTAGTAGGGCGCTATCAAAAATGCATGTTACAATGTGTAGCCACACAACGCGTGTGCGGAGGTGCGATCCATAGCCAACTGGCCAACAGCCTATAGCCCATCACAGAAGGGCTAACAAACAGCTTGTAATAATGCGATTATCAGCATGCTGTCTTTTGACTAATTGATAGAAGCAAGTATGAGTGTCATACTTGTAATTTTGCTCTGGAATGATCTTGAGGTAGCGTCCACTTGTGGTTGTTTTTTAAGCTTTCTTAGAAGCAAGAGTACTACAACAATTCACAATTATCATAATCATATACATCCACCATAAGCATACTAGCAAGTGCAACCTTTCACGTATAGGTGATCATTAAGCCAAGGGTTTGATAGCATGTAGTACTTTTCCACCCGAATACTCTTCCAATAGCAATCACAGATCTTCTCTCCTTCATGTTGAATCAGGTTGCAGTAGAGAGATGCAACGAGAGAGAGAGCAAGAGCAAAAGAGAGATATACAAGATTGCACTTAGTTTCTCTTGACAAAGCAAGACTAAAGCTCTTTGAAGCCTTTATTTATAATCCAACAAGGTAAAATAGAGCTGAAAAGTAAAATACAATACTAGAAAGCACCATAAAGCATAACCACTTTCAAGACGTCCAGCTGATACATGCCACCATCTCACAAAACAAAATCGCTCAAATTAGTTTAGTGAGGAAGACATGTGTCATAGCTGAACGACAATTATTATTCATGTCCAAAAGAAGTTATACTACTTAACAGCTTTGAATAGTATTTTAAAGCATAGTCCAGTCTTCCCAAACACACGATGTTTTAGCGATAGGCCAAGCCGTTATATTATCGTATCAGGACGAGTGCCATACTGACCAACTTACGGGCAATTGGTCCATATTAGTTCGTTTCATGCTTAGAAAAGTATGAAAAATTTTAACCATTTAAAGTTTTATTTAGCCAAAAGACCTTGTGTGAACACGTGTGCTAGTATCAGAGCAAATCCATGCTATACTGACCCAAGTGACCCTTACGGAGTGAGGTATGTCACGCACTATTGTCCATACTCCTGAGCATATCCATGCTTTCCAGTTGTATCTCACCAACGGTCTAAAGTGACACTTGACAAGGTAGAGTAAGGCAATACCATGATCGTTATATAGGAATCACATAACGACCATGGTATGTGGACACTGTTCTGGATAGACAGATTGGGTTATTTAGTAAGTGATTTCCAATGTCTTTACTAGGTATTAGGACAGATCCGTGTCATTCTAACCGTTTTGTAAAGACAACGTCTCTTACGCATTTCCATGTTGTCTAAGACCGTCTTATTGGAGTCCTTACCGTGAAGTTTACTGATCAAGGTTTCATTGAAAGTTACTTAGTAATAGCGGTTTTAAATAGAGTCGTTTCTTTTTGTATAAAAGAAGAAGCATATTGAAGAATTGTAACAAGGATTATTATTTATAAATAAAAAAAAAACTAACCCATTCGTGTGTTGTAGCATTTGCATCTAAATTGATAACGAAAACCCATACCTGAATGTTTGCAGACGAAGCTTTTTGAAATGCTGCCATAGTTGTTTTTTCGTGAGAGTACTATAATTTCACCATAGCGACAACAAATGTGGTTACTTAGCTATGTTTTCAGAGTTGAAAGACGTGTAAGCGGAATGTATTTTTGGTTTTGCAGAATATCAGTAGAAAGCGTACCTTTGTTTCGAATACGATAATGCTTGGTTCGAGTGAGAACCAAAGTGTAGTAAAAGAGTTTGCAGTTACAGACGTTGTTACATTTTCACATGCACCTATAGTCATTTGGTTTATTAGAATGAGACTGGCAAAAAGTAATAGAACTTCCAGTATATAGTAAGAACAGAGAACTTAGATCATTTCTTGAAAGTAAGCCAACTCAATTCCCTCTATCCATCTTTAGATAGTAGAAGGAACGAGTTTAGAGACCCTAAGCACATGTAGAGCATATATGTAGACTGCTATCCATAGTTGGACTATGAACCAAGGGTTCACAAAACCATCACATTATAATGAAAAGAACTTACTCAGAGTCCATCGTTGGACCTCCCACATATTTCTCATAATGATTACTTACAAAAGAAAGAGAGAAGGCATATTGTCCATCGCTGGACTCCCCACACTTCTCTCATAAAAAATTACTCTCAAAAGAGAGTGTGACTGCATGTTGTCCATCGCTAGACTTCCCACATATCTCTTACAAAAAATTATTCTCAAACGAGAGAGTGAATGCATGTTGTCCATTGCTGGACTCCCCACATATCTTACTCAAAAAGTTACTTAAAAAAGAGAGATGGAAGGCATGTTGCCCATCGTTGGACAGATGCAAGGTTATGTGCCAAGTCAAGCCACAAATCCGCTATGGATCGGGCTTCTCCAATGCATAAAATCAGAGATATATATGTTATCAACGAGTGGCTTATCAACCATTGCTGTCAATAGAGAGCATAGTAAAAAAAATTCAACAATGGTAAGCCTCCATCGTTGCCTTCTGGGCAGGAGGTGCTTCCGTTCTGACAAAGTAAACTCATGTACAGTCCATCGCTAGACAGCTACTATTGTAAACCAGTAGAAAAAACATCATTCGATGATTAGTTTCTACACATTAAAGAGAGCATCCTTCCTAATGCTATGATCAAGCAAAAGGAGAGCAACTGTAGCAGAGAGCAAAGAGAAAGAGAGCATACCAAATAGATCTTCATGAAAGCATCATATCGGTAGGGCGCACTTTCCTTAGGTGAGAGATCGGAGAAGCTCTTCATAGTATTGTGAGGAGAAAGTGTCGAGAGCTGCAGGTTTATATAGACTCATATACCGAAGTTTCCCGGAAGGTGATGTGTGTTCAAAAATGGGTGGGAAATTAAATTTCCCTCCATATAGTTATAGTTTTAAAAAAAACCTTTGTAGAGTACTCTAAAAAGATTAGTTTCTTCACTTCTTAAAGAAAACTTTTTTATAAGTGTAGAAGCTTGGGTAAGTTAGAAACCTTGTTCTTTGAAGAGACTGTACATATGCATAAGTCCGTATGTTTGATAGCAAGACAAGGTGAATAGAAACGAGGAAAAATCCATGAGAGAGAGAGAGAGAGAGAGAGAGAGAGAGAGAGAGAGAGAGAGAGAGAGAGAGAGAGAGAGAGAGAGAGAGAGAGAGAGAGAGAGAGAGAGAGAGAGAGAGAGAGAGTGAAGAGTGAAGTTAGGATTGTGTCACCTTCCTTTATATAGAGATATCAGTACATCTGGATGCACTGGTGCTTGATGATGCCTGTACGAATCCAGAATCAAGACTATTCATTAACACAAAGTATTCTCAAAGAGAAGAGAGAGATGGTTAGATGACCCTCTTGTAGAAACTTGTGGACAGCCAATATGAATAGTAGATTGCTTAACAAAAGTGTGTCTCATACAAATGAATGGCTACATATAAGTAGTCCAAGATGGCTATCTACCTTCATGACTATTGGTTGTCTAATAACTTGACTAATGGCTATCTAGCTACCATAAGTTACATAAAATAATTAAGTACCCCAAATAACAAGTTAGGTACTTAATTCACATGTATAGGCCCCTAGTAGACCCACAAGTCCCTACAAGTTAGTTTCATACTAACTTGGGCCTAAAATATAAGTGACCATGGTTACACAGATCTTGAACTTTTGGGTCATAGTAACCTATGGCTTCTACATCATTTACATTTATTATTCTAACACCCTCCTTAAATGAAAATGACATGTATTCACTAAGTAAGAAAATCAACATGTTGCTTTAAATTTAAAGCTTCACAAAGAGCTTTAATTCGAACTCTAGGCAATGCCTTAGTGAACACATCTGCAATATTATCCTCCGTGGGACAATATTCAAGAGTGATGTCGCCATTATGAAGCTTCTCCCAAACAAAGTGATAGTGGATTTCGATATGCTTTGTTCCTGCATGAAATACTGGATTTCGTGCAATGGCAATGGCACTTTGACTATCCGTAAATAGGAGAGTAGCTGAGGACTGGCCATGCTTCATATCGACAAGTAATTGTCTCAGCCATATACACTCGGTAATGGCTGAAAACATTGCTCTATATTCTGCTTCACTTGAGGATGTAGCAACGGTGGGCTGCTTCTTGCTTAACCAAGAAATTGCAGAATTTCCAATGAAAAAACAATGACCACTAGTAGAGCGTCTAGCTAGTCTTGATCTCCACCCCAATCCGAGTCACAAAAACCAGCCAAACATGCATCATCACTAGAAGGATAAAACAGACCAAGTGTTTTACTTCCTTGAAGATATCGAAGGATCATCTTCAATGCTTTCCAATGTGATGTCAACGGAGCATGCATGAATTGACTCATGAGGGCAACACTATAAGATATGTTCGGTCTTGAGTTGCATAAGTAAATGAGACTTCCAACCGCTTGACAATATAGTGTAGTATCAAATGGTTCACCACCACTTTGATTACTTAACTTCAGGCCCGTCTCAATTGGTGTAGCAACCGGTTGCAATCTTCCATTTTGAAACGCTTCAAAATCTGCTTAGTGTACCGTTGTTGGGTAATGAAGATTCCAGCCTTTTCTTGCAAAAACTCAAGACCAAGGTCGAAATGCAATTGGCCTAAATCTAATATATCATAAACTGAAACAAGATCAGATTTTAAGACTGCAATATATTGCTCATTACTATCTGTAATGATAATATCATCAACATATAGCAAAATGATGATGATAAACTCAGATGTATGCATGACATAAAGCGTAGATTCACTAGGACTGTTAGAAAATCCACGATCACAAAAGTATGTGTGTATCTCTTGATACCACATCCTCGGGGCTTGTTTTAGTCCATAGAGAGCCTTCTTGAGAAGACACACTTTGTCTCCTTGACCTGCGACCAAAAAACCAGCAGGTTGCTGAAGGTAAACTTCCTCATTAAGATCACCATTGAGGAAGGCTGTCTTTATGTCAAGTTGGGACATACGCCAACCATGATGGGCAGCCAAAGCAGTGACTATCCTTACAGTAGCTATTCATGCGGTAGGTGCAAAAGTTTCCTCATAATCAATGCCCTCCTTTTGCACAGAATCTTTGGCAACAAGTCTTGTCTTGTACCTTTCAACAGTACCATCAGACTTGTACTTGATCTTATAAACCCATTTACAGCCAATTGCTTTCTTTCCATGTGGAAGATCAACAAGAACCCATATTTGGTTCTTTATGAGTGAGTCATACTCCTCTTTCATCGCGTCCTCCCAACATTTTACTCCTCTGGCCTACTCATAAAAAATAGGTTCTATTGCACTATCCTCAATAGATGTAAGAGCAAAATTAGAAAAATTAGCAAATTCTACTGATTTAGATAAGACACGAGTCTTCCCTTCATAGAAGCGGTTCACCTTGCTGTCCTGCAAAGTCTGCAACAACCATTTAGGGACTGGTTTAGGCTGTCCAACAGCCTTACTTCGATCAACGCTTTGCTGTCCAAAGTGATGTGAACTATCAACACTTTGTTGTCCAAAGTGCTCTGAAATTGGACTATGCTGTCCAAAGTTTTCAACAGGTCGTTCCTCTTCATAAATCTGCTCCTCTTGATGAATTATGCGCTGTTCGCTTGAAGAACCAGTGGGCTGTCCATTAGAGGATGATGACAATCCCTCCTCTTCAACATTAGATGGTGATACCAAATCTGGAAACACTTCAACATAGTCATCTTGGGGGATGTCCCCTTTTATGACATGAATGGGCGCAAGATCATAGGAGTTCTTCTCATCAAAATGAACATCACGACTCACTATGATTTTGTTAGTATCCACATTAAACAATCTATAGCCTTTACTTTCACTACTATAGCCCATAAAAATGCATTTTACTCCTTTATCATCTAGTTTGGATCTTAGCTTATCGGGAATAAACGCATAAGCCATGCAACCAAAAGTGCGAAAGTGAGAAACCGATGGCTTCTTACCATACCAAACTTCATAAGGAATCAAAATCTTCAAGGCTTTAGTCGGACATCGATTACTGATGTATGCCGCCGTAATAACCGCTTCAGCCCAAAACTTGTGGGGAACGCCCTTTGTCTTAAGCATGCAATGAGCCATCTCCATGATTGTGCGATTTTTTCTCTCGGCAACACCATTTTGTTGCGGTGTGTAAGGTGTAGTCATTTGATGTAGAATGCCTTTGCTTTGAAGAAACATGCCGAACGTACTTTTAATGTATTCCCCTCCTCGGTCGGTACGTAGTATCTTCAAAGTATGCCCAAATTGATTTTCTATCATAGCTAGAAAATCTTTGAAGCATTGAAAAACTTCAGATTTTGCCTTCATAGGAAAAATCCATGTAAACCTTGAAAATTCATCAATAAAAGTAACGAAATACTTGCAATTACCAATGGATTCGGTCCTCATTGGACCACATACATCACTATGAATTAAGGCAAACTTATCACCAACTTTGATAGTCCCATCAATAGAAAAAGGCTTTCGTTGAAACTTACCAAGTATGCATCCTTCGCATACATGTCCTTTGGGATGCTCCATATTTGGAATGCCTTCCACCATGTTGAATTTCTTCAACATATTCAAACTTCCAAAATTGAGGTGCCTGTCCCTCGCATGCCATAGTTTAGCCAACTCCAATGCATGTGAATTAGTAGCAACAAGACCAAAGGATGTCAAAGTTTTAGGTTCATAAATATCCAACAAAAACAAACCTCCTCGCAATGTTCCTAAAGCAACAATTAAAAGTGATCTCTTTGGGTCTTTTATAAGACATTTGTCTTCTTTAAATTCTACAATCAATCCTTGATTCATGATTGTAGAGACCAAAATGAGATTTTTCTTAATCTTAGGAACATAAAGTACATGTCGAATGTACTCGAAATGTACTTTTCTTCTCCATTGGGAAGAATGAGGGGTATAGATCCAATGCCTTCAATTGGATAGGAGTTGTTGTCAACACCTTGAACCTTGCTTCCATCTTTGATTTTCATAAGCTTTGTGAAGACGTCTCTATGGTGAGTCATATGGCGTGTAGCTCCGCTATCAATCACCCAATCAATGGAAGAAAAAACAGCAACCTGCAAAGTTGAAGTAGTGCTGTTTTCTGTTGAAAAACCAGCAAGTCAAGAAGTGGTAGAAATCTCATTTTGATTAGAAATGAGATTGTTAGTGACAAAAGCAAAATTGCCATTGAAAGAATCATCCTCCTTTTGATGTTCTAATGAAATCATGGCTGTATTTGTATCAATACCTTTCTCTTTATCCTTAGTAAGCTTCTTCCTACATTCCTTTATGTGGTGCCCAAACTTTTTAAAATAATGGCACTTACCCTTCTTTTTGGATCCTTGATCTTGGCCTTCCTTGGATTTTTTATCCTTGGAAGAAGAAGGCTTACCTTTCCACTTGCCCTTGCGTTTGTCTTTGGTGAAGAAGGCTTGATCTTCTTGTTCACCAAAATTAATCCTTGTTTGCTCGGAGGTTTTTGATCATGTAGCACCACAAGGAGAAATTAGTTCCATCCAACCTATCTTCATTGAACAAAGAACCTATAGATTCAGATTCTTTAGCCATTTTTGAAAATTCAGCTAATAGTAAATGACAAAAACATATTCCAGGCCAAAATCTACTAAAAAATCAGCAAGGTCAAAGCTGAATTAATGAGCACTATAGATTGCAATACACCACATGCAATAGCTCATTCACAAGAAGATATAGGTGGCTGTATTCTGCTGAAATAACTACTAACTAATATGCAGGCTTCCAATGAAGCCAAAACCACAACCAAAACTTTTGTGGTAAAATGGTGTGCACTCAATGTGCTAATGGAGTAGATGGTAGGACCTTCTTCTAGGCTCAAAAACAGAAAAATTTCAGCCACAAAAAATGTGTCAAAAACACATTTGTCTTCAAGGTAGATGGGCGCCCTCCTCCAAGAAGAAAATCTGAAATTTGAAGCATGTAATCTGATTTCAATCAAATGAAAACTAGTTGAGCATTGGGCGCCCTACTGTTGGCTCCCAAATGAGTGGAGGTTTCAAGCTTTTCCCTACAATTTCTTGCACAAAAAACAAGGAGCCGAATAGTTCTCTCTCCACAAAAATAAAAAAATTCAGATTTTATGAACCAACAGAGGAGAAATGTGGCTGCCTATTGTGTGCCTATTGGGTGCCCTCTAGCAAGCAATCAATTTTGAAAAATGGCTCTGATACCATGTAGGAATCCAAAATCAAGACTATTCATTAACACAAAGTATTCTCAAAGAGAAGAGAGAGATGGTTAGATGACCCTCTTGTAGAAACTTGTGGACAGCCAATTTGAACAGTAGATTGCTTAACAAAAGTGTGTCTCATACAAATGAATGGCTACATATAAGTAGTCCAAGATGGCTATCTACCTTCATGACTGTTGGCTGTCCAATAACTTGACTAATGGCTATCTAGCTACCGTAAGTTACATAAAATAATTAAGTACCCCAAATAACAAGTTAGGTACTTAATTCACATGTATAGGCCCCTAGTGGACCCACGAGTCCCTACAAATTAGTTTCATACTAACTTGGGCCTAAAATATAAACGACCATGGTTACACAGATCTCGACCTTTTGGGTCATAGTAGCCTATGGCTTCTACATCATTTACATTTATTACTCTAACAATGCCCACCGTTAGATCGTATCCCTATGATGTGCACTGATCATAGCCGTTCAAGGAAAACAAGTTTCCCTCGAAAAGACCATAATTTCAAAAAACTTTCATAAGGGATCATATTTCTAAATTTAACAAGGCAAGGCATTTTTACTGGTTTGGTATCATAAGGGAGAAATCATTTCATGATGTTTCGAAGAGCGTATAAAACGTAATGACCATAAAATAGAGTCCCCAAGAGAGAGAGAGAGAGAGAGAGAGAGAGAGAGAGAGAGAGAGAGAGAGAGAGAGAGAGAGAGAGAGAGAGAGAGAGAGAGAGAGAGAGAGAGAGAGAGAGAGAGAGAGAGAGAGAGAGAGAGAAGATGTGCTATGTTTAGTGAATAGATGCATTGAGTCATAGGATGATTAGCTGATTCATTGATTAACCTACACATTGGTGCGCTATTGATTATTTATACATTGTAGCTATACAATTAAAAAAATGCTCAATATAGATTAAGGCACTACATTTCGCTGTTAGCTATCGCTCTGTGGGGGAATCTAATTTTGTTGGAGATTCTGCGGAAATCATGGGGTCGTGAAAATAGTCGAATCAATAATCAACAAATCAAATTAACAGCTGATAGTCGAATCATTACAAACTTCGACAATTTCTTTCAATAGTAGATTCGACAATTGTCGATTCAAAGATTTTACCAAGACTGTCTAATTAGACAAACACGAAGTACAAAAAAGTGCATACAATCAATAGGAAATCCAATCTTTCATCCCAAGACAACGTATATGAAGTGAAGTATCATTATATAAGAGAAAAATGACACTCAAGAAATGTGGATGTGACTCAGTATAGCACTCAACGACCTAATATATTTAGCAAATCCATGAGCAAAAATAAGTTTGAGCTAAAATTAACATAGAAGCTATGACTACAAAGCTTAAGGGAGAGAGAGATTTTTTAGAGAAACTTAATTTTTGCTTATATCGTGATACTTTGATTTGCTATAGTTTCAAATTAAGTTTGATGTTGATATGCTAGCATGGAGCCATGTTTTTTTAGTGCTATACTAATTTGGTGAATGTTAACCATTGAGGGAGAGAGCTAGAAATACAATGATTAAACGTTTCTTTTATAGTCTTTCTCTCTCTCAACCACGATATTAATGGGCTAGTATCTACTCAAAGCCCAAATCACTATTTAGATCGTAATTAGTACTGAAGGTGCTTATGATCCATGTGTGGAGAGTTGTTGCTGCTTTTCCTTTCTATGATTGTATTGACCGGCAGATTTGTGTGACTTGCCGATTTCAACATAAGTCATGAGTTTTGAGCACTGATATTGTGCAAATCAATGGGAAAGTATTCGACAACCCCGCTAAGTGGCAAGAGGCATGTGTCATCCATATTCATTTTTTTGATGTAATTGTGAGCCACAATAGCAACAAACTTTGCTTGAGCATTTGTAGTTCAAATCCTAATAATAACTAAAAAATGGGTTTTTATGTTGCTGCAAAGATAAATTTAAGTGCTTATTTGAAAAGCAAGATCATGGAAGAAGAGTTGTCTAGGCCTCAGGACGAGGAGCAACAAAAAGTAAGAAAGCCAAGGTCAATGTTGTATGGGAACTACTCAATGCTGGAGAGTCTAAGTGGATGTTAAGCCTTGGCATATCTACAAAAAAAGCATTTAGGTGATGCCAGATCTGCTACAGGTGCTAGTATTATGGGAATTCAGATAGCAACCCAACTACTTCTATTCTTTCCAAGTGTGAATTTGGGTAAACTCCTCTTCAAGGTACAAGGCACATGTCATTAATGGGCCCTCATGGGCCAACACTTGCCATTCCATTCAATGTTTAAATATGAGTCACCCCTTCCACTTGTCATTCCATTCGATGTTTAAACAAGGGTCGGGCCCTCTATAGGGCATGTTGCTATTTTGTTTGTTCTTTGCCCCAAGGTCGAATAGTTGGGTTGTCTCACCACTCCATTGTTGAATACTCCCATTTTAGTGGCTCGATGATCAAGTCCTTTAGACATTCTGATGTTGTTAAGGTCCAATGCTCCACTATGAGGATATTTAGCCTTTTTTGTGTTCACTTTGGGAATTGTCTCTCTTGTGGGGCTGGGAGTCTCCCAACTAGTTTTTGGTCAACTATATTTAACTCAAAATTTTGTTGGTATTGGTCTGCACTTGGATTTTATCTTTGGCTTGTCCCATGCTTTACACAATGTCTCTCAAATCACATGTGGATTAAGGCCCTACTTTGCAACATTCTTTTGCTATATCCACTAAATGTTCTATCTTTTATTTATTGGCTCAATACTTCGGTGTTTTCCACATAAAGCTTGATTGCTAAGATGAAACACGCTTGCTATCTGTTGAAATTTGTAGAGAGATAGAGAATAACTTGTCTGATGAAATCCAAAGAGAGTGAAAATTAATTGTGGCAACCACATACTCATTGGTATACAAAGATAGAGAGAGAAATCGCTGCCAGCCAGTAGCATTTGTGAGTAATAGCAGACATGTGGCATCACTGGGTTGGTTAAGCACAACCCAATTCTGAGCCATAGTAAGGCTTCTAAAATATTTTGAATCTCCACCATAGATATACAAATGCTAAATATGTATTTGTCATCCAACGGTGGGCTGCTTGTTGTACCATCCCGAGCCGCTCTAGTGGCTCGGGGTGCTACAACAGAGAGCCCACCTATGTACGACGGATAGCTACTACACATTTTAAGAGAGATGAACGTGGATTTTTCCCTTGCTGTTGTGTGCGTGATCCTTGTCTCTTGCAAGCATAGTGTGCATGAATAGCGAGGCAGTTCGTGGTCTGTCACATGACATTGAATGATTTTTTATCGTCCCCACCACTATCCTATGATGTCTCGTGCCAACCTGCTCAACAATGACATGCATGTATGTATCCCATAAATTCTCAAGTAATTCTATAAAAGAACTATCTACTCACATAAGAGAGTTATATGGAATACATGATATGCACATCAAATTTACTAGGTGCGAGACCTTTATAAGTGCAAAATTGTGCTCTATCATGAGCGTATCTTATAGCTTAAATGTCATTGATATTTAACCGTTTTTGGGCTCTGTTATGTACCATAATGGCATGCCCTTAAGTGACGGCCTTGCAAGGGGTAGGATGCAGGTTTGTGGTATTATTGACATGTTTGGGTGCCATGCGTCACCATCCTAGGTGGTCATGTGTTGGCGGGACCGTGCTTGATGGGACCCATTATGCTATGCCTATATAGTGCTGGGGCTTCTCTTCAGTCGATCCAGGAGTTGGTGGATGGAGAGCATGTGTAGCTAGGATGTATCTCAAGCCAAGAGATGTATGCTAGGGAGAGCCGATGGCGATGGCTGGTTGTATGGGACGCTAGTTATCACTGGAGGCTTGATTGGGCACGATTGTGTCGATAACTCTAGTGCATGGGGGTGGGTTGGTAGTGACCCTACAGATGTGCGGTTACCGTGCGTCGTCGCTTGTATGGGGTGTGCGTCGGCCTTCAAAGCTACCGGAGATCTATGGGAGTTGTAATAGCTAGTAACAAAGCAACCGATTTCTTTGTTAGGTGCACACGTTCCCTTGTTGCTTTTTTTATTTCTAAGTTTCTTTATGGAATGTGGCTGTAAATTTTTTACCATTAACCTTTGTTTCAAGTTGATTCTTGAAAATGTTAAGTATGGGTTGCTGAAAAAAAAATTAGTTTTAGGTAGTAAATTGGTTTGTATTCTTAGCATGAAATTTCTTTTCCTTTTGAACCATTGATCTATGGTTCTTCTGGAAAGGTTGAGACTTTTAGTTTATTTGAAACTTGAGGTTTAAAAGAAATGCTAGTTTTTTTTAACTTAGAGTTTGTCTATAAATTTAAATCCCCCTCCTTATCACTTTGTTTATTTCAACCTTTTAGTTTTTAGGCTTTTCAAAAAAAAAAAAATGTTTCCTGGCTAGCTCGCACGTACTCCTTGTTGAGAGAGAGAGAGAGAGAGAGAGAGAGAGAGAGAGAGAGAGAGAGAGAGAGAGAGAGAGAGAGAGAGAGAGAGAGAGACTTGTGCCTCCCCCATATTGCTATCTCTCTATACTTTTCATAAGGAGTTAGTTGATGGTGATGGGGAGTTGGTTGATGGTGATGGGAAAGGGAGTGCGTCTCTCCAGCCGACCTCCATTAAAAGGTGACCACAAGTTTTGGTGAAAGCTTAAACTTATGATGAACCTTGCAAAATTCTAAGTTGATTTTTTATAAACAAAGAAAACAAAGGCTAAAATAAAGCTTCCTAAGTTTAAAAAAACTTTATCAAGTTCTTGTCTTCTTGGCACTATGTCACAAGGCCATACCGTTCCTCCTTCCTTCGGTACTTGCAAGCTCCAAGAGGTATTACACATCCCTTGGAGAGGAGAGTGGTACGTAGGAGAGAGACGAGATGAGTGCGGCCAAAACTAAATTGGGTAAAATATAGATCTCCTTCTTGACAGCTCTCATGTATAATTATTTTCTTACAAGATGAGCCCAAAAGAAGAAGATGAAGTAGCTAAGCAATTACAATAGTATTTATATTTGGGACATATTTGTCCCAATAAATGCCCTTGGAGAGCTCATGTGTTATTAACCGACAAAAAAGATGGTGGTTTACGTCTTGGCGTCGATTATAAAAAGCTTAATAAAATGACCATCAAGAACCATTATCCCTTGCCAATGATGGACGATCTAATGGACCGATTGAATGGTGCTAAGTATTTTACCAAATTGGACCTTAGATCAAGGTACCATCAAATTAGAATCCATGAAAGAGATGTTTCCAAAACTGGTTTTCGATCTAGGTATGGCCATTATGAATTTTTAGTTTTAACAATTGGTCTAACTAATGCCCTGGCCACTTTTCAACAAATGATGAACGATATCCTTTGTCCTTATCTGAGAAAATTTCTGGTGGTGTTTTTGGATGACATTCTAATTTATAGTAAGACTCTTCAAGAGCATGAAGCGCATTTGCGTATGGTCTTAGATATTCAGGCAAAGCTCTATGTCAAGGAGTCTAAGTGTGAGTTTTTTCACACAAAACTCAAGTTGGGCATATCATTTTCGATCGAGATTTTGAGATCGATTATGATAAAGTCTAGAAAGTTCGAGATTGGCCTATCTTGAAAACCATAAGGAAAATAAAATCTTTTTTAGGCTTCACAAGATTTTTCCATAAGTTTATTAAAGATTATGCCTTAATTGCATTACTGTAATGATCCTTCTTAAGGGAGTCAAGAAAGCCAAAGAAAAACTTAAAAATAATAATAAAAAGAAAGCCAAAAGACCAAGTAGAATTAGTCCATCTGTTGAATCGACCGATGACTTAAATCAAAGCTTTGAGGCTTTGAAATTATTAGTGTCTACAACCCTTATTTTACACATAGTGGACCCTAGCAAACCTTTTCTGATAAAAGGATGCTAGTTACTATGCGGTGGGTGCAGTTCTTTACCAGGATGATAGACCAGTGACTTTCAAAAGCAAGAAGTTGGACCCAGCTCAAAGTAGATATTCTACTTATGAGAAGGAACTTTTTGTTGTCATCCATGTGTTAAAGATCTGGAGACATTTTTTGTACGGATCCAAATTCATGGTAATGACGGATCATGAGTCCCTCAAGTTTATCTATAATGTCGTGGACCTTAGGAGTCGTAAGACCCATTGGTAAAAATTCATTCAAGAGTTCGATTTTGATATTAAGTACCATAGGTACGTCAAATTGTGTCATTGATGCTTTGAGCCAGATTGGATAGGTTAATCAATTATGTTTTGTTGAGTTCCAATCCGAGTTGTATCTTTCTCTACGAGACCTTTGTCAGACTGATGAATTTTTCCGTTGTATTTGGCAAGAAGTCTTACATAAAGTTCTCCTTTGAAAGATAATCTTAAAAAGCAGGATTTCAAAAAGGCTCACAAAAAAAAGATACTTTCTCGTTATTCCATTGGGAATGGTTTACTTTTTCGTAAACTATGTGCGAGATATTGTGGACATTAGGGCTCAAATGTTGCACGAATGTCACGATACCCAATATAGAGCATCCTGGTATACAAAGAAGACTTGATCTTGTAAAAGAGAATTTTATTGGCAAAAGATGAAAGGTTATGTGGAGGCATATGTTCAAAAGTGTGAGCAATGCCAAGTAAACAAAGCAAAAAGACTTAAAGCAGTTGATATGTTGCATCCATTAGAAATTCCCAACAAGTAATGGAAAAGTATTTTCATGGATTTTGTGATTGGACTTCCCAAGTCTAGAAAGGGTCATGATGCCATTTGGGTAGTAGTTGACAAGCTAACCAAAATGACGCTCAAAATCTAGTTTTCGGATCACCAAAAAATTGATGGGCAAACCGAATGTGTCAACCAGTCTATGAAAGATATATTTCGTGCATATGTTTCCAGACGACAATTGAGAAAGGTAACTCCCAATTGTTGAGTTCGCATACAATAATATGAAGCATTCTGCCACCGGATTTAGTCCCTTGATGCTTTTGTATGACATTTAGCATTGTTTTTCTATCTTTGTTGGACTCAAAGGTCTCAAAGTACAAGTTGCAGTTGATTTCTTGCATAATATGCAAAAAAATTTGCAGGTGGATAACCTTATTTTAGGAGATGATCTAGTGTTATTGGAGGATTTGACTTTTTCTGTACCTCATAAATCTGATAGGATTACGAATACACAATATCATCAATTGAGAAATCGTTTGATTTTTGAATATCTGATTTGTTGGAAAGGTAAGTCAAATAATGAGGACCCTTGAGAGAAGGCGGACAATTTGAAACTTAGATTCCCTATTTTTTTCCATAGAAGAAAGTTTTTATGGGGGAGGAAATATTATGTACCATAATGGTACACTCTTAAGTGACGGCCTGACAAGGGACATGTAGGAGGTCTAGCATTATCGACATGTTTGAGTACCACCAATCACCATCCTAGGTGGTCACGTGTTGTCGACATGACCATGCTTGATGAGACCCACTATGCTATGCCTATTAGTGGTATTTCTAGGATAGGAGATGTATGTTAGGAAGAGCCAATGGTGATGGCTGGTGGTATGGGATGCCAGTTATCATTGGAAGCTTGACTGGACATGACGATGTTGATAACTCTATTGCATGGAGGTAGGTCGATAGTGACCCTACAGATGGGTGGTGATCGTGCATTGTCACTTCCATGAGGTGTGCATCAAAGCTATTAGAGATCTATGATAGTTGTAACAAGCCCTATATAATTTCACATAATATAGAATTCCAAATTTATTTTTCGTGTTTTTAATAAAAATGCTTGCTCAGAGAGAGAGAGAGAGAGAGAGAGAGAGAGAGAGAGAGAGAGAGAGAGAGAGAGAGAGAGAGAGAGAGAGAGAGAGAGAGAGAGAGAGAGAGAGAGAGAGAGAGAGAGAGAGAGAGAGATGTGACAATAACATTAGGTAATGGCCAATTCGTCGACCCATTACCAATCATAATCTAGGTCCCGAACAGCTCGTGGCCTCCGCCACTTGCTGCTCGAGTCTCAAATTTTTGTGGTAATGGCCCTTCCCATGACCGTTACCTAATACGTAATGTCAAGTTCTCAAATTTTCTTTGTATTTTGGAATCACCTCAAGAAGATGTAATGCCAAGTTCTCAATTTTTTTTTGCATTTTGGAGACACCTCAAGAAGCATAATGTTCGTCTAAATTTATAACAAGATTTTTTGTGATCATTCTTGTCATAATTTTCAACTAGACAACCAATAAAAAGTTGACACAACACATGAAAATCATGATAGAATGTGCATGTGGACAATCAATGACGGTTTGCCACATAGCGCACGCACATTTAGTGCATTCCCTCAGTTTTTTTTTTTTAAATGTAAATTTTTTTTTTTTCAAAAAATGGAAGGATAAATTTTTTTTTCAAAAACACAAAAAAACAAGAAAAATAAACTCTCAAAAAAAAATAAAAAATAAAAACAATAAATATTTTTTTATAAAAAGATGCAAAAAAAAAAAAAAAACTTCACAAGTGTCATTATACAAAAAAAAAAGTCCCTATCTTTGGGCCTTCCACCTTGCTGGGTGGGAATTACATGCTTTGTGAATCTTAACTACCTTGCACTGAGAAATTATAAAAGTCTCACATATTTTTGCTCTAGATGCCTTCTCCCAATTATCCAACTACGCATATTTTTTATACGCCCCTCAAGGAGCTTCTTACGTCATTCACTTGTGCATGTGCCTTTTCCTTCTTCAGAGCCTTATATTAGATAATTGCGGTTTGCTAATATTTCTTGCCATACAACAACATATTATGACTAAGCTCATGGAACTTTGGCTTTTAGGAAAATAAGTCTCTGGGGGAGTTGCCTGATTCTTTAGTGCTTACTGGTCTTCAAATGTTGAACTTTAAAAAAACAAGAACTCAAAATTTGTGTGACGTGAACTTTGCAGGCTTTCCCCATCTTAGAGGCATTCATTTTTCAAACGATTACAAAGAACACTTCCCACTATCACTTTTATCCCTATCAGCTTTGCAATTTGTAAGTAGTTAAAATTGTACACACGTCAAAACTAATGCGCCTTAGAGAGCAAGTAGCATTGTAAAGTCGTGTGCTATTATTAGCAAGTCATTTTCAACTCTATTTAAAAAGTCTCTATGCCTGGATGCCACTCAAGATAGCTTCAAAAAATTTCGGGAGGGCGAAGACTTTTTTCGAGGGCCTTGCGCCCTAGTTGGTGGGATGCCCGAGGGCGGGAGCTTAAGGGCCCCCCACCAAGCAAGGCGCAAAGCCGGAGGACAAGAGTTTTCTCTTTCACAAAGCTATCTTGAGTGACATAAACTTTTAGAGATAATTGAATATAACTTTACAATGACAGTTATTATTTCAAGACGCATTAGCCTTGATGTATGTACAATTTGAAAAACCTACACAAAATGCAAAAGCTAATATGAATAAAAGTGATGGTGGGAGGTGTCCCGTGTAAATCTCTATGCCTTCTTCACGTCCTCCTTCGGTAGCAGCAGCAGGTAAACTGTTACCCCTTAATGCTCAGAACAATTAGATCAATATGGGAAAATATGCAGAAGAGAAGAAAACCCACTAAACTGGAGCAAGAAGGATCAAGCGAAAGGTAACAAAGTGATATAATCTGCGCCAGGAAAAAGAATCGTTAGATCAGATGTTAGGCAGGCAGCAAGGCAGAGCAAGGAAAATGGTAGAAGTTGGGCTGCTCACTTGATTCCACAACAAGCCTCCTAAAAATGTTCCTCTGCTGAAGAAGAAATGGAAGTGTTGCAAGTAAGAAATAATGCTTCTTGGTTTCCAAGGGGAGGCTCGAACCTGGGACCAAAGAAACTTTGGATGCCAAGCTAACCAGTTGAGCCAACCCCGTTGGGTAAGTAAGAAATAATGGAGGAGCAAGCAGCAAACAAACAGGGCTTTGGCAAACTGCCCAATAGCGTAGATGAGAGTAGACCACTTTTCTTGGTGATAGAAACATAAAGGCCGTGTGGGGTCATTGCATATACCTTTTTTTTGAAATAAAAAACAGCATTGGAGTTTTAGACATTGACTATGAATGCTTTTTTTTTTTTCTTTTCCAAATTTTTTTAGCAAAAAAATAAGTCCTTAGCTTTGTTACATACAATAGGATGGCTATTTGATGAGAGATGAGTTATCACTTACGAGTTGTTGTCGTCGTAAGTACCTTTAACCATTAAAATGAGTATTATTTATTTGTTTTTTATTCTTTTACAATGCCTTGAGTAAGTGATGTATCAATCACCTTGTATGGACCTATTTACCACGTTTCATGTGGGTTTTTCATTATTTCGGGGAGAAAAAAAAGCTAGCAATTCAACAATGACTTACTTCCTACTTTAGATACTCTATATTGTTCTTGAAAGTACTCAAATTGTGTGGTGTATTCTTTTTTGAAGAAATAAAGAACCATTGAAAAGAAAAGGACAACAAGAGAATCAGCTTCATATTTGACAGAAATGGAGCCCTCCAATTGAGCATGGATTTAGTTTTAGATCAACAACCAATAAAGCTACTAATTAAAGTGTAAATCTCTTTTTGGCATGCATGCAAGCATAAGGATGAGCATGCCATAAAGATGAGCAAAACTTGGGTGAGAATCCAATGATAAATACAGCTTTTTAGAATTGAGAGCATGTAGCATGTTGCCTTAAAAAAAATGTATATAGTAATTGTCTCTTGGGCGGTGAGAATCCAATGATAAATAGAGCTTTTGAGAATTGTGAGCATGTAGCTATCAATCAACTTGCATGTTGCCTTTAAAAAAAGTATATAATAGTTGTCTCTTGGGTGCTTCTAGGACTAGAATCCAATGAGCAAGATGTAAGGCAAGCAACAACCATGCGAGTTGCCAATTGGGTGATATTATGTAGCTATTCTTGGCGTGTTTTACCAATCAAGCCGAGAAGGAGAAAAAAATTCAACAATTGATTTTCTTTGGAAATTTTATTAAAAAAGTGACTAGGAAAATTAGCGGATATTTTGAAACATACAATACGAGTCTTCTTGTTGTTAATTGGACTATTTCTAGGCATGATTCCAATAAGCGAAGTCTATATGTAGTAAGATTGTACTCCATCAAGTCATAGGAGTGGTGGATCTTTCCTTTGTTATAGAATGGAGGGTGCAAACACATTCTTGAATCATCATACACCAAAAGTGAAAAAAAGACTTTAATCTTTTTTTCGTTGAAACTAAAGCCAAATCAAATGCTACAAGTAATATAAAACTTGTTACTGATCATGATATATGCACCACTAACTACATGTCTTGGTAATAACATTGAACCAATGTGTATTCCACAAGCCATTTGATTACCTCAACAATTTTTTGAAAATATATCCACATAAATGATTCAAAACCTAGCTAATCATTACAAACTACATTAGTAAAGGCTTAATTCATAGTAGAATCATAACCATATTTAAGTTGAACAAAATCATACAAGGATCAACAAAATCAAAGAAGTTATACTACAAAAGTTAACGTAGTGTATGTTCTACAGGCTTTGCAACAAATTTCCAAAGTGATGATGTGCTCATGAATACCCTTGAAGTTGTCTTCATAAGAGCAATTGGTAATGTTGTAATTGGTGAAAGCTCATTGTCAATATCCAAGGTTCTTGCATTTAATGTATTGATATCTTGAAAAAATGGGAAGTGGCATAGAGCTTGAATTATACTAGCAAAATAAAATAAATGCATGTTGCTACTTGTAGCTGGTTAGCAACAAAATCATTGTTACAGTGATTGATCCTTCTTTCATCATCACAATTTTTGGAATTTTCCAAGGATTATCCTTATCATTCAAACAAGCATCTTTGTCAACTACACTTGTACATCCTTTGAAACTTTTGAAATTCTAAAGTATTTGAAATTCTCTATCCACAACAAGGACAATAATATCATTGTCCAAAATTATTGTATAGGTTATTGGATGATCATTCTAATTTGTGTGGCCCATATACATTCATAACCAAACAAACCACTTCAAGTTTGATGTACATGCCAAACTTCTATTTGTGATTTTTGTATCTATTAGTTTTCAACATGGTTGACGAGATTTCAACAGTTTCATGAAAAATAGTTCCACTCATGTCATTATGTATCTACATACTATTTTTGCAAAAAGAATGAGCTATTCATAATCTTGGCTAGAGACAAAGCCACAACAAATTCGCTTGTGGGACCTATTGGTGGCACACAATTGTGGACACTACTAAGAGTATATACACCATTATTGCCTAGTCATGAGTAACTTATCAATGAAGAGGCATTATTTAAGAGACATCAACTTCAATTCCCTCACTCATTTGTCGGGCCTATAGACAAGCAACTGCAATTCACATTGTCTAGAAAGAGGCTTGCCTACATAAAAATCATGCGATGTTCATGTGATGAATTTGCACATAGTTTCCAATGAGCTTACTTACAAGTTGTTGGATGTCATAGATGGCTAAAATTTCTCAAAGAAGAAAAGTTGAATGAACGACTTCTACCAAAAGCTATTGATTGGTAGTGCTCTTATGACAAGCCAATTATGTATCATGTTGAGTGGAAAGATTTTGGTAACACAAGATAAGAGCTGGCTAGGTGTCCATGGTGGTTGAAAGGCCATGGAGATGAAAGGCACCCTTGTAACAATGACTTGTTTTCAAAATGGCAAAAAACTCTAATATGTAAATAAATTTTTCCCAAAGCTCCTCCAAAGAGGGATCATAGTCAAAGGAGCTGAGGTTGAAGAGAAAATTGGACTTGAAAGAGAGCCTAGACCAAGCAGTTGAAGATCAATCATCTCATGTGCAAAGCAGGCAAAAAGTAGTCAACAAAGCCATAGTGGACGAAGCACAACGAAGAAGTTGTTGAGCATGACTACAAATATGTGGGCCAACTCCCACAACATTGTTTTCATGTTCTTATGTTGCCTAATTTATTCGCACTCTCCACGGTTGTCTAAGAAACCTATGTAAGATATTCTGCCAAGTCAAATGAATGATCTAACTATCTAGGAATTGTCTAAATATCAAAAGATCGATCCTTATAATTTATCATTTCTTTGATTGGAAAGAACTTTTGTTGTGTCATTGAACATCATTTTTTTTCCAACAACATGGTATCAGAGCCTTGGTTCGAATTATCTATCGAATCCACAATTCTTGCTAGATTGTACTCTCTTATATTCTTTAATCATGTAACATTCAATCTCTAAGATCTAATTGATCAATAAGTTCAATGGTGATGATTTCCACATGTGAAAGTTTTTAGATGAGAATGATTTTGATAAAAGTGGAGCTATGGAGATACGTTAACAGTTTGATAGCAAACTGGCCAAACCAAAATTGTTGACCGCTTGGGAAGCAAATGGCAAAGCCCTACCCATCATATCCTTGAATCTAAAAGATTCGCAAATAGCACATGTAGCTAATTGTTCCCCTGCCAAGAAAGCATGGAACATTCTGACTGGTTTGTATGAAACAAAAGATGTCACGACTCATCTCTTTATGAGAAATAAATTCCTATCCCTTAAAATGAGTGAAGGAACTTCAGTTAGTGATCATCTTAATGATTTCAAACAACTGCTTAATCAGCTAGCTGCAATAGTATCGGATGAAGACGCCAACATGTGACTTTAATTGAGTCTTCCCTCCTCTTACAAAAACTTAGTATTGCATTTGAGCAATGTTCCTAAGCTATCAATCCAGAAGTTGACAACTTGCAAGAAGAAGTAAGAAGAAACAAGATAACCACTTTGAATAACAAGATAGCCACCTTACATTCAAATAAGCAACAATGCAAGAAGAAGAAGAATTCAAAGGACAAAAAGACAGATATTGAGCAACCGATCCGAACCAGCATCAACAACACGGTCGACAACAACAGAAGTCCAAGACCAGACTATTCTTTTTAGCTAGCCTTGCTCTTATGTTCTCTGTTTTGACAAATCCTCATTAGGTGTTTGTCTAGTGGATAGGGTGCATTTCTAGAAGTGGGATACCCTATTTTGAGAAACTTATCTAGAATGTACTAAATGTACGATAGTATTTATGAATGGAGACACTAACATGTTATTATAAAAGTCACTTTACTCATGTCAATATACCATCGTAGTGATTTACCATGTCCTAAGCTATGTAATCTCATGGAAGCTCATACTTTCACATAAGGAAAACCTAAATTAAAGGCCAACTTAATTTTGGTTAGCCATAACATTTATAGCTTATTAGTGGACAACATTGCAAGTTACAATGAGCTTTGCACTCCATATTGTGGTTGTAACTTCTTGTGTAATATGGCACATAATTAGGCTAATGCAATTAAAATCATTGCCATTTAAAAAAAATCAAATGACATAACTAAGTGTTTGCAAATGAGCAAGTGGCTTCAAGCTTTTGTGTAGACCATAAAGGCAAAAGGTGTGGGTACATCATGCATGTAAATGGTTTGTTGTTGTATTTTAGATTTTGAGACATTCATTCCTAATTCCAGTATGATAACTCTTTCAGTAATCTAGCAATTTTAGTGACATGAAAAATGAAAATCATGTCCCGCCATCTCAAAGCAGTCCACAAATGTATACACATTTGTACTAGTGATTTGCATCATCATGCATCATGAATATCAATAAAAGTCAAACAATTAATAAGAAATATAGTTGACCACCTTTTATTGTGGGACTTTGGTATATTTGAAATGACATTCGTACATCTTAACATAAATATGATGTGTTATGGACTTAATGGAATGTGTGTGTGTGTGTGTGTGTGTGTGTGAGAGAGAGAGAGAGAGAGAGAGAGAGAGAGAGATTTTTCCCAAGGTAATGAGAGGTGATCAAATGCCTTCACTACTACATTAGTGAGAAGAGGTGATTTTGATGTGGCATCCTAGTGATACTGAAACTTGAAAACAGAAAACTTTAGAAGACTTGAGTGCGTGGATAGCCCAAACCATTGCTCCAAAAAAATCCCCTTATTATGCTACTTGCATCTAGCCCTGATATGAGAACCTATGTGGCAACTTGGCATCCCAAATACCTTGGTGTTATGCCTAGGATAATACTCGACATAACAAAGGAGACATACAATCTTCAAACATATGTCTAACCACAATGTCTTACACCATCAACTTCAGCATGCATAGCTTGGACCAAATGATATGATATCCCTCCTTACATCATCAGCACCCTCGAGTAGGTGCATGTCAAATGCACAAACACATCTACATTAGCTTTCAAACATTTGTTGTACAACCAATGTACCGAGTTCCTATCACTTGTCTGGTGGTGGGCAGATTCAAATTTGATGAAGGATAGCACTATAGAGCAAAGACAATCAAATGAGAATATGTGTTTCCTGACATAGTTTGCTTTTGTGATGAGGTGGCACTTCCATGTTCCCCGTATCCCATTTCCACTTTTTTATTTCCTGTTTCCCTAGGGAACCACATTTCCCGAGTGGATAGCATTTCGTAAAACTATGAAATGAAGTCACCTTATGGAAGAAAAAAAAAGTTACATTTCATTACATCAACTTGTTTAAAATCTAGTTGGAAAGAAAGCTAGCTAGTTTCTATCACTTGACATCCCAAATGATTTTTTCATATCGTGTCTTCATGTGAACTTGCACAAGGGCTCAAGCAATCGCAACTATGAAAATTTCATCTACAATTTGCTAATGACTCGCCACTCAAAGCCTTTGGTTTAGGATACCGGTTACATAATATTTTTCTGTTACCTACATACTACCAATTCAAGCTTTGAAACCAACACTAATTGTGATCAAAGAAACAGGTAAATTAAGCACCGGTTGGAAAAGCATATGGTGGACAAAGCAGAGTGTGGAGATCATACATTGAAATGGGAAAGTCCTCCCCTAGTGCACATGATATTGATTGCCAGAGCACATTGAGACTCTTGACATTTAATATACAATCAACCTGGGAAATAAGGCTACTTGTGAAAAGGCTAGACTTGACATTCAATTACCACCCATAAGAAATTTAAAATGTTCTTCAGGGTGAAAATTGTAGCTTCCAAAGCAAAATGCAAGGTTTGCTTGATCAATAACAACTCTAGTAATGCATTCAATTTGCTATTTGTGACACGTATATGCTAAGTAGAACAATGCATGTTGTTACCAGTACTTGTTTGATGCTTTCTTTTAATTCTTGCCTCTTTGCAAAACCTTCTTGACATTGAATTTTTCTGTCATCACAACCAAAGTGAGAGAAGCAATTGCTGGTCAGATCCTGGTGTTGCCTCATGAAGCTTCAGATTATTCAAAAGCAAAAAAATCAGTTCATATGTCAAAAGATCAGAAAAGAAAGAGCAAACAACAAATGTGCTCATCCTCCCCTGTAGCATCACTACAAATGTACGGGGATGTTCCTCTAGCATAACATTATTTCTTATTTGGGTTACAACTTGGTAGACAACACTCAGTGCAGAGCAACTTCAGCAATTGACTCCTCATGATCTGACCTTGGATCAAGTTTATATCCTCACCACTTCTGTTCCTGTATGAGCTCAGAGCTAGTTCAGTGATTGACTCTTTATGGCTTGACCTTGGATTGAGTCTATATCCTCGCCCCTTTGCTCAAAAGGACTGCCTTTGAGCACACTACAAGAAAATGCAACGAGTTATCTTAAAGTGACCTGGTAAAAGGGATTTTGAGAGAACCCGCCAGATTCTGGACTACAAAAGTAAAGCAACAAGAATTTGAAGGTGGCTATTCTTGAAAAGACAATTTGCAGGATTTATTGGTTGGAAACCAAGATGTTATACTCCTAAAAGGCAACGTACTGGTGGGCTGTGTAAAGACTCAAACTTTTTAGCTGAAGTTTCTTCTGACATTTTCATCATTTACGGTATCATTTTGTGGTTCTATTCGTGTGCTTTTGACAGTTGGGGGATTCACCTTCGAGCTGCTCTACATACATATATTGTACCCAAAATTGAGAACTATATCTTATATGTACTATGTGCCTTACCACCTTCACTTACAGATGCCTTTGGTAAGTGCTAACAGAAAACCCAAAGATCCATTTCTTACAAGCAGGCTGAATTTGCATCGATAATGGAGGAAGAGGAAACTAAGACTTCTGTAGCAGATATTCTATCTGAAGGAGGGCAAAATCCAGATATTCTATCATTGTCCAGGTAGACGAAATCCAGACAACAGATTGTGTCCTTTTTGCTTTAAAAACTTGCCAAAAAATTAATTGAAAGAGGGTGCTGGAATGCATTCTAGGAGGATTTTTTGGGCCACCTATCTAGGTCAAATTTGCACTCTTTTAAGTGGTTTTCAAGGGGCTTTTGCTGTAAAATTGTTCCGAGCCGTATTGAGCGTTCAACTTTCATCTACAAATGCAAAAAGTCGGATCACAGTTCAGATCCGTTTGAGGCCCTTTTCCATCACTTTTCAAGAGGATTTGGGTCTCTTTTCAAACTCAGCTTGGAGTAAGCTTGTTGCAGAATTTTTTCAAACTACTTAGCCCATAAATTCGAAATTTGAGGCTTGTAGAGGACAAAAATAAAAACATATTTCCTGTATTTTTGAGCAGCCCTGTTTAAAAAGAGACAATTTCAACAAGAATATATGAACAATGAAGATTTGAATTTTCTTTCAATTGTTTGTACATGGCCTAGATAAAACGTCTTTTTTCAATTGTTTCTGTTAGATTTCTTTATTTGGGTAATTGAGAAATTTGACGTGGATTATGTTGATGAACCACAGATGCATCGCGCTCTGGAACGTAGTGTTCTGATCAAGTTCCGGAACATTTCTGGGTCCCTTCGGCATGGGAATTTTTTTTTAAAAGGTTTTCTTTGTGAATTTTCCTAGGTGTCTTAGGGGAAAATTAAAAGCCTATAAATTTCAAAAAAACAATGATAGGTATTAGGTACTAGGAATACTAAATTATACACAGTTGCATTGGAGTCAAGTTTGCTTTGCTACATTTTTAGATCACGCAAGGCATTGAATAACATTGAACAACCCTTGTATATCTACATCGATGTTGCAGCAGATCGCGTTCCGCTGCAACAGCGATCCGGAACGAGCGTTTCGGATTGCTTTTTTTTTTGGTAAATTTTTTTCATAAAACTTAAAAGAAAAACCACTAAATCACCTAAAAAAAACGTTTCTAGTAGTAGAAAAAAATTGACATTGGCTAAACAATTTCACACAACACACTTCTGTTATTTTGAAAAAGAGAATTGAAAAAAATATACATTTACTACAAGTTCCGGGAAACCCTAATGGGATTTCCCAGATCACGTTCCGGAACAAAACTTCCATCTTTGATCTACATTCTATGGTTATGGGACCAATATCCAGTGCAAGAGTCCATGCTTCATATGGAGGGTTCGGGCCGGACGCGGGCATTCCGCGTCCGCGTCCGACGTCTGGACCCGGACGCGTCCGACCCCTGGACGCGGGGTCGGACGCATCCAATTTTTTTTTTTACGTTTTTAATGCTATTTAACACTAACAAAAATTAAAAAAAAAAAGTGGACGCATCCGGACCCCCGGACGCACCCCTAGCGCGTCCGCGCCCGGAAGCGGACGCGCGTTCGGATGCAGGGTCCGCTTTCTTAGATTGGGACACAAAATACCATTAGTACTTTGGTGTTAGGGGTTTTCGGACGGGGAATTGGTCTCTCTAGAAGTCCCTAAAAGGGGAAGCAATCAAGAAATTCATGATTTTATTCAAAGTCCAACAATATGATCCCCTTAATGTAGCAGAATCAACAGGAGAAAACTTTGGTCTTTACACCAGATACATAAGCTCGTTTTTAGTAAAAGGACCCAAAACATTTTCCTTTATATTCTGAGCTTTCTGATGTGACAAAAAATTATTGCTGAGCAACCCACAAATTTCATAATTGAGGGTTATGTACTATCGGCTTGTGAAGTTTGTAATGGTAGAGAAGCAAGTTTCGGCAATCTTGATTGCATCCCCAACACCAATAACATGAGACTACAGAAATTACTACTATTGATAGCTATGATTGTGAAAAAAAAATTGAAACTTTTACAATATATTTAGGTGAAACTCAATGCACCACTAGTGATGACTCTGTATTTGAAAATTTCGTTTTACAAACCTCCATTCATCATAGTGCTCTATTTCAAGATTTTAATAACAATTTTCCACAAAAAATTGCTTCCATCACGATTTGATCAATATAGGTCCTATTGTCATGCATGACAGCTCAAGCGCATGGGGTGTACAAACCCACCAGAAGCATCAGTACCACCACTAGAGACAATAACGACATGGTTTTCATTCCCCGAAGTAAAAAATACTAGTTTTATTATAGTAAAACAAACATACAATTCAGAAATCATTGTATCCCCCATATCCATGGTCAAGGCCTGGTCAACTTGGGGTAACCTAGGAACGTAACATTGACCTTGATTACAATAATGAATGGAATGCTTTTGTTGAAAAGAGGGTGATAGGGGGAATAAATGATAACAAAGTTTTTATAAACAAATTAAGGAAAATCCACTTACAAAATTGGAAAGTCAACACTTTCCTTTTTAAGTAGATAGCTCAGTTACAAGCATATTCTAAATAACTACACAGGTACCCATGCTATTATTTGACATTGGGAACATATGGTTCAAGGACTTGGGCCATGTATTTGACACTATTAGGGACATATATTGATTCTTGGGCTACTGTTCATCCCTAGCTAGTAACTCTTAATCCTGTCACTAATTCAACCCTCCAAATAATGAATAGGCCTATGGGTCTCATTGATTAGGAGTTTGATTGCGAAAACTTCCAGCTTTTCATTGGAAGATAATGCACCAACTAATGATGATTTTGATCACTTTAGTTAAATTTCCTTCCAGCATATGTGCAATTCTATTCTAAATTTTTTGGTATATACTTTCTTGCATTTGTTCTGCATCAGCAAAAGGCTTTGAAAACTCCTGGTGCTCACTGCTCTCTTATCCACAAAGAGTATGAGAGAGAGAGAGAGAGAGAGTCCTTGCTTAATATAGATATTGTTGTAAAAGCTTCCGCTTTGTTCTGCCCTGTACCATCCACAAGCAGTCTTTCTAATTCAGGTCATAGTTGCTTGTAGAGCTTAAGTCCTCTCTTAGCTCTTCAAGAACCAGCAGCTCTTCCATTCTAACCTGCGACTTTGCCTTGGCACAATATCAGAAGCTTTCTTGAAATCAACAAAGCAATAGAAAGCTGGATTTGCCTTTACCTTGTGCATCCATTGATATGGCTCTCATGGTGATGAGGGAATAGCATCTCAGCACTCAGGTGCGTATCCTCTTGGGTCACCATAAGTGAACGGTGCATTTCATTGCGAGATTCAATTGATTCTTGCAAACTAATACAACAAAAAGAGAAATTTTAAGAAGAAAGCAATGATTGTGACCCTTGGGCTCTCAAATACAGGTGGATGATTTTAGGGAAAAATTGTAATTCTATCATGGAATAATCTCTCTAGAATCCATTATGAGGTTCAATTTCAGACTAGGGTTGGAATTAGTCCATGATTGCAGCTGTATTGCTTCTACTAGGATTCAAGAGCTCAGAAGAGGGAATCCTAACCTATATTGAACAAGAAAATCCCAAGAAACATGAAAGGGTCCCTAAAAAGATTCATAAGTGGACCCATCCTACTTACACACCGGACACTTGCTAGGTAGTGTCCAATCAACTGGGTGCTTGAAGGAGGACTAAATGTTGTATTATTAGAGGGAAAACCTCCCTGAAGATGGCTGCATGTGAGAGCTTCATCTGACAAGAAAGCAGTAAAAGGAAGAAAAACTGTTAAAGCTAAGTGACTTCTCGTCAGTTCAAGGCCACCGCCATTGACTTACTAGATAGATCGTTAACTGCCTCCTTATCTACCTTGACTTTGTATTTACTCAATGAGCCTTTACTCCTATAATAAATACATGTAGACGGGGAGCATTAGATTTGCTAACTTATGCCTTCACGATTATGACCCCTCTTGAAACAGTTGAGAGCTACAAAAAAACCCATTTGCTTCTTTATGTTATGATTCAACAAAATTCCTTGTTGGACTTACCCTAAGTCAGCAATAATGATGCTTATGTTGTCCTGTCCATTGCGATCCTACAATGTCCAGTCAGCCTTCATCAGATTTTCAGAACAGGGACTCACATTATCTGATTATCGTATAATTATTTCTTTCAGTTGATTAATGTAGAGCTTTCATATTACAGGAATCAAATGCAGAAACTTATGAATTTATAGGAAAAGTACCAGAGCAGCACCAGCCAATGCCTCACAGGCAAGCTACAGTCCAAACAACAAAATAAAATTTGTCAAAATAACTGTAACAGATCTTTCTGACAATTGTGAACCTCCACAAACCACTATTCAGAACTATAACTTCCTACGTACCTGAACATCACCATGCTGCTTCAATTGGTTCGTTACAAATTTAACTGCTTCAGCACTGGCAAAAGGTTTCAATTTGTCAAAGAACAAACCTTTCATTTCTGATTGACTTCAGATTCATTCAATGCATGCATGCTTTGACCTGAGCAAAGAAAGTTTTGGTTGAAATTTCTAGAAGATCCATTCACCAATAAACTCGTAAGACTATAATAAAAGTAGAAAAGTATACAAATCTGAAAGGAAAACCTCAACATAGCTGAAATACAGCTCACTACAAGCATCAGGGTCTACAACTTTCCCACTTTATGTTTCTTTCCAATGTTTGCGATTGTTTTGTTTGAGAAACTTTTTGTTCATGCTGCATATAAAGCCAAGAATCTCCATAGCATTGGACATAATACAAACAACTTAATGAACAGAGATGGAGTAACCGGTTATGGGTAGTCAAAAAGAAAGATTGTAATCACAAAAATGTACACATTTGCAGACACTCTTTACATTCGAGCGTTTCAGGTGGATTCAATTCAGACAGTTTTCTGTGGCATGTTACATTGAAATATAAAGCAGGTTAGCCTTTCCTCAGTTGAAACTCATGGTCAACGGCGCTACTTAAGGGGATTAAAAAATCCAGCGTATTGAAGATTCAAATATAACAACACTGAAAATCCTGAGAACCCAACAATAAGAAACAGCACTAGAAAGTGGCATGAATGGATTTTATAAATGGGACCTAGTCCGAACTCGGAATAAAACGTTTTGAGCAAATGTAATCAGCCCTAGGGTCATCCTTTATCCTGGAAATTGGAAATAAGAGCAAATAGACATCTAAAATTTAAATGCATCAAGAACAGCTGACACTAGGTTTTATTGAGCAAGTAAAGTGCACTGAAATATTTGAAGGAATGTTGAAATGCTCAAAAAGTTTGGAAAAATCTGTGGAATTCAATGTTTTACCTTTTTATGGTATCCCATAAACCATCAGAAGCTAGTAGAATAAACTCTGTATCTTGATTGATGTTTGCAACATTCACATCAGGAAGAGCTACAATCCAGTCGGCTGCTGTATCCAATCTTTCACACATGGAAGTCATAGTAGTGCGTAACTTAAAAATCATGCACAACCTAGACCTTTTGTTCCTTTTATGAGGTGTAATCCATCTAAAGAAAGCAGATAATAGGAGTGCGATGTCTCTTTTATAAGCTCTCTTTTGGAAAAGCCAATCAGGAGAGAGACTAAATACAAAATCAGGTTAAATGCTGAAAAGCATAAAGTTTTTTTCATCTACCTAGATACAAAGTGGTTCGTCCAGAATCGGTTTTTGACTCCATTATCCAGCATTCTGTAAACAAATGCTCTTTTAGGAAACTTTCAAAAACGAAGGTGACATCTGAATAAGGAAGTAAGATAATCACTAAAGTTTTCTGATGCACAAAGATCATCATGAACCAAATATATTAGTTAGAACGTCACAGATGCCAATAATGAAAAAAGTTCTGCTGTGATCACAGAAAACCAAAGAGGCAGGAGAAACAAAGAATAAAGCTAAACCTCAAGCCAATTATATCATAATAAATTATAGCAATCGAAGTTCCTGCATATGCACTTGACAATCTCAAAGGTACAACAAAATAGAAGAAAAGGTAATAAATACACTCTACAGTTAAATTATTGTGGTTTGAACTTTGTCCCAAGCACTCTGCCAAAATTTGAAAGTGATAAAGGAAAAACATATACTTTCAACCTGTAGTTGATGACTGTATTCTTATGAAATCTAGTTGCCGTACATTTCGTTCTGCATTGGAAATGTACGGAAACTGAATTGACATTCCTCCAAGAAACTGAATGTGAAAGAATAGCAAAACAAACTTCACAACTTTGCTGTGTCAAAGAAACATGAACTTACCATGAGATCATATTCATTTCGTAAAACATGCCTGATCTCACTAAACACATCCAAATGTTTGAGCAAAATAAACATAACGATTTATTTGAAATGGCCATGTTTATGGTTCACAATTTAAATATCCTAAGGCAGTGATTGGAATCATGACTTACTAATCTGCTATCACAATTTTCGAGTCATGAACTTTGGATTGCAATATTGTCACCACAGGCTCAGTATGAATCATTAATCTTCATTATCACCATAGAATTAATGAACCGTTAGCGGTTCACCACGGTTCTGAGAACTGTACGGTTCTTAAAATTTTCTGCCCAGAACCGTGGTGAACCGTACTGATTAATTAATTATTATTTTTTAGTTTCCCCCCCAAAATACAATATGCAAAAACAAAGGCCAAAAAAATCTGTGAAATCTGTGAATTCTGTGAAATCATCTGTGAAATCTGTCAATCATCTGTGAAATCTGTGAATTCTGTGAAACCATCTGTGTCAAATCATCTGTACATCATGTAAAATCTGTATCATCTTTGAACAGTATGAAATCATCTGTGAAATCTGTGAATTTGGTAATTAGTTAATTAATTAATTAATTATTTATTTATTTAATTAAATAGAGGAACCGTACCACGGTTCAAGGAACTGTGGTATGGTTCCTCCCATGATTCCCAGAACCCACAGTTCTCAGAACCGTGGGTTCTATGATTATCACATATCACTGAAGTCCACCAGAAAGGACATTAGTATAGAGGAGTAGCTAGAGTAAGAGATTAAGTTTCTCCCAAGGAAGAACCTTCACTTTTATCGTTATGCTAGACATCAATGAGCTCTTTTGATCGATTAATAAACTTAAAAGCTCCCTCTCTCTCTCTACTAATATTGTCCATCCAAAGCCAAGATAGGTGTTATGTCCATGTCTAGTACTAAGGATTTGGAAAAATCCTTGACATGGGTAGTTGGCACTCCAATTGTCAAGATTATTAGTTGTGCAAGGCTAGATTTGTGATTAATAATTGAGAGGGCCCGGGCACTCCAATTGCGACACGTGGAGCTGTTCAAGGTGTTTGACAGCTATATGCATGGTGAGGGGCATCAATAGCAAATTCAATTGGGGCTAGCAGCATACCATGGTTGCATGGCACATGCAGAGGCACATTTAGGTTTATATCTACCCTACAAAAACTCACCCTCCAGCACTTCCAACTTTCAAATGTTGGTTGCCAGTTTCATCTCCTCATCAACATACACACATCATAGCTCGGAGGTAAAGCTATTGTAGTTTGATCTCTATCTTCTACTTGATTCCCCACACCTTGACAAAAGTTTCAATTATATAAGGAGTCACTCAAGTCGCATCTTGAGGACTTTCTAACCTCTCAAGCATGAAACTTAGGGCAAACAAGGTGTTGGCAAATTGAAGACATGCTCATGAGATTTTGAACAGCTCTGAATTCCAATTAGCTAGCAAAGGGAGAAGATAGGGCATCAAATCTAACAATCCAACCAAAGATTACGATATAATACCACGAAAAAAATTCACAAAAATAAACATTAAATAAAGATTGATGTAAACCAAAACCGCACCAACCATAGATGCATGCAAAGTTGTACACAGCAATCAGCACATGCAAGGCCCATAAAGGCTCATGCACCGCAATGCATACACATGCATGACTAAGTGAATCATCTCTAAGCAACATAAGATAAGGGTAGAGACACCACCATGAAATACTAATCAAGCTAGTAGACAGTTAGGCAATGTTCCATCAAGCATGCAAAGTTACCAACATAAAGGAAGGCCATTCAAAAGCAACAAGACTCATGCCACACTCTCCAACACAATACAATTGTGAACTAGAAATATCTTAGAATCAAGTGAACAAGCATATGTCAAAATAGAACTATATGCAATATCCCATGCAAGGGTCGTAACTAGAACTCACTCTTCACCATAATATAGTTGTGGGAGAGAAATCTCTTTTCCTAGAGCTCAACCTACATGTCATGTATAAAGCAAGTATACGGTAGGGAAACAAGCATTATGAACAATAATCTACATAACAAGATCGACATAATTGGTTAGAAGAGACAAGGATAGGAAGATGTAGGTTGCAATAGCAACTCAATTGCTCCCACACAAGCGGCGATCAGGACACACAATAAAATCATCATCTTCAAGAAGCTTTGATCTTTAAGAGGAGGAAATCTTCATATCAAGCCTTCAGAAGCATACAGATACTAACATGCAACACAAGAGCTTCAAGCTAGAAGAGGAAGGAAGGGAATCCTCTTGCCCTGTCTCCTATGGGCACTACAATAGAAACATCAAGCACTAGAGAAATCCCATATGACTGTCTACTAGCAAGCAGCCATGGTATTGCCAATAAAGTAAGAAGGTTGGCAAGGCTTTGTCATTATGTCTCATGACCAAGGAGATTATTGGCTAAGGACCAAGACTAACCAACAACCTACAAGAGTAATCCTCAAGTAGGTGACTAGTTATGTCAAGGATGGGAAAGATCGACTATGGTAATTAGCATGCAAGTTTCCAACTTGGAAGTAGCTTATGCAAGAGAATAGATGTGAAAATAGGTATGGTGAACAAGAATGTGATAGTTAATGCATTCTCTCAATTCAAGAATCCGATGAGGTTCATAGTTGTGAACTTTGAACTCATTGGTGCAGGAGCGAGATGCTAATTGTCCACATGCCAAGAAGAGAGAACAAGGATTTGTATTTTCCTGGTCAATATTAGAAGGTCATGTTTTCCAAATTTTGAACACAACCATGAACAAGCAATGGAGATAATTGACATGCAACTTCTTAAGCTTAGAAGGCCAAGGATACCCTATTAGGGCATGCCTCAAGCTTATGTAGGACAAAAGTAAACTACCCAAATCAGATATCTGCCTTAGTAAAATTCGCTTATGGCTATAGGAAGTATTTATCAACAAGGAGAATAGCTTTAGGTGCGATGTCCCTATAGGTTTTGAGAACAAAACTTGTTAACGTGGGGAAGTATGTCATGCCCTTAACTAACCATAGTTAATTATACTTGACCATGGAGTAATCCCATGAGTGGTCGAGGGGCCCAACTCAGCAAGTATATTAATTGTGATAATGTGAGGATTGGAGGCCGTATAATGTATTATCATGATTAATTACTGGCTTGGTGAGGCCTGACACCTATGATGGTGGATTTTGCATGGAACTGGCAATGACTCATTGGGTAGTCACACATCCAATTTACCAAGGCCTAGGTGTCAATCTAATATCAGCATTCGAGTCACTGAAAAGATCAATTCCAAAAGTTCAAGTCCACTCAGCCCGAACCTTCAATAATGCTAGGTTTAGTAGAAAAAAACATGTTTCCTTATCAACTTCTTTCTGCAATGCTATTGTGACCCAATTTGTTTATTTGATAGCTTATCTTAATTAGGTAATATGAACCTGAACAACAGGGAACATGGGAAAATCAGTAACTTATTTCATTAACTCAATTTAGTCTTTTTGTTATGGAATGTGTGAGATGACATTAAGGTACCTTGTAGCAAATCTGAGTTTAAACACATCATGGCTGCTACGTTTTAAGACAAGTTTTTTTCTTTGAAACTTTACGCAAATTTTTCGAATATTCTTCTAACCCTCAAAATCTCAGTGCACATACGGATCTGATTGTACTCAAGTTGAATCTAGTGGTACCTATGGTTTACAGCACTCAAAAAGAAAAGCATTAACATATAACAAAAAATTTATGGCTTCAAGAATACCTCAAAGTTGCAAATAAAAGGTGACTACAATGTTAGACTGCCAAGCTTTGATTTGTGTAGCTCACCATATTTCATTCCAAGTACAGCAAGGATAGAAAACTGCAAATCGTCCTTAATGTTTTGAGATTCATCACTTACTCCTTTCTTCGAGTCTTCAAAAGAATATCTCCAAAAGCTCGTGAAACTGAGAGTGAACCACATACTCGCCCATCCCTTACCTAGAAAAGAATCAAGCCCAGAGCATCTCAATAGACATTATGTTTATGGAAAGAGCAAGGGAATAACTATCAGTTCTCCAAGTAAAAGATAATTACCCAGCCACCTGCATCCTTGACCCTTTTAATTTCTGCCAAGGAGGTCTTACTATTACCAAATGGTCTATGATCGGCTGATAACTCCTCAGCTTTTCCTGCACAAGAAAGGACCTGCATATTTTTTGAAGAAACATCATAGTTTGTCTTGCCATATGTACTTTCTGCTTATGTATGATTAAGTTACCATCATCGCAAGATGCCACCTAAATGATTATGCTTTTAGGTTAAGCTGAACTACTTTGTCAAATGTGTTGTCTTTGATTTTTTCAAAGTGTAACCAGAAGATGATTATGCACCCTATGTTGTATGCCTAGCCTTCGTGCATGCATGATCTTGTATGCCTAGCCTTTGTGCATGCATGATCTTGTACTCTTGTGCTCTTTTTATTTGCTCATTCCTAGGAAATTTACTGTATGAACATAGGACTTGTCAAAACTAATAAACGAGTTTGCATAGTTCACTTAAATCTCATTTCTGGTATATTAGATGAGGGCAAGGCCTTGCTGGAAAGTGGTTTGTTGTTTGGCAAAGTTATTGTCATTAGGCTATCAGAAATAACTTGAATGAGCACCTTGCAAAAATAATAATCTTTTGCAGGGAATATTGTCAAACACCACAACGTCAAAAGTATGCACCTATTGCAATTATGAACACTACATATGTAGGGAAAAGGCCCATGAAATGTCCTTTTTGCTACAGATTTTGAGAGCCAGCAACTCATCTTAACTTTTGGACAAGTTATTTCACGTCAAAGTGGTGTGAAATGGGAGGGGGTGGGGGCTAAGAATTTTTCTGAAATTTTTTTGGAAATGTAGATATGAATCGGTTATAACTTATGCAAAAACAAATTGTTTGAACTTCCGTTAACAATGAATACAACAGTAATACTCCCCAAAATTGAACTACCTTCTTCAAAAAAAAAGGGCTCTTGTGGTCATGAAAAGATTAGTTCAACTAGAAGATACACTTAATTAATTTCATGTCAAGGAGAATTGCCTTTACGTTGCTATCTATACATTAACCAGCGTCTACTCTAATAAAAAGTACCGTAACTATATTTTATCATCTAATAAAAAGCCTCGATTTTTTGCAAAAATTCCCATTTCCTTTGACACAAAACTATCATATTAACAAATTATTTTGGAAACTTAATTCATTTTGTTATTTTTCTGATATTTTCTGCTCATATGAAGAAATATTATCAGTCTTTTGACCCTTTGATACACATATTTAATTTTTATGGAGTGGCATTATGAGCACGCCCACTCCATATGCTATGGAACTATGACGCCAAGCATTGTCAATATCTAAAGTACATAATAATTGGTTTCAGAGATCCAAGAGGAAATTTTGGAGGATCCGGAGGTGGTAAATATGTTCAGGACCCTAACAGTCGAAGATTTTACACAATAACCCAACTATCAATTGAGGGGTGGATTCAGACCGGGCCGGGTGCGGGCAATGTCCGGTGCGCGTCCACGTCCACCATCCTCTTCCTTAGGGTGGATTATTGAGGTATAAAGGCAAGGCTTAGTTTACATCACAAGTAGATTTCAAGAATCAGGCTCTGCAAGTGCCAAGTACATGCAACACCTTTGGGAAACATGCACGGTTAAATAAAGCCTACAATGAAATCAAACAAAGCTCGTTTGGACAATGGAAAGGCTTGTGGAGCGATGTGTCAGATCATGTCACCCAATGCCAAGTGAACAAAAATAGCAATCAATGTTAATGGGGTTGCTGTAACAAGTGCCGATATCAAAGAGGTTACACCATATCAACACCGATTTTCTTGCAAGTCTTCTTCTAAGTTCAGGTGATTCGGAATAGCATCTTCGTGATGGTTGATAGGTGCACTAAAGTAATACTTTTCATTCTAACAAAAAAGGAAGGTAGATACACAGTTCATGGAAAAAAATGTCAATCACATGGTTTACCACAGTAGATTGTTTCTGATATGGGATGTAAACCTCACAGCTTTTGGCAATAATTGTTTGCTTGCCTAGGTCCAACATTAAGTCCCAGCACTGCATGTCTTCACCATCAGATGGAAAATCTGAGATGGTAAACAGGTGGTTTGATGAATATCTAAAACATGTATATACTATGGTATATACCAGGACACTCAGAAATCTTTGCAGGTCATTATTTTTGGCAAAGTTTTGTTACAGCTCTACTGGACATTTAGAAGAGTGTATAAGACTAAATTGGACACCTCTTCATTCTTGTATTCATTGATTTCATTCTTTACTATCAAAGATTCACTGATCTTACATAACTTCTTCACATCAAATGTGCATTATGCTCAAGCATGTCTGTCTCTCTCTATTGAGTGTATTTTCTTTCTTTCTTGCCCTCTTTGAATGGGAGTTCAGTGTTTCCTTGTGACTTTCATCTTGAACCAACAATAGATGTCCAAGCTCCAAAAAAAGATGGAGTGTCATAGATATTGAATATGCAAATGTGAATCCATGTCATCAATGGTGAGTTGATCTCATAATGAAGGGAAATCATACGCACCAAACGTGAATCTCCAACATGTGCAACAATGAGACGATCTGCTCTCAAAAACATGACAGTTGCAGTAGAACCTGACTCGTTATCTTCTCTGAGTTCATCCAGCCTGTGTGAAAGAGACAGAAAGAAAAGCCAGAAGTTAGGGTTGCTGTATTAGAGACACGAGCAGGAAGATGTGTGCAAGCCCTTTCAACAGTGTCTGTGCATGATACATCATTCTTAGAAAAAATGTCTGATTGTCCTTTGATCTTAGATGCCATAGTACATGCATCTGAAGCACTCTACACAATAGTAATTTTGACTACATTATTATCATCGCTGGTGAAACTATCCAGAGGTCTACTCATTTCCTTACTCTTGAAAGTCATCACAATGCAGTCAATCCGTAAAAAGTTTTTAAAGGGCATTTGTCTGTCACAAAAACAAAAATATTCGGAATTCTGATCTGTTGTCATACAGCAAGCCGGTAAACTGGCATGCACGAGGCCTTATTGGCTTAGAATTTGGATTCATTGGATGATACATATCATTGTAAGCCATGTTTTTTGTTTCATACAAGATTTTTTTGTTGCTCAGCACTTCTGTTAATAACTGTAGGTAAGAAGAACTTGGTCACGTTGCAAACCAGGACAACAGTCGACGATCTGTCTGCAAGAAGGCAGCAGAGAGAGCATCTTTAATCACACCAACGTCATTAGATTCCAGCAAAAGGCCACCTTGCAATGCGGCCATGCATTCCTTGTAAAGCTCATTTCTGAGAATGCCCCAGCAAATCTTTAGACGATCAAGCAAGAATTGTGCACTCAGCTGTTATGCCCACTTTAGAACAAAAGCAAATCAATGAAGAATTATTCAAATAATAACTAAGACGAATTCAGTTGCACACAAACTTCATCACGGAATAATAACCTTTAGAAAAATATTTTGCGATTACCAAAAATTTGTCAGCAATTAAGAAATCGATCAAATGACCACTGTTTTGGATGCCAGCAAATCTATATCACACCTGCTTCGCATCAAATTTCAGCATTCGACACTGGAAATCAAGTAAAGACGAAACCTTAGAAATTTGACAGACGAAAATCCGGCATGTCCATCAAAAACAGCTGCATACGTGAAGCCATAAGGACAAGGACCCTCCACCACAATTTCATCCTCCATTTCCGTTCTAGGACCCTGCACAGCCAGCTGCCCCCACGTTATCCTGCTACAAGGAATGGAATCGCCAGCATCCTGAATTTGATCCTGAGATGGGCTTGCTGGAAGCTTAGACAAACTTAGATTTGCATGGGCTACAACTATTACATCAGTACATAGAGCTCTATTGATAAGAGCAGTTTTGGGGATGGTAACCAGAGAAGAAAGCGCACTGCCGAAGAATTTTGGATGGCTTTTGGGCAAGTGCTTAGTGTTGGTTCCTACCAAGTTTACCACGGCTGGCCTTGCCAAGCCAGCCATCTCTCACCCTCTCTCACAACTGCTGCAGCTTAATTTTGCAGCAGGAATGACAGATCATTCATTCATCTCCATTTATGGAATTTGTCTGCACTTTCAGCAAAAGACATGCCCTGCCTGCTTCTTCCATTTCATCTACAACCTCCGCCTTTTGCCACTGATTTTTCTGTCTGGATTGATTTCCAACCCCCGTCTCTGCTACTCCTCCTCCCTATTTCTCTTCTTCTACTCCTGCCTATTTCTCTTCTCCATTGCTATGGCTCTAGATAGCTAGAGCAAGTTTGTGTGAGTAATAATAATAATAAGAGATGGAGGTGGAGATTTGTGGTATCCACACATTACAAGGATGGCTATAACTAGTGTGCATGCCACCCTTAGCAAGGCCTAATAAACCATTACCCTATAGGGGAGGGGAGGGCCCCTCCGAATGGGGCCTTCCCACCGCCATTTTGGAAATTTTGAGAACCTCTTTGGCATGGGGAGAGAGAGAGAGAGAGAGAGAGATTTCTCATTCAATGTGTGAGGAGAGGATGTGAAAATGGTGATGGTGTTTACGAAGGAGTAAAACAATGACAATGGCCACACTACATTGCATATAGTAGTTCCAGTTCCTGATACCCGTGCAAATTCAAGGAAAATTTACTATGAATCTGTCAGGGCCAAGGGAGTGTGTCATCATCCTCATCATCTCACGAGGAGGATACTGCTGTTTTTAACTGTGCAAGATCTAGTTGCAGCAATCAATGGCTCATGTAATGAGACTTTCATTCAGGTATGCACTCCTCGTTGGGAATGAAAATTTTGCTAAAACATTAATCAATGCTTATTGAGGAAGGGGTACTCTAAAATCAAAGGATGATGCACCACAACGAAACAAGCATGACACCACACATAGAGAGCAACTACGCTCCATCATCAAACAACTGCCAACATCTTACTACAAAAGTTTCCACATTTAGAGAATCACATGAAAATTTTAAATGTGTTCTTGAAAGAGTTGAGAGTACAATACTGTAATTATATTGCCAACTGGCATTATGTGTTTTTTAAATTATAATAATTATCAACATTTTTTGCTAATATGTTCCCACTGTTTTGAAAAAAGTTTAGTCAACCAATTCGCACTCAACACGGAGACGGTATACACACCACCAGTCAGTATTTGCAAGACATGCGTCATGCCACATCAACATGTTTGAACACATGTTGCGCGACACATGTCCACCAGTAGAGAGTATGGCCCACATGTGGCCATGCATTGTTTTTCTTAAACCAAAAATGACACGTGTGTAGCAGAGGGTCTCTCTCTCTCTCTCTCTCTCTCTCTCTCTCTCTCTCTCTCTCTCTCTCTCTCTCTCTCTCTCTCTCTCTCTCTCTCTCTCTCTCTCTCTCTCTCTCTCTCACCCCCGGCCTCCCTCGCAGCTGCAGCTGCACTCTTGCCTCTGCTCGCTACTGTTGCTGCTCGCTGCCTCTCCTCCCTTCTCTCCTGCCTGCTTTGGTATCCCCGGCCTACCTCCTCCTCCTGCTACCTCTGCTACGCTCTCTCTCTCTCTCTCTCTCTCTCTCTCTCTCTCTCTCTCTCTCTCTATATATATATATATATATATATATATATATATATATATATATATATATATATCACATTTGCATAACAGCATTCCAAAACACATTTCAAGAGACTGTCCCAAAATCTTTGGAACACACACTGTTTTTCTTGGCAATATGGGAATCAAAATGCAAGGATTTTTGTGGGGAATTTGATGAGAATTTTTTGAAATTTTTTAAAGCACTACAAAATTCTATTCTTGCTAGATACTATTAATTGTGGCCAATGAAATTGTTGGAAAGCCATTGATATTGCCCTAGCTTACTATTCATATTGCTAGATACTATGCACATTATTGTACAATAGCCAATGAAATTGTTGGAAAGCCATTGATATTGCCCTAGTTTACTATTCATATTGCTAGATACTATGCACATTGTACAATTGCTAGTGAAACCAGCATCCATGAGGCTTGACGTTTATCACACTATATAGATGCCCCAAAAAGTTAGTAAAATTGCCAATGTTTGGGAAAGCTAGTGTTCGAGACAGTCGGCAAGGTATAGAAATGGAATTGGCATCTCTTTTTGTTTTTATTGTTTTTATTGGTTATTATTATTTCTACAGTTGCAAAAAAAATTAAACTCAAAACAATATTGAGCTTAAAAAACAATTTTCAATAAGTAATTTCTATTTATTTACTTATACACAGATACAAAAAAAGTATATATATATATATATATATATATATATATATATTAGAGAGAGAATGTATGAGGTGCCGTAAAAAATGTTACGGTTTGCCGACAAAAAATTTCACCCATTTGTAAAAGGAAAAACTAAAGAGATTTTCAAATAATGGTAAAAAAACACAGCCTCCAAAAATATATAAACACTTTTTTTGGGTAAGTGCCCATTGCCCGTGATCATATATCTAAACTTACTTACACTTTTGTATGCATGTGGCTTTTGTACCACATCAAAAGAGGCTTGGGATTCACTAAAGAACATTTATGAATCCAACAACACTTCAAGAGTGCTTATGCTAAGAAACTTGTTCTTGCAAAGCATGAGGGGAAGTGGAGAAAATGGACAAGAGTATGTCCTAAGGATAAAATCCTTGAACAAAGAATTGGGATCTACAGGAGAGAAGATCCAAGATAATGAACTAGTACAAGTAACTTTGAATGGATTAGGAGATGAGTTCTCTAATCTAGTTCAATCTTTTGCTATTCAAGACCAACTTCCAGCAATTGAAAAATTGCATAATGTTCTTGTGGCTGAAGAGAGTAGGATTCTACACCTCAAAACAAGAATGGGGTCCTTATCACTACATAATGGTGATGAGAAAGCAAACTTCACATCTAAAGGCAAGAAGAAGTCTCATCCTTTCAAGAAGATCCAAGGCAAGGAGGCCGAGGCAAAGGATGGAGCATCTACCTCCAAAGGAAAGCAAAAGAACAAAGCAAAGTTGAAGTGTTTCTTTTGTGGAAAGAAAGGACACTTTGCTTCCGAAAGCTATAAGAAGAAAAATGCACAAGGGAATGAAAATCAAGGCAATCTTGCACAAGGGGAGGAGGAAGAGGATGGCTTCAACACATCCTTGATGATAGCATCTACACCAACATCAAGCCAAGAGACATGGTGGATTGATAGTGGGGCTAGTTCCCACATGTCATTCAACAAGCATTATTTCTCTTATCTACTTTCTTGTAATGATTCTAAGAAATCAATCTACACTGCTAGTGATCAAGAATGCAAGATAGATGGCATAGGATCTATTCCATTATGCTTAGGATCATCTAAAAGGATAGATCTTGATAATGTTTTGTATGTTCCATCCATTACAAAAAACTTGCTTAGTGTTGGTCAATTAATGGACAATGGACTAGATGTACATTTCAAGAATGGAGTGTGTTCCATCTTGAAAAATAATAAGTGCATAGCTAGTGGCATTAAGCAAGGAAGGCTTTTCAAGTTGGATGTTAATGTGGCTATTGAAAGTGTGAATATGGTTATGGAGGAGTTGACTCAAGATACCAAGTTAAGAAACATAGTTTAAACACCCAACCAGATCAATCACCACAAGTGCCACACACCCATCGCTCTCCGAACCGCATTAGTACCACTGAGCAATGCAAACTTCTCCAAAGGAATTAATACAAATTGTTGACATATTTTAAAATCAATTTTTGATAGAGTTTTGGTTGACTGAGAGAACATTCTAAATCATTATTCATGTTCATACATTCTGAATAAGTGTGTGGTCCAATCCATAGAATATCGATGCTATATAATCCTCATTCTGAAAGTCTGGTGAATGCCTTGATTGAGTTTCTTTGAGCATATTAATATTCTCAATTTGATAATCCATAGCTACTTGTTCATTGACCAGATTAAGGCATTGATGACAGCTGCTTCATTAGGAAATTGTCTATGCTGTATCGATAGAGTGATATTTTTTTGTTCACTTTCCCAAGCTGCTCTGACATGGAGTACTTCATTAGATTCTTCAAATCCAGCACAAAAAAGTGGCTCCTGATGGACTTCTAGTTCAACTTGAGTTAACTTTTGCGCTAATACTTCTTTTGCTTTTGGCACCAACTTCAGGAACTCTCCCAATGAAATATTGATCTTACTAGACAAAATATCCATGAGTACTTTTGTTTGTGGTGCTTTTGGTTCAATCATCTTGAAGGGTTCTTCATGATGATGCAATTGAACATTCATATTTGTATGTGAATTTTTCGGTAACTGCAATGGTGAAGAACGAACTTTGGATGTTGCTCTAGTAGCTTCAAGCTCCTCTTCTTCTTGCAGATTTTTAATCCACTGCCTCATATCCTGATATCTTCTTTTTTTTGCATGAAGATTTGGATAGACTCCAAATGCTGTTGGTATATCAATTAATGGTATAGAATCAATAGGTACTGGATCTGCTACCGGTTCTTTCTGCTTCTGTGCTCTGGTGACCACCATCAAGGGTACAATTGGTTATTCTGAGCTACTAGTCTTTGTTTGATTGTTATCAAATTTACAAGAGCTATGGCCGGTGGTGGCTTTGGTTTTGCTGGACACTCCTTATAGCAATGCCCATAACCACAGTCACGACAAAATGGTACAAATTTTTCTTTATTTGGACATTCTGCAACTCTGTGATTTTCTCCACATGCTTGTTGTTGCACGACAGCATAAAAAGCATATTGTTTTGAAGATCCACCTTCTTGATCATTACCATAGTTCCATCATTAGAGGAGTTACAAACATCAAAAGGGCCGTCTAAGAAATGCCACGTAGGACAAAAAAAAAGGCCGGATTTTAAAACTCCGATGGATTTTCAGGTCCAGTTTAGCTTAACCTTACTAGTAATGTGTAGTTAACATGACACGATTATGACGTATGCAACTGCGACTTCAAGAACCTATGACGCCAATTAACTAACTTTTTCAAATTTGAAAATGAGATTGTGTCCCTCGTTTTAACTAGCGAGAGAATAAACATAGAATCTCATGTACGTCATGGATGAATAATAGTGTCTATTTTCTTTTTGGTCTGTCATCTGATGTTTGCGGAGATGTCTCAGTTTCATCTACACATTGTTCTCCCTGCCGAGAATGCTCCGATAGCTAAAAGAGGAGTAGTGAAAGAATCCACAGTTTCTCCACTTGATATGATCGCTCACAGAATCAACCAAAGAAAGAATTACGATTTGTGGATTGACGGAAGTTTGTATCCATTGGATCGATGCAAGCTCCACAATTCCAATCCATCACACAATTAATAAAGTTTTTGTGTGACAGAGAAGACAGTTTATTGGGTTATTGTGAAAGATTGACGACTTATGGTGTTGCAAACTCGGTTCAGAAAATACAGAGTTTAGAATGTATGTTAAATGGTTTGCTTGCTGACTATAGAGAAAAAGTGACCGCATTATTACAAACAAAAGAAGATAATGCACGTATACATAATATTATGTTAAATTTGAATGCAAGTAATGATCAATTCCAACAAGTTGTTCAGACATTACGTATATCAAATGACCAGTTAAAAGAATAAACTCGCATACTAGATAAGAAATAAAAAAGAAACAAGCGAAAAAGAATTCTGAAGGACATTGATGAGCTTCACTAAATGGAGGCCAACGGAGAAAAAGGATTCAAGCATTCAAATAAGGATTTGATTTCAATCAGTTTTATTTTAGTTTTGTGAAGTAGCATGACATTTATTATGTGTCCTATTTGGGTTTCTTGATTTTCATATGCAGATCAGCATTGGTTGCAACTGAGCATCTGAAGGACAATGACCTGATCGGAAAATCACTAAGTTCGGTATTGAAAACCAAGTCCACAAAGTCTTTATTGGACAATAATCGGTATTCTCGAATCAAGTCCAAGGTCACTGAGGATTTGATGAACGAGATCGGTAAGGTAATCGACCGAACGTTAATTCAGGGAGCATGTGATCTCTCAGGTATTAGCAGGGAGGCATATGCCAGTATATTTAAAATTATTAAAGAGGCTTTTGGACAATTGCATGTTAGAAAATTTCCCATTCCTCGCCCTTTTCAGATAAGATTGGAGAGAGATGTATTGAATAAGGGTATGCAAAATGTTATTGGAATCCCTTTTCACATCAATGAGATTTACAATTCAAAGTCTGGCAATTTGTCATATAATTCTACCAACAACTTATTTGTGAATTTGAATCATTTATTGAGATTTATAGTGAAATTCTATAATATTACAAGTGTTAGTATGAGCAAACTTATTCTGGTGGTCAAGCTAGATGAATCGGAAGTTATAAAAGGACAAAAGTTGGAAAGAGTAAGTATTACTCTCATGAATGGAACATTGAGCAATGCAACAAACTCAAGGGATCTCAACTTCAGTGTGCAATCAGAAAACAACATATGGTGGCTAGCATGTTTTCAGGTAAAAAATGGCTGTTATGCATGTGCAATTTCTTTTGGTAATTGTCTTGAATACATAAAAACTTGTGATTCCATATGTTGAACAGATTATCAAGGAGGATCACGATGTTCTTTCCTGGATTTTTAGCAGAACAAGTTATCCATATATCATAAAAAATCATATGAATGGCAAAGTACTTAGTGTTCCTGAAAGAGGTGAATTTTTGGTGGAATGGCATTTAGCTGGAGACTTGAAGTCATTGAAATGTATTTTCAATGTATCTCATGGAGCAAATTCAAAACATCCATGTCTATATTGTATGAAATCATCAAATGACATTTCAAGGAACACAAGAGTTTCAAGAGATATTGAAGATCCCAACTGGAAACCAGTACTACCAATCCCTTTACAAAATGTGCATATTTGCACACTTCATGCAGAGGTGAGGATCATAGAGAAATTAATATATCTTCATATCTTGTTTGCATGGATACTAAGCCAGAGTTAGCATTAAAACAAGCAATCGCTCGATTAGAGGAAGTGTTGTCAAAAGCAGGCCTTCATAAAGGCCATGTTAAAATACAAAAAGATGAAAAGCTTTCGGGAAAAACAGGAAACGTACCCAATAAACCTAGCATACTAGGAGTGAAAGCTCGTCGATTTTTATCAAATCATTCTAAAGAGTCGTCTAAGATCCAATATTCGATTTGGAAAGATGTTATTTCTGCGACAGAAGACTTTGAAGATAAAGGAACAACAAGGGTAAAGAAGGTTGAAGTTTGGAAAAAGCTTGATAATATGATTGAAGTGCTTAGAAAAGACACAATTTCATATGCAGATGCACTCCTATTGGAGAAAACAGCAATAGAGTTTGTAGATGCAGTTCGGGTGGCTTGGGGCTCAGATCACATCACCCACTACATGGTAAGATACATTTGAATAGTGTCTTACAATTTTATAATTTTAGTATAACTTGCTTGATAGATTCTAACCAATGCATAAATCTTTGATATTGCAGCACATACTAAGGCATCATGCATCATTTTTTGCAAAAAAGTATGGTAGTTTGAGTATATGGTCTTCACAAGGAATGGAGAAATCACATTGGCAGGCAAGAGTAGCATTTTATCGAAATACACAACATGGTGGAACATCCTCAAAAAATAGTTACATCATTAAGCTATTTCAATGGTTTTATAGACGAGCTCAAGTTCGATACACAACAAGATCAACTGAATATCAAAAATTCAAAAAAGCATGTAGATTTATAAGCCAAAATTAGATTGATGGCATTCAATAAAGATCAAACATGTGTGATAAAAAATTCTCAAATTTCACATACATTAAATGAAAAAGAGTACAATCATTTTTTTTCATTGTCTCTAAGGACAATTTTTGTTGTGTGGTCACGAAGGAACTTTTTCCTATCATACAATCCAAAAATTGAGTGGATCGCCTTTTGCGTAAATCTATATATCCTGATAGAATTGCCAGAGCAGAGGATCTCATAGGAACATTTTCTGGCACATAATTAAACACTTTAAGAGCAACATCTCTTTTGACAAAAATGATTCTATATGTATTTTTTGGGTATTTATGCCCTTGGGCAAAATAAGATAGAGCCTTGATGGCCATGATTAAAGTTCCCGCATTCACAAAAAACCTTTCATGAAGAACACAAATTTCGTTATTTAAAAAATGTTTCAAATAATGAGCCAACGAGCCATCCTTCTGTCTCTCGCCTTGTCTCTCTCTCAATCCTCCATGCTTGCTAGCAAAGACATCAACTTCAACGATATCCTACAACACATAATCAAGTGTTAGTCAAACTAGCAGATCAATCATCACATTAGAAGAGTTTTGAGTTCCAAAAAGACCCTTTAAGAATTCGTGCAAGATGCCTTTTTTATTATTGAAATATTATAACACTAATAATTTTGACTTGCCATAACTTTTTAATCGTAGCTCAAAAGTATGTCATCTAACATATCATTGGAAAGCCCTTGTCAAGCGCTTTCCAATGCACCAAACTTCGCTAAATTCGGACTTACCACTAAAAAGTTATGCCATTTTTAGTATGGAATCAAAATGTGGACTCAAAAAGTTACGTTACGTAGATTTCAAATTTGAGTGTTTTGATTGGTCCATTTGTAAGAAAAATTTGAGAAAAAAATATAGAAAGAATCTTTACAAACTTTTTTGGATTTAGAACTCCTCTAATAATTACACGTTAAATAATAAATGATTTTCGAGAGAAGGTGTACTTACCAAATCCTCCTCGTCAGCTTGGATCATACCAGCAGCATCTAAATTGTGACCAGCAATAATGGTGGATTGCTGGTCAGCTGGAATAGTATATGTGGGAGGTGGCGGATACTTTTTCTGAAAAGCCAAAAACTCCTCATCACTGGGCATATTAGCCTCATATGCCTTGCTCTTAGATAGCATCCTTTGAAGGGCATATGTGCCACTTCCCCATTCTACCTGGTCCTCATAGTCGATGCCATCTATGAGGTCGTCATCATCAAAGTCAATAAAATCTTTAAATTCAAAAATCATCCTTGACATAAGAGATAATATCTCATCTTCTCTGAGATCCATTACGTCTCCGATGTCGCTAATGGATAAGAATGCAACATCATCCATATGGTACACAGGGAAGTCCATCAGGATTCTGCTCTGAGAGATAGACAGAGAACGAGCCTTGGCAGAATCATATTGTTCTGCTTGCCTGGCCTCCTCTACACCTCCTAAAATCTCATCAATAATGGAAACCTCTGAAGCCACACGAGTGGTAGGGGCAGGCAAACCAATCATGGATGACCCAGAAGATTCTACCTTGTCAAGGATAAGAGCAGATAAGAAAAACACGAAGGCCATACCCTCCTGAACGAAGCGACATACTTGATTGTGTTCCTCACAGGGTATGACACATTTAAACATATCGATAAGTTTGATAAACTTACAATCATGCCTTTGCTTGGCACTTGGCTGAGCATGAGCCAAATCTGTGAAATGCACAAATCTAAGGCCGTCCATCAGAAGGGTACCCTGTTGCAAGCACTCATAAAAATCCTTGTACAATTTAGAAAAAATTTTCTTGTGCTCAATAACAAATCCCTCTATGTGAAACTGAAAATCAAAATAGGACAAAAAATGGGCCTATTTGTCGCTAACCTCAACATCAACTAGGAAAGAACTAAGAGCTTTATCATAGATCAAACTAGCAGATGAGGAGGCCATATCGATATGATGCGCCAGTTAGCAAGGGGACATAAACGAGGTAAGCGCGGGTGCGTGATGGTGATATGCATTGTACGCGAATCCGAATATCGGAACCACGCGCCAGGGAATCAGTGCAACTATGAATGTCTTTGCTGGGCGCGTGGTAGCGATATTGTACAAACAGATTTGGAGCGGGCCGGTTAATTGGACTCAATATGCGAAACTGAATTATAGAAACGACACTCATATATATAGTCTAATACAGAGCATCTGATCCGTACACGTGTCTCAGTAACGTGCGGTCAAAATTGCCACACGTGTGGAAACGATGCCGAAATCATTCTGAATGACACGTGTACACTTCGGATCCTGACACACGTCCTCGCACATGCATGCCAACTATACTATTGTATGCCCCAGTCGTCTTTTGAAGCGTGTGTGGTCCATATGTCACCACGTGTCCTCGCACGTGCATGCCAGCCGTCTGATCATACGAACCACTGATATCTTGACACGTGAAGAATGTGTGTGACCACACGTGCGGGGAGTGGAGGTGTCACATCGAACGTGTGAATATGATGGGACATTCTACAGGTATAAAAGGACGTTTTCGGGTCTTATTTCAGTTTCTTAATTCTTCGTTCTCTGGCTCTCCTTAGTTTCCTTCTTTCACTTTCGCTCCCCGTTAGACGCATATCGCTACCACGCGCCAAAGGACCCACATACCAGTACAGCTAGCCCGCCCGCGCGTCGTGGCAATACGTCATCGCTCATATCACCATCACGCGCCTCCCCTGTCGAATACCTGCTTTCCCTGCTCGTTGGCGCGTCATATCGATACCCTACCTTGCAATGGCCCGTACCAAGCAGACAACCCGCTTTACCACATTTGCCCCGCCTCCTCGCCCTCCTCTACAAAGGGCAGTGGGCACTGGTACGAGAGTAGGTCGGCCCAGAAGACCATGGTTAAGGGATATCAGGAGACTTCAGAGGACCACAAATCTTCTGATTTCCCGTGCTCCTTTCTACAGGTCTGTGAGACTGGTAACAAGGTCCCTCTCACCTGACGTTCGCTGGAACATAACAGCCCTGGAAGCCCTCCATACTGCCTATGAGGACTTCCAAGTCAAATTCTTTGAGGACTCCACGCTTTGTACAGTGCACGCTAAGAGGGTTACCCTCATGCCTCAGGACATGCATCTTGTCATGAGGCTGAGGAGTACATACGATCAAGTCTTTAAGAGTGGCTTCACTTCTAGGCCACCACCTACAGAGAGAGGTCTTGTTCCTTAACGAAGAAGGAAGCAGACCAAGCCCATCAGGCCTGCCAAGCAAAGGGTGGTACTCAACGAGTCACCATCCCCCTCTCACATCTCTCGTCCTTTGGTTGGACCATCACACCAAACATTTTATGTGTTGATTTATGATAATTTGTTACTCCCTTTTCTAGAATGGCTAAAATCCTCCCAACAAAGGCATTTCACATGCTTTATGAGGCCTGACACTTAGCAAGGGTACGTTGTAGTTAGAAATGATAATGAAAGCTTAAATGGCACCTAACATTCATCAAGAGTATACAATTAATAATAAGAGTTTAAATGACTCGCAACTTTGACTTGAGAAAAATAACTTAAATGACATGCCTTCTAACCAAGAGTACATTGTGGTTAGAACTAATAATAAGAGATCAAACAACATGTCATTTAGGGATGATAACTTAGCATGCCACCCAACCATGGTATTTTGTGTTCCGCTTGAGTCCTAACAATAAGGAAGGGTAGAGTGTAGTTAGAACCAACAATAAGAGTCTGAATGATATGCAAACCCAACATGATAATTTTGCATGCCACTTGAGGCCTAACAATTAACAAGAATAGACTTGGTTAGCACCAATAACAAAAATTCAAAACTACTGCAAGTTTGACATGACAAGCAGATATTAAATGGCATGGCTCCCACAACAAACAATTAGCAAGAGTAGATTGTATTGGAAACTAGTACTAAATTATATATTATGAATACATAAAATATTAAAATTAATATTATGATACTACTTAGATAAATTACTAGAGAAATGTCAATGATGTATACCTCCTATATCATAAGCTACTTTAAAGATATAATGGTGAGTGTGCACTCTATTGTGATTTGCATGGCTTTTTACACTTTCGATGGGCCTTTGCCAATAAATATGATCGACTTGACTAGGATCATTTATACTACTTGCATATGTGCCTTTCTTTGGCTCTTACTAAAGGTGCTTTAGTGGAGACCCATCCCACATGAATCAAGGGTCTTTCTAGGTCAAGACCTAGAGTGTAAAAAGTTCTTTGGTCTAGCGTTGTTTTGGAGGAGTCCAAGTGAGTATAAAAGTACTCCCCGCTCTCCTAGGAGGAGGGTGCTAATGCTGAGTGCTTAACAATACTCAACGCATAGGCTTTTAATGTCAAGTACAAGAAATGCTCATCCAAGGACGCACATTAAGTAAGACAAGGGCACTATAATCTAATGAGTAGGCTGTTGATGCCAATTAAAAGAAATGCTCATCCAAAGAAGCACATTAAGTGACACAATGGCACTCGAGTATAATGAAAAGAAATGCTCATGCAAGGAAGTACATTAAGTGAGACAATGGCATTATGATCTAATGTGCACCTCTGGGCATTTTTTTTGCAAACCAAATGCCTTTGCAATATTCATGCTGATCCCTGCTAAGCACGATGAATGGATCACCGAAGGCGTCGTGGTTGGGCAGTGGGAGTGGGCTGGAGCAGATGGGCTGTGTCTGGGGCTGGGCGTAGTCAGCCCGGTTGCTCACAGCATCATGTGAGTGACGGGAGCCAAGGGATGGTGACACTATCTGTGGGAGCAGCAGTTCACTCTGGAGCTTGGACAATTGACCTCGGCTCTCATTTCTTGTTTCTTCCCCAATCCCACCCGCCCTCACACATGATCTAATCAGCCTTGGTGATACTATGTGTGGGAGCAGCAGTTCACTCTGGAGCTCGGACAAGTGACCTCGGCTCTCATTTCTTGTTTCTTCCCCAATCGCACCCGCCCTCACACATGATCTATCGAGCCCTTGCATCAGTGCAACAATTGCGCAAAAAACAATTACTTAGTCGAAGTTGGCAATTTGAGTCAGCGGTTGTGCTCAATCTTCCAACGACCATTCCAGGCAAACACGTATATTCGGCTTCAGATGTCGTGGCAACAATGACAACCATTTGGAAGCCCTGTTTACAGTACATAACGATCCACCAAAAGCTTTGGAATACTCTCGCCAGTCTGAGCCAAAGCACAAGCAACATATTTCGTGAGCACCCAAAATTTTCTGGACTATATAGTGCACGCTTGGACCTACTCACCATCATTATTGAGTTTTCAGGTATATGAGCCACAACAGCACCACATTTACTTATGGGATTATGTTTTTGGTTGCCTAGATTGCCACATTATTAGGCAGCCAAGAATAAAAAAAAAAAAAACCAGTGGTTGAGTACATATCACGGACCCAAACCGGTGCGTGCTTCTTAGATAGAAGGGTCCCCATGGACTGTTGATCCACCAAGGCCCGTTTTTGACCATCGGCTTGTGCTAAGATTTAGAAGATCTTAGAGGGCAAGGACGAACCTCTCGAAGACCCAAATACGGAGTTAGCAGAACTATGAAAATTGTTGCAGGTCACCAACCGACTATAGATATCACTAGAAAGAAGGGTTGGATGGCATTTCTTGAAGTTTTGCCTAGATAGCCACATATCTACAAATTGTTGGCTGCCTATATAGCATTGCCCATCGATCGCTAGCTAAAAAGCAGTACCTACAAATTATGTGGATTGTTGATAAAGGGATTGTTGGCTAATAGCCATTGCGTACACATCTCAAATATCATTGATAGAGGTAGCTGAGAGAGGGAAATGTAGTTTTTGTTTGTGGTTGAATAATTGGTGACATATGCTTCCTAGTCAAACCTTATGTTAAGCTTGTCAAAAAGGTTTTTCAAGTGGTCAACCATGCACCCAAAATGGCTTATCCGCCCTCCGGTTGGTAGCTCATATTTTAAATGCCCCCTTTGGCCCATGAGGCCCTATTATAAGGTCACAACATGTTGCAACTCCCAAGATCTCCGATAGCTTTGAAGGTTGATGCACTCCCATACAAGTGACGACACATCATAATTGCCCATCTGTAGGATTACGTTGACCACCCCCATGCACTGGAGTTACTAAAACTGTCATGCTTGGTCAAGCCTCCAACAATAATTGGCATCCCATACCACCTATTGTGATTTCAAGCAATACAAGCAGAGAGAGAGAGAGAGAGAGAGAGAGAGAGAGCAGATAACCAACATGACAAATAATTATTAATGAACGAGCAACTGCCCTTATACAGATACACATAGTGCTGAGGGAGGTGTCCCTCTCAATGGTTATGACAGTTTAGACACACATAAAATCTTGAATCTGTTTTGTGCACGTGCACGCACACACACACACACACACACACACACAGTACTTATTATTGCCTATGGACTAGGGTCATAAACAATTGCTTACGTGACGCTACTTATTTAACACTCCTACTTGATCATAGATATGTCCAAATCAGATCCATGATCACACATTAAAACACAGTCAAGAATACACATGATGCATGTACTTTCACTTTGAGATCTCATCACGCAATCAGGTCACACAACTTTCAGCCTCCCTTAGAACCACATTGCTACTCCCACTGGAGTTTCACATTTCTTTTCAAAAGAGTATTTCATCATGGTCTTGTTCTTCACTTTCTGTAGAAGCACATAAACTTGTATTCTCCTTAGACTTCTTCTCGATGACATCATCCACAAGCTTCTTACAATCTTTGTCCAACAAAAATAGGGGAACAAGGCTGAAAGCCATACAAAAACATAAAAGGACTAAATCCAGTGGCAAAATGTTTCATACTATTGTATGCAAACTCAACCATTTGGAGATGCTTCTTCCAATCTGATTATCATCTGGAATATATGCATGAAGTATATCCTCTATAGACTGGTTGAGACGTTCAGTCTGCCCATCATATTCTGGTCTGATCTGAAAACGAAAGACTCAAAGTAGTTTCTAGTCTTTACAATAGACTTTGTTGGAATAAATTGAGCCATTTTGGTTATCCTATCAACTACCACCCAAATGGCATCATGGCCCTTCCCATATCTGGGAAGTCCGATCACAAAATATGTGGAAGTACTTTTTTATTTCTTGCTAGGAATTTTCAACTGATGTAACAGATTAACTGCTTTAAGTCTTTCAGCTTTATTAACTTGGCATTGTTCACACTTTTGAACATATGCCTCCATATGACTTTCATTTTTGGTCGATAAAATTATTTTTTAACAAGGTCAACTGTTCTTTTTGTACTAGGATGTCTCGCACTGGGACTATCATGACATTCATGCAAGATTTGGGCCCTAATGTTTGCACTATTTGGCACACACACTTTTCCTCTACAAAAAAGTTAACCATTGTTTTCTCTTTCCAAAATTTATTGGAATATCTGTTTTCCAAGATTATCTCTTAACTTAGAGTTTCCTGCCATGATTTCTTGCCAAATACGACCGAAAAATGTTCTTTGTCCGACAAAGGTCGCACAGAGAAAGATACAACTCAGATTGGAACTCAACAAGAGCGATATGGTATTGTACCACAAAGGCCTTGCCATGTCACATTTGACAAAATTTTCAGCAAGCTCACATGTGTGAGGAATGATCCTCAAGTGTGAATGATCTTATTAAGCTTTATGATTACACATAAACTGATTCTAGTTTGAATGCCAAGATCTAGTACTGAATTTTATGGCTAAATCACAATCTAGCATGCTAAGAATCAAAGAATGATAACTTTGAAAGATGAGAGAGAAAAAGTACAAGAATTTAATGCATTAGCATAAGCCTCTACTCGAGTTAGAGAGGAGAGAAAGAGAGAGCAATATTCAAGCAAATGATAGTGTAGATCCAAAATGGCATGGAATAGCTTCAAAGCTTGGTTCTTAATAAAAAATTATGAGAATGTCTACACATATCTATGGAGTTTGAGGTAGCTCGAGGTAGAACCACATCCATCCAACTTCCATCCACATCTATAAGTGAAAACTAGAGTATCAAATGACATTTGTCACTTCTCATGCATGCATTTCTACGTACTTTTACCAAGTGTCATATTTTCATCTAGAATTGTGCAAATCATCATGCATGTGTCCAATTCACTTTGTGCATGCCTTGCATGTCACTATGGATCACTTACAACCATTGCATGTGATATGCCACGAGTTTCTACAAGCATATTATTGACATTTCTAAGTCTACATTCTATATGCAAGTTGTTGTATACTACCAACTAGACTTGAAGAACCCATGTAGCTCGAGTTTCTTTTAGGCCAAATTTGGCATTTACAATATGAAACAACAAACTTACATAGAAAAAAATTTGTAACAAGCCTAAAGTCAAGATAGATGATTTTTCACCTCTCAACACTCCTCCTAAAAATAATCTATGTTGACTTGAACATGGATCTTGGTATTATTTCAAAATTGGCTCTATGCTTGATGAAAGAATTTTTGCTCAAAAGTTTGGTGAGCAAATTTGCAATACAAGATGATGTTTCAATGTGCTCCAAGTAGATTTCCCCTCTAATGAGTTTTTCTCTCACGAAGTGATGTGCAACCTCGATGTGTTTGCTCCTTGCATGAAATATTGGATTGTTTGCAAGGGCTTGTGCTGAAATATTGTCACACATGATCAAAGGTAGATCATCTTCGTTGATTATCTTTAGCTCCACTAACAACCTCTTGATCCAAAGCACTTCTTTTGTTGTAGTAGTGAGTGCCTTATATTCAACTTCACAAGATGAGAGTGATATAGTATCTTGCTTTTTGGAAAGCCAAGATATCAAATTTCCTCCAAGATATATGACATATGCACTTATAGATTTCCGATCTGCTTTATCACTTGCAAAATCCGAGTCAGAATAGCCAACTATGGAAAGATCTTCACTAAATTTATATAACAAACCATAATCATAGGTTGAAGATATGTACCTAAGTACCCTTTTGGCCATTTTCCGATGATGAATAGTAGGATTTTGCATAGCTTGGCTCAACGTATGAACACTAAAACTTACATCATGCCTAGGTATAGTGAGCCAAATTAAGGAGCCTATAAGACTCCTAAAAAGAGTGATGTCCACGAAGGATCTTTCATCACCTTTGTTAGGGTCTTTTACAATTTGCTCCATAGGAGTATCAATACTCTTACAATCTAGCATATTGAACTTTTTTAACATTGAAAGAGCATACTTGGATTGACAAACAAAAGCTTTCTCTTTATATAAGTCAATCTCTAATCCTAATATGCAATGAATTTTTTCAAGATCTTGCATCTTGAATTCTTTTCCAAGTGCAATTTTGGTTTCTTCAACTAACTTGATACAACTTCATGTCAGGATAATACCATCAACATAAATGAGAAGAATGACAATATCCCTATCATAAAAACTTGACATACGAGGAAGGATCATAGTTACTAAGATTGAATCCTAGCGAATCAAGAAAAGTGTTAAGTCGAGAATACCACAATCTTGGAGCTTGCTTTAGTCCATAGAGACTTTTGAAGAGCAAGCAGACTTTGGTCTTGTCTTGGATGAACCCAAGAGGTTGATCCATATAAATTTCTTCTTCTAGATATCCATATAAAAATGCATTTGAGACATCTAGTTGAAAAACTTGCCATTTGAAAAAAGAAGCAATAGAAATCATGATTCTAATTGATACCATCTTTGCAACTAGAGCAAAAGTCTCCTCATAATCAAGTCCATAAACTTGAGCAAAACCCTTTGCACAAAGTCTTGCCTTGTACATGTTGATTGTGCCATCTTGATTATATTTGACTCAAAAAACCCATTTGCAACAAATGGTGTGCTTGTTGGATGGAAGATCCACAAGCTCCCATGTCTTGTTGGCAATCAATGCATCATATTCTTCCTCCATGGCAACCATTCTCTTGAGTTGAGTGCATCATATACATCCTTTGGCTCCTCATGTGAAACAAAATAAGCATAATTAGTGGAGTTGAGTTCCACTTGCTTGCCTTTATCTCCATATGTAAGCCTCTTAGGCTCAGATCTTTCTCTTTGTGATCTACTTGGTGAAAAAATTTGAGGTGACTCCTCCTCAATTCTCGGCCCCATCTCTCCATGATAATCTCCCAACCTTCTATGCCATAACTCCTCCTTAGACATAAGAGCAATTTCACAAAAGTTTGCATTCTCATAAGAATTTAACTTGAAGATTCCACCATATCTAGATCCATTAGCTAGGATCTCATCATCTTTCTTGATAAAGAAAGTATTGGAATTGAATTTTACATCACAACCACTATCAACAACTTTCCAACACTTATCAAGTCCTTGTAAGCTTAGGAACAAAAAGAACATTGGAAAGTGATAGAACTTTAGAAGAAGCAAGTTTTGATGGAATGTTGCCAATTCCTTCAATAGAGCATTCAGGATCATTTGTAGTATAGATAGATCTTTTAAGTCCTTTATAAGGTACAATAGAGTCAAAAGACTCCTTTGAACAACACATATGTGAAGAGGCTCCACTATCAATGTACCATGTTCCATCTTTCTTGAAGGGTGTTGAAGAAAAGCTTGACACCATGAGTGATCCTTCTCCATCACTTGCAATAAAATCTTCTTCTTTCTCATCAGAGAGATTTGCTTGTTTGAGTTGATTTTTCTTTTTGAAGCAATTAGAGACATAGTGCCCCTTCTTGCCACAAAAGAAACACTTTACTTTCTTCTTCTTGGTCTTGGAAGTAGAAGGATGAGTTGAGTCATCCTCTTCACCATCTTTGTCTTTGTCCTTGGCTTTGTCTTTGTTGAAAACTTGAGAAAACTGGTTCTTGCTCCTCCCTTTATGCTTGTCCTTGACAAAGAGAGCTTTGTAACTTCCAATATGCATTCATCCTAGAAATTTTGTAACTTTGCTTTGCTTCTTCAGAGATGAGAATCCCTTGAAGAGTTTCCAAATTGGGCAAGCTCCCTATAAAGATCTTTTATTCTTAGAACATAATTTGATGCACTCTCCTCACTTCTTTGAAAACTTTGAAAAATCTGATTTCTAAGAGTGAGTATTCTAGAAGTGTTCTTAGCTTCATAGATGGACTTAAGTGCAACCCAAGCTTCTTTAACAGTGGTGCAAGATCCTATTTCTCTTAGAATCTCCTTAGAGACATTCATTTTAATGAAATGTAGAGCCATTCTAGCTCTCTTTCTATACTTTGGTATTTCAAGCTGTGCTTGAGGCTCCTCCTCAATACCAAGTACTATGTCCATAACATCCTGGAGTCTTAGAACTGACTCCATCCTAACCTTCCATATTGGATAATTGGAGGTACTTAGTCTTTCATTTGGTTCTAAGAGATATCCTCCTACAAGTGCCATATTGTGAAGACTTCTTGTTATTGGACAATTATATGTTTGAGCTTGTTCCAATCAGACTTGATGTTGCTACTCTCTTTCACTATAGATATTTTCAAGGGTGTGCTACCGTTCCTATGTGCAAAACTTGCAACTGTATTTGAGATAGGTCTCAAATATTCCACAAAACAAGATAGTCCAACCACGAGATCCAAGATTGTCACATACTACATGCCAAGAACAACATCAAATCAAGAAGCAGATCACGATATGCATTCATGACAAAAAGAAGCATCAGTTGACAGCTCATGGTTTCTCAATTCCGGAGCCACTCAGCACATGACCATCCATATTGTCTGTTTCAAATCCTATACACCTTACAATATCAAGAAGTATGTTCACTTGAGCGACAATAGCGCACCTGCTATTAGAGGTGAAGGTACAATAAGATTAAACTTTGCAAATCATATCTATTCAAACTACTCTCAAGTGTTCTTTATGTACCAAATCTATTTACAAATATGCTCTCTATTAGCATAACTACAAATTTAGAACACAAAGTAGAATTTGAATCAAATCGATGTAAAGTAATCAATAGGATAGGCAAGATCCTAGCACTCAGAAAGAGACATGGATACTTCTACAAATTAGTCATTGTTATTTTGCCTCTAATCAGGCTCTCAGTACTTTTATTCAAATCAATAAAAGTTTTCTGTGGCATTATAGACTTGTTAAGATTCAATATTACTATGTCAGGAGTAAGTTTCTCGAAAAAGAGATAAGCTTAATGTACTGTCGAATGCAAGACATGACATCAGATGTGTTTACCAAGGCATTGGGAATCGATGCACACAACAAAATTTGTGCATCGCTTACTCTGAAGATCGAGGCATTTATGGATCCAGACTTAGGAGGGGTGTTGATTTATTTCTCTACCCTCCTAAATCCTAGGTTAATCTAGCTCCATTCACATTGCTGTAGTTTTACATACATTGTCACATTGTTTGTAGAAATGCTTTATTATTGGAGATAGACATCAGTGTCGTCATCGAATTAGCGAAGAAGACCGACTTGTCGACTATCGACTACTGTCAAACTATTGAGATGATTGTCTCGACTTTATCCACTATCGGTAGCGACATGCTCGACATCGAACAATCGAAGTCTTCTCACTCTCACACCACTCGTCCACTTCCTACACTATGCAACTGCCTTGACAATAATAGCAGCCACGATCCACCTCAGATGGAACAACAGCTCCATGCCCCTTCTCTTGTACAAACATCTACAAAAGTAAAAATTGTATATAAATGATAAAAATGCTGGTTCTGAAATTAGAGACAAAGCCACTTTTTGATGTTTTTGTGCATCGATTCTTTTTCAGACTTATTATAAAAATAAGCTCATAGTTGTTATAGAATGGAGTTGGCTTTGCAAGCATGTAGTTTCGTCCGCAATTGTTTTGTGCTCTGAGCAACCATCTGACTTGTATTCTTACATACATCAATTTGAATCAATTATTGTCTTGTTATTGCATTTAGATTGAAGTCAATGGTGGATGCTTCGCTATTTCAAAATTTGTCTGACTTTCGAATTGATTTGTATGACTGTCTGTTCTTCCTCATTTCGTAAAGCAATCCATTCTTTGTGCACACACCGAGGGATTAGTCGAGTCCTTTCCATCCCAGATCACTCAACCTCCTCAGTAGCGTCAAGATTAAGGGTGCCTAAGGGGAAATAGTGTGAGCCTTGCTAGACATTCCCTATCGGATTTCTATGCAGCTCTGGTTGGGAGGACACTAGCAGCAGAGCTCTCATGTTTGCATATTGATCCATGTATATTGGCTTGAGATTGATAAAGTGACGAATTTGCTGGGTAATTATATGTATTTACTTAGGGTTTGTGAGCTTGTGTGTAATAGTTTGGTATCAGAGCAGTTGCTTATGAGACTTGTTTGGTATTTGGCATCTTCAGTTAGGGTTTGGTGCATTCCTGTAGAGCCAGCGCCCTACTATGTTGACAGCCTTTGAGTATTTTCTTCTACGTGGCTTGATTATTTTCACTTTTGTGAAAATCCAGGCCACATAGGATTTGTGAATCTGTTTGTAAATTTTTCAGAACTCAATATTTTTTAGATCTGTCAGTTGCATTAGACTTCTTGGGGTAGGTCACTGATAGGATAGGGCTTTTTGCCTTCCGATTCGATGGTCATCCATTTTTTTTTTTGCCAATTATCAATTTGAAACCCTAGTTTGCTAATTTTTGTAGAAGAAGAGTCTATGTGTAGTTAGAACTTGGCTATAGGAGGTCTATTCTATCTAGTTCTTCTAGGAATTCAAGGTAACCTATCTGTGTATTGATTTGAGGTGCTGAGAGCTTGTTTTTTGCTTTGTTTTAAGAACTTTAGTTGCTTGATTTTGCATATTGTACACTATTTGTTTCTTCTGCCTATTCTTCTACTATGGCATTCGCAAGCAACACTAGTCAAAATTCACAAAGATTAGATGTAGTGTGTTCCAAGGTGGATGCTATCGAAGCCGCTCTTAAGCTGATTTTGAAGTTACTAAAGGTAAAGGGGCTAGTGTAGCGCAGGCATCCCAAAGGGAGCCGGGAACCACGACTTAGCTTCCAGCCTTCAACTCTTGCCATCCAAACCCACTTGACATACAAGCAGCCAACTCGCCAACAACGATCAGACTTAACCAACTTGAAGTTCCGAAAACCAACATTGAGATCCAACCTGGCGCCATGCCATATCGGGGGTCCCGATGTGGGTGACTTCCCTCCAAGCAAACCGCCCGACATACATCAAACTTAACCAACTCGAAGCTTCATTACAAATGAGTAACATCCATTCCAAGCAAGTGGTCTGACTTACATCAGACTTAACCAACTGAAAGTTTCGTCATGAGCAATGGAAGCCAACCTGGCGCCACGCCAGACTGGACAGCCATAACCAGGTAACTTCCACCCAAGCAAGCCATCCAACTCAGCCGATAGGTTAGAGCCCGTTCCCCAAGAGCTTAACCCATTCACGTTCATGCAAGGAACACTCAGAACCACAAGCCGCGACAGATATGGAGAAAACTAGTTCCTGGACCAAATGGTCCCGACAGCATACCGCTGGTGCCACGGACCAAATGGTCCCGACGACATACCGCTGGCGTCCTGGGATACGACCCTCAGCTATGTGCCAACTTAAAAATTTTGAAGCGGTCTGGCAACTGGCGCTTTTACCGAACACTGAAACCCAGAAGGTAATCAGAGTTAGTTTGAGAAAAATCCCACTTTATTGATAAATCTGAGAAGGTTACATTTCAAGTGTGTGATCGACCCTAGTCTCCGGGGCGCTAGCATGCCAAGGCAAGAGCCATGACAACATTCTAGCAAGGGAGGCTGAGACTTGGTTGGAGCTCGCCCTGAGTCGCAACCCGCACTCCCCTATAGTATTGGTGTGATTCGGCATCTCCCTCATACCAAGCACTCTACCCAAGCTGGTAAAGCACGTTTTTCTCTCTCTAGGATTTTCTCTTTCTAGAAAGTCATTTTCTCTCTCTACATTTTATTGATTCCCAAGCTTCCTTTAATCATGCCTAGATCGTATGAGGTGATTGCACATCGATCTGAGCTCTCTGGACTCCGCTAGAACCGATCAAAGATTTTCAGCCATAGGAACTTGGGGCCGGCTGGATTCTGGTCACAGTGGCGCCGACGCTGTTGACGCCGGAAGCAATAGGGGCGCTGCTGGCGCCGGGGACATAGCTGGCGCCAGTGGCACCGGAAGTAAAGCTTGTAAAGGTAGCTTTACAACATCCACCCGACCTTTATAAAATCTGATGTTCTCATCAGATGTCAGATTAAAATAAAGGTGTCTCCAAATTAAAAATAACTATACATTTAAGCTACTTGGCACAGTACTCAATCTACTGACCACTTTTTATTAACATTGAAGCTGGCACACCACAAGTCGGAGGCTCGGCTCTTTGTACTGAAAAATTACATAACTTGAAAATATCTCTTTGTCTGGGAAAAGCGTAGATTTAATATCACTTTCGTAAAACCCAAGAACCTTATTAACTGGTGACAGAGGCCTTTCTTTGAAATGTTCACCCCTGTCGCTTCTGACTTTCGACTTTGGAACTCTTTGAGCTCCTGATTTGTCCTTGATGCAGTTTGTGTTGAGCTCCCTGAGCTCCAGATTTGATCAGTTCTGCACAGGTATCAAGGCTCCCTGAGCCAAAGGATTTATTGTTTGATTACCCACTTTGTGGTCCACTCTGTGCCTTGTTGCTTCTGCACCTTGGTTTCTCTCCTTGTCCCAGCCTGATCTTGATACTTTTCCATCTTGGCTCTTTAAGGTAGGCAAAGATTGAGTACTCCGCAACGCACCTCTCACTTAGCTTGAAGTAGCTCTTTGAATCAGCCCAAATATAACCATTGACCTTGTGGAAAGCCAAAGGGTCGCACCAGTTTAATCCACATCCGAACTATCTCTTCGCGTTTGTTTGAAGCACCACGTCCGTCGCGCAAAACTTGACTTTCACAATTCCATCACTGGTCAGTTGCCTCACAGTCAAAACAAAAAGTGTACATCGAGCTTGGCTTCAAGTAGCTCTCTTTGAATCAGAAACATGCACCCAGAGTTTGCACTAGACCGATCTCAACGCGAACTGTCCCTTAGCGTCTGTTCAAAATACCAAGTCTCTCATGCAAGACTCAACTTTCACAGTTCCTTGATTGATCAGCAGCTGCCTAACACATAACACAAGCTAGCGTACTCATATGTTTCCTCATCATTGCTGGTCCAGAGAAAGCCTATAACAAGCTTTCCTTTCCACAACAAAAACTTGTCAACTTATTAGATCCAAAGTTCGCCAGTCTCCTCGTGTGAGCATGGCTAGGTCACCTTGAATTTGCCCCCATTTTGATCAACTTTCATTCAAAATTTGCCCCAAGAGAGAGGTGTGTGTGATAGTTCCCCTCCACTTATAAAATCAGCTGATCGGACTTAGAGTAGAGTTCTTCGGACAAAAAGCCTTTCCAACACTTTGCTTCCCATCTGCTAGGATTATGGCTTGATCCAACTTGTTGCCAATCTCTGAAGAGGATCCTAGTCCTTCCCCTTTGAGGAAAAACCCAACTGATACTGGATATCACCCATGCTCAGTGAGTTTTCAGTTCCGAAGGTGGCCGTCCCAAAATGAAGACCAACTGCTCCATAGAAGATCTCCCTTGAAATTGTCCTTTCCAACTTTTGACTTCCTGCTTGCGTCTGGTGGGCGTTGTCGCAAATGAAACCAACCCAAGAAACAGGCTAGCCATCCATCCTTTGCAAACATTGAGTCGTTTCATTGCCGTTCACGTGCGAGTACTTGAACTGCAAATCCGCCCCACAGATTCTGTAGTCCTCTTTGTTTGATGGTATCAGCCTTCGAAAGAAAGGTTCCTTCTCGAGTCATCAGCTCCTTGTATCACAAGCAATCATGCAAACCAGACAAAGCACGAGTACTAAGACTCACCACAAATACATACAAGTAAGACACTCAGGCAGGTTTACTAACAAGTAACAAAGACAAGGTCCCCCTTTGAGATGGTCCTGCCAACTGACCTTTGTCTGGCTGCGCCCATACAAATCGATCACAAAATCAGCCCACATAGGACACCCCTCCAACTATCCGTGCTTTCACCATTAAGCAGCACATTGCCTCAGTCACGCCCCACCACTTTTTGGTCGATAGCCCTTATAGCTAAATGATCGGCAACTATCCTTGAATATACAACCCCCGTGGACGCACCCGTGCTTTCACCATTAGGCAACACATTGCCTCAGTAATGCCCCCACCAAATCTAGTCGATAGCCCTTATAGCTAAACGATCGGCAGCATAATCCCCAATCATGGATGCACTCGTGCTTTCACCGTTAGGCAGCACATTGCCTAAGTAACGCCCCCACCAAATTTGGTCGATAGCCCTTATAGCTAAACGAATGGCAGCTATCCTTGAATACACCACCCCCATGGACGCACCCGTGCTTTCACCGTTAGGCAGCACATTGCCTCAGTAACGCCCCCACCAAATTTGGTCGATAGCCCTTATAGCTAAACGAACGGTGGCTATCGCGAATATGTCACCCCGCACCCCACAAGGCACAGACCGTGCTTACACTAACCTAGTAACAGCACATTGCCTCATCTGTCCTACGTGCAGACGGTGCCAGGCTCGAACCGCAGAAACCGACCATGCTTACACCTCAAGGGCAACACCTTGACTCATCAAGCCCCTGTTCTATCGACCACCCCAACCGTGGACGCACCCGTGCTTACACTGTGGGCAGCACCTTGCACAACAGTTGTCTTGATGAACCCCAAACAGTGGCCATTTGTGTGAGATCCGCATAACTGACCGGCCAGTCGGCTCTGATACCACATGTAGCGCAGGCATCCCAAAGGGAGCCGGGAACCACGACTTAGCTTCCTAGCCTTCAACTCTTGCCATCCAAACCCACTTGACATATAAGCAGCCAACTCGCCAACAACGATCAGACTTAACCAACTTGAAGTTCCGAAAACCAACATTGAGTTTGCATTATGGTGCTCATGTTATGTGGTCGTGATGATCCTATTGGGAGTCATAAATAACGTGTCAGACAGGTAGGATCTTAGTTGGTTGTTTCGGAGAGTCTTTGAAACTATGTTTTCTGACACAATCGAGACACTCGGCATGGTACTTAGTCTTGACTGGGCAATCAACCATGAGATGGCCAATTTCACCACAGATAAAACATCTATTGTTCAATGGCCCTTGTATAACGGCATAGCCATCTTATATGGCGAATGGTTCTGGACTTTTAGGTGGATATTCATGATAAGTCAAGGAATGTTGGTTGTTCTTCATATTGTTGGACTATATGTGCTTGGATAGGCTAATATGAAGGACAAGCATCAGCAGGATGTGTAGCTCGGCAGTGTGGGCACCAGATTGATTTTTGTCTATAAGGTACTTATGCAGGGTTAGGTTGACCATGCATACTGCTTTGGACAGACTTCAGGGTAGTTTGAAACTCATTGGTGATTTTCTCCATTTGTAGTTGATGTTATTTATTAAGCAACTCCAACTGGGATTTCCAAAGCTGATCTCAGGTATTCGCGATCGGCTTCGACTCATGGACAGGAGCATGTGGTGCTCTCCTTTCTCTGGATTCGTCAACATCTGATCCCTCGTCTTCTTCTTTGATGGCATCAGACATAGCTAACTTTGGGCTCATATATTCATCATTGGATGTAAGCTCGCGTCTAATCCATCTTGGAAGGCCGACTAAAAGCCATATGATGAGCATCTGTTTGGTAGGTTGTTCTTGTACTTGACTTTTGAGGCGTTTGAAACGTTCGATATAGTCTCGTACATGTTCGTCTTTTGCCATCTTGATGTTACTCAATTTGACAAAAGGACTCTCAATCAAGCGAAAGGGCTTAAAACGCTTGATAAAGGACTCTTTCAAAACTGACCAGTCTATCTTATCTTCACGATCAAGGTTGAAAAACCAATCACGTGCTTTAGCAATCATGGTCATAAAAAACAGTTGGACCATAGCATCGGGAGATGTTTCGCCATACACATCACATGCATTCTCAAATATTTGCAAAAATCTTTGAAGGTCCGAAGTACCGTCAAACTTTGGTAGATCTAGCTTGAGTGTACATCTCTCTAGATGAGCTCCGTGAGTGGCAGAAGCACCATTAAGGTTGGTTCGGACCTGGGAGGGTTCAACACCAAAAGAATGGGCTCGTGCTCGTGAAGACTCGGCTCTATCAGGTCCTTGTCCCTCAAATGGATTTGAAGATGGCTCGTGGGGTTGGGACCGCATTCGGTAGAACCTATGACATCTGATTTGTTCAACTACAGGGAACCTAATCTCGTATGGATAATGTTCGGTATTTCAGAATCTGTATGTGGGTCCATTTGATAAGATCTTGTTTTTTGTGATTTTTTGGGTTTAGTTTTTTTTTTTGTATGGGGTCGAAAATTTGTTTGGATCGGAAAAAAAGATGACGTCGAAAAATAAAATATCAAAAAAATAGAGGACTCGAAAAAATAGATGACTCGAAAACTTGAAGGCTCAAAAAAATAGAAGACTCGAAAAAATTGTATAAAAAAAATAGAGGACTCAAAAAATAGATGACTCAAAAAATAGAAGGCTCGAAGAAATTGTATCAAAAAATTATGCTGGTGACTCAAAAAAATGTATCAAAAAATTGTGTAGGTGACTCAAAAAAAGTGTATCAAAAATCTGTGCTGGTGAATTGAAAAAATGTACGAAAATTATGTAGGTGACTCAAAAAAAAAGGTATCAAAAAATTGTGTAGGTGACTCGAAAAAAGTGTATCGAGAATTATGTTGGTGACTCAAAAAAATGTATCGAGAAATTGCGTAGGTGACTTGAAAAAAGTGTATAAAAAATCTGTGTTAGTGAATCGAAAAAAATGTATCAAAAATTATGTTGGTGACTCAAAAAAAATCTTGAAAATGTTGTGCTTGTGAATCGAAAAAAAGAAAAAAAAAATGTATAAAAAATAATGTAGGTGACTCAAAAAAAGTTATCGAAAAAATGCGTAGGTGACTCGAAAAAAGTGTATCGAAAATCTGTGATGGTGAATCGAAAAAAAATGTATCAAAAATTATGTAGGTGACTCAAAAAAAGGTATCAAAAAATTATGTTGGTGACTCGAAAAAAGTGTATCGAAAATCTGGACTGGTGAATCGAAAAAATGTATCGAAAATTATGTAGGTGACTCGAAAAAAGTGTATAAAAAATTATGTTGGTAACTCAAAAAAAGTCTCTCGAAAATGTGTGCTGGTGAATCAAAAAAATTATATATAAAAAATTATGTAGGTGACTTGAAAAAAGTGCATCAAAAATTATGTTGGTGACTCAAAAAAAGTGTCTCAAAAATGTGTGTTGGTGAATCGAAAAAAAAATATATATCAAAAATTATGTAGGTGACTCGAAAAAATGTATCAAAAAATTGTGTAGGTGACTCGAAAAAAGTGTATCGAAAATGATGGCTCAAAATTTTTTAATGACTCAAAAAAAATGTATCGAAAAATTAGGACTCGAAAAAAATAAGGTCCCTAAGGGCAAGCTACAGTTAACTACTTTGTGCAAGGCACAATTAATGCAAGAAAGGGAAAGACATTACATACTCCTCTTCTTCAAGTGTGCATTGGAACTTTACACTAGTAATCAAAGAGAAGTATCCAATAGTCATCAATTCAAAGTAGCTATCTAGCCTTTCTCCAAGGGCATGGTTAAAGTTTGTTTTGTACCTAAAAAAAAATTTAACAAAGGCTCAAAAAAAATATAGGAGTATCGAAACATTTATCAAAGACTCAAAAATTATGACTCGAAAAATTATATCAGTCTGCTTGAGATATTTCGTAGGACCCGGTTGAGATTTCAATGGAGGAGTCGGTCGAAATCTGATGGAGGGCGTCAATCAAAATCTGATGGAAGGCGTTGGTCGAGACGTGATGGAGGGCGTCGGTCGAGACGTGATGGAGGGCATTAGTTGAAATCTGATGGAAGGCGTCGGTCAAAATCTGATGAAAGGTGTCGGTCGAGAGGTGATGGAGGACGTCGGTTGAAATCCGATGGAAGACGTTGGTCGAGACGTGATGGAGGGTGTCGGTCGAGACATCATGGAGGGCATCGGTCGAGACGTGATGGAGGGCGTCGGTTGAAATTTTATGGAAGGCGTCGGTTGAAATCTAATGGAAGACGTCGATCAGACGTTATGGAGGGCGTCGGTTGAGGTCACCATCAAAAGATGGCTCACTCTACTTTCCTTAAGAGGGATCTACTTCCATTTATTACATTTGCCTAGAATTACTAGTTCTTACATGGTCATTTCATCTTTCAAGATTCACCATGAGGCTTACACATTTCTTGATTGTCATTCCTAACTAGCATTTCTCGGCTCTCATACTCGGCTCTCAGTCTTCGTTGGTCTCGTCAGAGACCTCCTCGGTCTAAGGTGAGAGGTGTTCTTGAGTTGCTCTGTCTGAGTATCTTGGGGATTCGTTAGAGTCAGCCAACAATAGAGTACGCGGCTTAGATCCAGAACTTATTGTACTCACTTACTTCTGTTTCATTTTGAATCAATACTATCCTTTATACTGTTCAGCTTCGTCTTAGAATATATGCGTTTCCTGGAGTTCTTCGCGACTAATTATTTGTTTGATAATTTTCAATGCTTAATTGTTTGGCTACGTAATCACTATAGTATTGGCGATTTCAAAGTTAGTTACTATAAGTTCAAACGTGATTTCTATCACTATTGTCTTGTTTGAAATTGATAGGCATAATCATGCATTGTTAAGATGAAGATAGTTTATTCTGCCATGCATAAAAAGTTTTCTTTTTGAGCTAGACCTATCTTCTACACACCACCTTTTGACATGGTATCAGAGCAATTTCACTAAGGACATTAGGAACACAAATGGACATATCGTTGTTGAAGCTGATCTTTACTGCTCCTTTGCCTTCACATGTATGGTGCTAGAATCTCCGAGGTAAATAAATTGATCTTTGTTGTAAGCTGTGTACTCCGTAAACCATTCCTTGTGAGAGGTCAAGTATTGGGTAGCGCCACTGTCTAAGTACTAGCTATCACAGTCTTCGCTGCTGCTGTAAGGCATCAACAAGTGTGTATCTAACTCCTTCAATTCCGCCGTGTTGGAGGAGTCTGGCTGCTGCTGTTGTTGCTACTTCTTTGCCTTGTTGTAGATCCTGATGCGACACTCCTTGATGTCGTGATTAGCCCTTTTGCAGTATCTGCAGAAAAGCTTCTTGCGCGATCCACCATGCTCACCTTGAGTGTGAGGCTTCTGTTGTTGCTGTTGCACTTGATTCTTGCCCTTGGAATAGTCTTTCTTCTTGGTGTATAGAGCCATGGATTTGTCTTTGATGGACAGGCTGCTGGTCTTTCTCTGCATTTCTTCTTGAAGAAGATGACCGATTACCTTTTGAAGAGTGAGGTCAGGTTGTGTGGAGTTCATCACCACAAAGTGCTCATAGGATTTTGGAAGAGAAAAAATCAAGGTCATAACGACATCATCATCTTGAATAGAACATCCTACAACTGATAACCGATCTAATAGGGACTTGAAGCTGTTGATGTAAGAAGTGATGGCAGTAGAATCAGACATGCTAAGAGTAAAGAATTTCCTTCTAAGATGTAATCTCGTGGTTACATTGTGAGTCTCATAAAGACTTGATAACAAGTCCAATGCTTCCTTAGAGGATTTGCTTCTACTACATCCCAAAGATTGTTGGAGAGAGGGGGAGTAGGAGAGTTGAGAAAGGTGTCGTATGTTAGAAAACAAAAAAAAAAAAAAATTAGCTCAGAGGGGTAAGACAAACACGAACGAGAAACGAACTCGAATGAGAAATGAATTCAAACAAAAATTGTTCGTGCGCAGCAGAATGAGCTATGCGAGACTCTCCGAAAACATGACTACACCTATTAGAACGAACAAAATGTTAGTGATGGAAATCACGGTCGGTCTTGATTACGTAGCCAAACATTAATAAACGATGCACCGGAAGAATAATTTGTCATGAATAGCTAGACAAATTATGTGTCACGAATGATTCATGAAGAGCTAGACAATGCTCGACAAATAATTAGTCGCGAAATATTCATGAAAGACAAGACTAAATGTTAGTTGTCTATTACCAGAAAGAGCAATTAGAAAGATCAGACGAATGAATAATAAGCATAGCAATATTAACACAAATCTGAATGCAGAACAAAGAACTATATCAGATTAAGTATATCAAGTATACATGTCAATAATGCGGTAGAGCACAAGACAGTAGCAGACAAAACCACGTGCCCTACGAAGCTTATTCAAACTGTAAAAGGAATGAAAATCAAAGAATCAATGCATAGAGCATCTACTTTTGTCTATCTCTAATAAGCTTCTCTTCTTCGTTCTCTTTCGCTTACTAGCTTCTTCCTTGTTGTTAATGAATACGCAAATGTTATTCAATATATATATATACATAATGTTACAGGTGTGCAGATGAAGAAAGTACAGGGTGAATCTGATGTCTGCAAGAGATTGTGGGTGGTTGCAGTCGTCGTCTAGTTTGTTAGCGTAGCTGCATGAGCGTAAAGAGAGTGTGACGTCAGCCTTTGCTTTTTGTCTTTTCATCACCTGTGAGAATTTACATGTGAATATGCAGACTCCGCGACAACGCGAGTAAATATACAACATGAATGGAGGCAGATTAAAAATGGGATTTAGGTGACTAGAGGAATTAAATCCAATACCCTCTCTTAATCTAGATTCGTGAATGCCTTGATATTCAGACTAAGCAATGCACAAAATTTGTTGTGTGCATTAACACTGAGTGCTTTTGTGAATATGTTTGCAACCATGTCCTACGTTCTGTAGTACGCTAAGCTTACTTCCTTGTTGAGAACCTTGCCCCTGATGTAGTGATATCTGATTTCAATGTGCTTACTCCTAGAGTGAAATCTAGGGTTGGCCGATAAGGCAATAGCACTCTAATTATCACAAAATAAAATTTTTAGGGCTATACTGATTCTAATTAACATCTGACAGTAAATTTCTCAACCAGAATGCTTCCTTGATAGATTGAGAAGCAACAATGTATTATGCTTCTATAGAAGAAAGTGCAACAGAAATTTGCTTACGACTGTTCCGTGAGATAGGACCGTCGTTGAAGAAGAATGTAAATCCAGATGTGGATTTACGATTGTCTACATCTCCTCCCCAGCTTGCATCAGAATAACCACTGAGCTGATGAAGATTTTCGTTGCTGACATCTCCATAGCAGATGCATTGGTCCATGGTAGCTCAAATATATTTCATGACTCGTATGAGAGCCCTCCAATGGATAATGCCAGGATTAGCCATGTATTGGCTGAGTGAGCTTACAGCAAAAGAGACATCAGGTCTTGTATAGACCATTCGTACATGAGAGATCCTAGTATCGATCGATAAGGGTATTCTCTCATTTGCTCCACTTCCTGCTTGGTCTGGGGACATTGGTCCTTTGACAGATGCAGGCCTGAATCCATTGGTGAGTGAGCTAATTTACAATTCATTAAATTGTATCTGTTGAGAACATTGTGAAGATACCTTTGTTGAATGATGTAAATTAGTTGATTTGCTCTGTCTCTGTGAAGTGAGCTTCACCCAGATCAGTCATGTCGAACTCTGAAAACAGCATCTGCTTTGAATCCTTGACCATATTGGTATTGTTGATGAAGAGCAACGTATCATCCATGTACAAGGTGATGATAATGAAGGATTGTTGTACTGACTTGGAATAGATGTTGCAATCAACAGTGCTTGGTTTGAATTCTTGTTTGATGAGGAATGTCTTGATCCTCTGAAACCAAGCTCTGGTAGACTATTTCAAGCCGTACAGTGCTTTGTGGAGTTTACAGACATGATTTTTCATACCTTCCAGAACGTATCCTTCGAGCTGGATCATGTAGATATCTTCTTGTATCACTCCATTCAGATAGGCTGTTTGTACATCAAGTTGATGTACTTCAAGGTCGGCAGGCTGCAGCATAATAAAGGAGCAATTGGATCGATGAATGTTTGATGACTGGACTAAAAGTCTCACTGTAGTCGACATTCGAGATTTGGGTGAATCCTCGTGCTACCAGTCTTGCCAGTGCTCCGTTGGCATTGTATTTGATCTTAAAGATCCATTTGCAATCAATGATATTGCAGCCAATAGAAGCTTCGACTAATGATCAGAGATGAATATACTCTGTCCATAGCTTCTCTCCAGAGATCAGAGTCTGGTTGGCTGAGTGCCTCTTTGACTGTCGTCGGTTTCTATATTAAGAGATAGGCAGACTCGGGAGTATACCTTGTGGGCTGTGTGCACACTCGGCTTGATATTCTGGGAGGATTCGACTAAAGAATTGCTCCTGGGATTTGTTACTAGATAGTAGCAACATCTTTGTCTGATTCGTTGTCTCGAAGTGGGTCGACAATAGACATGATTGAGCCAGAAGCTCGGACTATCTTGTCATCTGCAGGTTATGAGGGTTCTTCTTGAGCAACATCCTTGCCTTTGAGATCAACGAACTGATCCTCGATAAAGACTGTATCCCCGCTATACAAGATTTGCTGGGTATCAGTCATATAGCTTATAAGTATTATCAGATGAAGTATATCCGATCAGGATGGTCTTGAGACCTTGGAAGTCCAATTTCTTTCTCGTGTCTTTTGGGATCTGCGCGTAGGCAATGCACCCAAACACTCTTAGGTTCTTCAAAGAAGGCTTAGAGCCTGTCCACACCTCGTGGGGTGTCTTGTCTAAGAGGGCCTTGGTCGAATATCTATTTTGGATGTAGGCTGCAGTGGAGACAACTTCAGTCCAGAATCTCTTAGGCAACGATGCATGCGATAGTATACATTTGGCAGATTCGAGCAGAGTACGGTTCTTCCTCTTGGCTAAGCCATTAGACTGAGGAGTGTAAAAAGTGATGAATTGCTACACAATGCCTTGGCTTTGGCAGTACTCCTTAAACTCGATAGAGATATATTCTCTACCATTGTCTGACCTGAGGGCCTTGATCGTCCTTCCAGTCTCCTTCTCTGCACACTCCTTGAAGATTTTGAAGCAGTTGAAGGCTTCTGATTTTTTCTTTATAAAATACACCATGGTCCTTCTGAAAAATTCATCAATAAAGGTTATAAAATACTTGGCATCCTTCAGCGAAGGATTTTTCATTGGGCCACAAATATCTGAATGTACAACATCTAGCAATGTGTTGATGGCTTGATTTAAAAGGTTTCCTAGTCTGTTTACCAATTAGATAGTCTTGACAGACATGTAACTCGACTCTTTCGCGAGGATAGTCGAGATCAAGAACAATAGATTGTCTAGACATTTGTTGTACAGCAGCATGATTTAAATGACCAAGTCTATAATGCCAAAGTAAGCCTTTATTTAAATGAATTGAAGTACTGAGAGCTTGACTAGAGGCAGAAAAGCAATGGCTCAATTTTTACAAGTATCCATGCCTCTTTTCAAGTGCTAGGATCTTGCCTATCCTATCAACTACTTTATACTGATCACATTCAAATTCTACTCTGTGTCCTAGATTTATGATTCTGCTTACAAAGAGCAGATTCATAGATAAATTTGGTACATAAAGGACTTTAGAGAGTCTTAGACTGATCATTGGCAAAGTTTAATCTTATAGTGCCTTCACCTTTAATAGCCTGTGTGCTATTGTCACTAAGGTGGACATATTTTTGGGTACTATAAGGTGTATAGGACTCGAAACAGCCAATGAGGCTAGTCATATGCTGAGTGGCTCTGGAATCCAAGAACCAAGAACTGTCGCCAGATGCTCCTTGATGGCTGGTCATGAAGGCATTATGATTTGCTTCTTGAATAGGCTGTGGAGCTTCTACAACTGCATTTGCCACTTGATTCTACTGCCCCTTGCTGTTGTTCTTCGCTTAAAGTATTTGGTAGTCTTGTATTTCGTGGTCGTTTCATTTGCAGTATCTACAGAACAGCTTCTTCTTTGTCTGCGGATTCGACTATTCTTTGTGTTGAGCTGGTTTCTGGTCTGGCTTTGATTGCTTCGGACCTTTCTTCTTCTTCTGCTCTATCGTGCTCTTGTTGGTGTACAAGGCGTGAGAATTAGCTGAGGAACTTGAGGCTTTGTTCCTCTGCATGTCTTCCTGCAACAACATAGTGATGACTCTCGAAAGGGCCAATTCTGGATGAGTCGTGATGATCATCACCCAGCTGTCGTAAGAGCTTGGCAAGATTGTAAGCAGTTACATCACTGCGTCTTGATCATCAATGACAGATCCCACAACGGCCATTTGTCTCAACAGGTTCTTGAATTGATTAATGTGATTCTGCAAAGAATCACCATTCATCATCTTGAGGGAGTAGAATTTATTCATGAGATGTAGCTTGGAAGCTATATCTCGCACTTCATATAGTGTGCTCAAGATGTTCCAGACTTCTTTTGATGTCTAAGCCTCGGATACATGGCCGATTTGGGTATCCGTGATGTTGAGGATGATCAACGTGAAAGTCTTTCCATCCTTCAGTTTCCATTTGGCGATTGTTGCATCGTCTACATCGAGTTTTTCTTATGCACCTGTAACAACGTCATACAATTCTTTAGCCATTAGTACAGTTTTCATCTTAAATTTCCACATATAGTAATTGGCTCCATCAAGCTTGTCCATGATAGGACTGGCTTTTCCCTGGGAATCCATGTAGAGGAATTAGTCTAAGTGATAGGAGAAACTATCAGTGACTTAAGTATAAAAATCTGATGCTGAAATACATAACAAAAAAACAATTTCTCTATTGGCTAGTAGAGTCTTGTATTGTGGAAGCTTATCAAGCAATGAAAATAGCTCTGATACCATATTGAAGAGAGGGGGAGTAGCGAGAGTTGAGAAAGGTGTCGTATGTTAGAAAAAAAAAATTAGCTCAGAGGGGTAAGAGGAACACGAACGAGAAACGAACTCGAACAAAAATTGTTCGCGCACAGCAGAACGAGCTATGCGACTCTCTCCAAAAGCATGAGTATGCCTATCAGAATGAACAAAACGTTAGTGATGGAAATCACGGTCATTCTTGATTACGTAGCCAAACATTAATAAATGAAGCACCAAAAGAATAATTTGTTGCGAATAGCTAGACAAATTATGTGTTGTGAATGATTCGCGAAGAGCTAGACAATGCTCGATTGATAATTAGTCGCGAAACATTCGTGAAAGACGAAACTAAATGTTAGTCGTCTATTACCAGAAAGAGCAACTAGAAAGATCAGACAGAATGAATAATAAGCATAGCAATATTAACACAAATCTGAACGCAGAACAAAGAACTGTATCAGATTAAGTATATCAAGTATACATGTCAATAATGCGGTAGAGCACAAGACAATAGCGGACAAAACCGCGTGCCCTATGAAGCTTATTCAAACTGTAAAAGAAATGAAACCTTATTCTTGACAAATTAAAAAATCAATGCACAGAGCATCTACTTTTGTCTACCTCTGATAAGCTTATCTTCTTCGTTCTCTCTCGCTTACTAACTTCTTCCTTGTTGTTAATGAATACGCAAATGGTATTCAATATATATATACATAATGTCACAGGTGTGTAGATGAAGAAAGTACAGGGTGGCTGGCTGTCTGTTGGAGATCGTGGGTGGCTGCAGTCGTCGTGCAATTTGTTAGCGTAGCTGCATGAGCGTGAAGAGGGTGTGACATCAGCCTTTGCTTTTCATCTTTTCATCGCCTGTGAGAATTTACATGTGAATATGCAAACTACGCGACAACACAAGTAAATATGCAGCATGAATGTAGGCAGATTAAAAATGGGATTTAGGTGACTAGAGGAAATAAATCCAACAAAGATCTCTATCTATCAACATCATTCTAAGTTTTAACTTCCAAATGTAGAAGTAAGAACCATTGAACTTGTCAATGACTCTAGCTTCACTGAGTGATGAAGATGAAGAGCTACCTATATGAGACGTGATAACAGTATACAAATAGAACAAACTTACTCTCTCGGTTTATTTGAGCTATGCTCTGATACCAATCTGATGGGGCAAGGGAGACAGAAGAGAGCAGAAATATTGCGGAACAGCTCTCCCGTTCTAATCGGCTGTGATTACACTTAAAGCTGTGATTACATTTAGCATCAGACAAATTGAAAATCTGTTGAGTTGGGAGATTTTTACAATACTTCCAAGTTTTGTGTGAAAAGTGCCATTTGTGAGAGGGTTTTGCCAAGAAATCCCTCATTTGTTTATTTGGGAAACTGCAAATCACACTAGACTGTGTCTAGTACTGCCATTCACAGTTATGAAACATTTAGGAACTGAGAAACTGTGATTTCGTTGAGTTTTACTCTACTTTTGTGATTGTGTGTGAAACTTGTGCAAGCAAGTAGGATAGGCCTGGAAAACTCACCATCCTCTATCATTTTCAGTGAGAGTAGTGTTGGGAGGTAGTCAACTGCAAGGAGAGTTGGATTTGTAACTCATTAATCATGGATTTTGGTAGAGATTTGAGTGAAAAGCAAAGTTTTTTGGCTGAAAAACAATGTTCTGCAGGTTTGTTGGTTGCATTCTAATACTGGAAAGGTGCTGAACAGGTTTGAAACGTGGCACACAGGCCCAAAACGCCTCCAAAAGGGCCCGAAACACCATCAAACTGTCCCAAAATGTTTGTCCACTGACCCGAAATGCCAGAAAATGGCCGAAACACCAAGGCACCTGCCCGAAACGCCTAGAAACATGGCCAAAAACTCGCGAAACGCGGGTCCACGCACCCAATGCTGTTAAAAATTGTTAGTGTATGGAAGTGCCCTTCTAGCAGTAGGAAGTGCACAAGTAGCTGACTACCATGTGTCAGAGGTCAATGCTTATTGAATCTAGACCGCTAGATGAAACTAGATCAAAGGCCATGATTGATTGAAGAATCTTCTTTTCAAATTTCATTTCAGATTGAAGGGTCCAACAAGTGCCCCTAGACCTTGGAACTGGCCCATTCTTCTTAAGGGCTCTGTCCACTATAGTTTTTTTTGCAGGTAAGCAGAAAACAAAGTGATGTTTTGACCTAGCTGGAGAGACTGTTTTTGGGATCTGACTAGACGGGAGCTATACTGGTACAAAGGGCTATGCGCTGATATAAAAATCTCTGAAATCGAAGATCTGTGCGCAGTGGAGAAATTTTTCAAAAATGGCAGTTTGGCAATAATTGCCATTTTTCAGGCTTAAGGGCAGTTGTGAGCCAATTTAAGGCCAAAATCTTCAATTTGGCATAACTTTCAATCCATAGCTCGGATTGGAAAGTGGTCACAGACGTCATTTGTCAATTTCATAGCAAAATTTTCATTTTTGTAGTCATTTTTGGATCAAGACTCATCTAAGTGCAGTTAGTTGAACTTCTGTTAGGATCTAGTACAGTATGCAGATCACATCACACAATCACCATAGCCACTCCTCACAAGCTCTCAAAGATGGCACAACAAAAGTTAAGTCTATTATGAAGAAATATTGTACATATAGCAAAGCCCCAAACTGTATGGGCTCAACAAGTGTCACTAAACTGGCCTACCACCTGCCAAACTAGAGTTAGGCCCAATATGGCCACATATATTGACAACCCAAGACATGCCCCTGAGTATAGCATAATGAGCTCAAAATCACTGTACAGGCTAATTTCTTCCTACATGTGGCTACTCGGCTAACCCAAGTAGCCGTCTACGGGATCAGTGCCCGATCAATATATCCTAACGGGTCACGTCCCGATCACAACCATATACAGTAAACCAAATAAACTGTACACTAATTACATCATTACATCTAGAGCTTACATAAAATGTATATCAGATTAACTCTGATTTCTAACTCTCTCCCTTAAGCTCAAATGTGATAAGAGTGAAAAACAATATATTGCAGCAGCGTCTGGAGTGTCCAAAAGATGTTATCATATCATAGCTACTATGTACTTGACTCACACTCAAGCACACCAACAAACCACCAAGTTTGACTCACAAAGTATCATGTAAACACAATGCTCATACAGAGAGTCTACCATACTCTCGACCAACTGACTCGTCTCCAATCCAACTTGACCACAAGTGGACCACATGAGCAACATGGCTCAAACTGAGGAGATCCCACTGCCACCATGAGACTTACATCCTCCATCTAGCCAGGCTGACATCCTATCAGGCACTTACAAGCACAAACCTGTAAAGCTGACATAAATGAGCGACTGACGCTCAAGTTGAGGAAATCTTACTGCCACCATAAGATTGCACCCTCAGTAGATAAACAACTAGTAGACAATAACAAGTCAATGAGCATAAAATGACTACTTTGTTCCTGACGTAGCAAATGCACAACCACATACAACTTCGACTCAGATTTAGACTCCTGTGACAAGGCAACATGCAAGCCCACACACACTCATGCAAACCAACACGAATGATAATGTCAGAAATGGTGAACTCCTACAACTTTGTCGCAGCACGAACAAGACACAAAGGTTGAACAATTCACGACAGTCAACATGACCTTGACTCGAAGCACATACGAGAACAATTCGTGACAGTCAACGTGTCTTTGACTCGAAGCACAAACGATTCGCGAATCAATCGCGAATCGCAAACACATCTTCAGGACCGCAAAGCCGAAAAAGGAACGCGAAATGAAAACTACGAAAAGAACGAAAGCAAATGGGAGATTACGAAATAGACGAAGAAAAATCTTTTGTGCTACTAGCTGGCAGCTCAACGGGCTTCACGCCCAGCTGAAACAAGTAGGAACGACACAGACTAACTAACTAGTTGATTAGCGTTAACTAGTGATGTGATTCTATGTTTAGCTATCTTGTAAACTCCACATAGTGGAGGTATAAACGATCCTCTCTGGATCATAATAGAATATGTGAATACAGAGATCTGTAAGAGACAGAGAGAGACATAGCAAATAGAATAAGAAAGAAAAGAAACCATAGATGTGCATGAAAGTCTACCAACGAGCAGAACACAGCGAAAGAGTAGAATGTCATTCCGCCAACGAGCGTAACACTAACGAATTCACTCTAAGCATGGGAAAGATTAAAGCAGAAGTATGAAGTGAGGACTGCAGCTTCAGTCATGCACCTTCACAATCAGCTGTAATCAATACGGTGGGACGACAATTAGTTGGATCAGCATATTGAGAAGATCATAACGATCTTCGCTCAACTCACTGCATCAGGACAGGAGCACCAGGTCCCAGCACCATAGCAGTTGATGTACTTCATGAAATATCTACCGACGTCCTATCAGCCGTTGAGAATGCTCATACTGAGTCTACCATATATGACATTCGACAAAGCAGTCAGTCTTGTCGCTGATGAGAGACTGATGAGAGACGAAGGAGAGGGAAGCAGTGATCAAGAGAAGGCTCTCTTCACAAAAGGCAAGAAGAAGAACAAAAACAAGCCAAGATTCAAGAAGACGAAGTTCTCGAATCAGCAATCTTCTTCCTACGACCATACAGCCGACAAATACTGGTTCAATCCAGCAATACCTTGCATGCACTGCAAGAAGAAAGGGCATTCTGCATATGACTACAGATTCAACCCAAAAAGAAAAACAAAGCTGAAAAAACAAACGTTGCAGAATCTTTCAAAGATGCAGAAAGAGGAGATGAAGCTTTCACAATACTCGACAAAGCTTCGACAAGCTACTCCGAACATGACTATGATGTGGTCATCGATTCAGGAGCAACATCCCACATAACCTGCAACAAGAAGATCTTGATCAACTTTTGCGAACTCAAAAATGACAGAGCGGTGATTCTAGGTGAAGGAAGCAGACACGATGTCAAAGGCATCGACTCTCTACAACTACGAACACTGTCAGGCCAAGCGAAGCTGCCAGGAGCACTCTATGTGCCCTCACTTAGAAAAGATCTGCTATCTGTCTCCAAGATGGCAGATCTAGGCATTCGAGTTTTGTTCGACGGCAACACTTGCCGTATGATTGAGAAAACGACAAACAAGTTGCTGACGGTCGGATGCAGAGAAGGAAACCTCTAGCAGACCAAAATAATCAACAACTCTGATAGCATACTAAATGCTTCAAAAAATGAAGATTAGCTCTGGCATAGGAGATTGTATCATCTGAACATGCACAGCCTGTACGACATGAGCACAAAGGACATTGTCACAGGTCTCAGAATATCAAGAGACGAGGCTGAGTTCTGCGAAGCTTGTCATAAAGACAAGCAACATCGGAATCCATTTACTCATGAAGGAAGAAGAGCTCAGGAAGTTCTTGAGCTTGTCCACTCTGATGTGTGTGGACCAATGAAAACAGATTCGCTCTCAAGTTTGCAATATTTCTAAACGTTCATAGATGATTACAGTCGAAAGACCATGATCTACTACCTGAAGAAGAAATCCAAAGTATTTGATTCTTTCAAGAAGTTCGTGGCATTCGCAGCGCGACACACCTCAAAAAGGATACAGATCCTTAGATCTGACAATGGAGGTGAATACAAAAGCACAGAATTCTCAAGATTCTGTGAAGAACAGGGGATTGAACACCAATTTACTCCTACACACACACCATAATACAATGGTGTGGCAGAAAGAAAAAACAGAACGCTAGTCGAAGGAGCCAGATGCATGATGGCACAGGCTCAATTGTCAGGCCAATTCTGGGCTGAAGCAATAGCTGCAGTAGTACATCTACAGAACAAATCAACAACGACAGCGCTGAAGAACAAAACACCGTACGAGATGTGGACAGTCAGAAAGCCTAATCTGTCATACGCAAGAGTGTTTGGATGTGCAACATACAAGCACATTCCAAAGGAAAAGAGAAACAAGCTCGACAACAAATCTCAGCGAACAATCATGGTCGGCTACTTGAACGGAACACGTGTGTACAGACTCTACGATCCAACCACGAAGAAGGTTGTTTTGAGCAGAGATGTGAAGTTCCACGAGTCCACATTCCCCGGACTGAAAGATGAAAGAGGCCATGAGATCTTCACACTGCTGCCTATTCAAGAGGGAGATCAAGGACAATCATCAAATCAGAATGCAGGACCCCAGACTCCATAGCAGCAGGAAACAGAGGATTGCTCCCACGAACAAGAAATGTTCGAGCAGCGATTAAACGAATCTCGAAGGTCAACCAGACAAAAAAGACCTCCAGACCGCTATTCTGACAATCTTCAATGGAGCGAAGACACGCAGTTTGATTGCTGCAACTTCACAGAAGAACCAGCTACATACCAAGAAGCTATCTAGAGTCCAAAGGGAGAATTCTGGAAATAGGCAATGTCAGAAGAGATCGAGTCGATGAGGCAAAACGAGGCATGGACATTAGAGCCACTGCTAGAAAACAGAAAAGTAGTCGACTGCAAATGGGTGTACAAGAAGAAACTGAAATTAGATGGCGCCATTGGCCACTACAAAGCAAGGCTTGTCGCGAAGGGCTACATGCAGAGATATGGTATCGACTATTTTGACACATATTCGCCCATGGTCAAGATGACAAGCATAAGGCTGCTCCTTGCATACGCCACATAGTACAATATGGAAATTCACCAGATTGACGTGAAAACAGCCTTTCTCCACGGAGATCTAGAGGAGAAAATTTTCATGAAGCAACCTGAAGGCTATGAAGACCCCGACAACAGACAATATGTCTGTCGATTGCAAAGATGCATCTACGGTCTAAAACATGCATCACGAGCCTGGTACAAAAAGCTTGATGGTCTTCTGAAGTCTCTAGACTTCATTCCTACTCAACCAGACTGTAATGTCTACATCAAAAGAATAGGAAAGGATTTTGTGATATTGACCATTTTCGTGGATGATTTGATGATGATAGAAAATTCCTTGATGTTGATCAAAGACACGAAGAGTCAAATTTCTGAAAACTACAAAATCACAGATCTTGAAGAAGCAACAAAATGCCTAGGGATGGATATCAGAAGAGATCGAACAAATGGCAAAATGCACTTGAGTCAGTCAGAGTACGCTAGAAAAGTGCTGAAGCAGTACCACATGATGGACTGTGAAGAGAAAGCCACATCAATGATAGCTGGAGCCAAGCTCACGAAACAAGATTGCCCAAAAACAGAAGAGGAAGAACAAAAGATGGCAGGTATACCCTACCATAGGTTAATCGGTAGTCTGATGTACTTAACAATTTGTACCAGACCCGATCTGGCCTTCTCTGTCTACGCATTGAGCCAATTCTGTTCCAATCCTAGTCTAGCACATTGGAAAATGGCCAAACGAATTCTACAGTATCTGAAGGGTACCTAGAATGTTGGATTAACCTACAGAGCTAGAAACGAAGAGAAAGAATTCGAGCTGCATCACTACAGTGATGCAAGCTGGGCGAGCTACAAAGATGATAGCAAGTCCATTACTGGAGGATATACGATAATGTGCAGAGCTGCAATCAGCTGGATATGCAAAAAGCAAACGTTGGTATCTCAATCCTCTTGCAAAGCTGAGTATGTCGTAGTCTCGAAAGTGGCAAATGAGGTAGTGTGGCTACAAATGATATTGGAGGCAATCAGGATACCACAAGAGGGGCCAAACACGATGATGATGGACTCTCAGAGTGCCATCTATCTGTCCCAGGATCCTGTCAAAACAGACGAAGGAAAATCTTTCATGTTGTCAGCTGGCAGCTCAACGAGCTTCACGCCTAGCTGAAACGACACAGACTAACTAACTAGTTGATTAGCATTAACTAGTGATGTGATTCTATGTTTAGCTATCTTGTAAACTCCACATAGTGGAGGTATAAACGATCATCTCTGGATCATAATAGAATATGTGAATACAGAGATCTGTAAGAGACAGAGAGAGACGTAGTGAATAGAGTAAGAAAGAAAAGAAACCATAGATGTGCATGAAAGTCTGCCAACGAGCAGAACACGGAGAAAGAGTAGAATGTCATTCCGCCAACGAGCATGACACTGACAAATTCATTCTAAACTAAAACTAATAATTCGGTCACTCTATTTTCGTGCATCTTGTCTTGTGCTGTAGATCATGATTGCTAGAATAGAATATGTTCTATGATGCGTAGATCCTATAAGGGCTTCCGCACAAAAGAAAATTAAAAGACAGAAAATTGTTCGCGATAAAGAAGACGGAGTGAGGACACAAGAATCAGTCCCACGCACGCACTCCCGCGACAGATAAAGCGTCAAATACATGACCAAGGCCTGTCCAAATTGTGGAATCCTGTCGTACCAACACCTGTGTCACCTGTAGATCTGCTACACCATTGGTCTCCAAATCAAGTCTCCAACCATGGCCCACACCTGTAACCAAGATGCCCTCACGTCCAAGCATATCCAACTGTCCAATAAGTCCTGAAAATTGATCCCCATCCATTCCCCATGCTCCAAGCACAAGAGTCTACCAAGGACCCAATGAATGAATGTACACAAACCTCACCATAGGCTATACTTGAGTAGCTCGCCCATCTCCCAGAGATACTAATGATGATCCCATGTAGGCTCAACTTCCCATGCTTGACGTTGCCAACTCTGATTTGACCAGTATATAGGCCTCCCACCAAGGAGCCTATCTTCCCACAACATCCATCATAGTGTCCAAGCCAAAGCAAATGCAAACTAGATCCACTATCGTGATGAATAACTCATCCGCGATCCATATCATATCAGGTAGGATAGCTCCAGGACCTTGTACCATATACCATCTGATCACCAAATATCCATTACTCGCTGATAGCTCTCCAAGAATTTGTCCACCTATAGTGAAACTAGACTCCAACTGGATCTAACCAAAAGCTGCATCCTGCTTACCAAATAATGATGGATAACAACAACATGTGACGCCAACTTGGAGACTACTATGCATATAACCATGCAGCTCACCTAATTACTTGCCAAAGTATCACCTGTCACTCCCTGAGCAACCATCTCCATCCCTGTCGGCTCACAACCATGGGCATGCTGGATCCACATCACTCCGTAATGCTCTCCATGCCCTCAGGATATGTACCACCATAGGTACACTCCATGCCACCTACCTCCGAGTAGGCTTGACCCATCCCTAGATCACCATGATGCACCAGCTGAAGAACATCATCCATACATCAAATGACATATCATACCTGAGCAACTGTAGCATCTCCCTGAGTGCCACCCCAATGGACTCGTCATCCACATACTATGCTCACCTGATGTCTCCAATCTTGGTCACCATTCTGCTAGACAAGCCAAACTCCAAAGCATCACCTGCTCCACCTGGCTCCTAGCATCTGCTCGCTCTCCCTGGCTATGTGCCACCTGACACCATGCCACCGCAAGCATATCCCTGAGTCGTCGCTCATGGGATTCCGAGACTATTGTCTCCCTGATCATATTGAGGTATATGGCTCTGAGTGACTTCCTCTAAGCTTCCCCATGATCTCACCACCTGAGAATCTGCACCATGGAAATTCCAACACCTGTGCCAAGCCTAGAATCCTGCAAATATAGCCAAATGCATGAAAGCTATAGGTAGCCTATCCACGCTCGTGATGGTAGATGCCTCCCTTTGATGCCAATGCCAATGACTGGTCCCCTACTGTAATGCCAACCTGTACTCCCAAATGAGCACACCATGAAGTCCTCACCATCAATGTCTCGTGCAGTAGATCGCTAGCAAAACACCCATCATAGTGTTTGCCCTCTGATCACACCCCGTGCGATCTCCATGAGCTCTCCAATCTAGAGCTGGCTCTCAAAGCTTCACGCTTTGACCATTTGCTTTTGCAGCTTCCTGAATCCATCATGAATCCCACCTGTAAGTCCTGTCCATGCCAATGACTCAAGTCCAATATGAAATAGCTGTCCCCTGATGATCATCCCATGTCATCTTGCAGTGCTATCTCTACTAGGTATTTCAATGCCATCCCTGATCACAAAGATCTGAGCATCTACCCTGTAGTGCCCACCTGTATTTCCCCAAACTACCTCAAAGCTGCTCCTGTGAATGGTTCCAAACCACTCCCTAAGAATACACTGAGATGTGAACTCCAAAGCCACCATCAAGTCCCTCACATGACTGTGCATGCCAACATCCCTCCAAGTGAACCTGTGAGATCTTCCATGGCCCAAACCAAATGATCTACACCTTGCCATCACTGAAATCTGCATCCCTGATGCAATATTGATATGGCAAATTGACTTGACTTATCCAAATTGGCAGTTGAGGTGTATCTCTTAATGACAAACCTGATACACTGCTCCACAACTACAATGGCTTGATCAAAATTGACTTACCGACTGCAAAACCGCAAAATCATCACACTCACCACTCACCAAGAGCATCCAAAGTGTGATTATTGACCCGTTCTTCATCCTCTGCTTGTCCCACACATAGCTTGTCCAATGCAAGTCCGCTATCTTGCCCAATGGTTTTCAACTGGCACCACTTGGCACTTCAATCACCCGTGATCGCCAATATGTGTGTACCTCCAAGATAGCCCATATTTTTCTCCGAATGAGAAATTTCTAAGCTACAAATGCGTGTGTCAATGCAGCTATCACCTGACTCGATAATGCCACTGTCGATCATACCTGTGAGAGCGTTCCCCCAAAATGCCACTTGACGTTGGTTGGTTCGAACCCCAAAAGTTGAACTTGATCACAAGAATTTTTCACATGTAACTGGCATACCATGCCTACCTCTTACCTGTGATTGCTTGCCCTCTCAAAATTGTCGCCAATGATGAGTAGTCACGCCGCCAAACTGCACTTCCGTCGCCAAAACTAGCTTTCTCCACACATTTCCGCTACCATTCGCCCCCATATTGCATTTACTGCTTTTAAGCACCCTGATACCCTATCAGGAGTAAGTAATAATGATTCCGAAGTGATAATGCCTCATTGTACTGCCCTGTAGCAGGTTTTACCAGCCAAAAAGTGTCCCAAATTTGGCCCTACGGTACCCAAATGGCGAATGTAGCCCATCACTAGGTCACCCGCACTCCGCTTGATAGAATGGTGATAGAAACTCCCCAAAAAATATTTCTCCTTGCTCTATGATGTCGCTCTATCTGCTGGCTTTGAGCAGCTAGTTTCAGGGGTCATTTTGGCCCAAGGATGGCCAAAAAAGGTGCCCTCTAGCTATAGTTAGCCCCAAAACCATTTTCCTTGCAAAAATGAACAGGATTTTCATTTTGAAAAATTTTAATGAAGAAAGAGCATTATTCTGCCCTTCGGGTCCCTTTTAGCATTTCAGTCTGAAAATTTTTATTGAAGAAACTTCATTCTGGCCCTTCATGGCCCTTTGGGTCCACTTCACACATATCCAATGGTGCTGCCCTTTTCTATGGCCCAAATCGCTCCTCTCTCAACGTGATCTCTACCGTGGATGTGAACTCCATAAGATCCGACGGCCTTCCATTCTCTTGTGCACCGAACCGTGCTCCCTTCGAGCACTACGCACCTTTTTGCACTAAGTGTCCTCTCTGGTTGGCGTGCGCGAGGCCTGTCCGCGGCCCTCTCGATCTCTCTCCTCCTTCCTTTCTCTTTTCCTCCATAGCTATGGTGGTTTCTTCCTACAAAATCGGGTCCAGCTGGTTCTTTGGCGCGCGGCCGCCCACGGCCATCTGCCACCAGATTAATCCTGTTAGAGTGCCCTCATTAAGAATCTTACAGCTTGAGATTTTGTTCACCACAGAGAAAGATTCATGGTTTTCCCCTTTGAAACCCTAGTTGCCTTCTTACATAGCCTGAGAAAGAGAATTAATTGCTCTATGATTGCTCCATGGCTAACTTTGCACTTCTGGCATTCGCTTGGCCTCACCTAAACAATGCTGGGTAGCTTTTTACAGTGCCCAATTCCGTCAAGTATAGAGAAAGATCCGTGACTTTCCGTATTTCTTCAACTAGGCCACTTTTTGGCAATTCACAGAATTGCTCCTTTCTCCTCACACTGCAAATGGATTTCAAAATCCACTCAACCCTGAGTTACCACTAGCTTGTAGCCCGTTCTGATCGGCTCCACTCTCCAATTGATGGAGTACTCAGATATTTCTGGCCAGCTTTCGTAAAAGCTGTTTGAAGCCATTCATGAGCAATTTTTCTTGAATTCTCCCCAGAACCCACCTACGACGATCGTTCAGATTTTCCCCAAAGCTCCGATCGAAGGAACTTTGTTGTCTCCTACCATCCGGATTGCCTATACCCCGTATGGATTCCTCTCTCCTGAGATGCTTTGAGTGCTATTTTTCCTGGTGGAAGACGCTATCCCATAGCTCCACCGGATCGTGCATACCTGCTACACCCTGTAGCTCTGATACCAAGTTGAAATTCTATTAGGATCTAGTGCAATATGCAGATCACATCACACAATCACCATAGCCACTCCTCACAAGCTCTCAAAGATGGCACAACAAAAGTTAAGTCTATTATGAAGAAATACTATACATATAGCAAAGCCCCAAGCTGCATGGGCTCAACATGTGTCACTTAACTGGCCTACCACCTGCCAAACTAGAGTTAGGCCCAATATGGCCACATATATTGACAAACCCAAGACATGCCCCTGAGTATAGCATAATGAGCTCAAAATCACTGTACAGGCTAATTTCTTCCTACATGTGGCTACTCGGCTAACCCAAGTAGCCGTCTACGGGATCAGTGCCCGATCGATATATCCTAACGGGTCACGTCCCGATCACAACCATATACAGTAAACCAAATAAACTGTACACTAAGTACATCATCACATTTAGAGCTTACATAAAATGTATATCAGATTAACTTTGATTTCTAACTCAGTTATGGCAACTCTAAGCGAGAGTGTCCTCAATGAGTCAAGCAAATTGGAAGGAGCCGACAACTATGCAAATTGGAAATTCAAACTGAAAAACATTCTGATGGAAAAGGAGCTATGAGAGATTGTGACAGGTAAAGAGACAAGGCCAGTGATTGAAGAAGATCAGCGGGCATTTGACTGGAGGAAATGGAAAGCACAGAACGTCATCAACTTGTCAGTCAGAGATGCTATCATTCCCTACATTTCAGATGTGGAAGGACCGGAAGAAGCATGGGATACGTTGAAGGCTTTGTTTGAGACTACAAACACATTTCGAGTGCTATTCCTGAAGATGAAGCTACACACATTACAGACAGATAATGGTGCAACTATTGCCGATCACCTATTGAAGGTAAAGGAGATCCGTGATCAACTAGCTGTAGTTGGAGAGCGAGTACATGAACATGAGATCGCTCAATTGACATTGAACAACTTGAGTGAGTCACATCAGATGTTTGTGACAAGCATTGCCACACGAGAGAATCTTCCAACCTATGGAGCTAGGTGGATTACTTTTGCAGGAAGAGCAACGTCAAGAGAACTTGAATCGTTATAACAGGGACCTTGAATCATCATAACAGGGGCTATGATCAAGCTCTTGTAGTTAGAGGACAAGGCGAAAGATTTGGCAGTGGTAGGTATCAATCGAGAGGAGGAAACTTAAGTCGGGGATCATTTCAACAATTTCATGAGCAAGCCAATGATACCCCAAATCGAGACAATTGGAATCAAGGACGAGGTCAAGGACGTGGCTATTCCAGACAAAATAAACCTGGAAATTGTAGGTACTGCAACAAAATTGGCCATTGGGAGCATGAATGCTTCAAGAAACAAAAGGAGATAGCACAAAGAAATGGCCAATGGCAAGTGGGCAATTATGCTGATCAACATCAATTTGATGATGATCATTATGAAGACAAATATGTTGATCAACATCAATGCGATGATGATCAATATGAAGACGATACAGGTGAAAGCTCAAACTTGTTTATTACGGCGCTAATGACAAGTGACGAAGCAAAGAATACCTGGTACATCGACAGTGGGGCATCCAAGCACATGACTTAGAGGAAGGAGTGATTTTCGGAATTCAAGAAAATCCACAATGGCGATGAAGTTGGACAAGCTGATGGCCAATTGCTACCTATGAAAGGATTTAGGGTGGTACCAGTGAAGCTAGCCAGCAGAATGATAAAGCGAATAAGCAATATGCAATATGTTCCTGGTTTAGCCAACAATTTACTATCAGTTGGGATGATGGCTGATCAACAACTCAAGATTGAGTTTGATAGCGACAAATGTATTGTCAAGGACATCAAGAATTACTACAAAGTGATTGCCACAGGAGCTAGAGTCAACAAAAATCGACTCTACAAATTGAATGCGAGATCTTTTACTCAAGCTATGGTAAGCACTGTTGATAGTCGAAGTGACATTTGGCCATCAAAGATTTGGTCATATTAGTGCTCAAAGCTTGCAAATCCTTAAAAGAAGTAATCTAGTTGTTGGATTGCCTGATATCTTTTTTGAAGAAAAAATTTGTGAGAGTTGCATTTTGGGAAAACAACATAGAGAGAGATTTCCCAAAGGTGGAGCAAGAAGAGCCAATGGCATTCTGGTTCTTGTTCATAGTGATCTGTGTGGACCAATACAAACTAGATCCATTAGTGGCTGTTATTATTTCATAACGTTCATTGATGACTACAGTAGACATATCTGGATTTATTTAATAAGCAAGAAATCTGATGCTTTTGCCAAGTTTAGAGAGTTCAAGGCTCTAGTTAAAAAACAAACAGGTTGTTACATTAAGACACTCAGATCAGATGGTGGCGATGAGTATTTTTTAACAGAGTTTATAGATTTTTGCAAGGATCAGGGGATCAAGAGGCAAACTACTGCACCCTATTCACCACAACAAAATGGAGGCAGAACAGAAGAACAGATCCATTGTGGAGATGGCTAGGGCAATGCTTAAGAGAAAGGGTTTGCCACCAAATACCTTCTGGGCAAAAGCATGCAACACAACTACTCATATCTTGTTTGTGGAGGATAAGACATCTTACGAAGTTTTTATTGGAAAGAGACCTAATGTTTCTCATTTACGAGTATTTGATTATGATGCTTACGCTCATGTGCTTGATGAAAAACGAAAAAAACTGGATGCAAAAGTTGTTAAGTGTATTTTTCTTGGATATGATGAAAAAGCCAAGGCATACAGGATGTATGACACAGATGCACAAAAGATTGTGATTTTTAGAGATGCTACTTTTGATGAGATGGGTCAAAACGACAAAATGAAATTGACAATTGATTCTTTTGATGATAAAGCCAAAGTACAGGTGAAGAAAGAAGTTGATGTTGATATGGAAGAGCCAATGGAAAAAGACAAGGTTAATAATGAGACTCCTAGGAGAGTGCCTAAGTGGTACTTGTCAATGATAGGTGATGCTAATAAGGGAGATACTCCCGAATCAAGTGAGCAGGGAGAACTTAGGAGATCAAGCAGAAATTGAAAACCTCCAACTCGACTAGAGATGAATCTAGCCATGATGGGATCCATGTTAATGGCTCAAGAACCTAAAACTTAACGAAGCAAAAGAACACAAGGAGTGGCATGCAGCTATGGAAACAATGTTGGATTATTCAATCGTCTAATCGATTTTAATCTTCATCCGTTGTTTATCCAATTCTGCGGATTTCTCTGTGTGTTTACACAGTCTTCAATTTTACAAGTGTTTTTACACAGTCTGTAGAATTACACAAAGTTTACGACAATGTCTCCTTTTTCACCTGTCAGGAATCCCGTTGAAAAATGCAGTGTCGCCTTTCTCGCATTTTTTGCATGACAAAAATCTCGTGTAAAATCACAATGTCGCATTTTTCACTTTTTCCAAAGAGCCTTAAATATTAAGGAAATGACTTTGGCAAAGTGTGGGACAACCCTAAATGATATTTAAGGGGACCTTTTTCTTTTTCGCAAAAAACCCGACAGTGTCGCCTGTGGTTGTTTTAGTTCATTTTTGCAGAAGTGACAGTTTGATTTATTTATGCAGACAAAACATTTATGGCCAATTTCACCGCTTATCAGCAATCAATGACAAGGAACCAAATGGATGCCAGCAGATCACCAGCCAACTGGCGATCGCATTTGACGACCTAATCTCTTAGTATAAATAACTGTTCATATTCATACAATTTCATTCATTAAAAATCAAAATTATCAGAAGTATTTGAATAGTTAGCTCTCTCTTTCTCTCAAGCCTGCGAGCTTGAACACTCATGAGCATTCTAGCTCACTTCTTAGAGTTGTTTTAGAGATTGTTATTGCGCTACTGCTTATCAGCATTGTGCATTAATCCAGATTTTCATTTTAGTCGCTCAGAGATAGCATAGAGTGTGCAACTTCTATCCGCAACTTATTGTACCCATTTACTTCTATTTTGTTTTGAATCAATACTATCCTTTATTGCGTTTAACTTCGTCTCAAAATGTATGCGTTTTCTAGAATTCTTCGCAACTAATTCACGACTAATTATTTGTCTGATAATTTTTTATGCTTAATTGTTTGGCTACGTAATCACTGTAGTACTGGCAATTTTAAAGCTAGTTACTATAAGTTCAAACGTGATTTCTATCACTATTGTCCTGTTTGAAATTGATAGGCGTAGTCATGCATTGGAAAGATGAAGATAGTATATTCCGCCATGCACAAAAGTTTTCTTTCTAGACACACGAATTATTTTCATTCGTTTCTTTTTGAGCTAGACCTATTTTCTGCACACCACTTTCCGACATAGTATCAGAGCAATTTCGCTACTTTATCTGATTCCAATATAATATCAGAGTGAAAGCTCTGATACTTGATATCTTTCGTGATATCAAATTGATATCATACTCTTTAGTTCTTATCAACCTTTTGGTATCAGAGAATTGATTTCTTATTGTTGGCATTTCTACATCTTAGTGTCATCGATACAATCGACAGACTAAGTTTTAGATGGTTTCTCAAAGTAAAGCCGGTCTTATCACAGACAAGCTGAATGGATCCAATTATCATTTGTGAAAATTTAAGATGAAGACCTTGCTAATCGCCAATGAATTATGGGATGTTGTTATAGGTACATAAGTATAATCTGAAGACGACGACTCAAAGTGGAAATCGAAGGACGGTAAAGCTTTCGCGCTTATTATCCTCAATATATCAGATACATAGATTGGACACATAGCTGAAGCTAAAACGTCAAGAGACATTTGGGACATTTTGAACTCACTATATAACGTGAGAGACGTAACTACTAAGTTACATCTACGAAGGAAATTCTCCACATTCAAAATGCATGTTGGTGATTCTCTTCAGAGTCACATTAGCCAGTTTAAGAATCTCTTGCAACAGATGGCCACTGTCGGATTAGTCATAGACGATCAAGACACAATTATGACATTGCTTTCAAGCTTGCCCTCTACATATGAGAACTGGGTGATGATCATATCGACACACTCAGATTTAACTCTTACTAGAGTTATCACTATGTTGCTGCAAGTCAAGACACTTCTCTACTTCCTCCTCTCAGGCTCTATTTATCAACAAAGGCACAAAGCGACAGAAGCATAAAGGCTCCAAGAAGGCTGCAATAAATAAGAAGCCGACTCAGGGTCAAGCACAATCATCAGATCCACAATCGAAGAAAAAGATGTTTTGCAGGTATTGCAAGCACAATAACCGTGAGATCAAGGATTGCCGAATTCTTCAAGCAAAAAATGTAGCCAAACAACCTGATCAACAAGCAAACACAGTTCATCATCTCCCCAGGTCGAAGTTGACGAAGGCCCATTCATGGTCAAAGATCAAAGCACCTTTTTGGATGATTCATGGTTTCTCGATTCTAGAGCAACTCAACACATGACCAATCAACATGAGATCTTCAACTCCTACACGCCTTACAGCATGAAGAAATTTGTTCATCTTGGCGACAATAGTACTCACACCATTGAAGGTGAAGGTACTGTAAGATTGCGATTCCAGCATGATCAATTCAAATTACTATCAAAAGTCTTATATGTTCCTAAACTCTCTACAAATCTGTTATCAACAAGTAAAATTACAAATTTAGGTCATAAGGTAGAATTCAAATCTGATCAATGTAGAACTATTGATAGGAGTGGTAAGATCCTTGCACTCTGTAAGAGGTAGAGTTAAGAGTCTAGTCAAGCCTTGAAAACCTCTGTTCTAGTCAATAAAGTATTACTATGGCATCATCGCTTAGGACACGTGAATCATGCATTTATATTGAACATGTCCAAACAATCCATGGTCCTTGATCTCGACTATCCTTCTGGTAAGGTTGATCTCCCTGTCTATCATAGCTGCATCTTTGGAAAGCAGGCCAGGAATTCTTTTAGATCAAATCATATGCATGCAGCAAAAGATCTGTTAGATGTTGTTCATACATATATATGTGGACCTATGCAAACTCCTTCATTGCTAGATGCAAAGTACTTCATTACCTTTATTGACGAATTCTCCAGAAGAACAGTTGTTTATCTCACTAACAAAAATCGGAGGCTTTCATCAAATTCAGACAATTCAAAGAGCATGCCGATAATCAAACTGGTAAACGAATCAAAGCATTGAGGTCAGATAACAGGGGATAATATGTCTCCAACAAATTTAAGGACTACTGCCTTCACAATGACATTGAGCAACAATACATCACTTCCTATTCGCCTCAGTCAAATGGTCTTGTTGAGAGAAAGAACAGAACCTTAGTCGAATCCACAAAGTGCATGTTATCACATGATGTGACACTTCCGAAGTCCTTCTGGACTGAAGCTGTTTCAACAACAACCTATATTCAGAACATATGTTCTACTAAAGGCCTCTCAGACAAAATACCATTCGAAGTTTGGACAGGTACCAAACCTTCTTTATCAAGCTTACGAGTTTTTGGATGTACTGCTTTTGCGCAGATTCCTCGTGATCTCAAAAAGAAGCTCGACTTTCAGAGTATCAAATGTGTTTTCATCAGCTACAGTACTTCAGATCAAGTCTACAAGTTGTTCGATCCCATCGAGTCGAAGATATTCACTAGCCGAGATGTCATCTTCATCGAAGATCAGTTTCAAGACCTCAAAGGAAAGGGCATTCCACATTAGCCGACCTATCAGATTCTCCTGACACTTTGAACTTTCCAGTTCTTCAGTCGACTATTCCTATTGAAGGTCCAAGCTCCTCTACTCTTGACGAACAACAAATCAACGATGAATTAGAAGATGATGATGTTGCAGATCAACAACTACAGTATGATGGAAATAATCAACTTCTTGTATTACCCAGAAGATCTTCAAGAACCAGCAGACCACCTAACTGGTATATCAACGAGGCTACAACCTATCTTGTTCAGGAACCGACGTCTCTCCAAGAGGCACTCAGTCAACCTGACTCAGATCTCTAGAAAGAAGCTATGGATAAAGAGTATTCATCTCTTATCAAGAACCAGACGTGGACAATTATCGAATTACCTACCCACAGAAACGTAGTTGATTGCAAATGGAGTTTCAAAGTCAAGTACAATGCAGATGGAAGCATCAATAGAAGAAAGGCATGACTTGTAGCCAGAGGATTTCTCATGTATACAACGTTGATTACATTGAGACCATCAATCCAGTAGTCAAGCATTCTTCTATTCGACTTTTGCTATCATTTGCTGCTGCAGCAGATTTGAAAATACATCAAATGGATGTACAGACAACATATCTCAATGGAGTTATCGAAGAAGACATTTACATGGTGCAACCCGAAGGTTATATTATCGAGGGCAAATACAATCATGTGTGTAAACTCCATAAGGCACTTTATGGCTTGAAGCAGTCGGCTCGATCATGGTTTCAAAGGATCAATACTTTCCTTATTGATCACAGCTACACACCTAGCTCTTCAGATTCAAACGTTTACTTCAAAGCAGTGCAACAGTCTTTTATCATTATCACTTTGTACGTGGATGATACATTGCTTTTCAGCAATAGTACCGATTTGATAAAAGAGGAGAAGACAATGCTATCTTCCGAATTCGACATGACTGATCTGGGCAAAGCTCATTTCTGCCTTGGCATACAAATCCACAGAGACATAAAACAGAAGTTGGTCTATATTACACAACAGAAGTACATCTACAACATGTTAGTCAGACATAATCTGATCGATTGCAAGTTAGCTCTTTCACCAATAGAACCAAGACTCAAATTGTCAAAGGACCAATGTCTCCAAACAATTCATGAGAAGCAACAGATGCGTGAGTATCCTTACCATTCTATTATAGGATCACTTATGTAAGCCATGATCTGTACCAGGCCAGACATAGCTTTTGCAGTCAGCTCTCTCAGTCAGTTTATGACTAATCCTGGTATAACACATTGGAAGGCTCTTATTAGATATCTTCGAGCTACTATGGACTTTTGCATTTGTTATGGAGCAGTTGGCAACGACAAACTCAATTTCCTCAATGGTTACATAGATGCAAGTTGGGCAGGAGATGTAGACACTCGTAAATCTACTTTTGGATTTATATTCTTCCTCAACAATGGTCCAATTTCCTGGAACAGTTGAAAGCAATCTTCGATAGCTTTATCTTCCACTGAATTAGAGTATATCATAGCCTCTCAAGCTACAAAGGAAGCCATTTGGTTGAGGAACTTACTCTTAGATATCGCTCTGAATCAATATGCTCCAACGACATTATTTTGTGATAATCAAAGTGCCATCGCTTTATCAGCCAATCCTAGATTTCATTCTAGGAGTAAGCACATTGAACTTAAGTATCATTTCGTCAGAAGCAAAGTTCTCAATGAAGAGGTCAGATTGCAGTACTGTAGAATGCAAGATATGACAGCTGATGTTTTTACCAAAGCATTAAGTTTGGAATCACACAGAAGATTCTATGTAGAACTAAGTTTGAAGGTCAAGGCATTCAAGGATTCAGATTAAGGGGGAGTGTTGGATTATTCTCCTTCTTACCAATCATCTAATCGGCTTTAATCTTCATCCGTTGTTTATCTAATCCTACGGATTTTTTCATGTGTTTATACAGTCTGCAATTTTACAAGTGTTTTTACGTAGTCTGCAAAATTACATGGAGTTTACGATAGTGTCTCCTTTTTCACTTGTTAGAAATCCCGTTGAAAAATGCAGTGTCACCTTTTTCGCATTTTTCGCCTGACAGAAATCTCGTGTAAAATCATAGTATCGCATTTTTCGCTTTTTTCAAAGAGCCTCAAATGTTAAGGAAATGACTCTGGCAAAGTGTGGAACAACCCTAAATGAAATTTAAGGGCACCTTCTCCTTTTTTACTTTTTTGCAAAAAACCCAACAGTGTCGCCTGTGGCTGTTTTAGTTCATTTATGTAGACGTGACAGTTTGGTTCATTTATGCAGATAGAACGTTTACGGCCAACTTCACCACTTATCATCAATCAATGACAAGGACCGGATGGATGCCAGCGGATCACCAGCCAACTGGCGATCGCATTTGATGACCTAATTTCTTAGTATAAATAGTTGTTCATATTCATATAGTTTTATTTATTGAAAATCAAAATTATTAGAAGTATTTGAATAATTAGCTTTCTCTCTCTCTCAAGCCTGCGAGCTTGAACACTCCTGAGCATTCTAGCTCACTTCTTAGAATTGTTTTCGAGATTGCTATTGTGCTACTGCTTATCACCATTGCGTATTAATTCAGATTTTCATTTTAGCCGCTCAGAGATAGCATAGAGTATGCGACATCGATCCGCAGCTTATTGTCCTCATTTACTTATGTTACGTTTTCATACTGAATCAATACCATCCTTCATTGCGTTCAATTTTTGTCTCAAAATGTATGCATTTTTGTATTTCTTCGTGACTAATTCACAAACAATTCACGACTAATTATTTGTCCGATAATTTTTGATGCTTAATTGTTTGGCTACGTAATCACTATAGTACTGGCGATTTCAAAGTTAGTTACTATAAGTTCAAACGTGATTTCTATCAATATTGTCTTGTTTGAAATTGATAAGCATAGTCATGCATTGGAAAGATGAAGATAGTTTATTCCGCCATGCACGAAAAGTTTTCTTTCTAGACACACGAATTATTTTCATTCGTTTCTTTTCGAGCTAGACCTATCTTCTGCACACCACTTTTCGACAAACAGAAATGAAAGCTATATCGAAGAATAGAACACGGGACTTGGGAACCATCACCATGTTGAACAAGTTCAGGAATGGTTCCTTGATTCTGGAACAATGCAACACATGACAAGCCATCAAGAACAGTTTATCGATTATTCGGCCTACAACACCAAGAAATTCGTTCACCTCGGAGTCAACAACTCACACATGATCGAAGGTGAAGGTACGGTCAGACTAAATTTGTAGCATGAATTTTTGAAGCTCATACCAAATGTAATGTATGTTCCGAATCTGATGACAAATCTGCTGTCGGTCAGGGTTCATGTAAGATTCTTGATAAATGTAAGAGAGTCCTTGCACTTGGAAAGAAGCAAGGTTATTTCTATAGGCTTACTCATTGTTACTCTGTGACTGATCGTGCTTTAAGCAATTCAACATCTATGAATAAAGGATATTCGACATTACAGACTTGGCCACTTTAATCATATATTGGTTGCTAACATGTTTAAGCGTTCTTCAGTTCTCGATTTTGACTTTCGAATTGTCGACTCTCTTGTTTGCCAAAGTTGTATGGTTCTGTGTGATATTTTAGTGTGGTTTGTTGTGATCTGTGAGAGAGAGAGAGAGAGAGAGAGAGAGAGAGAGAGAGAGAGAGAGAGAGAGAGAGAGAGAGAGAGAGAGAGAGAGAGAGAGAGAGAGAGAGAGAGAGAGAGAGAGAGAGAGAGAGAGAGAGAGAGAGAGAGAGAGAAATCAGACTAGAAGGCCATAGTTCACACTGATATATGTGGTCCGATGTAGACACCATCATTGCTTGGTGCAAAATTCTATATTACGTTCATTAATTATTATTATAAAAGAACTATTGTAGATTTTATGAAGCACAAATATGAAGCTTTCCAATTAATCAAAAAGTACAAAGAGCATGCAGAGTTGCAGACATGCAAAAGAATCAAAGCTCTCAAGAGCGACAATGGCAATAAATACATCTCAAATGCATTCAAGAATTATTGTTCAACAACCGCCGGTATCGAACACCAATTTGCTGCTTCCTATTTTCCATAGTCAAATGGACTGGCCGAAAGGAAGAACATGACCTTAGTCGAGTTTGCCAAATGCATGATCACTCATGCTTCGTTGCCCAAATCGTTTTGGCAACATGCTGTGTCGACAACCACCTATGTGCAGAATCGATGTTTTAACTAGAGGCTCTCACATGACAACAAGACTCCTCATGAAGTTTGGATTGGATCCAAACCTTCATTAAAGCATTTAAGAGTTTTCAGATGCATTGCCTATGCTCATGTCCCAAAGGACACAAGAAAGAAATTAGATGAGTATTCAATTAAAACTAGTTTTGTTGGTTATTCCTCTTCAAATGGCATGTATCGACTGTACCATATTGTAACCTGTAAAGTTTTTACTAGCAGGATGTGATTTTCATTGAAGATCAGTTCATTGATCTAGATCTTGCAAGAACTAGATCCAGTCCATCAACTTTGCCTCAACAATTGATGCATATCGAAATACTATTTCGATTCCTTCAAGTAGTAAGCTTGTACAGTCAGATTCAGAAGAAGATAAAGAAGCTGCAACTCAGGAGCAGCCGACACAAAGTCAAATTTCGCAGCCAAAAGCTTCAACCAGGAGATCAACAAGGATTTGAACTCACTCTGCTATTTCTCAAAATCTCAACAAATATCCTACATTGTTTGTTGATTGCCATTCCATGTTTATTTCATGCATCATTTGCTTTTGTGACATATTCTTGCATGTTCATGGCCACCACCATTTTTGAAGTATAATCTCTCAACATGGTCAAATCTCCAAGCACTTGACACTAAGCATAATCAAGAAGTCACCAAACTTATAATGACTTCTTTTAACTTTAAACTTCTTCAACTAATATGCCTTTGCATTTGTTGATTGATCAAAAGTATGGATGATCTAAAACAATTCATGGTAACACTTATAGTTGTTGTATGTCCTCTTTGAGGAGCTCATGAAAGAAAAAAGGTGACTTGGAGGCAAGATCAACGCATATCTTAAAGAAGACTAATTGCATTATTTTGTGAGAAAATAATCTCGTTCTCAATTCTATTGTCTCCAAGAATCAATGATGAAATGCTCACTATAATATCTACCCAAAATTTCCCACTGGGTAGTAGAGGGGCATGTGGCATGTTCCTGACAGGCAAAGTCCTTGTACTAACCATGTTCAGGCCCTATATACAACTCTATAATATAAGGATCATTTAGCTTTTGATGAAATCACTTTGTTTTCTGCTTACTGTTGTTATTTTTGTTGTTGGGTTGTCGTCCTTCTTGTTGCTGTTGTCGATGCAGAGGCATTCGTCATCGTCGATCGTAAATCAGAGCATGTAGCATAGGAACAAACCCATGTCGCCTGTTCTTCCCTTCTGCTGCATCCAATCCAGGAGGCAGCAAAGGAGCAGCAGCAGCAGCAGTAGACGCTGAGAAAGTAGCCAGATCTATTATATGCCATCATTCTCGAATGGCATCTGAAGATACATTGCACCAATTCAACCCCACCTTACCCTACCCTAGCCTGCCGCATCAACACCCACATGCATGCTCGGCTTTCACAATTCGAGCCCTGAGAAATCAGAATTAGGCAGGGCATTTGGCAGCCTAATTTCTGTCAAGCGGTGTAGATCCAATTTGTTTTACTTGGATTTGAAGAAATCCTGTGCAATAGTTGAAAGGCTCAATATATGAGCACAATAATGCATTCGGCCTATTTCCTGTTTTAGCACTCCTTTTGACAGTCAAGATTCTACCCTACTACTACCTGCCACCACCACCACTGCTACTACTACTTTTTCTTCTTCTTGTTCAAGATGGCATCTAAAGAAGAGGTTTTGCAGGCAGAAAATGCCCGGCTGGTGGCTGAAATGGCTTCTATGAAGAAGAAAATCATGGTAGCTTTGAAGAAACAACAAGCAGAGCTTCAAGCGAAAATTCAAGCGGCAGAACAGAGGGCATCGGCAGCTGAAGCGACTGTACTATCAGCAAATTCCACGATTGCACCTCCAAATGCTCAGAGTCTGCCAATTGCTGTGCGGGAGGCTTCTAATATTGAGGCTTCCGATTCTGTCATTGCAACGAGTTCCAATACGAAAGCGGATCAAGTTTCGCCCGGGCTTTCAAATGGGGACGCATCTCACCGACCCCACGCTCTTCAAATGGATAACAATTTTGGTGATGGCGAGATGGTCAGACAAGGGCTATTGGCAGAGATAGAGAGATTGAAAGTAGAGCTGGAGCAGCAGAAACAGGACAAACAGAAAGAATGCGGGCATCTGGAACAAGAGCTTACTGAGAGTAAGCTGCTTTTCTCCCTTGATTGAAGTCGTATGATATCTCAGACTGTTGCAGGCACCCAGCTTCACAATATTGCTAGCTCATAAGAGGGTGATTATTCCGTTTCACAGGTGTCTGCCTCATTCTGTTTAATAGTAGGAGCTAGCACTTCTTCGAGCTTAGATTCAGAATTCATTGCAGACTAAAAAATACTTCATAAGTCCCAGTTTGCGATGTAGATTAACGCAATCATAAAATCGTTGCATGCAGAGATAAACCTTATTTTGTGAACACTGTTTTTGAAGAGTTGACATTAATGGTTAGCCACCTTACAACCATACTGCTTAAACAGTTAAAATATTTGGCCCCAAAAATTGAAGGACCCAATAACATCACTATGGTGTTTCACATGCACAAGCATGAATGCATATGATCTAGAATGAAGGATTTGGAGAGCTATCAAACTCTGTAACCCAAGAATGTCTTTGATTTTTCTGCAAATACCGGTAGTTTTTGGACTTTGTTAAGTACATTGAAATGAGTGTATGGTATAAAGAACAAAATCAAGAATTTTGAAAAATCTCTATTTTAAAGAGTATGGCAGTTGACATTGTTTGTGGTCAGCTTAAGTATTTCCTCCACTGTACAGAACTTTTGAGATTTTAGGGCGAAACTGTTTGAAGAAAAGCTTGTACTGTATCCAGCTAAACTGTGGAGCTTATACAGTGAAAGAAAGATACCAATGTGATACAAAGGAAAAGGACCAAGCTGTATCAAAGCTGACATTGGAGCTTAGTCAATCAAGGGAGAGCTATCAGCAAGAACTAACACAGCTAAGAGAGGTTCGGATTCCAAAGCATTGGTTAAATTGTGTGCTTCTATTCTTAGCATACTGATTATCGTTCACATGCTCCAGGGACATGTAGAGGTTAAATCATACCCAACCAAAATCTATGAGATTGTAATGTGTACGTATTGCATTGCTCTTCTGACTAAAGGACATATGCAGACTAATGAGAAGTTGGAGGCTCAGCTTCTGGCTGCAGCAGAGCAAGTTTCTGATGCATTTACTCAATTTGCTGCAACCCAAACTGATATGCAGCAGCTGACCAAAGAAGGGCACAAAGTGAACTTGGTTCATGCAGAGCTGATGCAGGATTACCAGAGGTAATAATGTTGGTTGGAACTTGGCAACAATGAATCTTAAGTTGTTGTGATTCTCATATATTTAACTCACAAACAATACTGAAATTTGCAAGCAATTTGTACCAGTTTTGTTTCTACTCATGATTTTCATTGTAATAGAATCCAGTTGATGGCCAGGAAATCAGAAGAATAAATGATTATGGTTGCCTTGAAAATTGAAATGTATGAGGTCACAACTGATGGTATCCATGTGTTCCATCGCATCACCTTGATTAAGCATGAATATATTCTTCTTCTGAACTATCAGGAAAAGGAAGCCCAGAATTGTGGATTGTCATAAGTTTTATACAAGCGTAGGTTGATTTAATGGATTAATGGCAAAAATTCCCTTGTACTTCTTCATCAAAACATTGTGTTTCAACCATATGTCTTACCTGAACAAACATTTTGCCAATCTTGGTCTTTGGTAAAACTAACACTGGAAAATGCAAGAGACCTATCAAAAGCTGGTAATTCTTTCTACGACAACTATTATGACCTGCTGGCAGTGTCACATGATGCATTGCGGCTGAGAAACTTGACTGGTTCAAATCTGCAAGCCTTGCAATACGAAATGAAGATGTTGTGGGTTGGAAGCTACAAAGGCAGATTAAAGTTAGCCATACAAGGTTTGGATACCAAATGCCAATTGCATTTTGAAGAAGATAAGCTGCCAAAATTCTTATGAAAAGATTTTAGCTAAAATATTAAATACGTATGGCAACCAAAGAAGTAAAGAAAGCTCCCTGTTCATGTCTTAATGTGTGATTACAAGTACGTTTACTGAGCAAATGGGGACAAAAACACAAAATTTTGAAGGTATGGCATTTTCTTAGTTAGACCTAGTTAAATTGTGGAAATTTGTTGTCAAACTGTCTCGTTCTTGCAAGGACGAATATTATCCCTAAACTAAATCTATGATGTATTTCACTCTTTGATCTCTCACCAATTTTGGTATTATGGAAAATTTTTGCTGCATTGAGGTAGGTCCTAGGCCATTCAGTGTTAGTCTTAGTGAGTAAAAGCTTTTAAATTTGTAGATCAAAGCCGCCTCAAGCTTGTTTTATGATTCAAATAATTTCTATGTCAGAATTTGTTGAGGACAGTTAATCTTTTCCAACTAGTAAGTATGAAAAGTCTATCTCTTAGAAATTTTATCCTGATGATCTGGTTCATAGTCTGACTGCATGTACAATGTACACGTTTGAAAGGCATCGCTTGAGATACTGGGAAAAGTTTTCAGCATTGCAAACAAATCCTTTATGATGAAGCTGCTGACATATTATGGGGTCGCTAGTGCTGAAAAAAAAAGCCTTAGGCATGTTAGTATAGTAAAAAAGAAGACTACCTATATGCATAGCGATGTCAGAATGGTTTAGGGTTTAGGGAACCATAATCAACCACATTCAAGCAGGTCCAAGCAAATTACAGTATCTAAGTTTAAGGAGGTCACCTGAGTCCCAGGTAAGCATTTATGCTTCAAAGGGCATGCAGATGTATCCTGCTATGAGATCTTTGGGCTACCATAAGACTTTAAATTGTCAACTGATAAGTTGCATTAGTTGGCAATGTCCAAAAGCTGCAACATAGTGAGGTATTGGGCTGTGAGGTTATATAAGCAAATGTTGAGCAAAAACAATGCAGTAGATTTCACACTTACAAGTCTTGGTTTTTAAGATATTTGATACTAGGTGTAGGGCATCTTAGTGTTTAGTGACCTGTTGCATTCACGACCCTAAATCTCAAGTAAAAGGCAAAAGTTACACCATAAAAGCTTCTCCTTTATTCATTTCTGATGAATGTACATAGAACACATAGAGAGCTCATTGCAAGTCTCTCCCAACCTATGCTACATAGAGATAACTCAAGAATGCTTGACTAAGGCTCTTGACTAAGGCTCTCTCATATCTCCTCAAGCACCCTCTGACCCTGACCAATGCTAAAGCCACCACACGGCCCATGCCACTTTGGCAAGTATTTGTCACGTGGGTATGCATGCATAAGTTGCTCATTGTCTAACGACATGTCACTCCTATATTGGATCAAGTGTCCGAATCAACATATGACACGTGTCTTTTGACTCACTCTTACATTTTAGGAAGTCTGTCTAGTAGACTCTAATTAAGACTTAGTACCCCTTTGCCAATTATAAGCTTGTCACTTACAACTAGTGAGCCTTTTTATTTACCAATTTACAATTGTCACCTTAGGCCGGCGACTCAGCCTTTTTACAATCGATAATTACATTATTACAACTTATGATGGATAAAGGATTGCATGTGACATGACCACAACCAAAGTGGTCCATGTGGTACCATACACAAGAAAATAATTGAACGAATGGTCTATTATAACTTAAAGGCTTGTATTATGCTATCAATAGTAGTCATGCATAGTAAATTTTGGCACATGCAACATGAACCCTATATGCATGCCAATCAACTCCCCTCACTTCAGAAAAAGAACAGTCAAGCACATTATCTTTGTAAAGGATTTTTTCATTTGTTCTATGGGTTGTGTAGAGGCTTGCTTCAAGGAGGTTGTTTTATCAGCACAATGAGTGTAAGCTCGTTGAAGTATTGTTGCAATTCTCAAAAATTTCAGATCACCACTACATAAGAATCCTTTTTCTTTGTGATTGCTGCAGTAACTGATCAGGTACACTTGATGGGGCTAAAGAATGTCACATAATTGTTATTTATTTTTTGTTTTAGGACTTGTGACGAGTTGGAGACTACTCGAACTGCTCTTAACCATGCTAAGAACGAGGTTGAGCTGAAAGTGCAGGTATGATTTATTGAGTTTTGCAAGTGGCCATTACTCAGAAGATTGCAGTATGCACATATTACTTTTAAATAGCTCCTTTGTCCTTAGCTGAACCATGCATGAATTTTTTTTGGGCTGTTTACATGCCAAAGAAAATTTCTCCATGTTTGTGCCAAAGTTTCGATGCAATCGATTTCCCTGAAGATAATCGATTAGGTTCCCTTGTTCCATACAATGTTGTGTCCCCCACGGAGCAAAACACACTGTGCTCCTGATACTCACTGCCTAGAAATGTCGGGCACTTTCTTATTGTTTTAATTTGTGTTTATAACAATGAGGTTGTCGTATCACAAACCTAGGCTTGCCTCATGATGACATCTACTATTTTTGATGAAGATCATTCCTAATGGTATGATGCATACCTATAACTTGCATCAAAAGCCTTTGCACTAAGGCTGTTGTTATTTGGCTGTGCACTTTTAAAGGTTTTGTTTGAACCTTAGTTTCCGTGAACTGTGGATGGTTCACCACGGTTCTTGGAACCGTACAGTGAACCGTACGGTTCATAAAGTTTTTGACCAAGAACCGTGGTGAACCGTGAATTAATTAATTAATTTTTTTTTGTTTTTACTATAGGTTTTGTGGGGAAAAGGCCAAAAAGATTTAATTAATTAATTACATGAACCGTACCACGGTTCATGAACCGTGGTACTGTTCACCCCACGGTTCCCAGGACCCACAGTTCTGAGAACCGTGGGTTCTCCGGTTTCAACTTTCAACTTTCATGGCTTCCTCTTTGTTTTAACTTTAGTGGTTTCCTCTTTGTGTAAGTTTTTAACTCTTGTGGATTAAACCTAACCAATAAGTTCTGTCAATATATTTGAATTAGTTTTGCCGCAATTGTACCTCCTCAACATAATTATCCTCCATATGACAAAATATGCATTGTGTTTTTAGTCGACCAAAATTTTCCCTTGTATCATGCATTTCCGTTGAGTCCTCCATTGCTTCAGGGGATAAGTTAAACTTACTGTAGTGCCATATCCATGTTTTTCAGTGTTGTTGATAAGACATACGCTATATACATGTAAAAATGTCTGTTCAATTGTTGGTGTTTCTGATTTATTTTTAAGCACTTTTAAACAATGCATCTGAATCTATGAAAGTTGCTTTGGTAGGCTGAAAAAACCTAGTGTCAACTTTGAGTATCGAAGCAAGATGCCAGTATAAAAGGCCATGGTTTCAGTTTTCTAAGAAAACATTATCCTGATTGACAAGTCTGACTAAGGGAAAGAAAGTTGTTAACTATCAAAATCAAGGATCCAAAATCAATAGATGTCATCATGATCTACTTACCTTCAAACCGTAATTGCCTCGGAACGGCGTTCCAGGATCCAGCGTTCCGGAATGCTGCATCCCGGAACCCTGGAACACTGTTCCAAAAAATGCTGTAAATTTTTTTTATTTACAGCCCACGAGGGGCCATTTCCAGCACACTATTGTTGGAGGCAAAAACATCGTGAAGAGAGGAATAGGTGGCCAGATGGGTGGTGTGAGCACTCTATGTGGAGGCCATGATGATTGCAAGGTGAATGTAGCACTCGGAAGAGGGCAACCGTGACTATGTGGGAATTTGCAAGCAAAGCAACTTCTTGGAGCTTTTTTTCACCATTTTTTTGCTTGCGTTGTTTGGAGGCTATAGTGCATCATTTTGAGTGATTCCTATTGCTAAGATTGGCCATAGGATTGCCAGGGAGAGAATGATTGCATATTCCCAAACTTCTTTGTGCATATTCCCACGCTTCTTTGTCCGTTGTCCATCTATCACACTCATGTACTTGGCCATTGGCCCACTCATTGTATATATTAGAGCTTTATCGTTTATGACATCAGACATATTGATCATTCTCATGAGGCATGTGTGGAATGTTTTTGTATCATATACACTTAGCACTGTAGTCTGCACTATGTGATTGCTTTCAAGTTTCAGTTTTAACTTTTGGTATGCAGCATGTTGAAGCCTAAATGCTTTGTTCACTTAGTAGTAGTCTGTAGACTAGTAGTAAGTACTTTTTGTCAGCTAGTAGTTACTGTGTTTTGGAATGTGTTTGAAATTTTGTTCACAGCCCTACATGTTTTTCCCCTCTCCCAACACATGGTTAAATTTTTTTTCTTTTGCAGCGTCCCGGAACGGGATGCATCTTAGCTTCAAACTATTGGGGCATGCGACTATCACTTATTTGTTTTGTGTTGATTTAGGCATACTAGCAAGCATACCACCATGGTGTATAGATAAAGGAAAATAAATTCTGTCAAACAAAGGCTTGAATTGTGAACCTAATGAAGCTATTGTGAGTGACAATAGGTCGTTAAGGAATAATTTCATGAACATGCAAGCGTGAATAATTCTTTATTAAGCAGGCAGGCCTGGCAAGTATTTCTGAGAGTAGAACGCTAGGCCAGTATGGAAAAGTTTTGTGCTTATATAGGCATGTTTGATGAACAAGTATTATGTGTTACAATAAAAGTGGTCAAGGAAAGTAAAGCTGGCAAAATCTATACTCTTTTGTGTAATCCTCGTCTTAACTTTCAACCTACTGTATGGACAAAGATTTGAGCACAAATGAGGCTATCAGGAATTAAGATTGTAAAGCTTCTTACTTTTCTTGTAAGTTGGTTAAGCTAAGGTCATTGGTTATGTATTTAAATTCATACTTTCACTTATGTTTGCTAAATGGACAAGTGATATATTTGGAACCGAAAAATCAGGAAATGGAACAAATAAATGCATCTCGAAAAGCTGCGCAAGAGGGCCAGGAGGCTGCAGTAGCGCAACTGATGCAACGATTGCAAGAGGTCAGTATGCAATCTGTTATGACCATAATTAGTAGGTCCTTGACTGTATACCACTAAAGCCTGCTGCAGTAGAGATTCTACTTCAATCTCCTTGTTAAGATAGTTTGGAACAAGTTCTCTTGGAGTCAAATACAAAAATAGGTGAGAGCAGTAAGAAATTTTCACTGTGTTCATGCACTCTTGTTGTCTTCCTCAACAATTGAAATGCATCCCAATAGTTTGTCAATCTCTCAATAGTAGGATTTAGAGTTTTCACCCTTATTGGGGGTCCCTAAGTGGACGTCAGGAAAGTCTCTTAATTATAGTTGTACGGAAGGTCTCTCATTTGACATAACAAAGATTTTGGACTTATATGGACCATTTGAAGGAAAGAGCTAGGAACAACTTGATTTGACGTAAGTGATATCTTTTTGGGCTCAATAACCATAAACTTATGATGGAATGCCATCTTGCCAGTGAATCGCAATTCGCTGGCACGAATGATGAAAACATATTGATTGAGCCATTGTAAATCTAAAATCCGAACTAATAAAGCTGTAATTATCTGCAGAAAAACTGAGTAGAATCTCAATAATATTGCACACGTACACCTCAGATGAATGTACATAAGTCGAATCAGAGAGCAATGCCCTACTCAAAATCGACAAAGAGACTCCAACTGTGTAAACAGTATCACAGCCAACCTAACCAGAAAGGCCTTTAAATTCTCTCATTATATCCTCCATACTAGAAATTGTCTTTTCTGGGATCCCTTTCTCATATAGTAGATCAAAGACCTGCAGATTTTCATTTGCCTCGTAAGAGTCAAAAATTATGTTGGTGTGTCTGGAAAGGACTAGTTACCCTCTCTCAATGCTGAAGTTACTTGGATGTTCTTTCTGTTGGAAGTCATTGTCGATGTTTAAATTCCTGGTTGTTTTAGCTTTTAACAGATGCACTGCCTTGCAATATAGCTATTTAGAAAAGCCCTAATTGTCTTTTTTCAGTCTAGTCTTTGCCAGATGTTCTCTCCAAAATTTTGAGTCGTTGTTGTTGTGTGGAAATCTTGGTTGTTTCCACTTATAACAGATGGAGTCTTCCCTTGGAGCACAGGATGTAAAGGTAAGTTTCAGGTCATTGTTACTTTGCTGATTCAGTCGTGTTTTCTGACAATTGGATGGCAAGCTCGCCTTTTAAGAGATTCAATCTTCTTACTACTTTGGTTGGTTGAACATTCTCTACTATAACCCTAGCTTAGTTAAACATTGAGAGGACTACAAGGAATTGCATTCTGAGTATTGGTGCATATCGGTATATAATTCCCTAATTCCATAATGACATGCAGTCCCATAGGCATCTTCAAGTCTTGGAGTAACTAGAACTCGAAAGTACTTCATGCTGAGATATTCCTTTCAAATTTTCTCAAAGATTTTTTTGCAGCTGTATGCAAATTTTGCAGTTTTAGACTCACTTTTTAGCTTGAACATTTGAAGGATTATGAGTAGTTGTATTTGGAGTTTTAGTGCTACTGGGTTTGAAACTCTCACCAGATGGCTAGATTGTGATTGTTCTCTTTTACCTGCGAGTCTTCATGTGCATAACAATCAATGTGCCCGAAGCTGTAAAGGAAAACAGTAGCACTTCGATGTTACTTGTTTTTACATTCTGATAATTATGATGCGCTTAGTTGCATGACTATTATTTTATCATTAGATGGAGGCAGAAGTGCAAGGAAAGCAAGAGTTACTCCAAAAGGAAAACGAAAAACTAGTGGAGCAGCTACAAGACCAAAAAAAGATCATCAAAGATCTGCAAAACGAGATTGCAGAACTTCAAGAGAGGGTAGGTAGGCTGTACAATGCCATTCAAAAAGTCTTTGGCAGAATCTCATACAGAGACTTTTAAGGTGCTGACTCATGTCAACGAGTCACTAAGGTAAATCTGGATTCACAGTATCACCTGAATAAATGCACTTAACATGACGTTTGCAGGCAAAGATTGAGTTGAAGTTCTCTCAACCAAAAGCTACCGATGATATGCCGGCAGAGCTTAAAGAACTCCAAGCAGATGTTGAACATGGGTCTTCTCAGTTGTTGGACTCTCTGGCCAAAGAGGTTAGCAGCTTAAAGCAGATGCTTGATGAAAGCAGAACATCTCAAGCTGCTGCAGAGGATCTGGTCAAGCAACTAAAAATTGCTCATTCTGCAGCAGAACAGAAGGTTGAGAAGCTTATGCTAGATCAACAAGAAGGTGAAGAATTTCTAGTGATGGCTTCATTCCTTATATTCCTAGACTAGAGAGCAAGCCTTTTTAAATCAATAAGCAATTAATATGTCATTCATTCTTGCCTTTGCTTCCTTCATAGAGGCTAACTAAGAGGAGTTTGAGTCAAGCTCTTGAGCAGTGACAAAACCTTGACCTAGTTTATCAATTTTGCTCCCAAGAGACTTGAGGAAGTAGTGCGCTGCTTGTCTGAAACCATGTTAGACGTCCAGATACGTCAACGTCATGCTGATAACTGAACATTCCGTAGTTGAGGCATAATCACAAGAGTCTACTAGGACTACCGTAGTTCGTCTGGTATCTAGGTGGGGAAAATTGTCTGGTTAACAATTATATGTTTTCAGAAAGGAAAAGATAAGATAATGCTCTTATTTCGATTTAGCTTTGTAGACATACGCCATCTTCCAATTGCAAACGGGACACTTTTTCAGTCTGTTGGAAATGCTGTTTACACTGATGCGAAAAATGTATCCAGCAAACTGTCTACATTTTAAAGGTTGGCCTTCAATATATCTGTGATAAGTAAGCCACTCAAAGATATCCTTTACGGGACATGAAGAATGCCTTTGAAACCCTTCTTTATGCAGCTTGCAGGAAGATGGAGAAGGATATACTGATTCGTGAAGAGAAGTATGCAGAATTAGATGCTAAGTTTGGGAGGCTGCAAAAACGTGCAAAACAGCGCATACAAGAGGTTTTTCTGGTATATGCTAACTGAAAGTGCTTTTTAGTTCAGGCTTCAATTGCACATCTCTACGTGCTCTCAGGTGGTTGATCAAATGTTCTTTTATTTTCTGTGAAATTTTTATCGATATTTCAGGAAAAGGAAGACCTGGAAGCTCAGCTTGCATCTATGCAAGAAAAGTCAACACAAGATCTTTTACAGCTAACTACGTTGCAAGGAGAACTGGATCGCTTTCGTTCACAGGCAGGCGATGCAATCAGATTACTTGATGGGGAACGACAGCAGTTGCGCAATGCAAACCTCAAGTAATTTCATCCATGTTTTCTGGAAACCTTTTTGTTTGTAGTTTTCTGGCACCGTATATGTATTTCCAAACATGGTTTGCAAAACTTGTATGTGGCTTCATTGATTGAAATTTCTACTTTGGAAAGTGGATGCTTGAGTTGTAATCATTATGTCCTAGGTTCTGCAGAAATGCTTTTATTACTGGCTAATTTTATGCATGCCCAGTAAATAGCTTGTATTGTGGGACTGTTGACTTTGCTTCTTGTTGTGATTAGGCTTAAGGAAGAGCTTGAAGGGCTACGCCAAACACTAGAAGCAAAAGAGCACAATCTTGCAGAGTCAAGGCGCCTTGCTTCTGAAAAAGATCAGGTTGTTACTGTGTTTTGGATTTGGTTCATTGTGAGTGCATTATTTTCTGACAACTGTCCAGTGTTGGGCTTTTGGCATAACAATACAAACACTTGATACATGTATTGTTTGTTTGAAGTTCCACCAGTGCTATTGCAGTTAAGCATATTGGTGTTACTAATAAGCAACAGGAGCTAGTAGAGTTGCATTGAAATAGACAGGCCAGACCCGTTGACTTTTTCTGCAGAAGAGTTATGGTTCTTTAGAAAGGAGACTCCTGTTCCTCCATGTAAAGTTGAGGATAATAAGCTATTTGCCTTAAATTTTGTACAACTGTGTGAGTTGCCTTAAATTTTGTAGAACTATGTGAGTGGTATGAAATCATGACGAGTGCATACTATCAATTTCGTAGGCAGTCTTGGTTATCCTATTGATAAATATTTGAATAATATGCAGACTGCTTTGAGAATGACAGCGGAGATGCAAGAGGCAGACGATAGACACAAGTTGGAAATAGCTGAACTCATTGAAAAACAGCAAAAGGTAATATCGACAAGGTTTAGGATTTGTCAACCTTATATTCTTTATTCCCGAATTTAATCTGCCTTTATTCTCATCATATGTACTGGATTTGTCCTCACAGGTAGTACATGCTTTTGAGGATCAGTTGGCTGATGAAGCTTTGGAAAGAAAGAAGCTAAATGAATCATTATCTGTGTTACAGGTATAGCTATAATATCTAACTGTTAGATGATGACAGATTGTTCACAGTTTTCCTTGAAGCAGAATAGTAAGTCTCTCCTTTAAGTCTAAGACTATCACCACATGTGATCTGTCCGATCATCAGGCCATAACGTACATCAAGGTATTGTCTAAGAAATTTTTCAATCCTTAGATTTAATTTTCTCATCTTCAGAAACTACATCTACATGGTTCTCATTTCTTTACTTAATTTACTCTGCCGAGTCCTCCGTGTTTCCAAAACGGGTGCAGCCTTTCATTGCTATTCTTGTCCTGATGTATCCTTCCTATTAATCACTTTCAATCACGGACCATTACCTAACTTTGACTATTCTTGTTCCGATCTTTCCTAGTTTGTCCCGGAGTTGCAGTATGTAGATAGTGTCCATGCTAACCATATGGATCAAGACAATCAACCGACTCAAGGCATAGACAAGTCGGAATCAATTCAACCATCAATGCAGCCATTCCCATTCAAGAACCAATCACTGCCAAGCTTTAGAGTCTAGACTCACTCCCTAACATAGTACATTTATGAACTGAGCAAAATATTATTGCTTAGGGGGCCAATCCCTACCATAGCGCGTGCCGAATAGGAATCCTCTCTGCAAGCGTTATGGATTCATGGGCTTGTTACCCAACACAATACATTTTTGAACCACATTTTGCTTGCCTAGCTGCTCCTTTCTTGATAAAAGTTATCATCAAATTCAACAGCGTCTTGCTGTAGCCTTTTTGAAATGCCGAATGTTATAGGGACTCAAATTGGACATGTATGAAAAAAAGTTCGCTACCATTATATGCCTTGATTCATTGTCAAGTAAGCTAACAACACTTGCAATCTCTATTGCTTTCATAAAGATTTTGCTCGTATGAAAATAACTAACACAAATGATGTACATGTTACCTAGCTTCGACACAGGCCTATGAAGTTGCAAAGATCATGACATTTAAGATGGATATTGCTTAAGGAAAGCTTTGCAAAAATGCACGCTACAAATTTGAAGTATTGGAAGACAGTCATCAACCTCGTGCAAATCATTCAAAACTTTTTCTTTTGGCTTAGCATGAAGAAAAATGTACTGGACTTTGTGCAGGGTGTCTTATCTATGAACATGTAAAATTTAATCCTGGGAAAACCCATGGCTTTCTGCTCACACTTCTATTCCAAAGGAAAGACAACAACACTTTGCTGTGGAGCTTGTCAAAGAACCCCGTAGTTCACAACAGCAGCACATAATGATTTGGACAATTGTCGACAAATTTAGTCAACAACCACATTTTATTCCTTTTAATAAGAAGTTAAGAGCACCAGAGGCAACCCAATTCATTCATTAAGTATGTTTCGTGCATCATGGTATTCTTAAGTCAATTTTTGGCAAGCTTCAATTGAAAATATGGGGACAAATTTAAATCTCTCTTCAGTTTACCATATCGAAATGGATGGTCAAGGTGAGGTAATACTAACAGGTTGTTGGATCTGTAAGAATGCTTGTACAGGATCACAATACCCAATGGGAACAATATTTGCCTATGCTAGAATTTACCTACAAATTTCTTTTATACTCAAATGGGAAAAGTCATTTTGAAGTTTTATACAATCAATCAATACTGCCATCTATCCTACAAATAAAAAGAAAAGTGTTTGTAGCTGATCAATTTGTCTAAGATCACAAAACTCCTCACAAAAAGGTAAGGACAACTATCAGTGAATCATAAGCTAAATGAAAATTGTTAGCAAATAAGCATTGGAGGGAAACCAACTTCATAGGAGATTGGATGTTAATGAAGTTTGATAAAAAGAGGTTATGGTAGAATGAAACAAAAATATGCCTACATACACTAGGTTATCATTGATATAATATGGCTTGTTTACAATAGTCAAGGTAATCAATGATGCCATCCATGTGTATAGATTGGACCTACCCCCTCATTGTAAATGCACAATGCCTTTGATGTTAATTTATTCAAAGAATATGTGGGACGTATCCCTAAAGAGCCCTTGATTGAAGATGTGCGCAAAATTGTGAAGGAAGAAATTGTTGAACTTGAACCCATACTCGTACATAAGGAACAAAAAGGAAGAAAGGGAGTTGTTCATAAGTTATTTCATGAAGACCTCTATAATCCACACAGAAATGAAAGGACCCATCCTTCTCTTGTAACATCAAATTAGGTGCACCTAAAGAAGAATTGCTAGGTTGAACACAACCCTTTCATATGTATTTAGTAATTTGTTTTTTAATGTGTTCCTCTTGTTTAAGAGAGAGTCTATAGGGTGCCCTAAGGACATGTTTACTACTAGGTAAATCTTTTGGAAAAACATCAGAAGAAGAACTTCTAAGATCATTCACAATCCTTTTTGGTCTCTCATTGCATTCCCTCATTCACTTATGAAATCAAACCATTACTTTCATTATAAATACTAGTGATCACACAAAAAGACGATAAGGTTGTACCTGTTTCTTCCTGACCATTCGTTGCAGCTGCATGGCAGAAATCATTGGCTGCTTCAAAGAGAGTCTTCTCCATGGATTTCCATTTGCATACCATTCCAATAAAGTGCATCCTGAAGTCAATATCTGGCTGCATCTGGTTGTGCCACTACACCCTTATCACCCTTATCAAACGTCCCAAGAAAATCCGTTTGGCCCCAGTCATGGACCTAACGTACCCTGAAAGGACCATTGAACAAGTGGGTTAGGCGCGACCGTCAATGGTGAGGTACAACCCATGACAGGGGAGTAGGTGACCACTGACAGTGGGCGATACTATAGGTCATTGGGTGTGTCACTGTAGGTGACTCAGCGAGTACAGACATGCCACCAATCATGCGGCGAGGCGTGTAGATCCCACGTGAGTCAACTTGCAGTGCCAATGAGCAGTGATTAGGGTTAGTTGGTTGCAGGCTGTAGTGGACTAGAGGGACACTTAGGCATGACGGAGCATGGCGCTGACAGTTCATCTTAGCCGTTACACCTATTTAGTGTCTCCAAGCTTGTTTGGGCCATCTTGCAATTAGCTACTTGTGCATGAATGCCATGTCCCCCAAAATAGGGATAGAAGGTAACTAGTTGCACTATTTCCACTCGAGGCACCACCTTGTTATAAACAACTCCCCCTTGGCCACACCCAAACTCAACTGTGTACTCGTGTTATGAGTCAATGGGATTGCTAGCCCTGTTAACCTAAAAGGGTGTCACAACTATTTTACAATCTAGACGGATGAGGTAACAAGATAATAAGCTAGCCTTCCCTTCAATTGTGATTTTGTTAGACTCATTTATCAAGAGATGTACAAAATGATGATTGGTGTCCATCTTCATTATACACCTATATAGCCACCATAACTGTCTCGTCCAAGTAGCTTCATATTGGTGTAGTCGGCAATGGGCACTGTTTTGCCAACTATCGACCTTCAAATTGATATCAATGTCAAACATGTGTAGATGAGCTTTTGTAGACACTTTATACATATCAAGAAAGTACACATCAAACCATTCTGGGATAAGCATAATGTACGTTGAAATCAGACTATGATTTCTGCCGATCATTAGAGTATCATTCATAAGCTTATTTTGGAATTGTTTTCCTTGAGTGTTCTTGATACTTCAGTCTTTCCAATGAGAAATTTAAGACTTTGATATATGCTCCCATCACCACATGAATGAGATTGGACATCTTTGGAGACACTTATGGGTGTTCTACACTTATCAAACTCACAATTATAACCATTGGTAGTTGCCATATCTAAAACACACTCTCTGGTTAAAGAGTTTTCCTCATACATAGGCATTCTGTCTTTTTCTTCTTCTTCTCTTAGTGTTTCCAAGGTAGCTGCCATGTGATTAAACAGACTTTGACCATCTGAAGTAGCATGGAGATCCCCTTAACTTCCCCTTTGAGGTTTTCCGTCAAGGATTCACCAAGCAAGTTCCAAAGTAGCAATTCGTCATTAAACTCCATTTCACACCAAACATGAGGAGAGATACAAATGAAAAAAACTCTCCTTACCATAAGAAAGAGGTGGTCCCTCAGCCTTTGGAATGAAGTAGCAGTGCTAGTCTGTCTTTCTCTCCATCTTTTGTTGCTATTAGCTTTCAATATTATTACCTAGCTAATTCGTGTTTTGTTTTTGTCTTGTGAGTAGGAACAATATGCCGAGAAAGAGGCAAAGCTAGCAGATGTTGAAGCAGTTTCAAGTGGAGAAATAGTGAGGCTAGGTGCAGCATTGGAAGCTGCTAAAGGAGAGCTTGCCCGTCTTGAGCAAGAACATGTGAAAATTTGCTTTTGACGCGTTTATCATTTTAGCCGTGATATGGTGTTTACTTATTTTGGCAAAACTGTTGTAGAATTATCTTCTTTTGTGCTTGTTGTCAATATATTTTGGAAAGTGGCTTCTAGTCAGGCCTGCATCTTTATTCACAATCATTCTAGGAATCTAAAATGATCTTATGATTCAAGACAACTTTTTTCAAAGCTATAGCTACTGATTTGCTTTTACTAGTGACATGGATAAAGTAGAGGAAAACTATGGTCCTTATATTTGACACAAAAAGGAAAAGGCAGATGTGTAGCTTCTGACAAAATAAACTTTATTACTGTAATGAACGGATACAGAAGAATGAAAAAGATACATTGGAAAACCTTGTGACCAACCTCAAACAAAAGCTGGAGGAGCTAGAGAAGGTCCATCGACAAGAGCAGATTGCAGCAGAAGAGACACAAAGTAAGTATGAATGAAGATTTCAATCAGTATAGTTTCTGCTTTAGAAGAGAATTTTGATCAATTGCAATGTAATCTGCAACAGAAAATTGGGAGGCAGATTTGGAGGGCCAGCGTCAGGCTCTGAATGCTGCTCAAGTTGAATTGGCTGCCACCAGAGATGAGGTAAAAAAGCATTTGAACTTTTCCTTGAATTCGTCCATCATTGTAACCAGCTAACTGGACATACCCTTCCTTGTTTCTCCTCCTGTGTTCTGCATGGGGTATGTATTGATATTTATGTTTTTGATCATCGCTACTTTCATTTTGCTGTGGTACAGGCTGATTATCTTAGGAAGGAATTCACTTCGTACAAAGTAAGGGCTCATGCTTTGTTACAGAAGAAGGAAGCTGAGCTGTTGGCAGCCAAAGATTCAAAGTTGGCTGCTGCTCAAGATTTGGCTTTAAAAGTAAGGAGCAATCAAAATAGCCTTCTTACTTTCAAAGGAGGAAGCAGAAAATGATATGTATTTAGAGGACCTTTTTTTTGTTTCACATTCACAGTTTTCTTTTTAGGCGTGCTGGGATTAAAAGATTTGTACACAATAAATTCTAAGTCACCTGTTAACATCTGTCACATGCTATCCTTGAAGGAAGCCAAACGAGAGGCAGTAGCAGCTGTTACTGAAAGAGATCAAGCTGTTAGAGCTCTTCAAGCTGCTGTGAATGAATATGAAACACAGCTTGCTGCTAGGTTTGTGTCTTCAGTTTATTTAATTTGTGTCAGATCTGCATGATTGTCAGTCTTTTCTCATGGAAAAGCATTTTTTCCTTCTCATTTCGAAGGAAAGAAAGTCAATCACCTGTGATAGATTCTCAAAATCTTAAGGACCATCTTGTGTAGCAGAGCTGTGGCTATCATGGATTCAGAACAACGTATCCGGGACTTGGCAACTAAGCTGGAGTCCATGAAGGGACAGCTTTTGTTCCAGGAGGAAGAGTTCCAGACTGAATTAAAGAAACTGGATACATCGTGGTGTGGTGAGTAGTCCAAGATGACCAAAGTGTTTTTGTTCAGAGTTACAACATTGTATTCAGAAGAAAAGTTGTCCTGGTCTTTACACGTCATATTTATGGTGATGTGGTATGATAATGTACATTATTTTGGCATGGTCCTTCACAGAGAAATATGAGACACTGGAGGCAAAAGTAAAAAGCTCAACTGAGGCAGAATCTGGAAGCAGAGTCGCAGCACTGCAAGAAGAATATGATCATCTTAGTGTGAGCTTTCGTCAGTCGAGTATATGTTTTTCTCCTGGAAAATTTGGAATGTTTTTGCCATCTTCAGTTGGATTGTTGACAGGTCACTAGAGTTTTCCTGACCCTGATTCATTTGTCATGAATGTGAAGGCTGAGTTTGTCTCATTTAGAGAGATGGCAAATAAAATGATTGAATCAAAGGATCAAGAAATAGCTCGACTCCTAGATGATAACACCAACCTCCAGCAGTCAATAAGGATGCAACCTCAAGTATCTCTCTCTCTCTCTCTCTCTCTCTCTCTCTCTCTCTCTCTCTCTCTCTCTCTCTCTCTCTTTCGCTCGTGCGCATCACTCACACTCCTATGTTGGATTCTTGTTTCTTGGGAGTGGGGAGACTTGAACCCTGGTCTCTTCTCAGGGATTCAATACTTCACGAACTCTGTTTGTGAGCCAAACTTGATTGTTTCATTGTAACTTACTAACTCTTTCAGAGCTTGGCCTGTCATTGTATTTTCTTAAGAAAAACAGTTTTCAAAAGAACAAGTTATCATTATTTTGCATGCATAATGGTATCTCAAATTTTGCAGGTGGAACATGAAGCCTCTAAACAGTCAGGTGTGTACGAACTCAACTGCTAATTTTGTTTTTCATGAGCTTTTGGTGACTTTATGGTACTGATCACAACACACACAAGCTTTTTATAGTACTAGCAGTAGTTTGAGCTGAACCTTTAGGATCTTATTTTTGCAGCAGTGGAACTTCAAGAACCATCTGGGTCAACTTTGGCTGTAGCGGAGCAGCAGATACTTGTAAGGGCTATGAAACATTTGTTTTTTTAATCTCTATGATGCAGAGAAGAAATGCATCAGAGTCTAGTCGTCTTTGGGGATGGGTGTCTTTTAGCTGAAAACTTGTGGCTACATAAGTATGTACGTAATGAAAACAGCAGAATCCTGGTAATGATTGGCTTTTTGAGAATAAAATGTCTTAAATAATGTGCACATGAATCTGTTCATTTACATGTTCACATATAGAATTGGCCGGTTTTTTGTTGAGAATCTAAGCACAAATCACCTGTACTCTGTCAAACTAACTTGCAATCGATTTTCCTATCCTAGGAGCATTCCAGAACTTCAAGATTAGCATCTAACTGAAGGGGGATACATATGCTGCCTAAATACTATTTTATATGTGGACAGTGGCTTTTTCTATAAACTGTTCTGTGGAAGATGCTACATAGTTCACTGTTTGTGCTTCTGTCATGTAGCTCTTAGCAAGGCAACAAGCTCAGCGTGAGGAGGAGGTTAAACAATGTCTTCGCCAAATTCAGGCTCTACAAGTACAGTGCCACATTTAGAAGTTCTAGCAAGTTACATTAAGCAGATGTTATTTGAAATCCATCTTGCTATTTGACGGTACCTCTGACTTGCTTCTGTACAATATGAGGCCAAATTGATATAGTACATTACTTGCAGGAGGAAATCTCGGAGCTTGAGCGGGAAAACCGCCTTCATAGCCAGCAGGTATGCTCTTTATTTCGTGCTTGCAGGTATCTATCAATTCTCGAATTAGCCAGCATTTTAAGTAGATTGTCCAAATGCCTAATATTTCAAAAACTTGTAAGCAGTAATGCAGCCCCTTACCTTCTCTTTGTGATCTTGTGGTGAAATTATAAGGCAGAAAGGTTAAAATTATTCTATTTAACGAACCCAAAAGAATTAGTGCATGACTTTTTGAGGACATGGGGTCTTATTGCCCATTTTATTATCCTTTATGGAGTGAGGTGCACTTCCTAAGGAGTCTCAAAATCCATCCCTCCCACTCTCCTATAAAAGAAGAGGGTCTTGGAGGATGGCAACACCACCTTTTGACGTTATAAGTTCGAAAGGTTAAAAGTTTATATTCTTAGGCACTGGTCCTAGAAGATTCAGTGCTTGGCTTTGGAACATGGGGTCCCATTACCCTTGGTACTATCTACCATGGAGTAGGGCACACTTCCTATATCGTTCCTAGGGCATCTAAGGAACTCTCCTTGGGTCACCATTTTTAACATGTTTTCCTCACCATTCCTTAGCAAGGCCATTTTTGTAGGAACTGAGCAAGATTGCATAAATGGTGGTGTAACTTGGTAATGCAGGAACCCAGCCAAATTTGCTTCCTTGGAACTTGATGTCGTAAAGCTGTCAGTGGGACTTTGTCTTAGATTCTCAACGCATCTCTGATACATCAAACTTCTGCTTTTGATAAACTCCAAAATCAGACACCCAAGCATCAGGGGCATGTGACTAACACTCACGACTTCCACATAGCATGGCATTGCTCAAAATACAACTACAACAGCCAGTTCCGGTCTGTTTTATCACTGTCTGAGAACGGGAAGAGCAGACTTGGCTACAGGCTTGGTGTTCATTTTCCTGTTCCTTAGGACTGTCCCTAAGAAAAAACCTTAGGAACGGGCTTCTATGGTAGTATGATAAGGGAGCAGAGCCTGAAGAATTATGAGAACAATGGAGAGAGTGTGTATATGTCTCTTCAATAGACATATGTGAATTCTTTCCAGATGCTTGTGAATCACCTGCATTTTTATGTGCCTCAAATAAAGGTGCATAACTGTTAGTTGTAGATCTACAAGGCTGTATCTCAAATCTACTAAACTGTGTCACCAATAATTAGTTACATGTGATATTTGAGCTTCATTTGTCTCTCATGATCAAGCCTCTGAACTTAGTGAGATATGTTGATCATGCTTTGATCTAATTTTAAGCTCCTTCAAATCTAGAAAGAAGTCAATCTATCCACATTTAGGACAGAATGTAGAAATACCCTTTGGACCAAAACTATGAGCTGATGAAACCTTTAACCTACAATTCTGATAGAGACGTGCGGTTTATTGTAATAGGAGCCCTCCAAAGAGTGTAGCAAAATATATAGCTATTTCTTGACACTATTACCAAAAAATAAAATCTTTAAGTTGGAAAGTCAGGAATTTAGTGAAACCTAGCTTTGATCGACGATTGGACTAAAAGTACTGTCCTTCAGTGAGTTGAAGGAAACCAATGAAACTGATAGCGCGGAAATTTGACCACATCTGAAATGATTAAAGCCAAAAATTCCCCAAAAAGATGAATGCTACCATTTGATTTTCTAGCACCCATAGTTAGAGAGGATATCATCAATGGAGAACATTGCATCCATTCTTTTCTCAAGCAAAGAGCTCTAATAACAAGCACAGATGCACGTTCCGCTCTGGATCGCGATCTGGAACGCGTTCCGGAACGTGATCCGGGAATCCCGTTAGGGTTTCCCGGATTGCAATTTTTTTTTGTTTTTTTTTTGTGAAAAGTTGCCAATATGGGTATCATGTGAAAGGATATCGAAATAGCAATTATTATGCAGTTCTGTTGTTTGGTTTTAGTTGGTTTAGGGTGGCTGCATTCATCAAAAATCTGGACATCCCCGATCTACAAATATTTGCTTTTGCATTCACAGATATGCATTCAAAGGCTACATTCATCAGAAATCTGGACATCAGTAGATCTGCAAACCATTGGCATAAGAAAGACAAAATCAGATATTCATTTCAAAATCTGATATTCATTTCCATAGCAAAAGCACCATAAAGGAATTTGCAAACTTTTTTTGTGATCCAGGACCACGTTTCTGGTCCCGGATCGCCGGCGATCTGAATCGTTTTTGCAGCGGATTGCAGTCCGCTGCAACACGGATACCAACTTACTTCCAGAGCCACACAATAGGACATGCGTAGAGAGATGTCAAACAATTAAACTGATAAAACAATGGTGAACTGTGAGAGAACCAACGATATTCACAAGGATTTAGTGATGTTAAGCTGAATGAGTTGATCTAATTAGCTTTTGATGCTAAAGTGAGGTATCAGCTAATTCATACAAGAGCTTTGCAGCTGATTAATCCATCACTAATAATAAACCATTGATGATATATGGATACTTGCTGGAAGGGCCCATGTCCTAGTGTTAGAAATCAATGATAAACTTCATTGTTACTATTCACGATGTACTTTATTGTTGACAGCTACTACCAGCTATAACTAGCCGTAGGCTATTCTAGTAGTCTACTCCTAAGTTTTCTCTCTCTATCAGGGTTTAGGGTTTATTTGTACATTTTACATTTAGTATGCAATAGAGTGACAGAGTGTGTTGAGTGAGAGTGCGTGTTCTTCTTCCGCCTTCTTTGGTGATTGCTTATGATGAATGCTTGATGTTGCTTATCTGATTGTTGACACCTAGGGCCAGAGAAGTGCCCACCCCATAGGGACCCAATAAGTCCAAATGTCCAAAAATATGAATGGATACTATTTGACGCCAAGTAGTGCCCTAAGCATAAGTTAGAATTTCAAATGATAAGCCAAGGGTCCATATCCCAAGTTGCTTTGAGTAGAATGTCAAATGATAAGCCAAGGGCCCATATCCCAAGTTGCTTTGAGTAGATGGCCTATAACTAATGTCGAATAAAATCCTGAATCAGTGCCATCAAAAATAAAATTGGCACATTTTAGAGGTAAAAAAAATAAGTTCTCAATCATATTTGAGCAAGTTTGGAAGCCCTGAATTTCAGTTTGGTTCTTTATCTCTTGCCATGTAGCTGGACCATCAACCAATACTATAATAGAGCTATGGCCTCTATGGCCATGGTAGACTATATCCTATCACTGGAAATTCTATTCTAATTCCCATGTGTTGTGACATTTCAACTCCTTTAAATTCTATTCTAATTCCCATGTGTTGTGACATTTCAACTCCTTTTAGAGCACTCAACGTTAGCGAGTTGGTTTTCTTTGTATTCGATGAATCATTTCTCCATGTATGACCTCATTTATGGCCAACTTTGGTCATATGTTCTCAGTTTTATGGGATAACTCGCCCACACTCTAGTGTTCAAACATTCAAAATCATGCTGTGGAGCTTAGTTGCCCGTTCCGGAACGGAACGCGTTCTGGTTCCGTTCCAGAACGAGACCCTCAAAAAAAAAAAACGTTTTTATACAAAGGAAAAAAACACCATATCCTGAGCTCTCAATCTTAGAATTCAGAATGATCTAAAGTTCTAAACCATATGAAGAATCTAGCTCATTCTCTACCTGAGTAAATCTAGCTTTGAGTCAGATTAATTTGGTTCTAGTTTAACTATCTACCAATGGAATAATTATCTCTATTTCTACAAAGAAATCAATATTCAATTCTACAAGCCAATGGATGATGGTCAGTGGCACCGCAACGCTTGTTTAATTTTGTCTTTTACATGTGTCTGATCAGTAGCTCATGATCCGCCATAGATTGGAATGATCCCGAAGAACTTTCATATTGCATGCATCCCATTTCTGAAATTTATATTGCGTGCATTCCATTTCTGGGTGGAAGAGCTACGTCAGCCATCAGCAGAAGTCATGGGCTGCTACAAATTCGTTTAATCTGGAAACTAAGGTTTAGTTGCCCGTTCCGTCAGCCATCAGCAGAAATCGTGGGCTGCTACAAACCGGGATGGCTGCTACACATTTTTGTGGCTTCTGCTGCTACATTAACTGGTTCGACCAGGAACGTTCCGGAACAGAATGTTCCGACCCATTTTGGTCGGAACGGGCTTCTAAGCTGCGGAGTATCATACTTATTGGGCTGACATTCATTCACTGATGGAAAGGGAAATTCGTTTGGAACTATATATTGATCTCTTATCACACCCTCTCTTACATTAGTCTTAAGAAGATTTTTTGTTCAAAGGTAGTGATCCCAAGGGTTTTGTTATTTTACATACAGTACCTGAAAAACTTACAGCAATTCGAAAGTTTTGGAGTAGAAGCTAAATAAAAATCTTCAGTGATGATACATGAATGCTGAAGAATAACATAGAAGAATTGCTTGCAAACTGATTTGAGAATCACAGTTTTAGTGATCAAGTCCCATGTCTTCATAATAAACTCTTTTATGAGAACGTTGGGAAACAAATTAAATATTTTCCAAGGAAGACTGTAAAATAAAATGAACAATTCTCTGAAACTCTCTCTAGCTTCGAATCCTTGGACAATCTTGCAAGCTACATCAGAGCAACAAGAACATCAAATGATTGCAAAAATAAATGTGACTTACCTCACTGCAGAGTCTACAACTGATCTCCCAGAAACTACAATTTAATACTCAATACAACTTGTCGAATGTCGCTAGTCGAATGTCGCTAGTGAGGACTATCCGGAAATCAATTTCTTGAGCATCTTCAGATTGAAAACAGAGTTCAGATTTGAGCTCAATTCGAGCTTTTGTTGGCCACATCAGGTACTAGCAGCTTTGAACCATTACAGGCACTATGTGGTTGCACGATAGTTTCAATTTCGACATTTGATGACATCCCTGAATGAATGATTTTTGTAATCAACAGCAACAGACATGGTGACAAAAGCATGGGATTGCGTTTGCAGGTTCCGCTGTTCCTTTACATGACGTGCACTGACAGTTGTGATGAACTACATGGTCCAATTGAACAGCTTATTTTTCCATCTCTTTGCAAGTCACTATCTAAACAGATATTTAGAAACAGATGAATCTGTTTCTAATTGTTCATTTACAGATCCTTTCAAGTTCTCTGGGCAGCACCCATGTTCCCTGGATTTTATTACCTTAATCAATGTTTTATCAGATTCTCTCTTTATTTTTTAGGTCACATTCTTGACACAGCATCAATCACATGATATTAGAACATCCATGCAACTTGAACATTCTGCCATTTGGTCATCTTGATGTTGATTCCATCCCCTCTTATCTGCTGCTTGTTTCAGGGGCATGTGATTGTAATTCTTGAATCTTAATAAAAAATTAGGTCCTCTGCTAACGAGGAAATACATTTAAAGATGCCTAGTCGATGCTTGTTTGTAGCTCTCCTTACTCACATATGGCCATCCTCATGGTGAAAACTGAAAGAAGGGAAGTTTGCTACATGTCCATCTACAAGATGGGCATTAATTGTGTGAAGATCTCTGCTGTACATTTAAGTTTGTTCTTGCTATGCAGGAAGCCATTTTAAAGGAGGAGCTAAGAAATGCAGATCGCTCTCAAAAGCGTGATGGTGTGGACATGACCTATGTAAAAAATGTCATCCTAAAGCTTTTAGAAACTGGTAGTTTTCTCACTGAGCAATATTATGTCCAAACTTCACGCCAGTTTCCAGATAGATGTATTAGTAGTCCAACCAAATTGAAGTGCTTATTGATTATACTCAAATATGTTGCACTGTCAAGAGGTACTTCTCTTTGAAAATTTTGAGTCTACTCTTGGCGTTTAGAGCCTCTTACACAACAATATTGTTGCCAAATCATTACAATGCTGAAGCGTTGTCTGTTTTTGTGTATGTGATCTTGATATTTTTTCGGGCTTGTTTTGGGCTTTGCTGCATGACTAGCGATTGCATAATACTCATTCGAACTGTGTAGTGAAGTTTCAACACTTTCTGCTTGCATGCTAAAAACTTCAGATTTTGCTGCCATGTTTGGATGCCGTTCTAGCTTGACATTGAAGTTCCACTCTCTTCTGAACTGATGAATTTCACTTTACTTATTGGCAAGATGGCTTATTCTGATCCATTTTTTGGTTGTCCTTTTCCCTTTTCAATATGTTCCTTCAGAAGAACGGCAACTCATGTTTTGTACAATTTTACTATTCCCGCTTTAACAAATTTGCATTATATATATCTGATTCTCAGGTGAAGTGGAGGCTCTACTTCCTGTAATTGCTATGCTTCTGCAATTCAGTCCAGATGAGGTGAAAATGTTAGACCGGCTACTAAAGTAGATACTAAAGACTTTATGAGCTTCCTTTGCTATAGCTGTTGTTTTACGTGCTTAAGCACAACTAACATCATGATCTTCATGCTCCAACTAATGTACGCAGCAAAGGAGGTGCCAGGAAGCATATAATCTCATCAAAGGAGATGCCCCCGCAAGTAATTCTGCAGCTCCTGTAGAAGCCGGAGCTTCTACTCCAAGATCATTCTTTTCAATGCTGAGTTTTGCTGGTGGAAAATAGTTTGGGGTTGAAGCAACTGTCAAGCAAACCCTTCAATTTGCTTTGCATCATTTGATATTTCCATCATTGGGTCATAGTTCAATATACAGCAGCTTCCTCCCAGCAGCGATTTTACTTTGTGAACTGTAGCTGCCTCTTTTCTAACCACCGTGGAGCTTCATCAAGGCAAGCTATTTAAGTCTCACATTTCACTGTCTGCATTGTGGCTTGTCAAATGCACAAATTTGTCAAGCATGGCTCCCTGTATTGTACCCAGATTCTTTCTTCATAAGCTCCAAGGGAGGGATTGATCATGTAGAGCTTGTAGATTTACAAGATTTGTAAGGACTCCATTGGTTCTTATAATCTGTCATTACTTAATCTAAAGATCCCATTATAGCTTAACAGATCTTTCTTTTCACAGTATGGTGACATTGCCACAGGTCCTGATGACTTTTAAGTATATCTTTTTCTGGTGATACATATGTCATTCTTGTAAAGTCATGTAGCAGCAACTGCTGCGCGTGCATTGGCACTCAAGTTTTGCAAGGGAGAATGTTGTGGAAGAAAGTGATACACGTACTGTGTATGCTTAAGAGTTCAAATACCAAATTTTGACCAGAAAGTTGTTTAGTGATGTGTTACCAACATAAAAGGTCATGAGACTTGTGCTGTCGTCAATCTCCAGGTGTAAAATAAATGTCCCTCTAATCTATTCTAATGATTGGCATAAAAATCTGTGACCTAACAAATTGAAGTTTTAGCGATGTATGCGTGACAGGTATGCAATCATCATCTTCGAAGTTATTGAGCAGAGTTTGAAATCCACATTATGGATACAGTCAATTATTTACCTGATCAAAGAATTGTGTTGGAAATCACCTGGTTTATTTATACAGAAAGGATACTGACATATATGGACTCTGGAGGCACTTTCTGAAAATGTGAACTGTTTTTTCAAACCATTTCAAGTTGGGAAACTGGAATTTGATAAAGCATGTTATTTGATCTAATACGTGGAGCCATCTATAATCCCTCTGAAGTTTCTGAAACGTGCAAGTTAGACTTTTGAGCCTTCCATGGAAATGAATTACTCTGTATTACTGCATACAAGAAAGATCGTGTTCACTAGTTACTGGGAAAAAGGTCAGATGCAAAGAGTTGTCTTCTGATAGTGGTCCATGTTTTTGGAATGAATGCCTTCACATCACTAATAGTTATATAGTTTTCAATGTTAACAGTTACGTCCAACAGGTTGCATTGTATTTAGCTTCTGTTGACCAACAACGCAACAAAAGTATTCTGACTGTTGTACAAACCTACTCTGGCTCCTCCACAGCATGAATATGTGTCCTGAAATAGCTTTACGTTTGTCCAAATCTCCAGCCCCATCTGAGTCTACACCGGTGATCGTTGAATCCCGGAGTATACAGGCCCAATATGAGGAGCTCCATTCAATTATCTCAGAACTCTTTCTGCAGCCATTCAATGTACTTCCCCAGGATTAGGTGAAAAATAGGCAAGTTTTGCTACTGCAGAAGAGCATAAGTGTCAATTGTTATTTGTTAACATAATTTACTCCCACCTTAAAAAACTTGACTTGAATAAATGTTGTTTTACACAAATATGGACTGCAATGTTTTAGGATTTAGGGATTCATAAAAAAAGCTTTCAAACCCATCGGCTTTTCAATACACACGTCATTTTTTTCTTTTAGGGCATTTTGCTAGCCCAGTCTCATCACTACCTTGCTCCCATCACCACCGCTCAGGTCCAACACAAAATCATCAATTTTCCAATTTCTGCATGATGCAAGAATCATCAAATTTTCAACTGCAAATTGTTCTCTCTCTCTCTCTATATATACATATATTAACCCCCTTTATTAGTTAGTTGTATGCTACTCCCAAGGCCTAGTATCAGTTCTTTAGTCCTCAATGACTGGTTTGTGGGTTTATATATGGATAAATGTTATCAATTACAACCCACATGTCTCGTCACTAAGATTCCTCGCATGAGAAGAACATTTGAGATGTTGTCCAATGTCTGAGTTCTTTTTAGTTCAATTTATTCATCTTGGTGAACTGTCAACAAGTCTTGAGAGATTAATAGCTCTCTTTTATGTGAGATATATAAGTTGGTACCTCGTATCTTGGAGGCACATCTGGTGTTTGGGCCCAGTGCAGCCACAACCACAAAATTTTTTAATACACAAAATTTGAGTTGCTCGGGCGTCACATCGTGAGGCATCCTCATACATTATCCCATAATCAAACTTGATATTTTTTTGGTCAAATAAAACTATAAAACATACTCTGGTGCACGAAGAATAGGTGGTTGGCCAAGTCTTAGTGCATGTGAAAATTTCGTAGGTGCCAAATTTCACTAATGCCGGCATTACAATCTATTGGCAGGCTTGAGCAAGCTTTGTCACATGGTAGAATGTCATTGGGTTGGTCCCAATGACTCACATGTGCGAACAAAGTGCCTCTTAGATGGCTATAATTTTGTAAATTGGTCTGCATGTGTTAGAGAAAGAGTTGCATGTCATGAATTTCCACTTTATAGTGAAGCAAAAATCGAAAAATAGCCAAAAATCATCATTTTTGCTTGTTTTTTAATAAAGTTGGATAGTAAGCGGCTGTAAAACACCATGTAGAGCTTTTAAAGAGGTGAATCGCAATCTTTTGAAGCTTTCCTTGAAGTTAGAACCAAGAATTCCAGCAATTGAACTTGTAGGAAGTAAAAAAAAAGTGCAAAAAATAACCATTTTTGGTAATTTTTGGGGGATGGATCTCTCTAAATCCGTAAGGAGATCATTTTGAATTTTATTATAGCATGATTATCATTCCTTTTTAACTTCCTAGGAAGCTATCAGACCTTTAAATTGATGGCAGGTGGCTTATGCACCATCTTCATCAAGTTTGAAGCTATTTTGACTTCTACAAATCAAGAAATCTTCGTTCTCAACCTATATTACTTCTTAGGATGAGCATGAATGCTTCATGAAAGTCTAATAGACCATTTGAGGCTGTTGGTAACATCACTTTTGGGCTAGGTTGGGTGTTTACACATTTTTTTAGCATATTGCCTTGAGGAAGCGCACCCTCCTACAAAATTTCAGATGCTCTGATCTTACACATGTGAAGCCTAGGTGGCATGATGATGTGGCAAGCATCTTGGTCACTTGGTCTTCCTCTGTTCTGGCCTTTACAGCACCCAATTCGGTGTGCTATAGCCAAAGTTATGACCATCTGAAATTTTGGTAGTTTTGTGAGCAAAATTTTGAATTTTTCTGATTGCATGCCAGTCATTTCCCTAGTTTGCGGTACTGTGCTTGCATGAATTGATTGCATGTTGATTCTTAGTGTGATTCTAACATGCATGAAGGATTTACAGTCAATTTGAGTGGTCATATGCATGTGCTCTGACAGTTGGGCCACATTTCAGTGATATTGGTTGACAAATTTCGTAATACTGAAGTTTACATAAAAAAATTCCATAATAACGTTTTCTAACCGATGTAGTGTGCTTTGCATGCCAGTTAGACATTGGTTTAGTGACATTAGAAATCAAATAGTATTTTGATTTTTTGATTTCAATTGCCTTTTGTACTAAGAGTATTTCGTCAGAATTTTTTGAATTATGTAAAGTAACCAAAAATCAAGTTTTTTTAAACAATCAAAATTTTGGTCATTTTTCCGTGATCTTTGGAATCAGTTTAGATTAGTGAATTGACTAAACTGAGTTTATCAGTCATAGTTGGTCAATGTGTTTTCACTAAGGCTAAATTATTTTTCAGTTATAGATCATTTAAAATTGACAAAAGGAACTACAATGAATTTGCTGGCAGTTTTTATTGTATTCTTAATTTAACTTTTGGAGTATGGTACTCCCAGATTGAAAGTTAATGGAATTTTTTTCTTTTCTGTTGAATTTCATATTTGATTAAAATTTGAAATTAGTTACTTGTCTGATAGATTTCTAATCAATACTGATAGTTAGAAATGAGGCAAGTAAACTTTTGTGCAAGATACTCATCAAACTTGAATTAAAAATTGTCAAATAATATGAAATGGCCAGACAAAATGACTGGTGACAAAACTTTTTATTCGAGCAATGAAATCTGATTGGATACAGTTTAAGAGTTACTGAAATCGTATTGGTAGGATTTCCATTCATAAAATTAAATAGTTTTTGTCAATATTAACGTAGTAATGCCAAACCATTCAAAAACAAGAAAAAACAGTCCAATTTTATTGGAAAAATTGTAATTGATAGGAGCTTATCAAAAGTTTAAAAAACTGATCTCATTTCCAGTTAAATCCTAGGGTGAATTATATGCAAAAGATCGGACTAGTACTGTTTTCATACTAGTAGATGATTTTTGTATATCAGTGATTCAACCCAGGTATAGGATAGAAGTGGACTCGTTTCATACTTTTTCCTACAATAATTCATTTTAAATTTTACTAATGTCGTTACGTCTTCTTAGTATTTTAGCTGAAATAGATTTTCAGGGGACTGAAAATTCTAAAGGGGGGATGAGAGTGGACATCAGTTGTAGTAAGTGTGAACGAAAAATGTATTTTGTAGTTAGGATTTCGGTAATCCTTGTAAATAATTGTTTAATACCATATATTGATTTCTTGGATTAAATTCATTTAGTTGAATTCATAATCTGTGAAAGTACTGTACTTTAGGACCATAAATTGATCTACAAAAGATCCACAAGAGTGATTGGATGCTTGCTTAACAATCTATCAAAAAACTAGACACAAAAAAGTTGATCTAGATTGGCAATTTGACAAACAACAAGCATTAACAATCAAAAGCATTGATAAACATTGAAATCCGAGCCCACATGTGTGTACTACAGGCTGTAGTACGGCCTTCAACCTGAGAAACAAGTAGAAATTGATTTGGTTTCATTTGGATCACAAAAACTCAATGTACATGGTGAACTAGCTTGAGATTGCCAATGAGCTCCAAAAATTTTCTATCTTCTCACTATGGAGAGAGGGAATACATAGCAAATTCGACTTCCTTCTTAAAGTTAGGTGGATTTCCAGCATGTAATAAGGAAGTTAATTCACTCTCCTTGACCTAAAATGAAACCCTAGTCTATTTCCTAGAGTTATGCTTGGTAGGTAGCTAGTTGGTCAAATTTTCACCTTAAACTTAGGTGTAGGTCCTATAAAGTAGGGATGACCACCAAATAGACATGACCAACTCTCTTGACTTGACCTAACCTACATTAGGATGGGTTTCCCATGTGGCATCATGGCCTCACATGTGTGGGACCCACTTGTGTACACAATTTACACTATTCTACATGATTTTTTATCAAGCTAGATTTGCCAATTTTTGGCAATTCTTCACATAATCTATGTCTTTGTAACCATTGAGTTTATCCACATTTTTGGCTGTCAATTGTGATGTTAGAAGTGCAATCTGATACATGGATTATATTGGATCTGTTAATTGATAGAAGCTTGTCCCTAGAGTTAATGCTCTTGGATCCAGTGGGATTCGAAGCTTATCATTAACCAGAAAGGATCAGAATGTAATATTGGACCATGTTAATTCTTCTGTTTAGATCATAGGATCAGATGTGGATTCATGGCATCCATTTGATAGGCATGCCAATCATCCAAATGAAAACGAATTCTCCAGTTTTTGGGAACAAGAGATATAATCTTATATGGATTATAGGACAACTAGATGATCAGTGGATCTCTAGAATATCAGATTAGACATTTAAGAGTTTTCTAGAAGAAAAAGTTGCTGGTATGGGACATCAGTAATTTTGGAAAGGAAATTCTAGGACTGTAAAGATTTGATGATCAATGGTGTATTTTAGTACCTATCGCGATATGGGAAAAAGAAAACCATTTGATCAAATGTGGGGTATTTTGAAAAAAATTGAGGTTTAATCTAGCTCCCAAATGTGGTATCTCACTATTTACAAAATCAAGGGCCCTCAACTCTATTTTTCATTTTTTTTTTAATTAATCATTTACTTCTTAGTAATTTCTCAAATATAAGACATCAAACTGGTTTATATGATTCTTTCCCAACAAGAGATAATCTTCTGAAAGACTGTTATATCAAATAAATTACTACTTGTGTGAATAGACTTGGAATTCAAAAAAAATCTAGAGTTTAAAGTGTTTCAATTTCTTGAATCTAGGATATCTCTTTTGCATTAATGGATTTAAAGGAATTATAGTATTGTCACTCGAATTGAAAGTATTTGAAATAAAAGTCATGTTTCTAATAGAGTGAATCATGTTATGGAAAGCACGCATTACTGACTTTTCATGGAATTGGATATTTTCATATGTCGTTGTTTTAGTTAACATTTATAGAAATTAATAGTTTCTTTAAAAGGAGGGCAGTGAAGTGATGGGATAATATTGTATCTGAGAATCTGTTGGTTGCATAACTTTCGGAAGAGAACTAGCTGTGGTACAAAAATGAGATTTTTTTTGAAAGTAATTTCGAATAAATTCAGAGTAAGATGCCTGATTGAAACTTTTTGAATAAGAAAAACTCTCTGAGAATTGTCTAGACAATCTAGAACTAGAACAAGTTTGAAATTTAAATTATTATCTATAAGTAGTAGAGCGAAACAAAATTACTAATTATGTTTAAATTGAAATATGAGTAAGTTTGATCAAGATCTAAAAATCAACCTAATCTTAGTTTGAGTACTAGGATCAAAGAGGGATTGATTGAGTGTCGCTTCTGACTTTTGACTTTGGAACTCCTTTGAGCTCCTGATTTGTCCTTGATGCACTTTTGTGTTGAGCTCCCTGGGCTCCAGATTTGATCAGTTCGACACAGATATTAGGGCTCCCTGAGCCAAAGGATTTATCGTTGATTGCCCACTTTATGTTCCACTCTATGCCTTGTTGCTTTCGCACCTTGATTTCTCTCCTTGTCCCAGCCTGATCTTGATACTTTTCCTTTTGGCTCTTTAAGTTAGGCAAAGATTGAGTACTCTGCAATGCACCTCTCACTTAGCTTGAAGTAGCCGTCTTTGAATCGGCCCAAATGTAATCATTGACCTTGTGAAGAGCCAAGGGGTCGCACCAGTTTGATTCGCATATGAACTATCTCTTCGCATTTGTTTGAAGCACCATGTCCGTTGTGCAAAACTTGAATTTCACAATTCCATCACTGATCAATTGCCTCACAGTCAAAACAAGAAGTGTACATCTAGTTTTGTGTCCATTTGAAGTACCAAGTCTCTTGTGCAAGACTCAACTTTCACAGTTCCTTCGTTGATCAGCTGCTTTACACGTAACACAAGTCAGCATACTCATTTTGTCTCCTCATCATTGTTGGTCCAGAGAAAGCCTATAGCAAGCTTTCTTTTCCACAACAAAAACTTGACAACTTATTAGGTTCAAAGTTCACCAGTCTCCTCGTGTGAGTATGGCTAGGTCGCGTTGAATTTGCCCCCATTTTGATCAACTTTCATTCAACATTTGCACCAAGTGAGGGGTGTGTGTGATAGTTCCCTTCCACTTATAAAATCAGCTGACCAGACTTAGAGTAGAGTTCTCAAACCCAACACTTTGCTTTCCATCTGCTAGAATTATGGCTTGATCTAACTTGTTGCCAATCTCTGAAGATGGTCCTAGTCTTTTCCCTTTGAGGAAAAACCCAACTGATACTGGATATCACCCATGCTCAGTGAGTTTCAGTTTCGAAGGTGGCCATCCCAAATGAAGACCAACTAGTCCACAGAAGATCTCTCCTGAAATTGCCCTTTCCAACTTTTGACTTCCTACTTGCATTTAGTGGGCGTTGTCGCAAATGAAACTAACCCAAGAAACAGGTTAGCCATCCATCCTTTGCAAACATCGAGTCGTTTCGTTGTCATTCACGTGCAAGTACTTGAACTATGAATCCGCCCCACAGATTTTGTAGTCCTCTTTATTTGATGGTATCAGCCTTCAAAAGAAAGGTTCCTTCTCGAGCCATCAGCTCCTTCTATCACAAGCAATCATGCAAGACAGACAAAGCACGAGTACTAAGATTCACCACAAATACATACAAGCAAGACACTCGGGCAGGTTTACTAATAGGTAACAAAGACAAGGTCCCCCTTTGAGATAGCCCTGCCAAAGGACCTTTGCATGGTCGCGCCCACACAGATCGATCACAAAATTAGCCCACAAAAAACACCCATTCAACTATCTGTGTTTTCACCATTAAGCAGCACATTGCCTCAATCACGCCCCACCAACTCTAGTTGATAGCCCTTATAGCTAAACGATTGACAGCTACCTCGCACCGGTAGCTAACCACCCGTGCTTTACACCCGAATTCGAGCAGCATTTCTGTATCAATGGTTAACCCATACAGTTCGAATATGTCGTCCCGCACCCCACAAGGCACAGACCGTGCTTACACCAACCTAATGGCAGCACACTGCCTCATCTGTCCTACGTGCAGACAGTGCCAGGTCCGAACTGCGGGAACTGACCATGCTTACATCTCAAGGGCAGCATCTTGACTCATCAAGTCCCCCGTTCTGTCGACCACCCTGACCTTGGACGCACCCATGCTTACACTGTGGGAAGCACCTTGCACAACAGTTGTCCTGATGAACCCCAAACAGTGGCCATTTCCGTGAGATCCGCATAGCTGACCGGCTAGTCAGCTCTGATACCACATGTAGCGCAGGCATCCCAAAGGGAGCCAGGAACCATGACTTAGCTTCAAAGCCTTCAACTCTTGTCGTCCAAACTCACTTGACATACAAGCATCCAACTCGCCAACAATGATCAGACTTAACCCATTTGAAGTTCAGAAATCAACATTGAGATCCAACCTAGCGCCATGCCAGATCGGGGGTCCCGATGTGGGTGACTTCCCTCCAAGCAAGCCGCCCGACATACATCAAACTTAAATAACTCGAGGCTTCATTACAAACGAGTAACATCCATTTCAAGCAAGTCATCTGACTTACATCAAACTTAACCAACCGAAAGCTTCATCACGAGCATTGGAAGCCAACCTGGCGCCACGCCAGACTGGATAGCCATAAACAGGTACCTTCCACCCAAGCAAGCCATCCAACTCAGCCGACATGTTAGAGCCTGATTCCCAAGAGCTTAACCCATTCATGTTCATGCAAGGAACACTCAGAACCACAAGCCGCATATTGCTGGCATCCCGGGATACAACCCTCAACTTATATGTGCCAGATCAAAAAGTTTGAAGCGACCTTACAACTGGCGCTTTTACCGAACACTGAAACCCAGAAGGTAATCAGAGTCAGTTTGAGAAAAATCCCACTTTATTGATAAATCTGAGAGGGTTACATTTCAAGTGTGTGACCGACCCTAGTCTCCGGGGCGTTGGCACGCCAAGACAGGCGCTAAGACAACATTCCAGCAAGGGAGGCTGGAGCTCGTCCTGAGTCGCAACCCTCACTCCCTTATAGTATTGGTGGGATTCGCCACCTTCCCTCATACCAAGTGCTCTACCCAAGCTGGTAAAGCACGCTTTTTTCTCTCTCGGATTTTCTCTCTCTAGAAAGTCATTTTCTCTCTCTAAAATTTATTGATCCCCAGGCTTCCTTTAATCATGCCTAGATCGTGTGAGATAATTGCACATCTATCCGAGCTCTCTGGACTTCGCTAGAACCGATCAAAGATTTTTAGCCATAGGAACTTGGCGTCGGCTCATCTTTTGAAGGTACACACTGCAACAATTTGAAAGGTTCACTCCATGTGTTGTTTCCATCATTAGAATAGTATTTCCATTGCATGGTTGGCTCACCATTCATCATTTGAAAATAGATAGTGAAAAACCTCGTCTATGTCTTTATGTGTGTGGCCAAACCAAAAGAAATCTCTCTTGGAAGATGTTATGAGCCACTAACATACAACAAAGACCAAAAATAAATCTGTTCTTGTTCATGTCAACTTGAATACGTAAGATTGGAGGTAAGTTACCACGTGATGCTTGTACCTTTCTTATTGCTTGCATTATTGATGTGGCAACTTGATTGCTATCATGAGCATGCAAGGTATCAATCCAAACATCACAGCTGGGAGGAGTCTTATTGAAACGGGGTAATGTTGTTGTATTTTGATCCATTCCATCAATGATAAGACACAAGGATTGCTCAGGATGGGATCTTGACTCTTCTTTCCAATATGCATACAATTTTCTAGGATTGAAAACATGATGTAAATGACGACCTCTCAATGCAATATAGCAATCACGCATCCTAATGTCAGGAGTTGTCTCTATTGCATTTTTAAGGTTGTCACATGTTTTGCATTTGGACATTCTTTGTCTTGTTGGAGTCTTGACATGTCCAAACTCTTGTTTTCACATCTTGTCGAGCATGGATCTTGAAACTTCAGGAATACACATGTCTTTAATTTGTGTGTTTATAGTTTTGAAGACGTCATATTTATGCATGTTGAGTGGGAGATGATATTTTCAAATAACAACACCATCTTTTGATTTATGTTGGAGATGTGGTTGAGGCAACTAATGCTTTTCCAAAATCCCACGCATTATGGCTATCCCTTTTGAAGAATGTCCATGTTGCTTGAATGTGTCGGTGTTTCCATGAAACTTGTACACAATGGAATAACGTGCCTCAACAATTACTTGTCAAAACATTCCATGGGAGATTCCCAATATATTTTGATATGCTTTTATGCATACAGCTTTACCATCCAACTTAGGTTTGAAGCGCAATTTGGGTTCCTCCAAAATATAAAACTGACATTTCTCATCTATGAAAAAAACATTTGAACATCTGCAATAACTAATTATGCTTGACAGCTCCTCATTTTCTCCACACATCTAGTTGCAAGTCTTCACATTCTTTGTAGGTGTTTTTGTCGCAAATCGAGAGGACAGGCAGCGGAAGCTCGAAGCTTTGAGCGCAGGCGTGTAGGAACGGAAACGCAACAGTTAGCAGTAGAAATACTCAAGATGAATGATCCGTACAAATGTGCAATAGAACAAAAACAGTAGTGGGGCAGAAATTGCACTCTGATTAATATCAAACAATGAGTACAATGCTTGAAGTAATAACTTCAACTTGATTGTTGAGCGTGATCACGTTGACGCTACAGATAATTTGGATAATAATAATAATCTTACTTATTTAGCTTGATTCAACTAGTAGTATATATATTTACAAGTGTCTTAAAAATATCTTACAAGTATTGAATGTTATTTACGCTAGTCTTTGTATATGTACAAAGTAGGTAACCGCCCTTGGGATATTTAGTTGTCCAATTGTTTTTAGGGTTGATGACAGTTTGGTGAAGTCGGTCTGCCACTGTTGCAAAAAACTCGAAGGTGCCTTTGAACAGAGAAATCATGTAAATCTCGAAGGTGCAAAAATCTCGAAGGTAGGCCTGAAATGGATTTCAAGGCATTTTGGTCACTGTGTCGCTTTTTTCTCAAAGGTGCAAAAAATGCAAAGGCAAAAGAGGCCAAGATACCTTTAAAAAATATTTTAATGAAAAAACAAAGATTTGGAAAAATGCAAAGGTCCGAAATATATAGTCGGCCTTTGGCTATTTTTCATAATGCTCATACTTGAACGATTGTTAAGGCTGAGTACTAAAATCTAACACTCCCCCTTAATGTGGATCCTGAAAGGCTTTGATCTTCAGATTTAACATATTGTTAAATCTGAGATGATGCTCCTTTGATAGATCTAGCCTTTGTGAAGTAATCTGCTGCCATGTATTTTGTCCTGCAGAACACTAATGCTACTTCCTTGCTATGCAGTTTCTCTCTAAGGTAATGATATGATTTCAATATGTTTGCTTCGATAATGAAATCTCAAATTGAGAAATAGCGCTATTGTGCTTTGATTGCCACAATAGATTGTTGTAGGAGTGTTCGTGCAAGTTTGATGTCTGTAAGCAGTTGCCTTAGCCATATCGCCTCTTTGGTTGCATTTGTGGTAGCTATGTATTCGGATTCCATTGATAATAATGCAACTGAGGTCTTGTTCCATGAGATTGGGCCTTGGTTGTATGAAAATACAAATCCAGAAGTTGATTTTTTGGTATCTACATCTCCTGCCCAATCCGCATCTGTGTAGGCTTCAAGGATGCAGTTTGGTTGTCTCCATAGCAGATGCTGAGAGTTTTCGTTGCTTGGATGTACTTCATGACCTTTGTTAGTGCTTTTCAATGAGTTAAGTCTGGATTTGATAGGAACTGGCTAAATCAAATATGCAAGGTCTGTTCGCATGCAGATCATTGCGTACATCAGTGAGTCAATGATGGATTGAAACGGGTTTTGTTTCACTTCCTCCTTTTCTGTCTCAGTTTGAGGAGAATGTTCCTTTGATAACTTTAGTCCAGGGTCAAGTGGAAAGTGACTTGGTTTACAGTTAGCCATTCCATACTTTTCTAGCACATTGTTGAGATATCGTTGCTGACTGATAAAAATCAATCTGTTGGGTCGATCTCGTGGATTTGGATTCTAAGACAATAGTGGGCTGGACCCATGTCAATCATCTTATATTCTTGGGCCAGCATGTATTTCGTTTCCTTCATCAATTTTAGATTGTTACTGAATAATAATGTATCATCTACATAGAGAGTGATGATGATGAAGTAATTTGATACAGACTTGAAGTACACATTTGAGTTTGTCGAGTTTGGAATAAAACCATTCTCAATTAGAAATGCGTTGATTTTCTAGAACTAGGCTTTGGGTGACTGTTTCAGCCCTTAGAATGCCTTGTGGATTTTGCATACAAGTTGTTGATGCTTGTCGCTGAGTTCGTATCCCTCTGGTTGCATCATATAGATTTCTTCTTTGATGGTTCCATTGAGGAAAGCGGTTTGGACATCTATCTGGTGGATTTCAAAATCTGCTGCAGCTGCTAAGCAGAGAAGTAGGTGGATTGAAGCATGTTTGACAACTGGGCTGAAGGTTTCTGAATAGTCCAGATCTGGAATTTGGGAAAAGCCTTTGGCAACTAGCCTAGACTTATAACAGAAAGTAAGTAGCAGTCCTTCGTGAGAAGTTATCGATGAAGGTTAGGAAATAGAGATCTCCCCCTGTCAAAAGAGTCTGCATCGTGCCACAAATGTCGCTATGTACAAGGTCTAGCAAGCCCTTGGAAGTATGAACTGAGTCTGAAGTGAAAGGGCTTCAAACATGCTTGTTGATAATACAACTTTCGCATGGAGAAGTTGGCTTGTTGACAGAAGGTAGATCTTGTACTAGACTTTGAACAGACATTTGCTAAATACTATTAAAGTTAAGGTGGCCAAGTTTGAAATGCCACAGTATATCAGTTGATTCAGAAGTGGCTGTGTGGCTGCGTTCGTAAAGATAGTCGCTTCTTCTTCCGAAGGCTAGAACATTCCGAAATTTGTCAAGAATTGTGCAACCTTCTATATCAAATTCGACCCTCCGACCTGAATCGGTGATTCTACTAACTGAGAGCAGATTGTTGGTCAGATTTGAAACGTGGAGAATCTTGGATAGCCACTTGACTTCACCTCTCTGGAATTCAACTCTGATTGTTCCTTCACCTTCAATTGAATGACAAACGCTACATTATCACCCAACCATAGAGGTACTACCACCTCACCCCCGTGCACTAGAGCTACAGACCACCATCAAACAAGCTCAGATCTCATGTAAGCCATGGTGTCTCATGTCACCATGCCTTACCCTCGACCCACACCTACCTACATCCTGAGGCCTAGTTACTCGTCCTGACCTGACCAACAGTGGAAGAGCTCTTCATTCTCCAGGAGAGAATGAATAGCAAGCTCATGGAGATCCACCTCTATATACATAGTCCAAGTGGGTCATCTCCGTCCATAGGAGTCACGCATGACCAACGACACACGACAGTTGTGCACACTGACACGCGTCCATAACAATGAGTCACTACACGCCAATAAGACATTGACATGTGGCACCCAAAAGACCTATAGCTCCAAATCAGTGTTCTGTCCCATAACTGAGATCGTCACCTCAAGTTTCCTGTTGCGTGCCCTTATGGGTACGTAACAATAGCCTTGACACTTTCTAACACATTGTGAAGGTACAGTATTTTAGGACCCTAAATGGATCTACACAAGCTAAACAACCTATTGCAAAAACTGGACACAAAAATTGATCTAGAATAGCAATTTTGCACTTAAAAAGCAAGAACAATCATAAAGCATTAATCAAATGTGAAAATCTGAGTTCACACATGTATGAAATAGCCTGTGGTACGGCCTACAAACATAGAATGGAAGTAATATCACTTTGATTGCATTTGGATCATCAAAATTCACTACAAATGTGGAGTAGACTCGAGATTGCCAAAAAGCTTAGTTGTTTACTATGGAGAGTCTACTACATAGAAAAGCCTCTTCCTTTGTAAATTTAGGTGAATTTCCAACATGTAATAAGGAAGTTGGCTTTCTTGCCCTAATATATAACCACAATTTTACTATCAATTGATGCCACATTGTATCAAGATCTGGAAGTGAATTTTAACAAGGATGCAATGTGTTAAAGAATGGTGTCACCATTTCTAAGGGTGTAAAAATAAGTGTGGGTTTTACAAGCTTCAGGGCATGATTGATGCAAAAAATGGAAGCATGCATGAATGTAGCTAGGACTAGAAAGGACAAGGTCTTGCAATATACCAATGTGCATTTGCAACCTTATCGAGATGAATTATCTAGGCTCAACTAAATTGATTAGCTATGATGTATGTCAGCATACTCATTGAAAATAATATTTACAAAGCTAGAAATCCTAAATAAATCACACATGAAGGATCACATTGATATTATGCCAAAGGAAGTATGAAGTGTCAAGAAACTAGAGTTAAGACATGTATTAGGCTCTGAAACATACTTGCACATCCATGAAGAGAAGAAATAGAAGTTGTTAGACCAGAAGGAAAAAAGCATGCATCTTTGTAGGATGCTACCTAATGTGAAAGGGTGCCGGCTTCCATGGACTGGAGCCTCTATTTATAGATTGCTATTGATAACTCTACACATGCCTTGACTATTCCAAACCTTGTTCTAACTCCATTTAGTGTGTTCTAGGCCTCACAATGATATTAGTTACTTCCGGGTCACCTCCAATATGATGCGGCATAACTAACAACTTGATTTACTGGAGTACCGTGTATCCAAGACTAGGAGTATACTGGAGCCTACGTATTGGTCATGGACATAACAAATATTATCTAAAGTTCTTCAAGAATAATGAGATAAATGTTGCCCATTCAAAGTTTCATCAACATGGTGAAACAATGATTATGGCAATCAATGCACTTTCTCATTTTCTTGGAGGACATAATTTTAATAGGGTGCACAGAATTTTTTTGTTAAGAAAACTATTGCACTTAAATTTTAGGATATGGACCAGTGAATTCCATTCTCAGATCATCACATTTTGCATTGTATGCTGCGTATGTTGATCTGAGTAAGCATGAAAATTGTGAGCTCTTGGATCCATACAAAAGAAAGAAACTGTTGCATGATTCTAAATTGCAACTTTCATTAAAGAAAGTGTCGAAAGACTTTGTGATATTTTTCATTTAATATACAAAATTTCTTTGTATGTCTATTGCCTATTGGCTTGTATAAATTTGCATTCTTTTTGAGAAATTTATAATCTATCAATTTTGTATTATGATGAATTTGGATTCTTCTGTAAAACCATTGGAAAAGTTTCAATATATAGCTATTCTTTGTGCTAGTCCCACCATTGGAAAAGTTTCAATATATAGCTATACTTTTATGAAATGCCGCTCTTGCTTGCTAACGAGAATTTTTCATTTCTTGCGATGACCATATGCTAAGACTTCCACTATTTCTTGCAAAGAATGTCGAATGGTGTCGTAATATGTGCTGCATGTCATACAAACAATATATACCAGTACCAAAAGTATCTAGATTTATTGCACATATTTGTCTATAATAGTCTTACACCGGAATCTTAACATATAATGTGTTATATGATTTGCTCCCCATGCACTTCGAACTACATCCACAAATTCGCTGGTCGTTCTCTGTAACATTTGTACATCAATATTTGAAAATTGATCTTTTCTCAAGTATTTCACTATGTTGTCTATTTTTCTTCAAATTTTTAATTTGAGTAGCCGAGTAGAACCTAGTTCTTCAAAATCTTGAGTTGCAGCTATTATCTCTTTCCAAACTGAATATTGGTTTCTTTGCCAGAATAATTTGATAAAAATCTACGAGCTTTGGATCCTCCAATGCTCGGTTTGCATGAAATATTTTCTGATTTATCTGAAGCTGTATGTAAGCCTGCTTTAGACAATACATCCTCTAATCTGACAAAATTTCCAGCAAGCTCACACGTGTGGGGAATGATCCTCAAGTGTGAATGATCTTATTAAGCTTTATGATTAGCTCATAAACTGATTCTAGACTGAATGCCAAGATCTAGTACAGAATTTTATGGCTTAATCACAACCTAGCATGCTAAGAATCATGCTAAGCATGCTAAAAACCCATGTAGCTCGAGTTCCTTCTAGGCCTAAATTTGGCATTTACATTATGAAAAAACAAAGTCACATAGAGAAAAACTTTGTCACAAGCCTAAAGTCAAGATAAATGATTTTTCATTTCTCAACACTCCTCCTAAAAATAATCTATGTTGACTTGAACATGGATCTTGGTATTATTCCAAGATTGGCTCTATGCTTGATGAAGGAAATTTTGCTCAAAGGTTTGGTGATGTGTCGATGTGCTTTAAGTAGATTTCCCCTCCAATGAGCTTCTCTCTCACAAAGTGATGTGCAACCTCGATGTGTTTGTTCCTTGCATGAAATATTGGATTGTTGGCAAGGGCTTGTGCTAAGATATTATCACACATGATCAAAGGTAGATCATTTTCCTTGATTATCTTTAGCTCCACTAGCAACCTCTTGATCCAAAGTACTTCTTTAATTGTAGTAGTAAGTGCCTTATATTCAGCTTCACAAGATGAGAGTGATATGGTATCTTGCTTTTTGGAAAGCCAAGATATCAAATTTTCTCCAAGATATATGACATATGCACTTGTAGATTTCCGATATGCCTTATCACTTGCAAACTCCGAATTAGAATAGCCAACTATGGAAAGATCTTCACTTTTATATAACAGACCATAATCATACGTTGAAGATATGTACCTAAGTACCCTTTTGGCCATTTTCCAATGATGAATAATAGGATTTTGCATAGCCTGGCTCAACTTATGAACATTAAAACTTACATCAGGCCTAGTTATAGTGAGCCAAATTAAGGAGCCTATAAGACTCCTAAAAAGAGTGATGTCCACGAAGGATCTTTCATCACCTTTGTTAGGGTCTTTTACAATTTGCTCCATAGGAGTATCAATACTCTTACAATCTAGCATATTGAACTTTTTTAACATTGAAAGAGCATACTTGGTTTGACATACAAAAGCTTTCTCATTATGGAAGTCAATCTCTAGTCCTAATATGTAATGAATTTTTCCAAGATCTTGCATCTTGAATTCTTTTCCAAGTGCAATTTTGGTTTCTTCAACTAACTTGATACAACTTCCTATTAGGATAATATCATCAACATAAATGAGAAGAATGACAATATCTCTATCATAAAACTTGACATACAAGGAAGGATCATAGTTACTAAGATTAAATCCTAGTGACTCAAGAAAAGTGTTAAGTCGAGAATACCATGATCTTGGAGCTTGCTTTAGTCCATAGAGACTTTTGAAGAGCAAGCAAACTTTGGTCTTGTCTTGGATAAACCCAAGAGGTTGATCCATATAAATTTATTCTTCTAGATATCCATTTAAAAATGCATTAGAGACATCTAGTTGAAAAACTTGCCATTTGAAAAAACAAGCAATAAAAATTATGATTCTAATTGATACCATATTTGCAACTGGAGCAAAAGTCTCCTCATAATCAATACATAAACTCGAGCAAAACCTTTGCACAAAGCCTTGCCTTGTACTTGTTGATTGTGCCATCTTGATTGTATTTGACTCGAAAAACCCATTTGCAACCAACGGTGTGCTTGTTGGATGGAAGATCCACAAGCTCCCATGTCTTGTTGGCAATCAATGCATCATATTCATCCTTCATGGCTAGAAACCATTCTTTTGAGTTGAGTGCATCATATACATCCTTTGGCTCTTCATGTGAAACAAAATAAGCATAATTAGTGAAGTTGAGTTCCACTTGCTTGCCTTTATCTCCGTATGTAAGCCTCTTAGGCTTGGATCTTTCTCTTTGTGATCTCGTTGATGAAAAGATTCGAGGTGACTCCTCTTCAATTCTCGGCCCCATATCTCCATGAAAATCTTCAAGGGTGATGATAGGAGAATCCTTTTGAGAATCTGTGATCTCGGCCTCATCAAAGATGTATTTTTTATTCTTATGGAAAATAACGTCCCTACTCTCAATTGTAACTGAGGTAGAGGGAACATAAAACATAAGCTTTGAAGACTAGGAAGTGATCAAATACCATAGCTTTTGAAGAAAGTAGGTACAACCAAGTTTATCTTATAAAATCATTAATGAAGGTAACAAAACAAGTTGCACCACCAATACTTTTTGAGGAAGAAAAATGAACATTCGAGTGAATTAATTCCAAAGGATGAGAAGTCTTAATAAAAGACTTTTGACATGGCTTTCTATGTGATTTTGCAATAGCACAAGCCTCACAAGGCTTGATATCCTTGGAAAGTGATCTTGGAAGGCCAATAGCCTTATCATTCTTGATCATAGAAAGCATAGACTTATAGTTAGGATGCCCCAACCTTCTATGCCATAGCTCCTCCTTAGACATTAGAGCAATTTCACAAAAGTTTGCATTCTCATAAGAATTTAACTTGAAGATTCCACCATATCTAGATCCATTAGCTAGGATCTCATCATCTTTCTTGATAAAGCAAGTATTGGAATTGAATTTTACATCACAACCACAATCAAGCAACTTTCCAACACTTATCAAGTTCTTTGTAAGCTTAGGAACAAAAAGAACATTGGACAGTGATAGAACTTTAGAAGAAGCAAGTTTCAATGGAATGTTGCCAATTCCTTCAATAGAGCATTCATGATCATTTGCAGTATAAATAGATCTTTTAAGTCCTTTATAAGGTACAATAGATTCAAAAGACTCCTTTGAACAACACATATGTGAAGATGCTCCACTATCGATGTACCAAGCTCCATCTTTCTTGAAGGGTGTTGAAGAAAAGCTTGATACCATGAGTGATCCTTCTCCGTCACTTGCAATAAAGTCTTCTTCTTTCTCATTAGAGAGATTTGCTTGTTTGAGTTGATTTTTCTTTTTGAAGCAATTAGAGGCATAGTGTCCCTTCTTGCCACAAAAGAAACACTTGACTTTCTTCTTCTTGGTCTTTGAAGTAGAAGGATGAGTTGAGTCATCCTCTTCACCATCTTTGTCTCTATCCTTGGCTTTGTCTTTGTTGAAAACTTGAGAAAACTGGTTCTTGCTCCTCCCTTTATGCTTGTCCTTGACAAAGAGAGCTTTGTCACTTCCAATATGCTCGAGTTTGTTCATCCTAGAAAGTTTGTAACTTTGCCTAGCTTCTTTAGAGATGAGAATTCCTTGAAAAGTTTCTAAATTGGGCAACTCCTCCTTTATGGAAAAGGACTGAACAAGATTATCACAGTCTTTTTTAAGCCATTAAGAATGACTTGTACAAGCTCATCTTGATTGATTGTGACATCAACACAAGCAAGCTCCCTATGAAGATCTTGTACTCTCAGAACATAATTTGATGCACTCTCCTACTTCTTTAAAAACTTTGAAAAATCTGATTTCTTAGAGTGAGTATTCTAGAAGTGTTTTTAGCTTCATACATGGACTTAAGTGCATCCCAAGCTTTTTTAGCAGTGGTGCAAGATCCAATTTCTCTTAGAATCTCATTAGAGACATTCATTTTAATGAAGTGTAGAGCCATTCTAGCTATCTTCCTATACTTTGGTATTTCAAGCTGTGCTTGAGGCTCCTCCTCAATACCAAGTACTATGTCCATAACATCCTGGAGTATTAGAACTGACTCCATCCTAACCTTTCATATTGAGTAATTGGAGGTACTTAGTCTTTCACTTGGTTCTAAGAGATATCCTCCTACAGGTGCCATATTGTGAAGACTTCTTGTTATTGGACAATTATATGTTTGAGCTTTTTTCAATCAGACTTGATGTTGCTACTCTCTTTCACTATAGGTGTTTTCAAGGGTGTGCTACCTTCCTATGTGAAAAACTTGCAACTGTATTTGAGATAGATCTCAAATATTCCACAAAACAAGATAATCTAAATCAATCTCTCAAAATGAATTGAAGAACATAGACAAGTTTGGATTCTACTTTTGGCACGTGTTAGATGCTACAAAAGAAAGCACTAATGATTCAAAAAAGGCTCAAAGGTGTTCAATAACATCAAACTTTGTCTTGATCTTCAGTTTCTCATGTTGGATACTCAAAACAATGGATTAAGAATCAAGCAAGACTGAATAAAATCAAAAAGTGGTCACTCGATTTTGGACCTATCCCTACTCTCTTTAAGAGCTCATAACTCTTGATAGACACATCAGATTGATTTGGGATCGATTGCAATGGAAAGTACCTTCATTGCTTTTCATCAAGCTATAACTTCAATATCTTTGGACCAAATATCAAGGAATTAAAAATCTCTGAAAATCTCTAATTTTCACATGTGCGGAGTTCCATAATTCTTTACGATGTCAATTTTGATATGAAAATTCAGTTTCTATCCTCTTTGATCCAAACACTTTTCAAGAAAGGTAAAGAAAAGTGGTAAACTGCTTTTTTGCATGAATTGGGCTCACAAATTCTTGAACAATCACAGATACTAGCATGCAAAGCTTAATTTGGCTCTGATACCATGACAAAATTTTCAGCAAGCTCACACGTGTGGGGAATGATCCTCAAGTGTGAATGATCTTATTAAGCTTTATGATTAGCACATAAACTGATTCGAGATTGAATGCCAAGATCTAGTATAGAATTTTATGGCTTAATCACAATCTAGCATGCTAAGAATCAAAGAATGATAGCTTTGATAAACAAGAGATAAAAAGTACAAGAATTTAATGCATTAGCATAAGCCTCTACTCGAGTTAGAGAGAGAAAGAGAGAGCAATATTCAAGCAAATGATAGTGTAGATCCAAAATGGCATGGAATAGCTTCAAAGCTTGGTTCTTCATCAAAGGTTATGAAAATGTCTACACCTATTTATGGAGTCTGAGGTAGCTCGAGGTAGAACCACATCCATCCAACTTCCATCCACATCTATAAGTGAAAACTAGAGTATTAGTGACATTTGTCACTTCTCATGCATGCATTTCTACCTACTTTTACCAAGTGTCACTTTTTCAACTAGAATTGTACAAATCATCATGCATGTGTCCATTTCACTTTGTGCATGCCTTGCATGTCACTATGGAACACTTACAACAATTGCATGTGATATGCCACAAGTTTCTACAAGCATATTATTGACATTTTTAAGTCTACAATCTATATGCAAGTTGTATATTACCAACTAGACTTGAAGAACCCATGTAGCTCGAGTTTTTTCTAGGCCTAAATTTGGCATTTACATTATGAAACAACAAACTCACATAGAGAAAAACTTTGTGACAAGCCTAAAGTCAAGATAGATGATTTTTCATTTCTCAACATAATCTGGATATAACTTGTTTCAAAGATGAGTCAGGTGTGAAAAATTGCCTATATTGGCAAATCTAGCCATGTAGAATATTGCACATTTTGTCTATATTTCTTGTTAGTCACTTGTATGGCCAAAGTGCCACATGGCAATCTGCACCTAATGTAGGTTAGCACGAGTCAAGAGGAGTATTTGTGTCCATTTGGTAGTGATTCCTACTTTGTAGGTTCTAGACCTTGATTTATGATGAGATTTGTACCAACCATGCACCTACCAAGCATGACTCTTGGATCTAGGCTAGGGTTTTATTTTAGGGCAAGAAAGTTGAGTCTACTTCCTTATTACATGCTAGATTTTCACCTAACTTTGCAAAGAAAGCGTGTTTTACTATGTATTCCCATTCTCCATCGTGAGAAGATAGAAACTTTTTAGAGCCCTAAGAGAAAACTCTGATTTTCTCTCTATGTATGAAGATTGTGATTGAGTCTAATGAAACCAAAATTTGGAACACATCAAAGTCTGTCTACAAGCCATACAAAAGCCTGCTTTCCACACGTGTGAACTCGAAATTAAGTTTTTGATCAATGCTTTGATTGCCACTACTTGTTTTCTATCAAACTGCTAAACTAGATCTTGATTTGTTGACTAGTATCTGTTAGATTGTTAATCAAGCACACAATAGACCCTGTGGATTCAAAGATCCATTTATGGTCCTCAAGTACTGTACTTTTCACATCCAGCTCATTATTCCATGCAAACAAGATGTGAAGATATATGATTTTTTCTATTATACGCATCTCTGCATGCAATGTACAAATAGGAATCGATAGTACGGGTTTCCAATTACAATCTTCTCGATTTCTTGATATTCTTGTACAACTTGTCATGTCTTTATGCAGTACAAACAAGGTGTTTAGAGTTAATGCCATGGGATACATTGAGCATACATTTTAATGTCTTCAAATCTCCTGCTAAATGCCATTCTATGTTTAAAGTGACAATTCCAGGAACATTGAGTGGAACTCCCTCCATGTGATTTTTGATGGTGGTAGGATATGGCGTTTTATCAAATATCCATGAGAGAATGTCATGGTCTTCTTTCAATACCTATAAGAGAAACAAGAAATTGATTTTGGACAATTTTAACATAGAGAAGATTATCCAAATAGAATCCATATAAGATAATCCCTATAGAATCTATAAAGGAACTACTATACCCGAAAAGCTAGCAACCACCAAATGTCATTTTCTGATTGAACACTAAGTTGAGGCCTTTTGAGTCTTCTGAATTTAAAAGTGCTCCATTCATGATTGTAAGATTGACTCTCTCCATTTTCTGTCCTTTTATAGTTTCAGACTCATCTAACTTAAGAACAACTATCAACTTGCCATTGACATTTTCATTTGTAATACCATAAAAATCTATGATGAATGTTAGTAACTGATTAATGTCAATAAATAGATTGTTGGAATTGTTATAAGCTAGACATTCTCCCTTCGAGCAATACACTTCATTGATATGAGATGGATTACCAACTATTTTATGAAAATCTTGGTTTAACATGTCTATTTTTTTTTATTGGTCGTGGGATTGGAAACTTTTTTATACTTACCTGAGCAAATGCTTCATTTATCATCTTAAACATTGTTGCATATGCTTCTCTACTGATGCTAGAAAAATGACATCTCCCCTCAACCAATGTAGTGTCCAATATTTTTCCAACTTCATTCATAATGCTATCAGTAACTGAAGCCATAATCTTTTTCATTTTGTTATTGTTTAACATTTATTTCATAGATTTAGAAGTTAAAATAGAATCTAGTGAGTTTCTAATGGAAATCTCATCGGCCAAATGGTCTTCAGCAACCAATGTTGATTTGGATTGCAAATATAATGTTCAAAGATGTTGGCTTGCTTGAATTGGATCTTCTTCAAAAAACAATTAGTGGCATAATGGCCTTTTTGCAACAAAAGAAGCACTTAATATTCTTTTTCTTCAACTTTGAAGTAGAAGCATGAGAGGTGTCCTCCTCCTCTCCATCTTTGTCCTTGTCTTTAGCTTTGTCTTTAGAGAAATGTTGGTGTTGATTCTTGCTTCGTCCTTTGTGCTTGTCTTTGACAAATAGAGCTTTGCCATCACCATTATGATTGAGGGATAATTTTTCCATCTAAACTCTCTTGGTCCAAAAGTCTCAATGATAGTATGGGAGATGCAATCTACACTCTCTCGATCTTGATTTCTAGGAAAAATTCATACATATGATGAGAGATGCATGAATAGCTTAGGTAGGCTCTGATACCATGTGAAAATTCACATGAGGGCCCTAATGTATGATAATGATTTCCTAAGCTTTGTGTTTGCACTTTAGATCAAGCATAGATTGATAATCAAGATCTATCTCAAAAAAGTAAGGCAAAATCATATTACTACATGCATACAATCATAAGACAAGTACATTCACATGTGTGGAAGTGATACTTGAAAAAAACTAAGTATGAAAAGTGGTTACTTTTGGGTAGAGAGAGAATCTCACTATGGAGCCTTGGATAGAGAGAGAGAGTAGAATAGACACAAATTGCCAAATCTCATATAACTCTCACATAATGAGAGAATTCAATCTACTAGTACCAAATCGAGGTAGTCCATGTTCAATTCCTATTAGACCCCTTTTCTACCACCTCTTGATTTCTATTGGATGAGTGATTCATGACTCTCCAAAGTTGATTGGACCAAAATGCTAGATATCTCTCTTTTGATTGGACCCTTGACCTCATGCCAACACTTTGACTTTGGTCACTCATCAAACCTAAACTTGACACTTGTAGTGAGCCTAACTAGCTCGAGCTACATCATAAATGACTTTTGGCCTGATGATGGAAATACATGTGTACTTGACTATTTTGCCTCTAAAGCCAAAAATGGCCTAATCAACTTCCTACACATGGATGCTTGATGGAAAAACTTAATCAAATACCTAAAGTCAACATAGATAGCTTTTTGATTTTTCACATGCGTGCTAGCTTGCAAATTTTTTATTTCAAAAAATGAAATTTTTTTGAAATTTTTTTTGAAAAAATAAATTTCTTTTTAGAGTTGATTTGACTAGCATGCCGATGTGCTAGTCGAATGAATTATAAAATAGAAAAGCTATTTTGACACAAATAAGAATCAAATTTTGAATAAAAATATTATTTCAAAATATTTTATTTCAACCTCTGAACATAGTAAGCTGACGTGCTAAGGAATACAACTAATTTTTTTTTTTTTTTGCAACCTTTAAAGATAGCATGCCAGTGTGCCATATGAAAGGAGAAAAAAAATTTGTAGCCTCCAAACCTAGCACGCCGACGTGCACAACGAGACAACCCAAATTTTTTTTTTGGGCAGTCTCACTCATGCACACCTACATGCTACCTTTGGAAGCTATGAAAAAAAAATTAATTTGAAGCTTTTTTTTACTTTGTGACATTTTTAACTATGTACCAAACCACATTCTTAATAATAAACATTGAAATAGTAGTGTAAAAAGGGTAGCACACCATGTGCTATCTTTTTGTTGAATCATGGCAAGAAAAGTTGATGTAAACTCAATAAGAACCTGAAAAAATCACTTAGTTATGATAATTTATTGTTCCAGTCCGTACAACAACAGTACTCACACGTGTGAATCCATAAGAAAAAATAGCATTCTACACACAATATTTCACTATATCACCACCAAGATGCACAAATGGATGTAAAACCCCAAAGAGATATCTTTCATGTACAAAGGTGGATCATACTCACTAGGAGTAAATCAAATAGAGATAAGAAAAGCATCAAGGCTTGTATTCCAAGATCTAGAAGCTTGTTTCAAACCATACAAGCTCCTCTTGAGATGGCACACCTTGGCTTCCACTCCTTGCTTGATGAAGCCCTTGGGCTGCTCCATGGATATGGCCTCATCCAAATGGCCATTTAGAAATGCATTTTACACATCCATTTGAAACAACAACCAACCAAAGTAAGAAACAAGAGCAATGCTTAATCTTATGGTGACCATCTTTTCCATGAGTAACATGAAAAGAGAATATGACGGAGAGATTCATTTTTTAAAAGCTTTTATGATTTTTTGGTGATAAATTTTACAGTTTTTAGGACAATAATGATTGTACTTTACAATCATAGAGAGTTATTGGTTGCTTAATCAATGAATCTATCAAGTTCTACACATTAGATCTTGATCTAGATTCACTACACTTGGATTTAAGCAAGAGCAATGGATCAACACATCATTTTTTTAGTGAGAGCGGCCTCACACGTGTGGAGTACTGTCCACTGTACGGCTTGCACCTGAAACAACAAGTACAATGATACTAGATAGCAATCATACATAAAAATCATTAGACAAATGACTAGAAACCTCACAAAAGTGTAGAGTGCAAAAGTCTCATCAATCTTCTTAGCAAAATGATGATCCTTTTATGGATCAAGTACATCCATGAGTCTGGTACAGTCCAACAGGCCTTCACACGTGTGAAGAGTGCCACATCACTCAGATCTATCCATTTGATCCATCCTTGATCCTTATCCAATAGTTGACCTTCTAGAATATGACTAAAATCCAAAAAGCTAGTCTCCCAGAATATAGGAATATTCCCTACAAAATAGGATCTAAGGAAAATGGTCAGCTCTTATCTTCTAGTACTCTATACACACGTGTGAATATCCACTTGCCATGTGGGAGCATTTACTCATGCACATGCAAGGAAAAGCTAATTTGTAAGTGACTAGTCAATTTGACTAAAAACTAGTCATTTCATGTTCACACTAACTGGAATGATACAAAATCAATTTGGATATATACAAACATGAAAAGTACATCCTTTCACTCGTGGGAACAGGCTCCACATGTGTGAAATCAGAACATCAACATATTCTAATGTTTGATCAATATTTACGTGAACCAATGTAAAGTGAGAAGTGACAATTTTCAACACTCCTCCTCACTTCTAACTTGGCAAATCTAGTGTACATCTATCTACAATTCCAAGAGCATATCTTAACTTAAAAAATGGATCTTTGGACAATGGTTTGGTTAAGATATCAGCTATGCATTCGGATGATGGTACATGATGTAGTTGCACTTCCTTGGATTGTACCTTCTCCCTCACAAAGTGGTGAGCTATCTCAATATGCTTTGTTCTAGCATGGAAGATAGGATTTGAAGCAATTTGTTGAGAAGCTTGATTGTCACAAAATATGTAAGGGATCTCCTCGGCCTCTAGCACATGTAGTTCCATCAAGAGTCTTCTTAGCCATAGGAGCTCTTTGGTTGTTGAAGTCAATGCCTTGTACTCGGCTTCACAAGAAGATAGTGAGATTGTATCTTGCTTTTTGGGAAGCCAAGATATCACTCCTCCACAAAGAAATGTTGCAAATGCACTAATGGACTTCCTATCCATCTTGTCACCTGCAAAATCTGAATTCGAGTACAAGTGCAAGTTAGATCCTTCATAAAGTATGCCAAAAAATCTAGTACTAGATGATGATCTTGTTGGCCCCTTTTGACTCGGATCCAAATCTCCATCCTCGGGTTTGTCATGATCCTCCTCGGATTTGTCAAGATCCTCCTCGGATTTGTCAAGATCTTCAATGCACAATAGGTTAGATCCATTTGACAAGCTCTTAGCAAGTTGTGACTCATCGAAAAGTACACTCTTGCTTACCTTTACTTTCTCGGATGTAGGACCATATATCCTATATCCCTTGCTATTTTCTCCATAGCCAACAAAGATTCCTTTGAAGGAGGTAGCATCTTCTTTCCTTCTAGTCTCCAAAGGAATGTGTACATAACAAGTACATCCAAAGATCTTAAAATCTTGTACATTGGGTTTCTTATCAAACAAGGCTTGATAAGGTGAGATCCCATCTATAGCACTACTAGAAAGTCTATTACACAAATAATTAGCACATGTTATGGCTTCTCCCCAAAATGAGATGGGAAGTGATGCATCAAGCCTCAAGGACTTTGCACACTCACATAGACTCCTATTTTTCCTCTCGGCCACCCCATTTTGTTGACGGGTGTAGGAACAAGTGTATTGTAACTTAATACCATTGATCTCACAAAAGTCTTTCATTTTATTGAAGGTGTACTCTCCTCCATTATCACATCTTAGTGCTTTGATAGAAGTACTAAGTTGTTTCTCTACTAGAGACTTGAACTTAATGAAAGCTTCATAAACAAGACTTTTCTTTGATAGTAACTCAATCCATGTGAATCTAGTACAATCATCTATAAAAGTTACATACATCAAGGCACCTCCATTAATTGCATGTGAAAAACTATGTACATCAGAATGTATGAGATCCAAGGGAGAGAGAGATCTTGATGAATATCTCTTGTAAGAAGACTTGTGTGACTTTGCAAGGCCACATGCCTCACACATCTTTCCACAATTCTTGAAAGCTCTCGGTAGGCTGAGAGCTAGTTCTTTTCTTGCCACTGACTCCATAGATTGAAGATTAGGATGGCCTAATCTCTTATGCCAAAGCTCCACTTGAGTTAGCTCCTCCCTAGCCAAGTTCACACTTTCACTTGCAACATTAGCATCCAACTTGAAAAGTCTACCTTGCTTAATGCCACTAGCTATGCAATTATCATTTTTCAAGATGGAACAAACTCCATTATTGAAATGTACATCTAGTCCATTGTCCATTAATTGTCCTACACTAAGCAAGTTTCTTGAAATGGTAGGAACATACAAAACATTATCTAGATCTATCCTTTTAGATGTGCCTAAGCAAAGAGCTATAGATCCTATGCCATCTATCTTGCATGCTTGATCACTACCAGTGTATATTGACTTCTTAGAGTCATTACAAGATAGAAGAGTAGAAAAATAATGCTTGTTAAAGGACATGTGGGAACTAGCCCCACTATCTATCCACCATGTGTCTTGACTTGAAGTTGGTGTAGATGCAACCATTAAGGATGTGTTGAATCCATCTTCTTCTTCTTCCTCTTGAGCAATGTTCCCTTGATCTCCTTTGGCTTGTTGATTCTTCTTCAAGTAGCATTCTGAGGCAAAGTGTCCTTTCTTTCCACAAAAGAAACACTTTAGTTTTGCCTTGTTCTTCACTTTGCCTTTGGAGGTAGATCCTACATTCTTCATCTCGGCCTCCTTGCCTTGATTTTTCTTGAATGGATTTTGCTTCTTCTTGCCTTTGTGAAAAATTGCCTACATTGGCAAATCTAGCCATGTAGAATATTGTACATTTTTTCAATATTGTTTGTTGGTTAATTGAATGGCCAAAGTGCCACTTGTACATACACACCTAAAGTAGGTTACCACGAGTCAAGAGGAGTGGTTGTGTCTATTTGGTAGTGATTCCTACTTTGTAGGATCTAGACCATGATTTATGATGAGATTTGTACCTACCATGCACCTACCAAGCATGACTCTTGGATCTAGGCTAGGGTTTTCACATTAGGGCAAGAAAGTGGAGTCTACTTCCTTATTACATGCTGGATTTTCACCTAACTTTGCAAAGGAAGTGTGTTTTACTATGTATTTCCATTCTCCATAGTGAGAAGATAGAAACTTTTTGGAGCCTCAAGGAGAAACTCGAGTTTCCTCTCATTGTATGGTGATTACTCTGTTTTTCCAATGAAACCCAGCTTTGACACTTTGTAAACACTGTCTATAGGCCGTACTACAGCCTTATTTCCACACGTGTGGAGTTGGATTAGACTATTTGATCAATGCTTTGATTGTCTCTACTTGTTTCCTATCAAGCTGCTAAACTAGATCTTGTTTTCTGATGACTAGTTTTTGATAGATTGTTTAACAAGCATACAATCACCTTGTGGATCATTCAAAGATCCACTTATGGTCCTTAGTACTGTACTTTTCACATGGTATCAGAGCCAAGTACAAGGCCATTGATCTGTGTCTGAATCTGATCTAGTTTTAGCAGGTTTTGGTGCAAAAAGCTAGTATTGGAAGGGCGAGCTGGTATCCAGGTTTTGGTGAGGGGATTTGATCCCAAACTTTTTCAGGATCAAAATCCGTACGGTTCACACGTGTGGGCATCTCTGAACCAGCATTTAATAACCCATATTCATTGGATCATAGAAAATTCATATGGTGTCAGTTTGATGTAGTTTTTGGTGCAAATCCTAGGATAAGCTACCAAGATCACTTGCCATTGATTAGTTTTGAATTTGTTTCATAAAAACTAATTAATCTAGGCTGATTTCAGACCTTCTTAAAGTGGAAACCAGGTCTTGAAAGTACATCAAAGTGAATGAGAGAGATAGAGTCAGTTTTTGTCCAAGAATAGCCAAGATTGGCAAGATTTGCTTGAGTGTAGTTTTCATCTCATCTTATCTTCATTCCAGCTTGTGAGGGAGTGATAGAACTGTGATTACAAATCCATCTGTTGGATTAGAAGTCAACATTTGAGTGAAACACTGCAAGTTAGAAACCTTTGTGAGTTTCAGGTCCAAACAAATCTATATCTTGTGTGTAGAATCTTGCTAGTAAGATGGGATCAGTGGGAGCCTACCTTCTAGAAGCTAGTGAGAGGTTAAATTCTACCAATTATGCTATTTGGAAAGTGAGGATGGAGTCGCTAATGGTGCTCCAGGATCTTTATGAGTTTCTAATAGATGATGAAGATGAACCTCTAGGTGCACAGGAATTAGTGAGATACAAGAAGAGGTCTAGGCTTGCACTTCACTGTATTAAGATGAATGTAAGCAATGATCTTTTAAGGGAAGTATCATCATGTAAGAGTGCTAAAGAGGCTTGGGAATCTTTAAAATCTATCTATGAGTCTAGTAACACTTCGAGGGTTCTCATGCTTAGGAATCAGATTCTACAAAGCATGAAGAGGAGTGATGAGAATGCACAAGATTATGTGCTAAGAATCAAGTCTCTTAATAGGGAGTTAGCTTCCATTGGAGAGAAGATTCAAGATAGTGAGCTTGTTCAGATTGTCCTAAATGGTCTAGGGAGTGGCTTTACAAATTTGGTCCAAAGCTTTGCAATCCAAGACACTTTTCCTACTATAGAAAGGCTACACAGTGTATTAGTAGCTGAAGAGTGTAGGATGTTGCATGAATGAATGCTATTTCTCTGCAGGATGGTGATGAGAAAGCTAATTTCTCATTCAAAAGCAAGAAGAAGACCAATGGCAAGAAGAAGCACTTCAAGGAGACCAAGGAGGAGGATGAGGCTTCCAGCTCAAAGGGCAAGATCAAAGACAAGTCCAAGTACAAATGTTTTTTATGTGGAAAGAAAGGACATTTTGCATCAGAATGTCTCAAGAAGAAGAAGGCACAAGAGAGCAAACAAAGCAACATTGCACATCAGGAGGAAGAGGAGGATGAAGAGTCATCCTTGATGGTTTCCAACAAACCACCATCATCCAAGAGCAACACCAATGATTCTTGGTGGATTGATAGTGGGGCAAGTTCTCACATGACATATCAAAAGGACATATTCTCCACCTTACTTTCTTACAATGACTTACATAGATCAATCTATACTACAAGTAGTCAAGAATGTAAGATAAGTGGAATAGGAACAATTCCCTTGTATGTGGGATCATCCAAAAGGATGAATCTAGATAATGTTCTTTATGTTCCTAAGTTAACCAAGAATTTGCTTAGTGTTGGCCAGTTAATGGATAATGGCCTAGATGTACAATTTAAGCATGGAGTTTGTTCCATCCTTAGAAATGATGAATGTATAGCCAAAGGCTTTAAGCAAGGTAGATTGTTTAAACTTGATGCCAATATTGCAGTGGAGAGTGTTAACTTGGCAAAGGTGGAGCTATCAAAGGTGGAACCGTGGCACAAAAGGTTGGGCCACCCCAACTACAAAGCCATGGAATCTATGGCTACAAAGGAGCTTGCAGTTGGACTCCCCAAGCATTTGTCAAAGTGTGGGAAGAGATGTGAAGCATGCAGCCTCTCAAAGGCTCACAAGCTACCCTTCTCAAGATCTACATCAAGATCAAACTCTCCTCTTGAACTCATCCATTCGGATGTTCATAGTTTTTCACATGAGTCTAATGGTGGTGCCAAGTACTATGTAATCTTCATTGATGACTATTCTAGATTTTGTTGGATGTACCTCTTGTCTAGCAAATCAATGGTGTTTGATTCTTTTGTAAAGTTCAAGACTTTGGTAGAAAATCAACTTAGTACCAAGATTAAGGTATTAAGGAGTGATAATGGAGGTGAATATGTCTCCAATAAGTTGATTGACTTTTGTATTTCTAATGGCATAAAGAGGGAGTTGTCATGTCCATACACCCCTCAACAAAATGGAGTGAGTGAGAGAAGAAATAGATCTCTTTGTGAGTGTGCTAAGGCCTTAAGGCTAGATGCTTCTCTATCCAAACCATTTTGGGGTGAAGCAATAACTTGTGCTAACTATTTGTGCAATAGATTGCCAAACCAAGCCATTGGAGGAATCACACCATTTGAGGCTCTATTTGGAGAGAAGCCCAATCTCAAAGATCTCAAAGTTTTTGGGTCCACTTGCTATGTACACCAATCCTTGGATAAGAGAAGGAAGGATGATGCAACATCCATCAAAGGCATCTTTGTGGGATATGGTGAGAATAGCAAAGGTTATAGAGTCTTCAATCCCATCACTAGCAAGGTGATAGTGAGTAGGGATGTTATTTTTTATGAAGGACATGCTTGTGATTTGGATGATAATGCTACTAATCATCTTGATGCCAAGGATCATGCTAGGATGGAGGAGGAGCTTCCAAGTGAAGAAGAACTTGAGGATCCACCTCAAGATGCAAGAACTCCAAGAACTCCAAGAAGATCTACAAGGGCAAGATTCGAGCCATTGAGGCTCACCTATGATGGTCAAGGTGATCAAAGGGAAGGCTCATCATCTTTCACATCTTACACCTTTCTTACTTCAATGTTAGATGAGCCAACATGCTATGAAGATGCTTGTAAGTCTAAAAGTTGGATGGATGCTATGCAAGTAGAGTATGATGCTCTTATTGAGAATCATACTTGGGATCTTGTGGATCTTCCTCAAGGGAAGAAACCTCTTGATTGCAAGTGGGCGTTTAGATTGAAGTATAATCAAGATGGATCAATAAGCAAGCATAAAGCTAGGCTTGTTGCCAAAGGTTTTTTACAAACCAAAGGCATTGACTATGATGAGACTTTTGCTCCTGTGGCTAAGCTTGTTACTATCAGGTTGATCATTAGTCTTGCTACAACCTTCAATTGGGAGCTATTCCAACTTGACTTCACAAATGCATTCCTCAATGGTTATTTGGAGGAAGAGATCTACATGAGGCAACCCGAGGGCTTCATCAAGGCAAAGCATGAAGGAAAGGTGTGTTTTTTTGAAGAAGAGCCTTTATGGGCTCAAGCAAGCACCTAGAGCATGGTACTCTAGGCTAAACTCTTTTCTCATTTCCATCAATTTTGTAATGAGTGCCTATGATCCATCATTGTATATAAGTTTTCATGATGGCATGATCATTATTCTTGTTTTGTATGTAGATGACATTATCTTGAGTGGTAATGATCTAGATGGAATTAGAGATGTAAAAATTGCTTTAGCAAAAGAGTTTAAGATGGTAGATCTCGGCCTATTGAGCTTCATTCTTGGAATAGAGGTTATTAGAGGATGTGATTTTAGCTTCATTTGTCAATCTAAATATGCTACATCCATCCTAGATAGATTTGGAATGAATAATTGTAAAGGCATTGAGACACCAATGGAGCAACATGTAAAAGCATCTATTGGTTGTGATGAAGCATCCTTTGAGGACATCACATTATATAGAAGGCTTATTGGCTCCTTGATCTATTTAACTATAATTAGACCTGATCTTAGTTATAGTGTTGGAAAGTTAAGCCAATTCATGCAAAGTCCTCTAGTTTCACATTGGAAGATGGCCAAAAGAGTTCTTAGATCCATGCAAGGAGCAAACACATCGAAATTGCTCATCATTTCGTGAGGGAAAAAGTGCAAGCTAAAGAGATCAAGCTCCAACACGTGCCATCATCAAGTTGCTTGGCTGATTTGTTTACTAAACCTTTACCTAAAGATTCATTTGTCAAGCTTAGATCTTCAATTGGAGTTATTGATAAAAGCATTGTGATCTCCAAGGCTAGATTTGAGGAGGAGTGTGAAAAATTGCCTACATTGGCAAATCTAGCCATGTAGAATATTGTACATTTTGTCAATATTGTTTGTTGGTTACTTGAATGGCCAAAGTGCCACTTGTACATACACACCTAAAGTAGGTTACCACGAGTCAAGAGGAGTGGTTGTGTCTATTTGGTAGTGATTCCTACTTTGTAGGATCTAGACCATGATTTATGATGAGATTTGTACCTACCATGCACCTACCAAGCATGACTCTTGGATCTAGGCTAGGGTTTTCACATTAGGGCAAGAAAGTGGAGTCTACTTCCTTATTACATGCTGGATTTTCACCTAACTTTTCAAAGGAGGTGTGTTTTACTATGTATTTCCATTCTCCATAGTGAGAAGATAGAAACTTTTTGGAGCCTCAAGGAGAAACTCGAGTTTCCTCTCATTGTATGGTGATTACTCTATTTTTCCGATGAAACCCAGCTTTGGCACTTTGTAAACACTGTCTACAGGCCGTACTACAGCCTTATTTCCACATGTGTGGAGTTGGATTAGACTATTTGATCAATGCTTTGATTGTCTCTACTTGTTTCCTATCAAGCTGCTAAACTAGATCTTGTTTTTTGATGACTAGTTTCTGATAGATTGTTTAACAAGCATACAATCACCTTGTGGATCATTCAAAGATCCATTTATGGTTTTTAGTACTGTACTTTTCACTGCCTTTAGATGTAAAGTTAGCTTTCTCCTCTCCTCCATTAAGTGACATGCTATCCATTCTTGTCTTGAGGTGTAGAAGCCTACTCTCCTCGGCCACAAGAACATTGCTTTTCAATGGATGGAAGAGAGTCTTGAATGGCAAATGATTGGACTAAGTTGGTGAACTCATCACCTAGACCATTCAAGATGATTTGTACTAGTTCTTGATCTTGGATATTCTCTCCTATTGCACTTAACTCCTTGTTAAGAGATTTGATCCTAAGGACATACTCTTGTCCACTCTCTCCACTTCCTTTCATGCTTTGGAAAACTTGATTTCTTAGCATGAGGATTCTTGAAGTATTGTTGGATTCATAAATGCTCTTTAATGAATCCCAAGCCTCTTTGGATGAGGTACAAGAAGACACCTCTTTCAAGAGGTCATTGCATACATTTAACTTTATGCAATGTAGAGCTAATCTTGCTCTCTTCTTGTATTTGGCTTGTTCTTGGAAAGTTTGAGGCTCTTCCTCTACTCCTTGAACTATGTCATTTAGATCATGGATCACTAGGAGTGATTCCATTCTCACTTTCCAAATGGAATAATTTCTGGAAGTGAGTCTTTCACTTGATTCCATCAAATATCCACCCATGGATGACATTTTAGAATGAATGCTCTTTTTTACAAACATGAAAAGTACATCCTTTCACACGTGGGAACAGGCTCCACACGTGTGAAATCAGATCATCAACATATTCTAATGTTTGATCAATATTTACATGAACCAATGTCAAGTGAGAAGTGACAATTTTCAACATTTGGTAATTTGCCTTAATTTTGAATCTTAAATTTTAAAATTAATTGATTACTTTTAGAATGTTACATTTTACAAATGTTTTAAATTTGAGATGAGTATTCTAAAAAATCTTGTATTCAAATCACCAAAAATTACAAAATATAATTTATGCAATTTGTAACGATGAATAATAATTATTTAAACATGTAAATTTAGAGTTTTGAAGAATATCTAATTATTTTTTTCAAATATACGCAATTTAAAAGATTTTACTAATTTTTTGAAAGCTTGTTTGCAATTTAATATTAAGACTCAAAGCAAGATCATTTAAAATGAGAAATGGAATTGAGAACCAATTTAAGATTCCTTCAATACATTAGCTAAAATGATAGATTTTTTTTACAGATTTCAACTTAAACTCATTAAATCTAAAAAAAAAAAAGGAACATTAACGTCAAGAGTACTTATAAATGATGTGTTTTAAAATTATTGCAAGACAAAGCATTTACTCAAACTAAAAGAAAATGAGGTTTACCAAAAAACTAAAAACCAAAAAATTAGCTTAAATCATTTCATATGCTCTTTTTGAAAACTAACTAAAAATATGTATATGTCTTCAATGGAATTTCTTGTGTACCAAAAATCAACAAGCACTCTAAATTAGATAGTTTTGTGAGAAAGTTATAGGCATCAAAATACAATTTTGCCATTCTATTAATATTTTTAAGATAGCCTAAACCCTAAACCCTAAACCCTAAAACCCTAAATACGTTTGTGGAGATCCAGTAAATGAGGAACTAACACCAAGGCATTATCTATAATCTTGAATTAATTAGAGCATTGCAACATTTAACATTTATTAAGATTTTTCAAATAGCAAAATCAAAATGTATTGAAAATAAAACCCACCCAATATCCAAATTCTATTGAAGTCTTTCTCGACCTTCAATTGGGTCCTTGAGCCATATCATAAAAATGCTTCTTCGTCTCCAAGGGGAGGCTCCAACCTGGGACCAAAGAAACTCCGAATGCCAACCTAACCAGCTGAGCCAACCCTGTTGGGTTATATCACAAAAATGCTTCTTGGTTTCCAATGGAAGGCTCGAACTTGAGACCAAAGAAACTTTGGATGTCAAGCGTTAACCAATTGAGCCAACTCCCTTGGGTTATATCACACTAAAGGGACCTCACCACTGCATTCTGGATGATCAATTTGGGTAGGGAACAGTACTTGTTTGCAAATAACAAACAATGTGTTGATGACTGAAGATTAGCCCTAACTGTTTGTTGCTGAGAATTTTGACAGACTTCAGATAGGCATTTCTCCCGAATTAGCCGTCAAACTTTCAATCGCACCGTTCATATTGTGTGCAATTAAGTTCCCTTCATTTTGTCTTTTCACATCATTTCGATCAGATAGTTCTTCATAGTGAAATGTGCCATGATCCAGAACAGGGCAGACTTGAGCTGTAACTATTTTTGTAGAATGTTTTTGCAAAATTCAGATGATCCTTCCTCTAAAACTCACCGTTAAAATCTCAATCGCACCGTTCAGATTGTGCGCAATAAAGTCTTCTTTATTTGATCTTTTTATACCATTTCGATCGGATTAGACCTCAATAGAAAAAACAGCCACGGTCCAGAACAGGGTATACATTTTCACAAATGTTTTAAAAATCAATATCCTGATCCTCCATTCCCCTACCTGCTCCTCTACCTTCACTCCTGATCCTCCATCTCTCTACCTGCACCTCTGATGATAGTTATAATCCTCTGATTTGACAAAAAAATTGGATCAAACACTTGTTTCTGCAGTTTTTGAATTTTTTTTGAAATTTCTTACAAAGTTGCTAAAACCGGGAGCTCTCCTCCAAATTTCACTCTGAAAATCGTTACAAAAAGCTACTAATTTGCCAGTCATGAAGTTTCTGTCATTTCTACACTCTGAAACAACTAATTTCTCTGGAAAATTGGATTCTTTGGCCATTTTTGCCTCTTTTTGCAAGGAAGGATTTGGAATAAATGTGTTATTGAAAATGTTTGACTCAAATTGTGGACCTATGCCATACATAGAAACAAGCTGAGTTATGCCTAAGTGAGGGCCAAAGCCAAGACATGCTACAAAGGGTATATCTTACCACTTGAGCAAGTTATGCCACACATCTCATGTTTTACCATTCCAACAAGTGCTATGCAAGCGAAATGGATTACACTTCCAGGCAAACACCCCATTAATTATCATGTTTAAAACATGCTTTATGTTGGCAAAATACTAAAGACCTAATACAATAAAGAAAGTATGGAATGACGATATGGAATGGCAATAACTTTTGAAGTGACAACATATATCAGTGCTTTTTAAACAAACATAATACAACTAGTTTTTTCAACTTTGATTGATAAGTTCTAAAACAAAAACCTTATTTTGGAAGGACAATGAACGAATTTCTAAAAATGTTTCATTTGTTTCTCTTTTTTGAAAATAGTTTTCATTTCAAAATAATTTTTTTTCTTCATTACTGAAATAATATACCATACCAATCATGTTAAATAGCATGAAATTATCTTTTACGAAATGCAAAAAATATAAATTAGCAATTAACGTATTCATTTTTCAAAAGAGTCAATTTATTGAATAAAAAACATATGATTGACATAGCCATTGGTCAAAGCTATGCTTGGCATAACTTTATCCGCAATCTATGCCAGGCATAGATCGAGGAGAAACTTTATGTCAGGCATAGCTGTGGTCCTCGACCTATGCCAAGCATAGGTCGATAAGCTATACCAAGGAGTTATGCTTGGCATAGCTTCTTTCCCACGACCTATGTCTAGTATAGATTGTGAAGCTATGTCTGGCATAGGTCAGGGAGGAAGCTATGCTAGGCATAGCCCTCTCTTATCTATGCCAGACATAGTTCGGGGAGAAAGCTAAGGCTAGCTTGGCATAGCTTCCATGCATAGATTCTTTTTTTATGTATGCCTGGCATAGGTGACGAAGCTATGCATGGATGACATAGGTTAGGGAGGAAGCTATGTCAGGCATAGCTTCCTCCCAACCTAAGCTTGGCATAGGTTGAGGAGGGAGTTATGCTTGGCATAGCTTCCTCCCAACATAAAATCTTTGAAATGAAAAATGGATATGAAACTCATTTTATGATTTCCTTAAAATAAAAGTTATTGCTGATCATATTTTAGAAAGCGCACTGGTTAAAAGCCTTGGATTAGCATGACAATGTCTACAATTAGCGCGCTACGCTATGATTAAATGAAATAAATTCATAAACACTTTGGTTGAGTGCGTTATGCCTCAATTAATAGCTTTGGACATAGATATCAATGCACACTAGTTAAAAGTGCTAGATATGTGAGTTAAAGCTTTATATTAGCGTTTGATCATCACGCTACACCTTGTGCCATGATCTTACACCCTATTTAAATGCCTTGGATACAAAACACTTTCGTTGTATGCACTATGTCATGGATTAGTGTGCACAGTTATAAGCATGGCAATGTCCTGTATCAACACTAGATCAATGCACTACACCCTGTACCAGAGATATAAGAACATCTTACACCTTGGTTAAATGCCTTGGATAAAAAATGTTTTTTGTGGAATGTACTATGCGCTGAATTAATGTGCATTCGTTAAATAACCTGGATCGGCATAGCAACACCCTATTTAAAGCATTTCACTACGCCCTAGTGTCACATGTTTGATCAATGCATTGAAATATTAACGCTTTCAATCAATGCCCTATATTAGCATTGCAAGAGAAATTTTTTTTCCCATGAGCATATAGGCCTATGGCAGACATAGCTTTGATCGTGAAATAAACATGTCAAAAATTTGAATTGCAATTGGAAGAACTCAAAACTTAGAAAAAGACTTAGTCCTACTTTTTTTTTAAGCTATTTCTCATAAGGCTTCTTAAGTTAAACCACATAGCATGACAAATAGACAAACTTAATGCCAACAAATGTGATTTACTCTATTGTGACAACAAAAACATGGGTTATATAGTGCTTGTTAGCAACACAAAGAAATTATAACTTTTATTTAGTTTTTTTTTTTGCAACTATACAAATCAATTATAAAGCAAATTATACATAGTTATGTCAAGGAATTACACAAAATAGAAGAAAATTTAAAGTTATAAGCCTTAAAATAAAGAAGTTTGTTAGTAAAATATGAAATGTTCCTAAAAACGATCTTACAAGAAAAGAGAGATATCTCAAAAAAAATAAAGCTAGGATCAATAACTAGACTTGGAGCAAGTTGATTAGTTAGCTTCCAACTTAATCTTGACAACAAATAGTCGTTCAAAAAAAGCAAAATTTGATGTTTTTTTAAAACACCTCGAGTTGGCTTGTAATCCATCATCTACAAAGGGTGAAAAGTAACAATATATCAAGCAATGAGTTAAGAGGAGTTTCTAATAACTCTTTCAAATTTATATTGTAACTTTTTTTGAGGGTTTTCAAAATTGTGTGAATTTCACATAACCATAATTGAGTATTCTAGGAGTTACTTTGCAAAAGTTGATTTACACTACTAAAAATCATAAATATTATGTATTTTGTTCATATCATAGACATACTTTGACCTTTTGGGTTTTATTGTATGGTGTAGTGACTTTTTGGGTCAAAATGCATATTTTTGTATATTTTTTCAATGATTTTGGAGACTTTTTACTTGAAAAAGCATGTTTTTGGACAAAACTTTAAAAAATTGCCAAATGGTTACTCTTTTTTAGGATTTTGACCCGTTTCAAAAGATTTTGCTTTGAGCAAAAAGATCTCATCATAATCTATGCCCTTGGATTGAGCATACCCCTTGGACACAAGCCTTGCCTTGTGCTTAGAAACACTTCCATCTTGATTCAACTTGAGCTTAAAAACCCACAAGGCATCCAATCACATTGTTATCCATAGGTAGATCAACAAGCATCCAAGTATCATTCTCCATCAATGCATTGTACTCATCACACCACTCCTTTGATTTTAAAGCTTCATTAACATTTGAAGTCTCTTTCAAAGATGTGATGAAAGCATAAGAAGAAGTACTCCCCTTAGCTTGCTTACCCTTGTTCTTGTATGTGAGCCTTGATGGCTCCATCCTTGACCTTGTTGATCTTCTTGGTGTGCTGGTTGTTGATCCCTTCTTGATCACAAAAGTCTTTAAATTCATTGGAATATTTTCCACCATTATCACTTCTAAAAACTTTGATCTTGTGATCATAACAATATCTTGAGTAGTCATCTACAAAGGTGACAAACATTGTAGCTCCATCATTGCTCTTTGTGCTAGAAAAATGCACATCCGAGTGGATCAATTCAAGAGGATGACTTGTCTTTGTAATTGAACTTGGAAAAGGTAAGTTGTGTGCCTTAGCCAAGCCACAAGCTTCACATACCCTTTCCTCCTTTGCCAAACATCATGGAAGGCTGAGAGCAAGTTCCTCCTTGGCGCACATGGCTTCCGTAGACTTGGGGTGTTGATGTGACCAAGCCTCTTGTGCCACAAATCAAATGTGGTCATGTTGCTCTCCTTGGCTACATCAAACTCAAATAACCTCCCAAACCTTGATCCTTTTGCTATCATCTTCCCATTGTTCTTGATGTTGCATACATTAGTAGAGGACTCCAGAAGTTGGCCAACACTAAGCAAATTCTTAGTCATGCTAGGACTGAAGAGAACACCATCCATCTAAGTCTTTTTGCACTACCTTTACAATTGCTTTACTCAAATTTGCACTTTATGCACTTTGCTAGTACAATAAACAATGGTGGATGAGACTTATGTCCGAGTAAACCACGATATAGGTTTGCTAGTTTTCTCTCAATGGAAATGGAAATGATAACAACCATTACATCAGTGCATTCATTGATGAAACATGAATTATGAATATACTATGGCTTGAACACCCTAGCATGAGATATATGGAACACTATTCCACACAAGAAACAATTCATCATCAACAAACACACAGCACTTTTAGTTGGTTGGTTTGAAACTTTTTTACGATCCATATATTGATCCCGGACTGGCTAATTAGTTCTACAAATCACCAGTTTCGGTTTTGGTGAAATTTCTGCTTCCCGTATCGTGATTGTGCTCATCTGCGTGGAAAACTGATCCGCTCTAATGGCAGATGAAGAATCTTGTGAGACTGACGTTGATGGCAAGGGATGTTCCATACTTGAAGAGTTTACTTTCTGTTCAGGTATATGATGCTTTGAGGCAGTATTTCGGACCCAAGTGACAGCGTAATCGATGTCATCTGGCAACAGGCGCTGCCTTCCATAGAACATGACGATGACTAGCATCACTTTTCCAACTTTCCGCCATTTTCCCGAGAAACTGTACGGTACGTCTTTGCAGGCTGATGTTTTGGCTGTATCGAGCTGCAAATTGCAGCTGTAGCCCAACGAAAGGCCAACATTTCCGTATGCACTGTTGCAGGATCGACAAAGTGAACCCATGAGAGCTAGCATCTTGATTGAAGATACAATAATATTACAGCAAAAATAGCAAGAAAAATATCACCTGATGAGATTAACTGAGATAACCTGAGATTATTATATATTACGAATCACCTGATGACCTCAAAGAAAATTTTAAAGATAGAATAATTCAACGGATCTTCGTTGATCTGCCGATTCTCGAGAAAACAAATGATGCAGACTGCCATGAACAAGTAGGCTGAATCACGGGCTAGAAGCTTTCTTGCGTGGACAAATATTCTTGTATCCTGCTCATCCGCGTCCCCTTTCTTATCTAATTTTTTGTTTTCGTCAGGTACTGGATCTGATTGCTCGATGTTTGCTCGAGTAATTTGTCGGGAAAGATTTAGTGGATAGGCTGCAATGTACCTGCTCAACTATTGTCAGAGCCCTCTAACAAGCTAAAGTAAAAGTCTCATGATTTATCAGACTATTTGCAATACAAGAAAGTTAGTAGGAAAGCTATCTAGAAATTAGAGAATAACTTACGGGATACAAGAACAATGGCGTATGAAGAAGTTACAGGTAGGTAAACTGGGAGTGATCGAATTATTAGGATAATAATGAGAACATGTTAAACAAGCTAATTATATAAGCTCACATCATGCCGATATAGAGCACGAGCATCGGTGCAGATAGATCGCTGAGATTGACCACATTTTCTCCAGCATTGCGCGTTGTAATCGACTGGAAGATGCCATCCACAAATTTGTTGACAGCACTAAGCCCTTGCAACGATATTGAATTCCATTCTAAAATAAAGAAGAAAAATGCTTGAACTGTAGTGAATCCCACGACTGTTACCACAAGCCACTTAGTTTGATCATAGGGAAATAGATGCGTGTAACACTTGCGAGGGTGTCTCAATAAATAACCATACACGGCTTTCTTATTCGCTTCATCTGATTTGCGGTGCAGGAGCCAGATAATTGTTCTCATGGAGGGCGCAAACATCGTATTTCCTGTAAGAATTAAGATTATAATAGATAGAAGAAGAGGACCCGATTCACGAAAGGGCACCATGTTGTCATTGAGAAATACTAGACCTGAGTTGGAAAATGCAGCAAAAGAAGAAACAAATGCAAAGAAGCTAGGATCCACATTCCTATTTTTCAAGGCAGTCAGAGCATGGGAACTGGAGAATAGACACGATTCTATGACTAAAAAGCCTACGATCTGGATGAGGACAGCATATACGGAAACCAGAAAAATGAGTTCGGCAAGAGCATGGTACTCCAGATGCTCCATTGATTGCCAAGGAGAATTGATTTGCAGTATAGAATCTCTCTTTCCAACTTCATGAGATTTCAGAAGGTCTGTCGCCTTTCTCAAATAAGCTTTAGAACATCTTACCTGGAGATGCTCTTTTAGCCATGTAATTATCACAGACCATCTACCCACTGCCGCCCTACTTCCATGGGGGAGCAATCCAGGATTTTCACTAGATATAGATTTGGTGTCTAATCTTTCGTCACCATTCATATCTTCCTTCAACTCATATGATTGGCGTTGTTGACGGAAGGAAGGTGGAGTCGTGTGACACATCTCAGAATGTTGGCACAATACTGTAGTTTCTTTGCTTATCTCTCTATCAGAGAAGTTTGTTCTGGACCTGATGACGCCATTGAGCTCAATTTGTTCACCATCAGTGAGTACATGCGTAGAATTCATGGCTTTACCAAAATGATCTGGCATAAGAATCCTATCGCGACGGTAGTGAAAGGTGAGCAGTTTCATGCACACTGGTAAAAGGGATGTGAAAACTTGATTGCCAAGTATTGACAGTAGCAGAATGAAAATTTGATCAGCAAGAGGCCAGTCCTGCGGACTCACGCTAGCAAGCCCCGTCAGAGTGAGGGTCGAGACAGCTGTATATAAAGCGTCAACAAAGCTTAGAGACTTTGCCTTTGGTTTGGGCGATAGCCACAAAACGACCGTGCCAATGCATGTAAGAAACAGAAAGTAACAAACATGGAGACAATTGAACGTAAGATGGCGCTCAATGTACTCATTCCACGTCTTGTTGGTATTTTTCTCGACTTTCATTGGATTTATGTATCTTTCTTGAGGAACGTGCATGCGCCGTGAGTAATCATCCATATGATCGATATCAAGGTGGATGGTTTCAGTAGAAAATTTGCAAAAACCATGCGTACAAGGAGAACTGGGCCGGATTGTGCAGTATTCTGACTCCATCTGTACGTGAACTCCATTGAAGTCCCTTATCTGACTGTTGTTTTGATTAGACATTACATTTTCTGACATGATCAGATCAGTATTTGTTCTTGACAAGATGCCTTGATGTTATTCAATGTCTGTTTGTTTGAACAAAATTTTTTCTGAATACGGCTACGTCCTCATGCCGCTGTAAGGCCAAGATTGGTTTGTGAGAGTAAATTGTGAGTAAAGTTGTAAGTACGGCATAGACAGCAGATCTTATGATCAAGAAAACAGTGAGATGCATTTTTTGTAGTTGTGGAAGCTGCTGCATCTGACACCCATGGATCATCCATGACAGTATCTAGCAATAACGTGGTTTCATCATTAAGATACAACAGTAACGCCAAAGTATGGATTGTTTTTTGTGCCTTGTATGTAGTGGAAGATCAAAGTTGTATCATCATTAGGACATACTGTTCCCAAGCATAACGGATTGCCTTGATAAAGGAAATTCCGGTTAAAAGTATTTGTATGGCCCATATATTATGACTTTTTACAAGATGTAATGAGATTTCCCATTCTTTTATGGATGTTTTATGAGCTGTAATTTACTTTTAAGGAAGTAAACATAAACGTTTTATGAATTCAAGATTTTGCAATGTGTAGCGTGTGTCTGTGAATCACGAATGAAAGTATACTATACATTTTATTATATGATTAGATTTCATAGAATAACTCGTGCACAAAGTTGAAACCATAATTTCTAGAGGAATGAAGTCCTTTGCATGATTTGATCCACTTCAACATACAAGGTAAAATGCCAAGAGGATCATTTACTCCATGCTAAGAAACTTACTAGTTCAACATTGTATATGCGCATCCATTCTGAGACCTAGGCCATATAGCAAGTGTTCATATTTGACAAGATTCTTGACAATGTTTTTTGGTATCTATCTCTCAAGGTAGAAAGACAATTGTATGTGCGTCATGTCATTTTGAAGGGAGGAAAAAACACCCATCCTTACACAAGGTCCATTAAATATGAGAGGTTTGGTTGTAGTTCGTGCTTCAAAATATGAGAGGCTTGGTTGATGTGCAACATTCAAACTTTAGTTCCTTTGCCAATGCTTCAAATTTTTATATGTAAAGTTTTGCAAACTTCTTGCAACCTCTTCAACCTTTTGTATGTCTTAAAATTTGAGGGTTATGAGAAAATGTCTAAATATATATACAGCCTGTAAAGGACATACTTTCAAGAATCTTGTTCTAGAATATTCTTGTCAATGATGATAAATCATAAATATACCCTTTCATCTACAACATTGCTTAGGACATCTTAGCTTACTCAGTAGGTATTAGAGGCTTCTTTCAATTTTCAAGATAAGTCCCTTTGGACTTTGCAAGTGACTTTGATGTTTCAAGTTAAGATGAGTGTACACAACCACCATCTAATTGTGAGGGTGGTTGATACCACCATCTTGGAGAGATGATATATCTCTCCCCATCCTTAGATCTTTGGGAGCCAACCACTATCACTACAATGGTTGTTCAAAATACGTTCCCCCTTCAAGTTACAATGAAATGCCTAATGAATTGCAATGTTCAATTTGGGTATGGAGAGTAAAGCCACTTTTAGTATTGTTGAACTTTAACACCTGTCATGCCCTTCAAAGGTCTAATTGGACATATTTGATGGTCCCTTGCAACTTTAAGATGTTGACACTAAAGTGTATAATTTGTATAAAATTGGAAGCATGCACAGCTTGGCCCAAAGTTTGAAGTTTGAACAATGAACTAGCTGCCAACTTCCAAAATTAAAATAAGCCATCTTCCATAAATGTTACAATTTGACTCCAACTTTTCAGCTACCAAAAAATTTTGAAAATTTTAAATTCCAACCTTCATGTTTTTGTTGTGGTTTAAACTTCATGGAAGTTGAACTTGTAGGGCCCAAGCCATGATCCAATAGATTCTAGATTGAAGACTCCAATTTAGTTTAAAAAAAATGCTTTACTTGAAATTGGGTATGAGAAATGTAAATAGCTAGAATCTTTTATATTCTTTACCTAGAATTTAATATGAAAATTCTAAAAATAAAATTTGAATGAAAGTCCTATCCTTTGTGATATGAAATTTGTAGGGCTAGTCCTATTTAAGGACCAGTGTTGGACAATTTCCATATATTTAAGATAGCTATTGATTCAGGTTATTGCCTTTTTTTTTATAAATATAATAATAACCTTCAGTTCAAGGTATTAGTTTACATATAAAATCCTTCTATACTAAGTTGTTTTCAATAATATCTTATGTAAGAAATCTTGGTGGTATTCAATATTTTGCCGATTATTATTGTATGAGGAACTGTGAGGTAAGGTTTTCAACATGTATTATCTTGGTAAAAGCAATTATACATATGTATGTTCGAGAGTATAGAGAGAGCAAGAAACTTATAAAAAATTTAAGCAACACTTATTGTGTAGAAAAATCAAACCTTACTTCATACTACAAAAGAAATCACTTCTACAAAAATCGGTAAAAGCAATTATACATATGTATGTTCGAGAGTATAGAGAGAGCAAGAAACATATAAAAAATTTAAGCAACACTTATTGTGTAGAAAAATCAAACCTTACTTCATACTACAAAAACAATCACTTCTACAAAAATCGTTAATAAAATGCTTGTTGCCCACTACTTATTTGTTGGCCCACCACTTGTGCTTTGAGTTGATACTAGATTTATTACCCCCTCCACAAGATGGTCCAATTTTCAATTGCAATCTAGGGCTTAAAGGGACTTAGCAGTTCTGAACTGGTTCCTACAAAAGTCCTACCATTTCAATACATAGAACCCTAAACCTTGAAAAATAGCATACCCACTTGTTAAAGAGAACCGGGTTTATTAACCAAGTTGAGAACTGGCCAACAATGGTAAGGATGTCAAACCATGAACATTGTGAAACATTTCATGGAAATAAAAGATGAAGGACAACACTGAACATCAAATTTCAACAATACTGCTATAAGTAGAATATTGAGACTCAAGACAGAGAGGGTCAAGACATTGATTTTATGAGCTAAAGACATCATGAATTAGCACATGTGATTGTCTGGACCCGAGATGTGAGACTTAGGAGCTCCATAACCTCAAATTTTCATACCTTTGCAAAATGACACAAGGCTGGCCCTACATGATGATCATGGGCATATGACATTCTCAATTCTTGCGCCATTAATGAGGCCCTCAACTACTAAAGAATTCTCTTAAACCAAAAGGAAATTTTGAAGAAGACTCAAAACTTTGCTACCTTACCTTTGCATTCACGATAGACCGTGATTCATGAATTATAATCACTGATTGCATAGAAAATCAATAATCAGTACTCACATAGTAAATTCTGTACATCCAGCACATGCTTTAATTGCCTTTAAAGCCTATTGCAACCATGGTCCCATTCAAGATCGTAGTTGAGTGAGAGTGACACTCATGCTCTCTACTTAATGAGGACCCTTGGATTGTTGCAATTGATGGTTGCAACATGCGTGACACTCTCTCACTTAACCAAGACCCTTGGAAGGTTATGCATTTAAAGCCTGTGTGAATTTCATCCCCAAGCACTTTTGATAGGGAAAGGCCCTCGTCTTAAGACCTTTCCTATTTTGAGATGCTTGAGAGTGGCAATATGAAAAGAGTGACTTGCCCTACATGATGATTATAGTTGGGCATATATCGCACCATAAATGTGGCCCTCAACTACTCAATATTGAAGGATTCTCTTACACCAAAGCAAATTCTTTAAAATACTTAAAACTCTGCCATCTTACCTTTGCATTGACAATCTACCATGACTTATGAATCATGATTACGAAATGTACAAAGAAGAACAACGGTTAATACTCATGTAGTGATCTTTTGTAAATGCTCACATAGTGACTTTTGTAAATGGAAGAGAGTACATCTTTTTCTCATAACATAATGGCCTTGTTGATGTATTTGAAATCTTAAAACTCTTACAACTTAGCTTTTCTTACTTTCCTTTTGTTTGTCAAAAGAAGAAACACTTTCCTTTGTTTCTTTGATATGTCCATTATGGACTAAATTCCCTAGTGCCTCCTTTAAACTATTTGGAATTTTCAAACCCTTACAAGTTTGTTTCTTTCCTACTTTCCTTTAGTTTTTCTGAAAAGAAGAATAATTTCTTTGTTATATTTGTTTCTTTGATATGTCCATTATGCACTAAATTCCCAAGGCCCCTCGTTGTTCTATTTGAAAGTTTCAAACTCTCAAAATTTTGTTTATTTCCTACTTTCCTTTTGTTTGTCAAAATAAAAGAAAAAATGAAATTATCACATTTGTTTCTTTGAGACATTCATTGTAGAATTTTGCAGTTTTCATACTTTTAAAATTTCATCCATCTATTTTTGAGATTCCATCCATCAAAAATCTATCGTAGAAAAAGATGAGGTCCCATAGTTATACCCTAGGTGACGATAATTCCCAAACTCAATATGGATCATTGATTCCAGTAAGACTTGAGTATACACACATTAAATGATCCAAATTTGATGAGGTTGTCAACATCGATGAAGCATTGTTTGGTTAGGAAAGGACCAAAAGCGGACGGCCTCACGTCATCAGTAACAAACCAAATGAGTCCACTACATTTCTAGCTTGTGATACAGACAATGCATGACTACCTAGTAGTTCTTTGTACTTTTACTTATGTACTCTCATTTGGGATGATGGCCAGCTCACCTAACCACCTTCTTTTAATTTTAGCTTTGTCCCTACTATGATAACCTATAATGATAATGTTCCCAAGGCTAACATTTCATATTAGAAAATATATTTTTTCAATCATGCACATGTAGAGTCTCTATCTTATAGATCACTTTTTTTTATTATATATTGTCATGCCATTTTAGACTTGGCCAACTTTTTCTTTTTTCAACTTTCAAATTCTAGTAAGTCTTAAAAAAAATTTGGCAAAGAAAAGTTAAGTCTTTCTATTGATTAATTTTGTCCTCTCTTGTTAGCTTTGTCTTGATAGTGATAAGCTATTGTGATGATTATCTCAAGACTATGTGTCTTATCTATGTGAGCTTGAACTGTAAATTGCTTCTTCTTTTTAAATTACATGAGTATTTTCAATTCCATTTTCCAACGGGTGTATAAAGGCTACTCGCGATCTTTGGATCACTTTGTTTTCAATAACAACAAAGCAATAATCCATGGCCATAAAGAATGCTACTCAATTGCTATCAAATAGGCCTCTAAACTCTCCTCTAGTTGGTCTTTCTGCTCATCACATCAAGGCCCATTTTGAACTCAAAATGATCACTTTCACTAATAATGATTAGTATTAATCAAAAGAAGTATACCACTAAAGGATTGCCAACATAGATGGAATCATCCATATGACATGGCACATCCAATGGTCAAAATTATATCTCCAATATCTAAGTCACCCACTAATGTCACTTTAACTATACTTCCCAAGTCTCATAATAATGATTCTGTCACATTCATAACCCCACTTGATATTCAAGATTTGAATCAATATAAGCTTATTCTTCAAGCCTTTCAATGTCATATTTTATAACTTAATTTATTTGGCTGCCATCCACCCACCCACCCACCCACACACACACACACACACACACACACACACACATGTATGTATGTATATGTATTTAGGTTCTATAAAAACTAGTTTCGTACCATTTTTCCAGTACAGAACAATTCCGTGGTATGAAACTATTCCGTACCATGTAATCCAATTTTTTTTTTTATTATCAAAATATTTTTCTTTCATAGCCAATACCTCTTGTATAGCTCAAAACTGCAAAAAACTTTGTCTAGGATCCCAAAAATCATGCCCTAAACAACATACATTTGAGAAGGATATGTATATATATCATTGTAAATCTTGTTAATTTGATGATGAAAAAGTCAAAAAATTTCACTTTCCTTCACATTGACGAGTTAGAACTATCATATTGTTGTGGGTATTTCTAGTACACAAATAAATTAGTGGGTCCCACCACTAAAACTGCTATTGGCCAAGCCTTACCAAGTGGGCCCCACCATAGTATAGTAGAGCAATAAGTGCGAGGCACTGGCTTCCTTCCTAAATAAGCCCAGCCACCAATGAGCACACTAATTAAATAGTTTAAGTTGTTTTCTAGTGACTTGGGCCTTAGGTGCAAATAAATGAAAATAAGTTAAAGGCCCAATGTCTAAGTTACAAGGTGAGGTCAAAGTCAAATGGTGGTAGATGGGGTGTGTTTCTTTGTACACCATTAGATCTTCTGTGTTTCTTTGAAAGGCTAGGATTGCAATCCATGCCACTTCAAGTAGCCAATAGGATGAATGGGGCAAGGGCCTCCCCAAGAATAAAACGGCACCATTTGTACTCATTGGACATTCTCAATCCAAGGAGAAAACTCTATGGTTTCTCTCTCTCTCTCTCTCTCTCTCTCTCTCTCTCTCTCTCTCTCTCTCTCTCTCTCTCTCTCTCTCTCTCTCTCTCTCTCTCTCTCTCTCTCTCTCTCTCTCTCTCTCTCTCTCTCTCTCTCTCTCTCTCTCTCTCTCTCTCTCTCTCTCTCTCTCTCTCTCTCTCTCTCTCTCTCTCTCTCTCTCTCTCACTCACGCATTCTTTTTTTTACCAAAAAAATCAGATTTTTGGGGTTAGATTAGCGTGATTAGTGTTAGATTTGTTGTTTTTTTTGAGAATTTTTGTTTGTATGTACTGTAGGGAACATTGTGAGCTGGGAGGATCAATTCCAAGCACCCAATCCCTTTCAAAAATTAAAAAAAATTCAAAATCTATTTTTGGCGGGAATTTAGGTGGGAAAACATATAAGATCTAATAACTTTTTGTTCAGATTGAAGTAACCTTCATAGAGCCTTTTGAAGTCCCATCTCACTAAGACAAGGACACAAAAATCTCTACAAGAGTTAGTTCCCAGCAGATTTTGAAAAAACACAGAGAAACCCATAAAAATTCAAAAATCTCTTGTAAAAATTGATTTTTTTTTTATAACTCAAAACTAACCTTCACAAAGCCCTCTAAAGTTCCATCTCATTGAGAACAGGACACATAGAAGTTTGCGAAGGTTAGATCCCAAAAAAAGTGCCTTTGCAAGGATTCCCAGATGGAAAAACAGTTCTGAACCCTCGCAGACATCAAATTTTTGAGTTTTTGTGGTGAGTAACCTTCGCAGAGACATCTGAAGTTCCATCTCAGTGAGACAAGGACACAAGTGAGCCTGCAAGAGTTAATTTGAATTATTGATTGTTCTGTGAGGCAAAAAGTGATCATAAACTCTCGCAGACAACAATAACTCTTGCACCACTGAGAAGTAACCTTCGCAGACCATCTCATTGTCTTTAGAATGTCATTTTCTATTAGTGATGAAGTCCGCGAGAGTTAATTTGAGATATTGAATGTCTTGATACTAGTTAGATTGACTCATATACAACTATTATTAAAAGGGCGAGAGTTAATTACCAGTAGATTACAATAAATTTGATTTTTTGACTGAAAAACAATATAAAGAACCCTCGCAAGACCAACCCTCAGACTAAGTAACCTTTGCAGATAGGATCAATAGAAAGATCTACCTCAGATCTGCCTTAGATCTGTCTACTATGAAGATCTCAAGCCAATCAGAGCTAGGATCAGAGAGATATTTGAAAAAACCACCAAAAAAGGGCTAAAATCACACTATTAGCCAACTGAAACTGACCAGATCTTGTCAAATCTAGGTTGCAGCCACAACATCCATCAAGATCCAACATTTGTGGACTGAACCAAGTGAATGAACCTCAGATCAAGCTGATCAGTACCAAGAAAAATCAATTCCCTCCACATCCGTTACCATTCATACCATCTATCCATCACTCTTCTTTTCCACCTCTATCCCATCTTCTATCTCCATCTTTGTTAGATAAATCCATTTCTATTTCTAATTCTATTCTCATCCATACTGATCCATCTTTTATTGATTCTTTCCGTTTCTTCTTGTATTTGAGAAAAAGGAAGAGTTGGAACACTAGCATCATTGTGCGGACCTTGAAGCAATCCACAACTAGTTACTTTGCGACATTCTAGGGCTAAGCTATGGAGACCGCCATTGCAATTATCTAAACTAAAAAAGTTCCCCGATGAAACCATCCGAGACTACACTTATCAGATCTTCCATCTAGTGAAGGATAGTCCAATTTCTAAACAGCTCATCATGGCAAAATACTATGCTGGACTGCCCAAAAAGATCATATTTGGTATGGTAGAATTAGCATCCTATGCATCACTTGCACACCTTTGTAAGGATGCTTCCATGATGGAAATCTCACACACGATGAAGAATTTTTCCTATCACTCTGATGAATCATCACATGGAAAATCAGAGGAACAAGAGTCAACAATGAGCGATGATCCAACAAGAATAGAACCAACCCTATACAAGGCAACTAAGTGCAGTAGAGTCAAGTGGATCAAGTGCAGCGGAAGACCAAGAACCTTGCACTTCAAGCTTAGACTGTCCTCAAGTTGATGCTCGCACAGTCAATTTTTTTGAGAAGGATGAATGTACCTTCTACTTTGGAGATCACCCATGAGTCCAATCAAGAATCCATGCTTCTTACAAGGAAAAAATGCATAGCAGCAAATTTCAATAGCCATCGGTTCAGAGGTCACAAGCAGAATCAAGTCGACAAGGAACTCATCCAAAGGATGGATGTCAGATTGATCCACCTCAATCACAAGGTTCTACAAACAGTGGCAAGGTGGAAGTTCTGGTTATATCATCTTGCATGTCACCAAATTCAATGAAAGACCACAATAGCCTCTCAATCTATTTGTGGAAGATCCTAAGGGAAATCTATTACCAGTGTATGCCTATCAACTTAGAGGCGATGGTGTATTGCACTCGATAAGATGCTATGGATGCAGAGGAAAACATTGTCGAGCCAAATGTCCACATCAAGGGGATCCATCAATATTCAAACTTTGTTGTGCACAATGCAGAGTTAATCATCCATGCAGAGATTGCCCGATGAGAAATTCACAATTAGCTATGAGGCATTTGGCCTATGTAAATTGACATGCACCTATGTTGATCAACCCACCTAATGATAAAATGCCTATAAACGGAAAATCCTAGTGCCACCGGGCTATGAAATGAGTGAGGAAGAAGACAATCTGAAAAAAGTCCCCAAGTACACAAAGACACCCATGGGGAACCAAGTAACACCATCACCGAAAACAGATCTGGTAGAGTCTATCAAGCCAATGATAGTTGAGGAAGTCAAGAAATTGGCAACCAAGGGATTCTGGCAGGTTCTGTTAGGACTCTTGGCACACTCAATGCCCAGATTTATTAGTGATGAATTACGATGGGAGCCTATGTCAATGGAGCGACGAGAAGGCAGTTCAACACGAGATCCAAGGGAAAGTGCAGTCATGCAGCCTTCAAATGAGAAGTGCACTGGCAAAGGGAAGACTAAGGTGAATGATTGCCCTTCGACGAGCAAGATTCAACCAAAGTTTGATTGTTTCACAAAAAAGCAGACCACTCAACCAATGCCAAATCCGGTTCTATCTATTCTCAAAAGGCCAAATCCAGGGAATCCAAGCCCAAATGTCACCATACATCATCCAAATATTTCCTATGATGTATCTCCCAAACAAATTCATGCACCAAGCAGCTTTGCCCTGACATCCTATCCAATAAATTTTGAAAGCTAATCCATTAGAGGAGTTCTCAATATCAAAAAGACCCTTTGTAAAGATACTTTTATTTATTTTTCTTTAGTTTCGACCGTTACCAGGCCCAATCAAAATGCACAGATTTGAAATCTACGTAACGTAGTTCAAACTAACTGAGAAATAAAAATGCAATATAGAAAACTTTGAAATTTGTGTCCGGGCAGGACGTATTCCATTGGTTTCTTCTTCCTGAAGCAAAAAGTTACTCAGTACCAACAACTCATTGGATGAATCTCTTGCAATGTCATATTGCAAGAGTGTAAGCCCAGACTCTATCACAGGATCATTGATAGAAGCATGTCTGTCTTTGAGATCCAGACAATCAAGAACTCTATAATTTATACTAAAATCAAGTTCATCTAGTCTAAAACAAAAAGGAGTACCAATTGTATCTATAGCATCAGATATGTCCTTCTCAAATTTAAGATAATCATCGGAATCTATATATGTATAAAGATTTGGAGAAGGAGGACAAGGTGGAGGCGTAGTATCTACAAGAATTAAAGGGGTATCCAAAATAGATGTAGCTATATTTACAACAGTATCAAGAGCAGCGTTATCTACAATTGATTCCAGGTTAGGCTTCACAGATTCTATGGTATCTACCCTCCTTACTTTCTTCAGAGCTCTCTTGGGTGCTACCTGCTTCCTAGGACGCTTGGTAGGAAGATCAGTCCTATCTAGAGGAGTTGGTCTGGGAGCAGCAAGCTGAGATACGTGTAATTTGCAAAACCTCTCCCTCATTCTCATCAGGAGCTGAAAATCCTTGGGCATTATGGTGACTCTCTTGGAATGGATTGCAAGCAAAAATGAATCTTCAAAAAAAAGTCTCATATAATCTTCAGCAGCCTCCTGAAGGCACTGAAGAGCACTGGGTGTGAATCTAACCAGCTGTCCGAGATCATTTCTAGTTATGTTTCGGATAGCAAGTTAGAATGGAGCTCTTGGAATCAACAGAGCGGTTGATCTCTGATACTTATGTATTTCAGAGAGCCACCTGCTGCGGTTGCGTGTTCTAGGTCTAGTGGGAGGTGTAATGGCAACCGCGGGAGCTGAGGACGGGCCAACAGAGAAGAAGTCCCTCCTTGTCTGCTTTCTCCTATCCATGGAAGTGTACTATAGGATAGCAGACTTGTGCATGACGACTAGGATGAGCAGGGAAGGATGATAAAGCCCTTTCGAGGACCGATATGTACAGACAGAATGTACGGTATATCTGTGCAAGCCGAATATAAGAGAAATAGATTAGTACAGAAGAAGGACGCACATGTGCAATACGAGGAGACACATAGGCAGATGTATCGGACCTGTGCGCATGGAAGGTGAAAGGAAGAATATCGATTGTGAAGGATGCGCACAAGTGCGATATGCGGAGCAAAAAAAAAGTGAAAAAAACTCATCGAAGTTTGTGATTTTATATCGCAGTAGGCACGTGCAAAAGAACGTCCTATCACACGTGTGGGACTTGTACGGTCACATGCGAGAGCAACACATGTCACCCTGTCACTTTACACGTGTGGGATTTTTATGAGCAAATGCGAGCATGACATGTGTTGTCGAACAAACGAATGAACATGAGACACGTGTCCAGGTGTCACATCACACGTGCCAGTGCCTGTAGTCCAATTCAAAGTAGACACATGTCCTTTGACCGTTGACCACACATGTGAAAATTTAGTATAAATGGCACGGAACCCGATAAATTTTTTACCTTTTTCGTTCTCAAAATTCACGGCATATTGCTCTTGTGCGTGCGCATTGTTGTCTGTTTGTTTGCAACGATACCTGCTTGCGCACAAGTGCAATATTCAGTATCTACCTGCCGTACATATCCCTCTTGTGCGCGATCTTGAGAGTTAGTTTTGTTTCAGCTCTCCCTCGTGCACAAGTGCGATATCTACGTTACTTCCATGGCCTCTTCCTCAGGATCCTCACAAGATTCAAGCTTGAGTTCATTTCTTACTGAATTTGGGATTACTGAAAATCTAGACTACTTTCACAGCCTATTCAGGCCATATCTACATGATTTCAGAATTGCACAACCAGATTCTGACGTATTTTATGAACATTATGTTAGATTCAGAGATATACTTAATAAGCCTGTTTTCTCCATAGGTTCACTCCAGTACATGCATTATACTGATCTTTGTTCATTTTTTCTCAGCTTTATAGACTAGATAGAGTGTTCACCAAATTGTTTGATCTTTTCAAAAGTAGTTCAATGTGTCCTTATTGCAACAAGAAATGTCAATTGGTTGAATATCAGAGTGGTTTCATACTTTTCTTGTTAGTTCAGATCCCAGATGATGAGGAAGTTTCTGTTGCTGACCCTCCTTTTGCATCATCTCCTGTTCAGTTAAGGATATCAATCACTTCCTTATCGACACTCCTGATAAGGAAAGTGACTTTATTGATGTAAATATTGATGTTCTCCGAGATTCTTTTATTGGTCAAAATACATCTGCTAATGAATCGATCCCTATAGAGGAGTCTAAATGTCTTTTCAATTTTTCTGTATATTATATTAACGATGATGTATATTTTACTACTGTTGATTTATGTAAATTTTTTGACTATCATGAAGATGAGGTTCTATGTTTATTATCCGGCACAATTTCCAAATTCTCTGACTTTGTAGATTTTGAAACAGATGACCTTGTTGCTGGTATTGATTTTGACTAAGCAATTTTTTTGTAATGGATGAAAGATACAAAACATTATCAAGATCTATCCTTTTAGAGGGACTTATGATCGGTGAAGAATGTTTGACTAAGACTTTATCAAATATTGCTAAGGATGGGCGAGGCAGACCATTCGATGAAGAATTCACGACATTTTAATCCCAGATTGGCTTCCCTCGTCCATCATCAATGCATTTCACTGATAATTTCACTTCAGTACGTGGTCATTATACTGATCATCCTGATCTGGTTGCTGTTGATAATGAAGAATGTGTAAGTGTTTAAACTTTCTTGCATTAGGATGTTTTCAATCACTGAATGTGTTTTTTCTAACATATTTTCTATTGTAGGATGCTCTCATAATTGATGATTTTGCTGCAAGATGAGGTGGTTTCTAACAACACGCATCCTCGTTCCAGAGGGATAGTGGACTTGGCCACTATCTTAGGCATTTCCTGAAGAATGAGATCTGTGTTGCTCATTCCAAGCTAAGCCCAGTTGGGGAGAGTCTTATAATGGCAGTTAAATCTTTATCATTTACCTAGGAGGACATAAATTTGTTAAGACAAATAAGATCATTTTTGTCAAAAGATCTTATGTTTTGAACATTTTAGGTTTTACTAATGGGAATGTTTCTTTAAGGAGCACCCATTATTCATTGTATTCCACTTATATTGAGCTTAGTGGAAATAAGAATAATGCACATCTATTAGATGCATATACTAGCAGAGAATTTCTTCATGATAATACTACCATAGAATTTGACACACGATCTGATGATGAATAGTTGACACTTTGTATTTTGTTATAATACAATCAATACATTTACATTGAGTATTTCTCCTCTCTTGTTCAATAAATTTGCAAAGCAATTATGAACATGTCATGATTTGATGACAATGATGACCTTCTGCTCAACAATCATCTAATTTTCTCTTCCTGTATGAACTTGCATGCTTTTCTAAACTTGTTCCACATACATTTCAATGTTTTCAAATCACCTGCTAAGTGCCATTCAACATTGAAGTCTCCAACTCCTAGAACATTGAGAAATCCTCCATCCATATGGTCCTGGATGATCCTAGGATAAGATCTCCTTGAGAATATCCATGAGAATATATCATGATCCTCCTTCATCACCTGTCCAAAGAATTAATCAGACTTAGTTTACAATGAATTAATACTATTCAATGAATGTAATGTAATAATGAGGCTAGTTACCTGAAACGTTGCCAACTACCATATATCATTTTCTGACTGGACACTGAATCTGAAATCTTCTTGGTTCTCTGTTTGTGATAGAGCACCATTCATGAGAGTTATACTAACCCTCTCCATCTTCTGCCCTTTCACATTTTCTGACTCATCTAACTTAAGTACTATGATTATTTTGCCATTTACCTTTTCATAGGTTATATCATAGAATGTGACGATGTATCTCAGCAAGTAATTTAGATCAACAAATAAGTTGTTTGATGAATTATAGAATATCGATCTTCCATCAATTTCATACACCTCCTCAATATGAAATGGAGTTCCAGTGATCTTATGCATACCTATGTTTAATGTATCCCTCTCTTTCTTCAAGTGATATGTCCTAGGGACTGGGACTTTTCTAATTTGAACTTGCTTAAAAGTTTCTCTAATTAGTTTAAATATTGTTGCATATGCTTCCCTGCTAATACCTGCAAAATCACAAGCACCCTAAACTATAGTCTTGTCTACAATTGTTTGAATGTCCACCATCAAAGACTCTACTCTACTCTATTGTTCATCATGATACGCTCAGTGGATTTGCAAGTCAATATTGTGCCCAATGACATTCCTAGTGAAGCACTGTCTTTAATATTCCGAGGAGCTACTAATGCAGATCTGCAAAAAAAATAGATAGTTAACAGAATATCACCATAGCTGAAATTAAATCCAAATGTCATTGAAAAACTTACAAAAATCAAAATATGCTTACTTGAATGCACAGATCCTTCTATTTCAATAACCTCCTTTTGAAAGCGTTTGAATATCCTTGCAACTTTGTCGCTTTTGCTTCTTACTTTCAGCCTTCTTCTTTGCCAAATCCACATCCTTCAATAATTGTAAGTTTTCAATACGAATAGACTATAAGAATGATTGCATTTGCTCTAGTTCTGATTTGATATTGATTGTTATCTTTTATAATGATTCATTATTTTTTTTAAGTTGTTCATTTTCTTCTAACATCTTTTGGAGATGACAATCTCTATTCTGACAATAAGAGGATATCCGAATTAACTCACCTTCTAAAAAGTGAACTTTATTCATATGAAGTTATTTTCCATGGTTCTGCAATCTTTCACAATATCCTAGTAATCCACTATGCCCATTGCATATACATGTAACTAAATGAGTTAAAGCCTGAAGACGTGGGATGTGTCAAAGTGCTTGGATCTTGTGGATATAATGTTCCATCTATCCACAAATCCAAGTTTTTTTTTTTCTTCTGGCCTGTAACGAGAACGACCCTCAGCAGATATTTGAATTCCTTTGTCTCCTCTTCTCTGCAAAGCTGCCAAGTCAATAAGGATATCCACATGTAGATGATACAATGTCATCATAAAAAAAACAATAGAGTAATCAGTTGCATCAAAGTACTATGACCATATTCTATGAAGCAAAACAAAATACTCATCTTTGAGTACATTATATACTATGTATGATCAATCCAATATCCATGCCGCTCATTTTTTCATTCAATAGGTAGTTGGCGCTCATATTTCCATTCCAAGGTGATGATGGCATTCATAATTGGAGATGGCACCCATATTTCCATTCTCGTGGAAGGAATGCATATGTAAACATTTGGCAATTTTTCTTGATTCGAATTTGGGGATGGCGGTCATATTCTAGATCCAGTGAAAATATTGCCCTGTTTGTAACCAATGGAGGGAATATTTTTGAATTTAGTCAAGTTATACTGTGAACTGTTTACAATTCTTAACTATGACTATAGACACTATGGTTAGATCATTGGCAGTTGGGGAGGCCTCGGGAGTGGTGGGGGCAAGCAAATAAACAATATTGTTTTTTTGTTTTGATATTTTTCTATCTCCTACATGGCATTTCTTAAAGGGTCTTTTTGATTTAGAGAATTCCTCTAATGCCTATCCATTCTCCATGCTCCAAGCATAAGAGTCTACCGAGGACTTAATGAATGAATGCATTCAAGCCTCACCATAGGCTATATCTGAGTAGCTCACCCATCTCCTAGAGATGCTGATGATGATTTGCCTCTCCTACATCCCATGTAGACTCAACTTTCCATGCTTGATGTTGCCAACTCTGATTTGACCAGACAATAGGCCTCCCACCAAGGAGCCTATCTCACCAGCACATGATGCACAAGCTGAAGAACATCATTTATACATCCAATGACGTATCATACCTGAGCAACCTTAGCATCTCCTTGGGTGCCACTCCAATGGACTCGTCATCCACATACTATGCTCACCTGATGTCTTTGCTCCTGGTCACCATCCTGCTATTCAAGCCGATCGTCGAATCATCACCTGTCTCTCCTGCCTCCTAGCATCTTCTCGCTCTCCTTGGCTATGTGCAACTTGACATCATTCCAATGCAAGCTCATCCATGAGTGGTGCTCATGGGATCTTGAGGCCACTGTCTCCCAATCTGATCATACTAAGGTATATGGCTCTTAGTGACTTCCCCTAGGCTTTCTGATCTCACAACCTGCGAATCTGAACCATACAGATTCCAACACATGTGAAGCCTAGACTCCTGTAAATATAGCCAAATGCATGAAATCTATAGCCTAAGATAGCTTGTCCACTCCCGTGATGGTAGATGTCTCCCCATTGATGCCAATACCAATGACTGGCCCCCTTTTGTATCGCCAACCTGTACTCCCAAATGAGCACACCATGAAGTTCTCACCATCAATGTTCCCTCCAGTAGATCACTAGAAAAATACTTACCATAGTGTTTGCCCTCTGATCACACCCAACCGTGTGATCTCCATCAGCTCTCTAACCTAGAGCTGGCTCTCAAAGCTTCACGCTTTTCCCATTTGCATTTGCAGCTTCTTGATTCTATCATGAATGCCATCTGTAAGTCATGTCCAATCCAAAAATAGTTGTCCCTGATTATCATTCCATGTGATAGCTCAATCTTATCCCTATCAGGTATCCCAATATCATCCTTGATCTTGAAGATCTGACCATCTACCCTGTAGTGCCCTTCTTGTATTTTTCCAAGCTAGCTCCAAAGCTTCTCTTGTGAATGATTCCAAATCACTCCTTGAGAATACATTGAGATGTGAACTCCAAAGCCACCATCAAGTCCCCTCACGTACATGCATGCCAATATCCCTCCAAGTGAACTTGTGAGATCTTCCATGGCCCAAATTAAACGATCTGCACTCTACTATCACTAGAATCTACAACCCTGATGCAATATTGATAATGAAACTTGACTTGACTTTTCCCAGAATAGGTCGTTGAAGTGTATCTCTCTGATGACAAACCTGATACCCTGCTCCACAACTACAATGACTTGATCAAAATAAATAACCAACTACAAAACACCACACCAAGAGTCTCTAAAGTGTGATCATCATTAACCCATTCTTCATCTTCCGTGTGTCCCACACGTAGTCCAATGCAAGTTCGTTGTCTTGCCCAGTGGCTTCCAACTGGCACTTCAATCACCTGTGACCACCAGAATGTGTGTACCTCCAAACTAGCCCCAAATCTCTCCCTCGAGTGAGAAATTTCCAAGTCGCAGATGCGTGTGTCAATGTAGCTATCACTCGACTCGACACTGCCAATACGAAGATCATACCTATGAGAGCATTTTCCCAAATCGTCACCTGATGTTGGTTGGTCCTAATTCCAAAAGTTGAACCTGATCACAAGATTTTTTCACCCGTAACCAGCATACCATAGCCACCTCTCACCTATGATTGCTTGCCTTGTCAAAATTGTCGCCGATGATGAGTAGTCACGATGCCAAATTGCACTTTTGTCGCCAAAACTAGCTTTCTCCACACAATTCTACTATCATTACCTCATACCACATTTACCACATCCAAACACACTGTTATCCTATTAGAAGTAAGTAATAATGATTTCAAAGAGATACCGCCCTATAGCAGGTTTCAAGAGCCAAAAATTGCTCCAAATTTGGCCCTATGGTACCCAAATAGCGAATGTAACCCATCACTAGGTCACTCGCGCTCCACTCAATGGAATGGTGAACAAAACAGTCTGAAATATATTTCTCCTTGCTTGGTGACATCGCTTTGATGCTAGCTTTGAGCAGCCAATTTTAGGGGTCATTTTGGCCCAAGAATGGCCAAATTAGGTGCAAGAGAGCCCTCTCCAAAAAATTCCCTTGCATTTTTGAACTGAAACTTCTTTTTGAAGTTTCTTACAGCCCTTTTAGCATGTTGGGTCCAACTTGAATTACATTACAAAATATTTTAATGCAATTGCAATGCATTTTGTCCTTTAGGTCCTTTGGGTCCACTTCTAGGCCACTTCCCTACAGATCCAATCGTGAGTCTGAATCTCACAGTCTACGCTTCATCATAAAGCTATGATCTGCACCGTCAATTTACCATGCCTTTGATCCCACAGACTAGAATCAAGTAGCATGTTGACCTGTTGCCTTGCAAATGTGATCCCCTTCAAGATAGTATGCGTCCCTCCTCGCTGGTTATACATGCGAGCTCCCTGGCACCTCCTCTCTCCTTGCTTTGAAGCTTAACCTTCACAACAATTATGGCAGAAGAATTTCGTGTCGTGCTAACAATCTGATTTAGCTTCATCAATGCTCTACGGCCTCCCACGACCATCCAAACTCGTGTGGCTAGGGAACCTCCCTATAGCTTGTTACAAATCTGAATAAGCTTGTGTATGACGAGATATTCAAGGTTTTCTGCTCACAAACCCTGGCTTTGAGAAGAATGGAGTTTTCTTGAGCATTTCTCAGGCCTTTCTTGAGCTTCCACTTGCATTTCTCTTCCCCACTGAGATCGCCCTACCTCTAGTGCCCCGATGCAATTTACAGCTCTCCAATTGATGCGGTATTGAATACAAATAATGTGATTTTCAAAAAAAATCCGTCAACACCTTACAAAACTAGAAATTTCTCGAATTTCCTCCGTTTTCCACCCAATTGAGTCCTGTGAATTGCTATGGCTCTCTGTCACTACTCCTTAAAAATCCCTTGCAAGCCTCATTGTGCTGAACGACTGTCCAAACAATGATATTTAAGCCACCACCAATGATTTTTCCAAAACCACCAAAATTGCAAGTTTTCTGAAATTCTTCCAAGAATTTCCTCAATCGTTTTGATCACTTCCTCAAAGCTCTGATCAAAGGAACATTGCCGATTTCTGCCATCCGAACCACCTATATCCAGTACGGTGTCCTTTCTCCTAAGATGCTTCTCATGTCGTTTCTCCTGGTGAAAGACGTCGACAATGGCTCCACTGGATCGTGCATACTTGCAACACTCCGCCTCTTTAATACCATGTTAAAATTCCATTAGGATCTAGTGCAATATGCAGATCACATCAATTACTCACCATAGCCAATCCTCACAAACTCTCAAAGATGGCACAACAAAAGTAAATAGATTACAAAGAAACTGTAGGAATAGAGGAACGCGAATGAAGAAGAGAGAAGGAAATAGTTGCAGAACAACTCTCTCGTTATTATGGGCTGCTACTAACAACACTCTAAAAGATTGTTAATGCAAAAATCGACACACAACTCAAGCGTTCTCATTTACAGAATCTTAAAAATTAATTCATACCCAAATAAAAATGAGTACAATCCATTGAAGAGATTAGAAGAGATGTGGTATTACTATAAACTAGATTCAAAATGAAGTTTAGTTTAAAATGTAAAAATGATTATGTAGTGTGATAATGCAAGTTCCTCAGGCGTCAAAGACAGCCATTGTCTGATCAGATACTAAGGAGTCATCAATGATTTGATCAAAGTGAGTGAACAAGCAGTAAGAGTATAATCAAATCACAAAATCATACATCTACGTTAAACATAGATGAAGAATGTGTTGTTTCTATATTACAATGAAAGCTTGAACAACGCTGAAGCAACCTGAAAAAGGTGTAACTTGGATGCTTGATATCATTCGCTCTATCGGCAGAGCATCACAAAGAATGTGTGATGAAGATGTATTTATACACCGCATTCATTTATCTAATTACAATAATGACATAATGACAAATGTACAATGAATACATGGTCAGACGATTCGGGATCGTTGACATGGACGTGAACATTGCATATTTTTCTCTCACTTTGCATATTTCAGGAAGTGGCTGGAGACATTTCTCGTTGAGATAGACAACCTTCACATTTTTCTCTTGCTTAACATTTTTGCGAAAAAGCTGAAGGTGTTGGAAAAAATAGTTCATTTGTTGAAGTAGACACTTTTTCAAAAAAAATGCGAAAAAGCCAACAAAAAGTTTACTTTTCTGAAACACTTGAAAAGAAGTTATTGTCACGAAATGCGAATTGTGCGACAATTAGTTCATTTTTGCAAACTGTTTGGAAATAGTGACTTTTCTGAAGTTGTGAATGAAGTCGTTCACTTTGGATACTTCGGACACTTCGGATAGAGGTAGCTGAGTCTGTCACTCATCGAAGTAGTCAGAAAGTTGAAGACTTTGGATAGAGGCAATTGAGTGATCCAACGGTCTAAGTCGTCGCAGATGTTGGACACTTCAAAGTTGTTTAGTGAACCACCAATCGAAGTCGTCAAAGATGGCTAGGTCTTCGATGTTCTTCGAATAGCATGACATTCAAATGTAGAAATAGACAAGAATGGATACCCTTTGTTATGATGTAGATTAGTTGGGAAGTCGATGAAGTCGACTTCGAGTAATTCGAACATATCTCATCACTCTCTTTAATGTTTTCCAATGAGAGATTTTAGGATTAGACATGAATTGACATAATGTGCTGACAATCTATGCTAGATCTGGTCTAGTGCATAGCATGGCATACATCAAAGATCTGATTAGTAAATGAAAAGAGTACTTCGCTTTCGTTCTCAACACAAGAAGGTTTAGTCAATACTATACTTGGATCTTTTGGTGTATTAGTTGGTTTGCAATCAGACGTATGAAATTTTTCTAAAATGCCTTTTAAATATGTCTGTTGGCTAAGATATATTTTCTTTTGTGATCTATTTCTAGTAATGTGAATTCCTAATAAAGAATGAACAGTGCCTAGATCAGTGATGTCAAATTCCTTTGACGGATTACTCTTAGTAGTGTGTAGTAGGAAAATGCTGTTAGAAAAATATAAATGCATCATCTATGTAAAGAGCTATATGGACTGAATTGACACCTATATGCTTGAAATAAACACTATAGTCAGCTGAATTGTTGACAAAACCCAATTGAATGAGATAAGAGTTTATTCTTTCAAACCATGCCCTTGCGGCCTGTTTCAGACCATAGATTGTTTTGTGCAGGTTGCACACTTTGTGCTCTTGGCCTTTGACTTCGAATACTTCTGGTTGAAAGACATACAGCTCCTCTTTGACGTAGCCATTGAGAAACATTGTCTTGACATCCATTTGGTGCATCTCGAGGTCTTTCATGGCTGCTAAAGCAATCAGAGTCCTGATTGACTGCATTTTGACAACATGACTAAAAATACCTTGATAATCCACTCCTTGGACTTGAGTGAATCCTTTAGCCATAGGCCATGCTTTCCATTTTGCAATGGAACCATCAGAGTTGATCTTCTTCTTGAAGATCCACTTGTTGTCGATAACTCTCTTGTGAGTGGGAAAGTCAACCAACATCCAAGTCTGGTTCATCAAAAGTGAGTTGTACTTGCTTTCCATAGCGATCTTGTGCTATATTACCCAGGTATATCACAAACACCTTGAAAGTGAAGGACTTGCATTAGGAAGGACCGTATCGGATCTTCAACATCTTTGGGAATAATGTCACCATTGCATGGTGGTGTAATCCCCCAGGGTTCCCGTTTGTTGTGAACAATAGTCGCGTTAAAGGGTATAATGTTCTTGTAGAGTGAGGCGACATTAATAGAGGATTAATGTTTTTTTATTTGATATTGTAAAAGTTGGTGTGACATTAACCAATGTCAACTGGGAGGAAACTAACTTTAGTCGGGATGATGTTGTTATACGGAGACACATGTGAAAAAAAAAAAAAAGGGAAATGAAGCAAAAAGATCACGAATTCATTTAGAGATCATTTTTCACAAACTGTAACATAGCATAGCATAGTCATATGAAGATTAGATAAAAAAAAAAAAAATTAAAAAAAGAATTGCGGGAAAATTCGTAATAATAGTAACCACACTAACTACAAGTTATGATAACAATTACATGAGTCTTTCATTATTACGATTTTCACAATTGCGAAGACTGGTGACTTTAGTTTAAGATCCGAATCGTTCTATTATCATGATCTCAGGTACAATGTTTACAAAGTCACGTATCCAACGGGCTTACAATTTCAATGGAACCTATAACGGGTGCAAGGCGTGGCATTACATTTAATTCCATAAAGATTTTCATTAGGGTGGTTAGTTTTTGGTGGTTAAAACACTGCACACCGCACTTAAATACTCTCGTCCTCGACGAAGTACAATGGAGTCATCATGATGTATACGTGTCCGTTTTCTATAAGCGACGCATCGAATGTGTTGGTGTTGATATGTAATTTCTAAATAAAGCCGAGGATTATGCAATTCAGCATCACTTCTGCATAGGAGTATTGATGTTACACAACGACAAACTGCCACTGACGTTCTTATTAGCAAGTTTTGTATAAGGCAACCGGGAGCGATGGCAGCTATGAAGAAAAGCTCTCATTTCGTCAAGTGCATGGAAGTTAAGGAAGAACTAATCCAGGACTATCTGACACAGTTGCATTTGGACCACATACAGAAGTTTTATCTCAACAAGATTATTGAAGAGGCAGCTATGGAACTTTTGACTAACATAGAAAAGGAGTCGAAAGATTATGGATCCACACAGGTACGTGGTATGGTTATACCCATCACGGAACAGACATTTATAGAGACTCTTGGGTTACCTATACAAGGGAGCATAGCTGATATTCCTTCAGTGCCGATGTCAGAATTCTTTTCTAAAGAAGCATTCAACAAAGAACAAGGCTATAAGCTAAGCCTCTGTCGACCGTTCTCTTTGGGAGCTCTGGGAAGATGGTTTAATCAGGTGATCTTTGCACGCCACACTGACCAGTGCATTCCAGTGAGGAATTTTGCTCTGATCAAAGCCGCCTTGGACGATGTTTCTATTCCTTGGAAAAGCTTGCTTACAAGCAATTTAAAAAAGGCTTGGACGGTGCTTGGAAGTATAGCGAGTGAGGTGCATATATTACTAAGATGTGTGAGACCTTAGAGTGCTATCGAACGAAGAGGTGAATTTTTTACAGAGTGTTTCCACTTCTATTGCTGCAGTGAGTAGTGTGGTGTCAGTACCCAGGATGCAGGGAGATGAAGGAGAAGTTCAGTCTGATTCTTGTAAGTTTAGGTCCAACTCGGAGTGACTCAGATGGATGAAACGGCTAGGGAGATGGATTTGGCACCACCTGCCAGACCAAATTCAGAGCAAAGGATACAAAGTCCACTACTTGTTTTTCGAGCGGACGCGATATTGCCAACAGACCAAATGGTAATACCGAGGAAGTCCAAAGTAAAGAGGCTGAAAATGCAGATGGGGAGGGAGGTAACCACTCTCTACAAAATCCTCAAGTCCTGGATATTTCTGTGGAATGTTGAACATGCATGGCATATTGATTATTTGTTCTTGTCAGGGATGGGTACATTATCCATGGACGAATCGGATGAGCTGTGGGGTCTGTGGGAATTATACGGTTTCTAGGAGGAGTCTAATTTGAAGACTCGAGCGATACTAGCATGGGCCTTTCTTCAAGGTAAACTGAAGATACGCTGCCAAGACGGATTGGAAATTTTGACTGACAACACTTTACTGTATGCGGCTGAGTACATACATCAAACCGAAATTGCATTATCTGCACACAATGATATACACTTTGCCACAATACAGAGGCAAGGGAAGTTCAAACCTTGGTTGGCGGGAGACTGTACAACCTTTTAGAAGGTGTATGAAGACGTCACCTCTCACATAGATCTTTCGTATCCAAATCTATGGGAGCTGTATTGTTGCTGGGAGGAAAATTTTCAACAACGGGTACAAGACACCAAGGCATGTATTACTAAGTGGAAAAAGAACAAGGGAACCCAGCGGTATCACACTTACGGATCAGTAGAGTTCCGTAATTTCATTGCTTTAGCAATGCAAACAGTGCGGGAGCTGTTTCAGAATCAACGCTATCCGGTGATCACTACGACATGGCTGCCAGAAGCGCTCTTGACGAAAACGACTCCTTGACTGACGGCTAGTGTCATAGATGTTCATAACGTGTTTGATAATCAGCAGCGGCTGCTACTCCAACCATTATGCTATGGTCTCACCTCAACTATGGTGGGCACAGTAGGATTTTCTATTTCACCAACGCCAGCAGTTGCATCGACATTCAAAGAGTAGGCCAGGGGCCAATTGGAAAGTGACTTTTCTGGTATGAACACATCTGATTACAGTGACTGCGAGACTGATACCAAACAAAGGAAGCAGTGAAAAAGGACAAGACAGTAGACTCAGTGGAACTTGTCTTATTCCAGTCGGGGAATATGTGTAGGGCCGAGAAGATTATTTGTAAAAAACTTGCAAGCTAACTAATTCACAGTTCAATGTGCTATCACAAAGACTCCTACATAGAGCAATGACAAGGAAAAGGCCAAGGTAGTTGATTGCAGTCCATTGCAACAATCAACAACGAGTAGTCAACAACCAAAGCCAACATGTTCCAAAAACAAATTGACCATTACAATGTCAAATCTCGTCGCATCAATGCAAAAAGGGCCAAATGAATCCAAAATGGTCCGAAGTCCAATAAGAACCAACACTAAAATATCAAGACCTTGTACTCAAGCGATACTATTGACTATCGAAGAAAGTCTTCGAGTGCAGGCCTATCATGAGCACTTGGATAGACTAAACAGTCAACCAACCACATCATATCTACCGTACCAATTGAGTGAACCTTCGACATTGCCAATGCTAACAACTGCACCATGCTATGAGGATCTATACCAACAAGCATTACCTTGGGATCTTGTTTTAGATTACGTCAACTATCCATTTTTTGAGGAAGATGGTCATTCGGAATGGCCAATAGACTTGTGGGATCTTGTATGGAAAATCCTTCAAGTCTAGGTTCTTGAGGACCAACCATCAATAAAGCACCAGGTTTTATGTCAGCAAACTCTTATCTATGTTTTACCTAGGACAAAACAAAAAATATATATATAACTGTGCTCTCTCTACAATTTTTACAATGCCAACGACATTGGGCCTTAGGCTAGTATGTGCCATGGAGCACAAGTAATAAAATGAATTATTTTAAACTTAGCTTCAGAAAAATTCCTAAGTTAGGAAACACAACATGTCCTCAAGAAACACAAAGTGATCTTGATGGTCAAGATTGTGCTTTAGATGGAGCTTTTGTAGCCAATGGGTGATGAGGAGGTTCCACTCTCACTCCTATATAAAGGGATCAATTTTCTTGTATTGGGCATCATTCGAAGAGCTAATAAAATTTTGTCAGTTTCTCTCTCTCTCTCTCTCTCTCTCTCTCTCTCTCTCTCTCTCTCTCTCTCTCTCTCTCTCTCTCTCTCTCTCTCTCTCCACACTCTTCATGAACTCTACAATGGCAATCACACTTCTTCATATGCCTTTCTATCACCACATTGGTATCTCCACTCCCACTTAAGACAGATGATCGACATGTGAACAAAGATGTCTTCAATACAAAAGCAAATTGGGTAATGGACCTAAATGGAAAAACCATCACCTAGATAAACAATGTTATTTGTCGCTGTGGTGCAAAAAGATCTTCATATTTCTACAAGTACAACAAACAAGTTTTTCATGCATTAAGTTTTAAAATTTCTCATATTAATTGTATCAACAACAATTATTACTTTGTTTCATGAATGCGTATTTGTCTTGGAGATGTTCACCAAGCCAAGGGATGTAATTATAGACTTGCTTGTAGGGATTGGACGAATGGCATCAGAGGTATGGGCAAAAGGCATTGTGTGTTTATGTGTGTGTCAAGAATGACTAGCACATCTTTGATACATTTCTATTGGGGTTCCATAGTGTTGGTGAATAAGACCTTCATAGATACTTATGTTGTTGAATAGAACTTGGAAATTTTGGTGCTACTTGAATAGTTGTTATTTTCAATCCACTTCTTGTGTTGACATTGTCGACCATTGAGTTGAATGATGCTTAAGCTTTGGTGTTATCATCAATAAGTTCCTTTCTCCTTTAACTATGAATTTGGCATGACCTCCTTGCTACTTGCATTACTTTAACCTACGCTTGCCTATTAATGACATATATGCAACAATAATTGCAAAAACATATCAATCGCTCAATCGATTGATCAATATTTTGAGTTGCTACTCAATTTCAAATAATATCTATTGTGTTGAAATTGTTTGTTAGCAAGGCATTGTAAGGTTCTTTTATAGCCATGGACAAGTTGAAAGCTCTGAAAGACTGTCACAATTCACTTTTTTATTTCCCACATTTGATCTTTATGGTAAGCTATGAAGTCTTTATTGATTAAAAAATAAATGTGACAAGAGAAGATAACAAAATCATATTATTATATATTGCTTAAAAATCTTTGAATTAAAGAAAGTGTGTTTAGCAATATGATTTCAAAACACTTCCATATCTCAGGGTTTTCATATTGACGTAATTACTCTTTTTTTTACGAAAATAATTATATTGTTGACATGATTACATGAAAAATCATAATAACGTTAACAAAAACTGACACCAAAAATGACTCGTTGGTGGCGTTTGGGTGGTTCGGTGGAGCAGCCCGTCGGGGCTTACTATAGGACCCCGCCAGGCCCCACAAAGCAGCCCAATGAGACCGCCAGGAACCCTCTAAAATAGCCCGACGGACATTTTCACTATAAGAAAAGGGTGGATCCTACCCTGTTTCTCACGTTTCCAAGTATTCTTAGAGTTGTTTATGCGATATATTGCTTCCTAATCCTCTTACTTGCAATTTTATTTGTGCACGACACTAATCTAAGGTAGTTAGATTTTATTTTTTGTACTTTTAAATTAGATATCGCTTTTTAATTATAGAATATTCTAAAAGTTTAAGTCTAGAGTGGTTATTTTTCAAGTTTGTGGTTATTTCTCAAGTTTGTGGTTATCAGCTAGGTGTTATTGATGAATTTTCAATAATCATTTGTGTACTTGATAATAATTGATTCATCTTTGGTGCACAGCTATTCACTTGGCTAGGTCCTATTGATGAATCTATAATTATCATGGTTGTTTGTTGCATGATTAGTCTAAAGTTTGTGATTATTTTGGATTCATTGTTGGCGCACAACTATTCACTTGGCTAGGTGCTATTGATGAATTTTTAATAATCATTTGAGTACCTGATAATTATTGATTCATCTTTGGTGCACGACTAGTCACTTGGCTAGGTGCTATTGATGAATAGTAACTATCATGGTTGTTTGTTGCATGATAAGTCTCAAGTTTGTGATTATTTTAGATTCATTTTTGGTGCACGACTATTCACTTGGCTAGGTGTTATTGATGATTTTCAATAATCATTTGTGTACCTGATAATTATTGATTCATCTTTGGTGCATGACTATTCACTTGGCTAAGTGCTATTGATGAATCCATAAGTATCTTGGTTGTCTGTTGTGTGCTTATTATTTAAGAATTGTGTGCATTCTATGTTTGTTGGCTGAAGAATTAAGATTGTATAGATATTTCAATTTCAACATGTTTAGTATATGTTTATATTTCTGTATGTGATATAGTAGATTTCAATTTTGTATTTCATATTTCAATTACAACACATGCTTACAATTTAATATTTCTAGCATTAGTAACTCGTTAACCTAATTATGAAATAAAATTTATTATGAGATTTGTTATTCTTAACATCTAGTACAAAAGATTTTTTTACCAGATGCTATTTGTTATTTTACCAGTTGTTATCAAATGAAATTTGTTATTGTAAATTTGTAATATCTAGTAAATTCAATTTTCTAGCATTAGTAACTCGTTAAATTTTTTCATAGAAAATATGGTCGACCAAAGAAAAATTCTTCTCAAGTCTCTACATACATCTATTTGCCAGTTAATAGATGGCTTTAACAACATTGAGTTAGAGGAAGTTGTTTCTAATGAGGCTCATGAGAGACCACTTACAAACGAAATAGTTCAAGCAGCGTGTAAAGAATACAACGCTAATGTAGAGAAAGTTACAGAAAATATTTCTAGTTTTATTGGAGATGTTAGTAAGTGTCTTTGGGATCTGGGAGATGAAGCCCCCTCGGAGATAGATAAAAAAAAATAGAAACTTGGGACAAGTTCTGGAGAATAGAGAAAGAAAAAAATAAAAGAGCTAAACACATCAAGACTCAAGTTATTTTATCAAAAAAAAATGCGATTAGAACATCAACGCCATTCACATGTGGGAGACAATTCGTCCATGGAGTTGAAAAAAAAAAGATTTTACATGACTAGAGACGAGCGTCATGAATTCTGAATGCACAATATCAGTGGGGATTCCAAATTGTTTGGAAAGAAAAAATAGGATTTGGTACATTTGGATCATGTTTTAAAATAGAGATTGTCGAGATATCTTTTTCTCTCGAAGGAGTTGTTGTCGCAAAGAGATACAAAGGTGAGCGGCAAGACAGATTAAAATTTTTCGCGCAAGAAGTCAGCATTGATATTGCACACATGGGGATTGCGCGTAGTATTGGCATACACGACGATCTCCTTTGGTCTCTATCTTTCGGTACTTCAATGGAGGTAGCGTGGACGATTTGATGATGAAGCTACCATTCAAAAATGGCTCATTCAGAAGAGCCACAACAAAGCTGCAGGGGACTGGTAAGGTGAAGGGTCCTAAACCAAATCAGGTCCCAAGATGGCTATAACTTGCAGCTATTAACTCCCCCTTGAACTGTGATTCAGGCCAACTACGTCCCATGTCATGGTGGTCGAAGTTTGAGATTGATGTCCCCAAATTGCGTCGCCTTGCCATCAGGATCCTCTCACAAGACTGCAATGTAGTTGATATTTTTAAAATAGAAGCTATATCATAAATTTGTGCATTACTTGCAAGTTGCAAAATATGAGAGTTTTAAATTTGCAGCCTTGCAAGTGATATGGCCTTCGAAGGAAGTAGAGGCTTCGCGGATAAGAAGATGTCGGAAATCAAGAGTATGGCTGGCAGTGAAAGCTTGAGCAAGAGCGGGCACTGTAGGATTGGAAGCATCACAGTTAGCAGCAGAAATATTTAGGACGAACGATTCAGATAAGCTCTAGTGGTTTGTCCCTTTGGAAATCTTGATCTAGGCTATTTGCCTAGTAGGCACATCTCATAGACATGTCGAATATCGGTGGCGGCAACATTAAGATTTAAATCCTTGACCATAGAATTTGATGCATATATAAGATTGATCTCATGTTTAGATGTCCTAATCTTCAATGCCATAATTGGGCATTTGAAGTACTCACATTGGTGGAAAGTGCATACTCGTGACCCAAAATGTACAGATTACCTTTTCTATTTGCAGAGAAGGTTTCTTTGTCGTGCTTGTCCAGAATGGTACACTGCTTCGAATCGAACGAGGCTTTGGAGCCCTGATCAGTAAACTTGCTGATTGACAATAAAAATTTTGTCAATTTGGGTACGTATATACATCCTTGAGCAAGGTCAGCTTACCATTAGGAAGATAGAGACGTATAGATCCTCTGCCTCCAATCTATAGTGCACTTGAGTCACCGAAGTAGACATACTTCGAATCTGCTGGTGTGAGATCTTCGAATAAGGACTTACATGCTGTCATGTGCTGAGAAGCACTAGAATCGAGATACCAATTCATTGCATCTCTGATGGATAAATCTTGTATCATTTGTAGAGTTGGTTTTTCTTGAGAGTTTTTGGCAGAATCAGATTCTTCCTCATGCTCCATCTTCTTCTTGGCTTCGTTATGTCTGAGAACTCGACAATCCTTGATGTCGTGGTTGGTTCTCTTGTAGTTCTTGCAGAAGAGTCTGGTCTTAGGCTTTTGATGCTGTCGACTGTGCTGTTGTGATTGCTGGTCTGAATCAGTTTGCTTACATTTTTTCTTCTTGTCCTTTGAAGATTTTTTCTTCGAATAAAGAGCGACTGTCTTCATATTCCACATAGATAAGCTTTTCCTTCTTACTTCTTCCTACAATAAGCTTGTTGTCACTTTTTGGAGAGACAGGTCAGGATTATTATTGAGTAGCAATACTAAATTGTCATAAGAGGGAGGAAGAGTAGACAGAAGAGACATGTTAGCATCTTCGTCTGATATTGGCGAACCTACTCTAGTTAATTGATTGAGTAGCTATTTGAATTCATTTAGATGATCTGTGACTGAGGTCCCTTCACTCATCTTGAGGGACAGAAACTTCTTCCTCAAGAAGAGATGAGTCGATTTTTGTCTCGTATAGACCAATAAGAATGTCCCAAGCTTCTTTGGAGCTGGAACAATTAGCTACATGAGCTATTTGTGAATCTTTAAGATTCAAAGATACAATGACAAGAGCTTTGGCATCCTTAGCTTCCCAGGCGGTCAACATGTCAGGTTCAGTCGATCTGGCTATTGAACCGTTGACAACTTGTTAATAGTCCTATGTGGCAATTCGCCTTGGGTTTAGCTTGAGTTAAAACCTAGCCACATAGGTTGCATTTGAACCTAGTATATTGAATAAAGAAAGATTAAAATTTAATGCTTGTAAAAATATTTATTTATTTTTGAATTGTGAAGGGCTGAAATTTTTTTAACACTTCATCCGTATTTTTTTTGGCTTGTTTTGGAGAGAAACTAGGTTGCAAATTTTTTTTGCATTTCATCTTGAAGTATATATTTAAAAAGTGGTACAAGGGTGAGGACCCCCCCTTGTACCATTAAAAAAAAAAATTGAAATGTAATGGGGGTGGGTTACATCAATCCCCCCCCCCCCCCCCCCCCCCCCCTCCAAACTGCATGCCACCGTCCTGCTCCTCGTAGACTCCCTTCCATGCCTGCTCACACACTCCCCCCGGGCAGCTGGCTCGGATCGCTGCCCATCTCCCTAAAGGGCCCACGCAGTCTCTCGGGCGCCAGTGCGTCCAACATTGTTGCCCGAGAGATTGTCTGGGCCCTTCAAAGAGATGTGCAGTGACCCGGGCTAGCGGCCCGGGGGGAGTGTGCTAGCCAGAAGGTGCCGAGGCAGCTGCGTGGGCAAACCAAAGAGATGGGCAGCGGGTTGGACCAGCGGCCCGAGGGAATCTGTCAACAGGAAGGCGTTCTGCACGACGGTTGTGCAGGGGAGCGTGGAGGGCAGGGGGATATAAACCCCCGCTTACATTTTATTTTTTATTTTGTTTTTAATCTAAATTTTTTTTGAATCAAAACCTCAATATGAAGTGTAAAAAAATTTGCAACATCTTTTCTCTCCAAAACAAGCCTAAAAAAAATATGGATGAAGTGCAAAAAAAATTTCAGCCCTTCACAAATTCAAAATTTAAATTTGTTCCTTGCTTTTGAGTGTGACATTGTCATCAATAAGGGGCTAGGAGAGTATAGTTAAAGTGTGGTTAGTGGGTGAGTTAGATTTTGGGATGTCATCTAGGCCATTGGATGTGCCATGTCATATGGACCATTCTGTCTCAATTGTCACTCTTTTATTGGTACACATGTCATCATTAACACTAATTATAATTAGTGAAGAGGCCCTTTTTTAGTCCAAAAAGGGTCTTGATGTTCATCTTGAACTTCCACATGTGGAAGTCACTATCGTTGAACTTGTTGATCAAGCAGATTTTTGAAGATGTTCCTTCCATGATGAATGAGTTAGAATTAAAGTAGAATCATTATGCTACTGTACTATGGGTCCTATCAGTTGATAAGGATCAGTTGGCCTCGCCACGAGGCAAGTCGACAGGACACGCATCCCGCCAACGGCAACCTGGGTCATGCATGGGTTGTCTGAGTGAACAACTATATGTACAGTGTAATTTCATTTTGTGAAATACAGTTGCTATGTGAGCTTGATGTGGAGAGTGTTTTCTGTCTGTGTTACTGTGTAGCATGATCTATGTTCCTATTCGAAGCAAATTCTAAGTTGGTATTAGAGCCATGCAGGGAGTGTACACAGTACAGCATCGTCGTTGAAGAGAGCTTTGGGAGAACTATCTTCTGAGAGTTTGGGGTTTACGGCGGGTTGAAGACGGAAGGAGAAACACTGATGCAGAGAGTTTAGCACACAAAAGCTTGGTGAGCTTGAGACTGTGTGAGGATTTAGAGACAAGGGTTGTCGGCTGAATCAGAACCTCAACAAACGGAATTTTGAAATTCCGAAGCAAGCTATTTGGTGTTTGTAGTCAGTGTGCATTCAATCGAACATTTTCATACTGAAATTGGAGTTGGGTCCCTTCACAAGTGTAGAGTGAAGTTTCTTCAAGGTGAAGAAACAGTTCAAAAACAAAGAAAATCCCTATTTTTGGGTCTTTTGCCCGTTTTGATCCAAACGAAAGGCTATAACCTCCAAACGAAGAGCACCCGCACTGTACCTGCAAGTATGGTACAACAAAATAGAGTGATTGCAGTGGAAAAAGTGTTCGGAGTGTGCCAAAAGTGATTTCACCATTCCACTGGGCACGTAGTTGGGAGTTGATGACTGAGTGCATGTCGGAAGGCGACGCCGATTTGGCTTTCAAATTGATGGAAAAGCGGCGAGTGGCCTGGTAAGGAAAAAAGTTCATGTCATTATTTTCAACTTCTGCCATCATTGTTGGCCTCGGCATACTGTTTTTAGCCTACGACAGAAGTTTCAAGCAGTTTTGCGATGGCAAACATGGGTGAGTCCATTTTGAGTGAAAGTAGCAAATTGGACGGGATTTCCAACTATGCAGTGTGGAAATTCAAAATGAAAAACATACTGATGGAGAAAGACGTGTGGGAAGTCATCACAGGTGATGAGAGAAGGCCGCCAAATGAAGCGGATATCAAAGTGTCCAATAAAAAAATGAGGAAAGCTTTAACCTTCATTAACTTCTCAGTGAAGGATCACATCATTACCCACATTTGTGATACTGTTACACCCAGACAAGCATGGGATGTGCTGAAGGAGTAGTTTGAGACATCAAATCCGTCAAGAATCATGTTTCTGAAGTCAAAGCTGAATAGTGCCCGCATGGAACAAGGAGAGCACATTTAGACGTACATGACCAGAATCAAGACAATGAGGGATGAACTGCATTCTATTGGTGAGTGCATACGTGATGTGGAGCTGGTGCACAATGCATTGTGTGGCATTGTAGAACCCTATCAGATGTTTGTGAGCGAAATAGCATCAAGAGAAAGATTTCCAACCTTTGACGAGCTCACATGAATCTGGATGCAGGAAGAGCAACGACGAGAAAAAATAAGGCAAGGGCAAGGGCAAGAAGAAGTCTAAGTATCATTTTGCCAAGTCTCAGGAGGATGAAGGATCTTCCAGTAAGACCAAGAAGAAAGGCAAGTGCTTCCATTGTGGTAAAAAGGGCCATTGGAAGAGTGAATGTTGCAAATTCCTGGCAGAACAAGGCAAGGGGGTGAGGGTGAGATTGAAGTCTCTAGCATCTTCACATCTGCATTGTCATCTAATCAAGATGATCAAGCGTGGTATATTGACTTGGGAGCCACAAGACACGTGACAGGTAACAAGAATTGGTTCAGTAGCTTGAATTTGTTGGATAAGGGAACGTGTGTTTCACAAGCAAATGGTGAGGTATGCAAGATCAAGAGGATAGGCACTGTTTCAATCCAACTACCTGATGGCAAAAGCAGGTTGATCAGGGAGGTACTTTACATACCAATTTTGAAGAAAAATCTACTTTCTCTAGCTCAACTTGGTTAATGGTAACACCAACACATGAAAGCTCTCTATGTAAATCTTTAACTCTCAGAACATAGTTAGATGCACTCTCTTCACTTCTTTGGAAACTTTGGAAAATTTGATTTCTAAGAGTGAGTATTCTAGAAGTATTCTTTGCTTCATAGATGGTCTTTAGTGCATCCCAAGGTTCTTTGGCTGTAGTGCAAGATCCTATCTCTCTCAAAATTTCATTAGATACATTCATCTTAATGGAATGTAGAGCCATTCTAGCTCTCTTCCTATATTTAGGAATTTCAACCTGTGCTTGAGGCTCCTCCTCAACACCAAGCACAATATCAATAACATCCTGGAGAATCAAAACAGACTCCATTCTTAACCTCCAAATTGAGTAATTAGAAGTGTTTAGTCTTTCACTGGCTTCTAGAAGATATCGTCCCTGAGATGTCATTATAATGAAGACTTCTTAGTTATTGGATTAAAATATGTTTGAGCTTGTTCCTATCAAACTTAGAGTTGCTGCTCTCTTTCACTATAGGTATTTTCAAGGTTGAACTACCTTCCTATGTGAAACACTTGCAACTATATATGAGATGAATCTCAAATATTCAACAAGACAAGTTATATAGATCAGACACAAAAAGTGGTTTGTGAGACTTTGGCTGGTTTGAATCCTACTTTTGGCACGTGTGAAATGCTTCAAAAGAAAACACTATTGACACACAGAAGGCTCAAAGGGTGTTCAAATACTTCAAACTCGGTCTTGATCTACAGTTTCTTGTGTTGCATGCTCAAAACAATGAATTCATAACAAAGTATAATTGAATCAAATCAAAATGCTGTCACTCGGATTTTGGACCTATCCCTATCCTCTTTAAGAGCTTATAACTCTTGCTAGACACATCAGATTGATTTGGTTTCAATTTCTATGGAAAGTACAAATCAAATGCTTTTCATCAAGCTATAACATTGCTATCTTTGAATCTATAAGTAAGGAGAACAAAGGGACTGAAAAACTCTGATTTTCACACGTGCGGAATTCCAGAATTCCGTACTTCCTCAATTCAGGTCTAAAAATTCAGTTCAAGTCCGATTTGATCCAAATAAACTTTAGAGAAGGGTTAGAAAAGGTGTAAAACTGCTTTTTTGCTCGATTTAGCTCTCAGTTTCTTGTACAATCAGAGTTGTTAGCATGCAAAGCTTAATGTGGCTCTGATACCATGACAAAATTTCCAGAATTCACACGTGTGGGGAATGTCCACAAGAGTCACTGATCTTAATTAAGCTTTGTGATTGGCACTATAACCTAATTTTAGATTGATCAACAAAATCTAGTTCAGAAGAAATGGCTAATCCACAATCTAGCATGCTAATCAACAGAATATAATGGCAATGATCAAAGAATGAAAAAATACAAGATTTCAATGTATGAGCATTAGCCTCAACACGAGTTAGAGAGAGAGAGAGAGAGCTAGAGAGATAACAAGCAATATTTGTTTAGATCCAAAATGACATGAGATAGCTACAAAACTTTGGTTCTTCATTATTAATTGTGTGGAGAGCTACACATATTTATGGAGATTGAGGTAGCTCGAGGTAGAACCATATCTATCCATTCCAAAATGACATCTAAAGTGACATCTAGAGTCTATGTGACATTTGTCACTTCTCATGCATGAAATTCTACCAACTTTTTACAAGTGTACTAGTTCTAACTAGAAATGTCCAAATCATCATGCATGTGTCCAATAAACTTTGTGCATGCCTTGCATGTCACTATGGATCACTTACAATTAATGCATGTGAGTTGCCACGATTTTCTACAAGCATAATCATGCTAATTCTATGTCTACAAACTATATGCAAGTTTCATTTATCAAACTAGACAATACATAACCATGTAGCTCGAGTTCTATGTAGGCCAAACTTGGCATTTTGCATTAATGAGCTACATACTTGCATGGTACAACATTCGTAGCAAGCCAAGAAATCAATATGGATTTTTTTTCAATTTTACGAAGAAAGACATGTGTCATAGCTGAGCATCAGTTGTTATCCATGTCTGAAACAAGATTCACTACTTTTTCAGCTAAATTGCATTTTTAAAAAGTACGTCCAATCTTCTCAATCATTCACTTCATCACTAAGCAATACATTCTGCTCTTTAACGAAGCCGTATCAGGGCATAAGCCATACCGATCAGTATAAGAGCAAAAGAAATGTATTAGGTTCACATTTACATTTTACATGTAAGCAACTATTCTTCACTATACTGATGGACGGAGATATGACTATGGTCACAGCATTAGGTACTAGAGCACTTCCGTGCTATACTAGCCCCCATGGATATCCCGTAACTATTTTTTGAGAGCCCAAACACCGAACAACTTGGGCAAATCCATGCCATTCAAGTGTACCATTGTCAAGCTCTATATGAGTACGTGACCTTACAAATAACACTGGGACACCGGATGCAAGCAAATTTAATTAAATAAAAAATACAAGCTCATATCTATTTTTAACGCACATAAGATCAGACTTTTCTAACATTATTACCTTTAAAGGAAGAAATTTCAATATAATCATGCATGGATAAGACTTCCTGTAGTAACGAGTAAGGTTACCCACTGTATTGGTGTAGTTTTGTATAGCATCATCCCTGAATGATAGACGAAGTCATCTCTTGCGAATTATCCATCTTCAGCTGTTTTAACAAATCACCTACATGCTAGAAGATTCAAACCGAAAGTATTGTGTTAAGTGTAAAGTACTTCTATCTTTAACAATAGTTAACCCATCATTTTGCCGCAGATTATTAACTTATCATTCAACTTATTCAAGAGCAGTTCCATCCCCACAATATCCACAACACACAGATAATCATGTTGTGTGTATATGTCTTCTCAGAAAGAAACAATCAAACCAAGCATTCTTCGTCTCGTACAGACCAGTAAGAATGTTCCAAGCTTCTTTGGAGCTGGAATAATTAGCTACATGAGCTATTTGTGAATATTTAAGATTCAAAGATACAATGGCAAGGGCTTTGCCATCCTTAGCTTCCCAGGCGGTCATCATGTCAGGTCTAGCCGGTTTGGCTATTGAACCGTTGATGTATCATCAGAGTCCTTTTACCAAAACTACAATAGAGTATTAACTTAGATCGAATGGAGGAATGTCTTGGTAGGTGTCAAAGACAACCACGAAGAGAACAAATAATTAGGCATCTGAGACAGCCATGCTTCCTTTGAGATTAGACATTCCGAATTGAGTGTGTGTCAATAGAGAAAGAAGATTATCAGAAAGCATTTGTAGCATTACACATAAGAAAAATAGAAAATCTGAATTAAGTAGTTGTGAATACAACGATCAGATCACAATTATGTGTCCAAGAATGGTTCACAATAATGGTGCACTGTGTGCAGTGATCTTACTTAGCTAGTTACATATTAAATAACTATCTCTATCTTCTGAATGGCTTTCACTCTCTCTAAGATCTCTGATCCTATGGATTCAGATAATTAAGACAAAGTGGAGTTCGTGTAGGAACTCCGATTCACTCTTCTCCACTTGCATGTATGTTCATCATAGATTGTCTCATCATCAACTCATCATCATTTACGTGAGTTGTCGTTATGTATATATGTACATGGAGCAGTTACAATGACTGTGTGGGCAACGAGCGTGAAATAGTGTAGTTACTGAAAAGTACTAAAGTGAACTGTGACGTGGTCTGCTTCTGACAGGGCAGTGTGGATGATGCGAATCTTGAACTGAAGACTTTGAGTTCATAGAAAAACGAAGAGGATGTAGTCGAGGATCTCGAACTCAAAGAGTTTGTCGTCGATCCCACTTCTACTGTAGTTGATAATTGCGCAGACGCTCAACTTTAGAGAGTAAGACTACAAGGAGAGAGAGAGAGAGAGAGAGAGAGAGAGAGAGAGAGAGAGAGAGAGAGAGAGAGAGAGAGAGAGAGAGAGAGAGAGAGAGAGAGAGAGAGAGAGAGAGAGAGAGAGAGAGAGAGAGAGAGAGAGTATTTACATAATGTACTGGAGCTCAGGATTTGAGACAAACTCGAATGATTCATATTTTGATGACGTGAATAATAAAGAGTCGAATTCTAGTGAGTTGGAGTGATGCTTAATTCCAACAGCAAGGTCTGCTCGAGTGTAGAGCATTGCATACATCAGTGAGTCGATGATGTAGTGAAACTAATATTGCTTCATTTTCTTCTTTTCTACTTCAATTTGAGGACATTGTTTGAGACTAGGGTTGAATGAAAAGTAGCTCGATTTGCAGTTGGTCATTCCATAGTTTTTCAGTACGTTGGAAAGATATCTTTGCTGGCTGATAAAAATCAGTCTAATGGGTCGAATTCAAAAAATTTTGATTCCAAGACAATAATGGGCTGGACCCATATCAGTCATTTTGTACTCCTGGGACAACATGCATTTCGTATCATTCATTAGATTTAGATTGATATTGAATAGTAATGTATCATCTACATAGAGAGTGATGAGACCTTTAGATGGGCCCAATAATCTGCTAAGGTGGTGGAGAGGAGAAAAGTGAAGAGACAGGGTAAGTAGGAATGAATGATTCAGAAAAATTAAATGCAGAATAAGACGAGGGATTAAAAGTACAAGGGGGAAGGGAAAAAGCTCCAGAAGCAACTTTGGTTCTCTGGCCACCCAATCTTGAGAGCTACCATCTGATGGTCGGATTTGCCCATCCTTATTGTCAGCTCCATCATCATTGCACGCCGTGTCCCATAGTTGGTTCACCTTGTCCAAGACTTGCTACAGGGCCTTTGTCATTTTTTCAAGCTGCTTCTAGAACTCGAGGATGATTTTTTCCTGCTTGGCCACAACATTCTCAAATAATTTCTTCTCGGCTTCTCGTTCCTGAATAAGCCACACATATTTTTCCATGCGGATGGCTGTGGCCTGTGGGACCTGGAACCGTATATCCTCGGGCTTAACTAGAGGAGCATCAACTCTCATTGCACTCGACGATCCATCTCATGCTTGGTCGATCTCGGTCATCTGGTGCTTCAATTGTTGTTGGACCTCTTCCAATTTGTTCTTCTGCCCAGTCATCATGGATCTTATTTCTTTTGCTTCTTTTTCTTTTTCCTTGGCCAACTTCTGCTGATGTGCAATCTCTTGGCTCTGGTACTGGATCTTATTTTCGAGTACTTGGTGTTGGCTTACTAACCAATGCATATGGTAGCTTGTTTCGGATAGGCCGATCATTGAGCGCTTAGCTGCTTTAGAGAGCTTCTCAGAGTTGGTGACGGTTGGGTACTAATCAGGGGTGTGGGTTGGTGAAGCTAATCCAAAGAATAGACATTGTGAAGGGAAAGAGAGGGGAAGTGGAGGGAGTGGAGAAACAATGTTAGTAGCAACAATGGTGGTGGTGGTTAGTGGAGGGGTCTGATTGATCCGCTTTTTCTGGTGTGAGACTTGTTGGGCCTGTGGTTATTGGTCTTGTGATTGATGGGCCGTTCCGTGTCTTGGGGAATGGTACTCCCCACTCCTCCCCCCCCCCAAAGAATGTGCCTTTGGTGAGGTTGGTGGCATCGGCATGATAATCAAGATAGGGGGAGTTGTTGTTTGAACTGGTGACACCATTGTGGTATATGTGCCCATGTCTACTCCCGTAGAGGCTGCTGCTCCATCACCCTCGTCGAGGATGTGTGAGGGGAATGAGTGTTGCTGAGAGGCCGTGTGTGAGAAGGAGCTCCCATCATCAGGGTCGGAGTCGTTGGATTCTATGTCGTCGAGTGATTTCCTCTGTGCCTAGAGCTTCCTTCAGATTCGTTGTTGCCATGTGTCAAGCAACTGGGTCTTAGAGGTGTCGGCTTGTTGAGCTACCGATGATCCTTTTGTTGCTGGTTCGGTTGAGATGTGACTGGAAAGAATCAACCAATGATTAGATCTAGAATTAGATCAATTCCCCATCAAAAATCTAGCAAGAACAACAAGCAAATGATTAAACTTGAGACCTACTACCTTCACACGTGTGAAGAACAGTACCTATACGGACTTACAACAGAGAGTGAAGTACACAAGTGTTAGAAAGCAATAGAACCATAAAATCACAACACAAATATGAGAATACTCAAGATATGCCTCCAAAACCAAGATCTTGCCTCATTGATTTCTCAAAGTGGATCCATCATGGATTAAATACAAAAATCATCATACTCCCTCTCTAAGCCACTTCTAGCACGTGTGAGACAGGTCATAGTGCTTATCCATATCCACTTTGGCTAAGATTCCATTAATTTGCCACATCATCATTGGTGGCTAGTGTTGACCTTCTAGATTCCTACAAATTAGGAGATAGGTCCTACAATCTAGGAGATTTGACTTTTGACTTGTATGAAAGCTATATACAATGGATCTGAACTTTCTATATGATATTTCACACGTGGAAGACCACTCCTGCCCATGTGATATAGCATTTTCTACCACTAGAATAGTGCCAAGTGTCATAATACTACTGCACTAGTTTTTGGCCAATTTAGCCACTAGTTTCCAAATTAAATGATATCTACAACCTTTATGATCCATCTAAATGACTTAGGCATAGATTTCACATGTGGGAATAGGCTCCACACATGTATAATGATGATAGGTACAAGTCATTATGGTACTTACAAGATTTAACCAAGTTAGCTTTTGCCAATTTTAACAAACAATGCGATCCATATCCTCATCATGATCTTGTAGGTTTAAGGGGATTGTTTTAGCGGGTCCTTCAAAGGAGTGGGAACTTTGTGTGGGTTCCCGATGTGGCTCTTCCAATACTACACCGCCCACTCTCACTCAAGCTTCTTCCGCCAGCCATACTCACGATTTCCGACATGGTATCAGAGTGGGCAGTTCAGTAATCTGCATTTCTACTACGGATTATCAGTCTTGTTTCTATGAAGACTAACAAGCGCGTAGCCATCAGTATTTTGATTTTGTTGTTTCTACCAACGATCTCGCTCAAACCAAAATGGATCCGTCTTCTACTTCATCTCTGATTGACAAAGTCGACAGAGATAACTACCATCTCTAGAAGTTCAAGATGAAGATCATACTACTAGCCAAAGAACTGTGGGACATCTTGATGGCACAGAACTCAAACCAGAAGGTGATGCAGCCATCATCACCAAATGGAAACTGAGAGATGGCCAGGCATTTGCCATGATTACTCTCAATATCAAAGATACTCAAATCAGCCATATACGTACTGCTAAACACTTAAAAATAAAACTAAACAACTAACTTGTCATGGTAAACTCACACACAATTTGATATCCAAATTGGTAAATCTATAATATACTTCAAATTGGAAAATCAATATAACTTTGTATTTCAACTATACTTCAAAAACTTTGTATACATGTATTTCAATTTCAAAGAAGGTTTCCCATTATTTTTCTCTTGTCGGACTGCGTAATGCCTTCTTCGATTTCTAAGTTTTCATCAATCTCATAGTCTATAGCCACACAATCTCGATGATAGCCAAGATCTTCCATCTCTTCTTCTCTCCTGAAACATCTACCCCCCATGCAGGCATCTCCTCTATGTAATCAGCACTTCCTATTCTCTTTATTATTTTGTGATTAAAATACATGTACACAAGTTTTTCAACCCTATCACTCAACAGTCGATTTTGCAACGTGTTGTATACATACTTGTAGGTAGTCCAGCTCCTCTATGTAATCAGCACTTCCTATTCTCTTTATTATTTTGTGATTAAAATACATGTACACAAGTTTTTCAACCTATCACTCAACAGTCGATTTCGCAACGTGTTGGTCTCATTTTTTTGTTCCAACCAATCTTGATATAGGGTCCATAAAATATCCCGAAATCTTTAATATCCATATTCTTCATCTAGTTTTTCAATTCCTTCATCATGAGTGATTCAACGCCCCAGTCTAATACATCGCAGATCGCTACTGATGTGCCATCGACATCTAGGGGAACATCGGTGCAACCCAAGAAGAAACTTCCTAGGAAGTCACATGGTTCTGAATTGCAATTTGTCAAAAATGTTGGCAAATATATGGATTGGTAATGTAACTTTTGCCACTTGCAAAATTTCGGTGGCACTCCTAGAATTAGAGAACAACTTTTGGGTGGGAGTAGCAAATCATCGATCGCGAGATGTATTAGTCATTTGGCCCAAGAAGCTTCCAAGAGATTGAGAGCTATAATAAATGAAAAAATAGCAAAAAAAAGAGGTCGGTCATCAATTAGTACTGGTCATAGTCACAACATGGTTGACTTGACAGATCCTGATGAAGATCCAACCCTAAACAACTTCCCATTAGATGAGGGAAGTAATCGAAGTGATGTGGGTGCATCATCTCAGCATCCATCTCCAAGTTCGATTCCCAATAGCAAAAGTTAAAGCAAACTTTACAAGAGAGTTTTTGTGTACCTCTTCTGGACAATGTGCAACTCGCTTTAGCTGAAGCTGTCTTTTTCACTGGTTTGTCATTGTACATGGTTAGTCATGACGAATGGCTGTGGATAGTTCCGGTGAAATCAAAACTGGCACTTACATAGCAAACTAGCAAACTTGATTGATGTCATAGATGAGATTGGGTCACCTAATGTTGTCCAGGTGGTGATGGACAATGCTAAAAATTGTCGAGCTATTGATAGAATATTGGAGGCTCGTTATTCACACACACATAGCTTGGGGGTGCAACACACATAGCTTGAATCTTGTGTTGCACGATTGGTACAAAAACGAGGATACCCAATGGTTCAAAACCATTATAGACGATTGTCAAAAAATTGTCAAGTTTGCAATGAAATGTCAAAGAGTTGTTGACATTTTTCGACAACGCATAGTATGTATACTGAAACTATCCGCTGAAACGAGATTTTGCACACACTTTTACACACTTGAATCACTACTCTGAAATAAAAACAAAATCATGGAGACTTTTGTCTGTACATTGTTCTCTAGTTGGGAGGAGGTTCAAGTGATGAGAGTGAAATTGAAAGTTGAGGCTTTGCGTACAAAGCTTGCAGACTCTTGTTTTTTGGGACGGAGTATGTGACACTTATCATGTCATGATGTCGGTAATGTATGGTGTGCGTCAATTGGACTCAAATCTACCAAACATCGGAAAAGTGTGGATCGCTTGGTGGAATATATAAGAGAGCCTAAATGATCCACGTGAGTTACCATAGTCTGTGGTCAAGCAGTGGAGACCACCTTTCAACAAGGCAAAGCGGGAAACATTGAGCAAGTACCTTCAGCACGATGGGCGATGGCACATACACCTCTTGACAGTATGGCTTTTTTGTTGGACCCTGAATATTGGAATCAATCTTTAGGGGATCTTGACAAGGAAGTCATAAGTGATTTCTATGACGTGGTCAATTCTTTTTATAGCCATGAGAACACTGCAACGGAAGCAGTTAGGGAACTTACACCAGTTCAAAGAGAAGGAAGGTAGTTTTAGTTCTTCTTTTGTGCAGAATCTGTCAAGGACTATGCCAGCTTGGAAATGGTGGATGTTGAATGGAAAATCTACTCATGTGCAATGCACATCGTTTCTAAATATCATCAAGAAAAGCAACTACCCAAGTCATGAAGTTGACTTTTCAAATGTGATTGTCGAAGCAATTTATCAACTTTAGGAGACAACATAGAGGTGGTGCCTAAAATTGAGAAGGACAGTTTATTTTCTCATATTTGGAAAGCATTGGATGTTCATAAAAAACTGGATTCCACTAGATGAAAATAAACTTAGTTAAATTTGTAACATGAGTAAATAATAGTCATTATAGGAACCTCTCTCTCTCTCTCTCTCTCTCTCTCTCTCTCTCTCTCTCTCTCTCTCTCTCTCTCTCTCTCTCTCTCTCTCTCTCTCTCTCTCTCTAGAAGTTTCTAGACACACGTTCTCTCTTTAAAATGAACGTGTCTGCCCTTCAACTCCACTTCAATTTCTATGCAACTACCCATCAAATATGTTTTAGGCAAACGTGGCCCAATAAAAAAGCATGATTCAATTTTTCTCTACAACAACCTACTCTCTCTCTCTCTCTCTCTCTCTCTCTCTCTCTCTCTCTCTCTCTCTCTCTCTCTCTCTCTCTCTCTCTCTCTCTCTCTCTTGTGTGTGTGTGTGTGTGTGTTATTTTGTGTTGTAACATCTTAGAATAATATTCATTACTCATTTTTCATTTCCAACACATGACTAGATTATTGTATTTGTACAAATTGGCCAATAAGTGTCATCAATAATATTGTAAAGAGCCCTCCCAATGAGTTGGCTTCTAGCTCAAATAACAAGTGCATGAATTAAAAAAAAACTAAACTAAAATCACTTATGTATGAAATATCAAGGAGATAGTAGTTGGACACGATATTGTAATGGGAAACTATTTAGGATGGCATAGTTCAAGAAAATAGTAACATGGACAGAATAATAATGGGAGACAAGACATGACCCCATATTTTGAATAAGTAAACACAATTTTAGATGCAAAATAACATAATCTCTGGTATAAAGTTATAGTGATACAATTGAAGCATTCAAGAGACAATATATTGAGTAATACTATATACTTTAACACAGGATGGAGTGGATAACAATATTATTCTCTAAAGAAAATGGGCAGATTATGCTTGGTTCAGAGCATTCATAGTGTTGTCAATATGTGCATGTGTAGTAAGCCAATGTTTTAGGGCTAAACAAGCTCCAGCCAAATAAGCACATATTATGCTTCATTCAAAGCATTCATAGTGTTGCCAATATGTGCATATGCTAAGGCAATGGTTTATTTAGGGCTAAAGAAGTTCCACTCAAAAGCAAGAAAGAAAAACTCTCCTAAAATATAGACTCCATGACAACTCCCCTACAACACAAGCTTCTTGGAAGATCTTGTAGGCTTGCTATTTCCACCTCAAACTCCTCATCCTCGAGAAATTTCCTTCACCATTTGCTCCTCCCCTTCTAAATAGTGTGAGAAAAAAGGATCTGCAAGAAGCTTGTTCATGTGTTCCATCTTCAACCACAGCTGCAAGTCTCGGCTTCTACCTCCTTTGGGGGAGGGCATCACCACCATAGCACCGTTGAGCTGAGCACTGAATGGAAGTGCAAAATGATCAGTAGCTCCCCATCCGAAGTCTAGATCATAGAGTGGGAAGCCCAGCATCACACTTGCATGTACATCTCGCCCATTCATGAGCATATCGCGCAAGCCCACCATGCCGTGCTGCTGCAGCTGCATCTGTAGCCAATCCACCGCAGCTTGCCCATATTTTGCATCGATGGTGACGATGCTCTCATGCACTAGCTTTGCTGCGTAGGAGAAGTGGCGATCCACCAGATCGCCACTCCGAGCTATGGCCATGGCAGGTACTGCTGCGTTTCCGAAGAAGCGAGGCGGAAGCGGAGGGCGCCATCGATGGCGCATGTTGACTGGCAGTGCAAAGCGGGTGGAGGAGTCTGGAGGCAGATCGCGTGCTCGGGTAAGTGCCACCCACAGCAGACCCGCCACTACCTCAAATGAGCTCGCGCGACCATATGAATAAGGTCCTGATTCCACCTCGCGAACTGCTTCCGCAACTTTTGCGTCCCCCATCCGCAACACTGCATCAACTGTGGACATGGCGGCCAGCAAACTGTTGGGGCTACCTTCTCCTTCTCCTTCTTTGTTTTCAGAATCTTGTCCATGCTGAATTCCACTTAATTGCATCAGTCCATCAATGGGTACATCCACTGTTGGAGGATCTCTAGACCGGAGAAGCGCAGCAGTGTCGAGACAAGGAGTGATGGGAGGCGACAAGGGGTCTCTGTGAATGCATGCCCAAGCTTCTACGAATTCTGCCATGGCTTGCATATCTCCCAACGCATGCAAAAAGCTCAAGCTGATTGCAACCCCACCGCATTGAAATGTTGTCACCTGTACGCACGCGGGAGGAGCGCCAATCAGCATCTCTCCAAACATGAAAGGCTTATTTGGGACCAGCTGCAAAGCTATAGAGCAACAGCGGAGATCTTCCCATGCGTCTAACCTGGCTTCTGTTGTGGCTACTGAAAATTCAACGCCTTTCCCATTCACTTCGACTTCCAAGAGTCCCCCTTTTCCCTTTCTCAACCTTCCTGCTAATACTGGGTACAGATCCAAAGCTTCTGCTAAAGCTTGTTTCAGACTTGCAACGAGTTTAGTTGCAGCAGACGGAGTCTCTGCCCCAGACCGAAAAAAATAAAGGATAGGAAAGTAGCATGGAATGAAAGCATTAAGTTGATCCAAATTGGATAGCGAGTGCACAGATGATTCCTTCACATCGGTTGGCGTGACTAAAACTGTATCTTGCACCGCAACAGCTTTTGCTTCGTCTGCCTGCATATTTGAGATATGCAATTTGGCTCCTTGAACGAAATACAGATCCTTAATTGTCCGTCAGTATGTCACTTTGACAAACACCTTGTGTTGCTCCAAAATCAGCCCAGAACACCTGTAGTTTTATGAGATTGTTAGTGTACGTTCTTCGTAGTGTGCATGTTAGCTGCCTGTGCAGGCCAGCCCACATTGCATACGCTGGATGAAGCTGTAAACTGTGTTTCAGACCTTGATTTCAAGAAGATACAAATCGTAGCTAACGATTGCATAATCAGGAAAGAAACTCTAACTGAGACATAAACACGTAGCTTAGACTAACAGACTTGTTGTGATGTTCTGAATATTTGCTAGGCTCGAGTTGTTCAATTTTTGTGCATACAGTTCACGCTGATAGCCTGTTATCTGTCCACCAAGCTTTTCACAGCCAAGGCATTGTACGACAAGAGAGATGCATTTATTCACCTAAGAATTCTGAGGTGACCGAGGCCATGAGTTCTGAGGTGTTATACTTGCTGAGGAGGGAAGGCTGCCATCTGGGAAAGTTTCTGAAAACTCCCTGTCTGTTGAGATCTAGAGCTGGTGGGAAGTGCAATAATCAGCCACTGATCCCACTAGAACTCCTCCCTAAATCTAGCAGGAACAACCTGTGCGTAGTTTTGTGTGCATTCTGCAGAGATCAGATGTGCCACGTAACATATAAGCAGCGATGTACATGTAACCAGGGGAGATGAGCGAAACGCAAAGGAGAAGCCTGAAAGTATAGGCTCTAGGATGAGCAATCGTGGACACGCGAGCATTGCGTTGCTGACATAACCCCACAACCACATTCCTTCAAGACTGATTGAATTGGGCTTGATGCAAAAGGGAGTGATTACAGCATATGTGGTCTTGAGATAACCGCGTGAATGCTCCAACAACATAGTGACGAGGAGGAGATTAGTGACGAGGAGGAGATCAGGATGCCCATCAATCAATACCGTGAGCTTGTGATCTTCTTTTTGTGTAGTAATAAAGGTGCATTGATTGTAGGTTGGTCATGACGATGTTGCTGCTGATGTTGGTTGAGCCTCTTCCCTGAACCACAACAATGCCATACCAATACCCTAATGCTAATACCCTAATGCTAATGCATACATGTTGCATATTATGCCCATTTTCAAATAAAGTAAAAAGTAGAAAATGCATGTTTTTTTTTCAAAGGCAGATTTTGCTTTTTTTTTTGCTTGTCTTTGCCCGTCCGTACGAATTTCGTACAGCTGCCATGTGGCACATTTTGTGTTGGTCAGTCAAAGTCAAACCTGCCTATTATGCTTCGTAATGTGCTTTTGAAAAAATTTCAGGTAGCCATTACGCAATGGAAGGAGGCGGGCAAGGCCATTCTGCCCGGTTCGGCTTTCCAAAAAAATTTATTGCTAAGGAAACCTCTTTTGAGTTATCCTAAAAAGATCCTGCATTTTTAAAAGCCTTTCTATTTTTGAAGAGTATTACTCATAAAAGGTTCATATGTTTCTATCGAAAATCATCAAAGATTTATGACATCAATTTTTGAGAAATTATGCCGATTCCATTTTTATACTGCCAATTTTTCAGAGCACTGATCTGAAGTGAAAAATGTGGTGAGAGAACCCTCCAAAGTGCCAAGGTAAAAGGTTAATGGCTAGTTTTTCAAGCCTTCCCAGTCCTTAGCACCTAGCACGAGATTTTTTTTCATAGCCTTTTTTTTTCATGAAAATGGTTCTTTTATTTTAGCCTTTGTTGATTAATCTGAAAATTCTTTATACCACCCATAAAATCACTTTTACAAACATTTTTACAAAGGAAATGGAGCAGCCTCACAAAACGTAATTGGTGGGGAAAATGTTTATAGGCACCTTCTGGATGTTGGAAGGTGCATGTAAAAAAATTTACAGCAAAAAAAAAGTGAATTCACATCGAGGAAGGGCCGGCTCCTCGACCCTTCCGCCCGCAGAAGGTGCTACACCCTTGGGCTCAGCTCAGCGCCTTCCGGGGCAAGAGTGCCACGGAGTGCACCCTTCCCCCCCTTAAAATTAAGTGAAATGCCTAATGATGAAAATTGCTTGTCTTTTACACCTTCACCCAAAAAACTATATAGCCTAAGCCTTTCATGTGAGAGACATGCAACATTGATTTTTTATTATTCTTTTAGCAAAACTAAGATGTGTCATCCAATGATGTACTACCACATGGCACATGCACATTTTATCAAATGCCCAATGATGGGAGATGGTTACTTAATGGTAAGAGTTTCAGGACACCACCATACTAGGGCACAAGGCTCCAAAGGTATGGGTCTTCCACATCACAAAGTAGGCACAACTTTGTACTTTTGGAAAAATATAGGTGTAGACAATAAATGTTGGACTATCACATGACATATTTTACCAAGTATGTGTGTGCTATGTAGCACCCTTGTCATGAATTGTCTACCTACCCCTAACTGACTCATAGGGTACCACCCCCATGCCCCACCAAAGACTTGTGACCCATTTGATCACCCCGAGTACTTGCCGGCTAGCATCTTGTCACTGACAACTAGGATTTTGACAGTCACAATTCATTAGGGGATATTAGAACTCAAAATGGGCCCTTTGTCAAGATGCTATTTTTGACTTTGCACACTTTCAACACTTATGTGTTCCAATGAATGGTGTCCATCTGTGACGAACTGTAACATTGGTCGACGGACGAAAATTGTTTTTTCAACTTTCCCAACCAAATTTTCGTGATTTCAAACATCCCGCCGGGCTGGATTGGACCACAGGTACTGTCCTTTGTACACTTGAGGTTGATTTGACGTCAATAGTCATAAACTATAGTTATCTAATCCTTGTAGTTTAGGAACTTCTTGTCATTCTTAGGTATACTTCTCATTCTCTTCATTCTATCTCTTATTTTGGATTGTCATTCTTAGGTTTACCTCTCATTCTCTCTGTTCTCAACTTGCGTACACATATTTTGGACTAATGGCTACACAGAATTTGTAATGAAAAAAATACAAAAGATCAATGGATACCAAGAATATATCAAAAATATCAATGCATTAGAGGAGTTCCAAAATAATTAAAAAACCCTTTGTAAAGATACTTTTATTTTTTTTCTTTAGTTTTAACAGTCACCAGGCCCAATCAAAATGCACAGATTTGAAATCTATGTAACGTAGTTCAAATTAACTGAGAAATAAGAATACAATATAGAAAACATTGAAATTTTTGTCCGGGTAGCATGGACTTATCCCATTGGTTTTTTCTTCCTGCCCGACATGTGCTAATTTGCCCGACGTCAATACTTCAAGTTAAATTTACTTGACTATGCTGGTTAGTATAGTGAAATTTACTAACTATACTAGTTACAGTTATAGAAATACGGTATGTACAGTTACATAAAATATGGTATACACAGTAATCATGCCTATGTTGCCATTCACCTTAAATTAAATGTGATACGAAAAATTGAAATTAAGTATCATATCAGAGAGATTTTTGGCGCCCAAGCTTTGAAAATAGCAATGGCAAGGAGACCCAGATCTACAGTCGAGTCTGTGATTCTTTCCAATGAGAAAGATGAAGATGATAACCAGAAGCCAACAAAATATATGAAGAATTCATGGTTATTGCTGCATCTATTATTAAAAAGCAATTTCCGACAAAAGAAAAGAACAAATATGACATACAAATCTTATTGGAAAGCAAAAAATTTGGAGTTTAAGACTATCCCGGGAGGTCAATCGATATCAGAAGTTTTAGTACAACATGTATATATGCATTTAGAAATCAAAGTACATGATATCAATCCTCATGATCATCAAAAATATAATTGTAAGTATATCAAAACATATGCACTCTACAACAATCATAGGAGATTTTCTTTATTGATGCTCTTCATATGATTTAAATGCTTTCAACATTGTTTTTTTTTTTTCAGATTTATATCCATCATGCATAAGTGAATGGGAGCCAGCACAATCACTTGCAAGAATATTAGACGTGATTCACTCTGATGTTGGAAAGCTGTAATACAGAGGAAGAAGTGCAGATTGTGGTATCTATTTTTATGAATCTTTATATACGCCACATACAGATGGAGGTTTTGGCAAGCTTGAAGCAATTCCATTGCCTAGTTTTCAAAGTGATGAGTGGCCTATTCCTGACAGTATTGTTTATGAATCCTTGAGATGCAAGCTACTCATTGATATTAGAAATGCTATGAAGATAAGCACTGGCTCGAAAATTGTTCACCCAAGTTGGTTTATCTCATTACATATATTTGTTGATTTTTTCTCGAGTGTGTGCCAGTGTTTGTAGGACACCAACTTTATTTGTTTGCAAAGATTTATCATATGAGACTTTGTCAGATCTCATGGATCAAGGCTGGGATAGTAAAACAAATAATGACATAGAATGTAGGATTAAAAAGTCTTCAATGATCTTTCGTTATCATATCGAAAAGCAAATGCTCAGTCTCACATTTAGCTATCAGAGATACAAGAAAATTGAAGGTACAAGGCTACCACTGGATCAAGACTTTGAACTAAATGGTCACACAAACCAAATGGAGATAAGCAACAATAGCTTCAAATAAAATTTAGTAAAAATCTGTGTATAGACTCTTTCATTCAATAAATGAAACCCCAAGTTGGGCATCAGTACATTATTTTGTGCTCCCAAATTCATAAAATGGAGCAGCATTTGATATATCAATGTATATTTTCCTATGAATTCTATACATGTGCAATCTATTTTTGTTCTATGCTATCTGTATTGTTCTAATCTTTATTTAGTATAATTACATCATCCTTTGCACCATCATCAACAACGGGAGGCTGAAGCCTTGCCCTAGCCAGTATGCTCAGGATATTAATTTCTTGTCTAAATCTGTACACCTGGCTTGATGTGCACTCAAGAAGTGTAAACTGCAAGATAGAATATTCATGTATTAGTAATGGCCAAAAAAAACTAATCATGATTCAAAAAATAAGAATAAACAGAATTAATTACCTTAGAAATATCAACATCTTCTGGAAGGTTGAACCACTCAAAAAATAACTTTGCATTATATAATGTGTACCACCCACAGCTGAATGAATCATTTTGCTGGGGTGACTGCAAAAAAATTCAGCACACAAGAAATCAATTATGAAACAAATACATTAGAATATTGATTTCAAAATGTTGTTAAGACAGACAGAATTTACCTCCAAACTAACGATCTGCCAGTCCACGGAATGGGGAACATCTGTTGAAATATATTTACTTAAATATGGCAAGTATATATCTACATCCTTATGCGTATTGCTAGCCAAGTTCATCTTGACACAAAATCCTTTAACAATATTATCTATAGATCTCTTAGTAGAGATCAGGTTTAAACTCTAGTGGTCACTACAAAATAAGATAAAAATTCCATTAGCTGCAATTCTGAGAACTATTTCCATTGATAATGCCAATGATAAAGGATTAAACAGCGAGAACCATTTAACATATCTGACTTGGTATGATAAGGCATGAGCAGGTATTTTCTTGCTGGTGTGAATCCACTAGTCCGACACTGTGACAATGTGTCGTTATTCTCTTTGAAGGCCTGAACCAAAAAGTTACTGAGCACCAGCCTCCTATTGCATCATCCTCTATCCAGTCATCTATTAAGGATATCAGTCACTTCCTCATCGACACCCCTGATAAGAATAGTGACTTTATTGATGTAAATACTGATGTGCTCCGGGATTCTTTTATTGGCCAAAATACATCTACTGATGAATCGATCCCTATAGAGGAGTCTAAATGTCAGGTTCTATGTTTATTATCTGGCACAATTTCTGAATTCTCCGACTTTGTAGATTTTGAAATAGATGACCTTGTTGCTGGAATTGATTTTGATGATGAGGAGGGACTTATGACCGGTGAACAATGCTTGACTAAGACTTTATCATATATTGTTGAGGATGGACGAGGCAGACCATCCGATGAAGAATTCATGGCATTTCAATCCCAGATGGGCTTCCCTCGTCCATCATTAATGCATTTCACAGATGATTCCACTTCAGTAGGTGGTCATTATTTTGATCATCCTGATCTAGTTGCTGCTGATGATGAAGAATGTGTAAGTGTTTAAACTTCCTTGCTTTAGAATGTTCTTAACTATTGAATGTATTTTTTCTAACATATTTCTTATTGCAGGATGCTCTCATAATTGATGATTTTGCTACGAGACGAAGTAATTACAAACAACATGCATCCTCATTCCAGAGGGATAGTGGACTTGGCCACTGTCTTAGGCATTTCTTGAAGAATGAGACCCTGTATTGCTCATTTCATGCTGAGCCCAGTTGGGGAGAGTCTGATAATGGTAGTTAAAGCTTTATCATTTTATCTAGCTTTTGCCCAAAAGGTATTTGGCAGACCCTTGCTTTTGAGCATCGCCCTGGCCATCTCAACAATAGATTTGTTCTTTTGTTCTGCAACTCCATTTTGTCGTGGTGAATAAGGTGTTGTAATCTGTCTCTTGATCCCTTGATCTTTGCAGAATTCAATAAATTCTGTCAAAAAATACTCACCACCTCCATCAGATTTCAAAGTTTTGATGCAACATCATGTTTGCTTCTCAACTAATGCCTTGAATTCCTTGAATTTAGCAAAAGCATCTGATTTCTTGCTTATGAAATAAAGCCAAATGCATCTGCTATAATCATCAATGAAGGTGATAAAGTAATAGTAGCCACTAAGAGATCTAGTCTACATAGGTCCACATAGATCACTGTGGACAAGATCTAGGATGCCACTGGCTCTCCTTTCTCCACTTTTGGGAAACCTTTCTCTGTGTTGTTTTACCAAAATTCAACCTTCACAAATTTTTCCTTCAAAAGAAATATCAGGCAATCCTATAACTAGATTACCTCTTTTGAGAATTTGTAAACTTTGAGCACTAATATGACCGAATCGTTGATGCCAAAGATCACTTCGACTATCAACCATGCTTACCATAGCTTGAGCAAAAGATCTCGCATTCAATTTGTAGAGTCAATTCCCGTTGACTCTAGCTCCGGTAGCAATCACTTTGTAGTGATTCTTGATGTCTTTGACAAGACATTTGTCGTTGTCAAACTCAACCTTGAGTTGTTGATCAGTCATCGTCCCAACAGATAGTAGATTGTTAGCTAAGCCAGGTACATATTGCACATTGCTTATCCGCTTTATCTTCCCGCTGGCTAACTTCACTGGTACCACTCCAACTCCTTTAACAGATAGCAATTTGCAATCGGCTTGTCCAACTTCATCACCATTGTGAGTTTCCTTAAGTTCTGAAAACCACTCTTTCCTTGAAGTCATGTGCTTGGATGCACCACTATCAATGTACCAGGTATCCTTGGTCTCATCACTTGTCATTAATGTTGTAATGAACAATTTTGAGTTCTCACCTGTATCATCTTCATATTGATCCTCATCATATTGATGTTGATCAGTATAATTGTTTTCATAATAATAATCATCAAATTGATGTTGATCAGCATAATTTTTCACTTGCCCTTTGTCTTTTCTTTGTTCCATCTCCTTCTATTTCTTGAAGCATTCATGCTCCCAGTGGCCAGGTTTGTTGCAATACCTACAATTTCCAGGTTTATTTTGCCTGGAATAGTCATGTCCTTGACCTCGGCCTTGATTCCAACTGTCTCAATTTGGGCCATCATTGGATTGTTCTTGAAATTGTTGGAATGATCCACAATTTGAGTTTACACCTCTTGATTGGTGTCTTCCACGACCAAATCTACCACCATGTCCCTTGACTGCAAGAGCTTGATCAAATCCCTTGTTGCGATGACTCAAGTTCTCTTGACGTTGTTCTTCCTGCAAAAACAATCCACCTAACTCTTCATAGGTTGGAAGATTTTCCTGTGTGGCTATACTTGTCACAAACATCTGATGTGACTCATTCAAACTATTCAATTTCAACTGCATGATCTCACGATCCTGTACTCGCTCTCCAACTGCTGCTAATTGGTCACGAATCTCTTTGATCTTCAGTAGGTGATCAGCAACAATTGCACCATCATCCATCCGCAATGTGTGCAGCTTCGTCTTCAAGAATAGCACTCGAGATGTGTTTGTGGTCTCAAACAATGCCTTCAACGTATCCCATGTTTCTTTTGGTCCTTCTGAATCCGAAATGTAGGGAATAATTGCATCTCTAACTGATAAGTTGATGACATTATGTGCTTTCCGTTTTCTCCTGTCAAATGCCCATTGATCTTCTTCAATCAATGGCCTTGTCTCTTCACCTGTCACGATCTCTCATAGCTCCTTTTCCATCAAAATGTTCTTTGGTTTGAATTTTCAAACTGCATAGTTTCCGGCTCCTTCATATATATTAAGATCCAAACATAAGACTAACATTATGGTTTTGACATATGCAGCACATACTAAGAGATCATACAACATTTTTTGCAAACACATATGGAAGCTTGAGTGTATGGTCATCACAAGGGATGGAGAAATCACATTGGCAAGCACGAGCAACATTTCATCGAAATACACAACATGCAGGAACCAATGAAAAACGAAACTACATTTGTCAATTGTTTCAGTGGTTCTACCGCAGAGTTCAGATTCGACATATAACAAAGTCCACACAATACAACAAGTTTAGAAAAGCATGCAAGCTCATATAGAAAGAGAAAATTAGATGATTGCTGAGTAGAAGATAACAAAGACATTCAATCATCATTGTCATCAAATCATGACATGTTCAGAATTGCTTGCAAATTCATTGAACACAAGAGGAGAAATACTCAATGTAAATGTGTGACATGTTCAGGATTGCATGCAAATTTATGGAACAAGAGGGAGGAGAAATACTCAATGTAAATGTATTGATTGTACTCTAACAAAATACAAAGTGTCCATTATTCATCATCAGCTTGTGTGTCAGATTCTATGGCAGTATTGTCATGAAGAAATTCTCTGCTAGAGTATGCATCTAATAGATGTGCATTATTCTTATTTCCACTAAGTTCAATATTATTAGAGTACAATGAATAATGGGAGCTCCTTAAAGGAACATTCCCATCAGTAAAACCTAGAATGTTCAAAACATAAGATCTTTTGACAAAAATCATCTTATTTGTCTTAACAATCTACATGGTCATTCCATCTTCCGGGATTCACCATGAGGCTTACACAATTCTTGCATGTCTTTCCTAGCTAGTATTTCTTGGCTCTCGCACAGCTATGCACATCTTGAATCGATGTCCTACAAAATCCGTGGAAGGTAAGACACCTCATGAAGCTGTTACTGGAAAGAAACCTAATATTTTTCATTTGAGAGTATTTGGTTGTGATGCTTATGCTCATATTCCTGATGAGAAACAAAGGAAATTGGATGCAAAAGCTATCAAGTGTATTTTCCTTGGATATGATGAGAAGGCCAAGGCATACATGATGTATGACACAAATGTACAGAAGCTTGTGATTTCTAGAGATGCTACGTTTGATGAGATGGGCCAAGGTGAACAATCCACTGAACCTTTTGATGAGGGAGCGAAAGTACAGGTCAAGAAGGAAGTGGATTTTGATCCATTGGGCAAAGGCAAGCCTGATGCTGAAATTCCCAAGAGAGTACCTAAATGGTATTTATCAGTCACAGATGGTACAAAGAAGGGAAATACTCCCGAATCTAGTGAGCGGGGAGAGCTTAGAAGATCAAGTAGAAATCGAAAACCTCCTACAAGATTAGAGATGAATCTAGTCCTAATGGGATCCATCTTAACGGCTCAAGAACCTAAAACTTTCAACGAAGCAAAGGAACACAAGGAGTGGCGTGCAACTATGAAAATATAAATGGAGACTATATCGAAGAACAAAACATGGGACTTGGTTGAGCTACCTAATGGTAAGACACCTATCACATGTAAGTGGATCTACAAGACGAAGTATGGAGCGGATGGGCAACTCAACAAGTACAAGGCACAATTAGTTGCAAGAGGTTTTGAGCAGCAGGAAGGTATAGACTTTGAGGAGACCTTTGCACCTATAGCCAAAATGGTAACTATTCGTTCTATCATTGCAATTTCTGCTTTCTATGGTTGGAAAATCCCGAAAATGGACGTCAAATCTGCTTTTCTTAATGGAGTATTGGATGAAGAGGTATATCTAGAGCAACCTCAAGCGTTTGTTGAGCCAGGAAGAGATCATTTGGTTTGTAAACTCAACAAAGCCATATATGGAAGGGTGAAAGGCTCATGAATCATGTCAGGAATCGTAGAAATATCATGAGGCAGATCACCACGAGCATGGTACTCTTGCATTGATGAGCACTTCAAGCGAAGGGGAATGATAAAGAGTGATGTTGATCCTAATCTTTACATTCTAAGGCAAGATTTAGATATAGTTTTCATTGTGTTGTATGTGGATGATTTGATTATTACAGGAAGTAATGAGAGGTTAATTAATCAAATCAAATCAAATCTTTCCAATGCTTTTGACATGAGTGATCTAGGATTGATGCACTACTGTCTTGGCATTGAAGTATGGCAGAAAAAAGACATGGTCTTTCTTACACAAAGCAAATATGCACAAGATTTGTTTTATAAGTTCAATATGCAGGATTGTAAGCCCTTGAGTACACCTATGGATGTCAACATGAAGCTTACTGCATATGATGAATATGAGAAAGTGGATGCTTATTTGTATAGATAGCTTGTGGGTAGTTTGATTTCTTTGGCACACACGAAACCTGATATTTCTTATGTTGTTGGTGTTGTTAGTCAATTTATGCAAGATCCTAGCCAAGCACATTGGAAGTCTGCTAAACGTATTCTCAGATAATTCGAGGGACATTGAATTTTGGTTTGAAGTATGATCAGCCTGAAGCGCCAGTGTTGGTAGGTTATACAGATGCCGATTGGGCAAGTAATATTGATGACAGAAGATCTACCAGTGGTCATACATTCAATTATGGTACAGCTGCAAATTCATATAACAGCAAAAAGCAACCTACAGTAGCTTTATCATCAACGGAAGCTGAATATCGAGCACTCAACAATGCTACACAAGAAGAGGTATGGATTGCTTGTGGATTTAGGTCAGCCACAGGTGGATGTGACTACTATATCTTGCGACAATCAAAGCTGCATTCACCTTGTCAAAAATCCAGTTTTACATGCTTGAACCAAGCACATCAAAATACATTATCATTTTATTTGAGAGAAAATTCTTGATGGAGCCATTGATCTTGTTTTTTGTAAATCTAAAGATCAAATGGCAGATATTTTTACTAAGTCATTAGGTAGATATAAATTTGAGAGGTTTCGTACTCTATTAGGAATAGAAGAATGTAATTTTATCATTGAGGGAGAGTGTTAGAAATCAATGATAAACTTCATTGTTACTGTTTACGATGTACATTAATGTTGACAGCTGTTACCAGCTGTAATTAGCCGTAGGCTAGTCTATTTGTCTATTCGTAGGTTTTCTCTCTCTATCAGGGTTCAGGGTTTATATGTACATTTTATATTCAGTATGAAGTTAGTGTGATAGTGTGATATTGTGTGTTTTCTTCTTCCGTCTCCCTACTTGGTGATTGTTTATGGTGAATGCTTGATGTTGTATTTCTGATTGTTGACATTATCTTTTCTTAAAATAGCAATCATATTATCAAGCTTCTTCCATACATCAACTTTTAGTACCTTGGTTTTGCCGTCTTTCTCAAAGTCCTGAGTGGCAGCAATAATATCTGTCCAAACTGAGTGTTGAATATTAGAAGCCTTACTAGTATGATTTGATATGAAACGACGTGCCTTTGCTCCTCCTATGCTTGGCTTAGTTGGCATGTTCCCATTCTTTCCTAAAAGCTTTTCATCTTTTTGAATTTTGACACGTCCCTTATGAAGTCCTCCTTTTGATAAAACATCTTCTAATCAAGGGATAGATTCCTTTGCTAATGATGTTGGCTTAGTATTCCAAGCAAAAACTATATTAAGATAAATGATCTTTTCTATTAATCTAACTTCTGCATGAAGAGTGCAAACATGCACATTTTCAAGGGGATAGACAGCACAGGCTTCCAGTTTGTTTTTGCATATTCTCTAGTAATTCATGTACTCCTAGTAACATCTTTTGCCATTTTCATGCAGTACAAACAAGGGTGTTTTGATGTAGCACCGTGAGAGACATTATACATACATTTCAATGTTTTCAAAACAGTTGCTAAGTGCCATTCAACATTGAAGTCTCCAACTCCTGGAACATTAAGAAGTCCTCCATCCATATGGTCCTTGATGATCCTAGGATAAGATGTCCTTGAGAATATCCATGATAATATATCATGATCCTCCTTTAGCACTTGTCCAAAAAAATAATCAGACTTAGTTAACAAAGAATTAATACTATTCAATAAATGTAATGTAATAATGAGGCTAGTTACTTGAAACGCTGCCAACCACCATATATCATTTTCTGACTGGACACTGAATCTGAGATCTTCTTGGTCCTCTATTTGTGATAGTGCACCATTCATGAGAGTTATACTAACCCTCTTCATCTTTTGCCCTTTCACAATTTCTGACTCATCTAACTTAAGTACTATGATTATTTTGCCATTCACCTTTTCAAAGGTTATATTATAGAATGTGACGATGTATCTTAGTAAGTAATTTGGATCAACAGATATGTTGTTTGATGAATTATAGAATATCGATCTTCCTTCAGTTTCATACACCTCCTCAATATGAAATGGAGTTGATCTTATGCATACCTATGTTTAATGTATCCCTCTCTTTCTTCAAGTTATATGTCCTAGGGATTGGGACTTTTCTAATTTAAACTTGCTTAAAAGCTTCTCTAATCAGTTTAAATGTTGTTGCATATGCTTCTCTGCTAATTCCTGCAAAATCACAAGCACCCTGAACTATAGTCTTATCTAAGAAAATTTGAATGTCCACCATCAAAGAATCTGTTATTTTACACTTTGCATTTGAACTCTTTTTATTTATCATGATATGCTCAGTGGATTTGCCTATCAATATTGTGCCCAATGACATTCCTAGTGAAGCATTGTCTTTAATATTCCGAGGAGCCACTAATGTAGATCTACAAAAAAAATAGATAGTTAACAGAATATCACCATAGCTGAAATTAAATCCAAATGTCATTGAAAAACCTACAAAAATCAAAATATGCTTACTTGAATGCACGGATCCTTCTATTTCGATAACCTTCCTTTGAAAGTGTTTGAATATCCTTGCAACTTTGTTGCTTTCGCTTCTTACTTTCAGCCTTCTTCTTTGCCAATTCCACATTCTTCAATAATTGTAAGTTTTCAATACGAATAGATTGTAAGATTGATTGCATTTGCTCTAGTTTTGATTTGATATTGATTGTTATCTTTGTAATGATTCATTATTTTTTTTTACTTGTTCATTTTCTTCTAACGTCTTTTGGAGATGACAATCTCTATTCTGATAATAAGAGGATATCTGAATTAACTCACCTTCTAAAAAGTGAACTTTATTCATATAAAGTTGTTTTCCATGGTTCTGCAATCTATCACAATATCCTAGTAATCCACTATGCCCATTGCATATCCATGTAACTAAATGAGTTATTGAGGAGAATGTGGGATGTATCAAAGTGCTTGGATCTTGTGGATATAATGTTCCATCTATCCACAAATCCAAGTATTTATTTCCTTCTGCCCTGTAACGAGAATGATCCTCAGCAAATATTTGATTTCCTTTGCCTCCTATTCTCTGCAAAGGTGCCAAATCAATAGGGATATCCACATGTAGATGATACAATGTCATCATCAGAAAAAACAATAGAGTAATCAGTTGCATCAAAGTACTATGACCAAATTCTATGAAGCAAAACAAAATACTCATCTTTGATTATATTATATACTCTGTACGATCAATCCAATCTCCATGCTTGTATGCTTGATTCAAATTTAGAAATGCCGCTCATTTTTTCATTCCAATAGGTAGTTGGCACTCATATTTCCATTCCAATGTGATGATGGTGTTCATAATTGGAGATGGCACCTATATTTTCATTCTCGTGGAAGGAATGCATATGTAAACATTTTGCTATGTTTCCTTATTCGAATTTGGGGATGGCGGTCATACCTCTAGATCTAGTGAAAATATTGCCCTTTTCGTAACCAATGGAGGGAATATTTTTGAATTTAGTCAAGTTATCCTGTGAACTGTTTACAGTTCTTAACTGTGACTATAGACACTGTGGTTAGATCATTGGGAGTTGGGGAGGCCTCGGGAGTGGTGGGGGCAAGCAAATAAACAATATTGTTTTTTTTATTTTGATATTTTTCTATATCCTACATGGCATTCCTTAAAGGGTCTTTTTGATATTGAGAACTCCTCTAATGGATCTTGATGCATCCCTCTATAAAAGGCTCATTCCGGAAAAAAAAAAAAAAAAAAAATCGGACACCATATATAGAAGCTCTTGGAAAGGCAGGATAATGGATTTCAAAGTATCACCTGCCGATCAATCTATCATGAAAGTTTTAGTTCAGCATGCTTATCTTCACAAAGAGCTCAACATTCATGATTTGAGTCCAAATGATAGAAGAAAATGCAATCGCAATTCAACACCTTCAGGTTCACACAAATTCAGGAAAATGCAATTGCAATTCGGCACGTAGCCTCTTGAATTGAGTGGGTGTCAACTGTTCTCCCACATGAACAATCTTTTCTTCACTAAGTTCATAGGTTGTCTCCACGTAGGTCCTTCGAAGGCTTGTTCTGCTAGTTCCTGATTTTGATTAGGTTCTCTTTGTGCTTGCAGCGATTATTGCATCGTAGACTAATGTGTAATTCTTGAAGGTTTCTGGAATCTCATGAACTGGCGTTTGACGTGATTCCTCCTTCCGCCTGTTAATCCTAACCCGACTCGTAAGCTTTGCACTTCCAGTCATCTGTCAGGATGACACTGTATCTGGTTCCAACCGAATTGATTTCAAGGAGTCCAACACTTTCTTTTTTTCCTTTTCTATCGACAGTGTTGCGTACATCCTTGTTATCCTTCTTGAGAACTCTTCTCAATCCATATCAATCTAGGTCCATATACTATTCATCAGTCATCTCGACTTCTTTGTTGTAGATAAATGCATGTTGCCAAGGGACTAAATCATCAGTCATCTCAACTTCTTTGTTGTAGATAAATGCATGTTGCCAAGGGACTAAATCATCATCAACAAGGTTTTCAATAGTTTTTGCTAACAACCATGCTACATTGATAATGTTCACCCCAAAAGTGATCGGTATGTCCAGAGTGTACCCCTTGGGTGAAGATGTGCTAGGTTCTGGATTTGAATCAGGATGACATGCATGCCCAGCCATACAGTCACCTGTTGCAGTCATACATGCTACAAGCTTACAATTCAAAAACCTAGCTTGTATTCAGATTGCAAAAGCAAAAAACTCTTTCAAAATTCAAATGTGAAAATGAATTTAATCAAATTTAATCAATTGTGAAAATTTAACAAACATGATTTATGGAAGAAGAATCACATGATTGCTTTTTAGTATGAAAGATGGATTAATTGCATAGACGAAAAAAGAGAGTAACGAACTTGAAGAGTGGAAGTAAGACTTCAGAAATCAGGTTTAAGTGGGCTTTATTTGTTCTGAATGCTTACAACCTTGACTCTTGATAGTTGACTGTCCAGAGTATGCTCTGTATTTGCCTTTTCCAATTGTCTAATGTCTTTCAACAATCTCAACTTCTCAAGTCTCAACTATTAGTGCACTAACAAGTTGCTTTATAGTCAAAGCTTAGCTCAAGCCATAAGGGTGGTTCAAACAGATTGTAAAAGATTTCAGATCATTAAGATCTAATCCACTAGAAAGATCTTTGGTTAGAAAGAGAAATACACTACCAGTCTCACCAATGTAGAAAAATTAGCATTTACAAACAAAATGAGATGCAAACACTAATAGAAATTGATCAAACTTGAATGATTTTGTAGTAAATAATGTCGAACCCTCATAGGATAGCGTTTGAAAGTTATGTATTTGGTACAATTATGATTTATTTCGAGTGAAGTGGATTCGAGAGTTATTCTAGTTGTCAACAGACATTAAAAAGTAACCAATATTACTTGTATTGGGGGTGTGTAGTGTTAATAATTCCAAAACAATAGTCTTGTCTCTATCAAATCGAATGAATTGTGTTCTACAGCTAAGATGTTATCAGAGTAGTACAACAATACTAAACTTTGACTGATTAAGGTGTCAACAAAGAGTCAAGAAATGTTCGATGTATTTGTGTTTGTGCAGACAATTAGTTAATCGTGTTCGCGAACTATTCGGATCTAGACAAAAGTCCTCAACAACTTAAGTCCAAGGTTATGGTAAAAGAGCACGAATAGTTTTAGAGTACATTAGAAACTTATGTCAGTTACAAGTAAGAACACAGATCAAAGACTCGATTCCTCGATCAGGGACTGTCATCTCAGATGTATACATACATTTTTATCAATAATTGTGCTAGACTGTACCAAATGTAGTCGTTGTTCGAGAGCCGAAAAGAAAGTATTCGCGACAGATGAATAAGATGATTTTAAGACAGTTCTTTAGAGCATATTTACGGACATACAGCAAATGACTGTAATGTGCTAGAGAGTCTGTCTGACCAGAGAGTAATTCACTTAATGCAGTAGAGATTGCTAGTAGAATTAGGATCACCCACATTTAACAGTGCGGGGAGAATAGAGATAAGAGAGAATAATTCTCAACACTCTATTCACTTCTTCAATCTCTCACAAATACATAAACTCTTCTTCTCTCGATGTTCGAGACTGAAGCAAGTGGTCAATATATGTTCTACGAAGTGAACAAACACACCTTTAAGACTATAGGTGCGTCGCTCCCGTGAAAAGGTCTAGCTAATAATTAAGTTGAATGTATGTTCAATTATACTATAAGAAGTATATTTAACTAAGAGTTTAAGTTACTCTAGATTAATATGTCGATTCAAATTAAGTCGTTTCGCGTAAACGACCTAGTAAAGGCTATCCAAGGCAGTGTTTCCCTTCTAGAGGTCTTGCCCTCAAATACAAGGCAAGTCTTTAGGAGATATATTCTCGAAAAATAATATAGGCCTTTTCATGATTTATATTTATCCATCTCATATCTTCATTTTCGAGTATATCATGCAATATCTAGGTTAATATTCAATATTTAGCAATTTCGTGGCATCACATATCCCCTTCCTCAAATGTGAAACGTCCTCATGAACATATAATCTTTATCTCAAGGATCATTCGCGATTCATTCTGTTCTTCATATATTCGTTAGGGCGCGAAAGGATATTTTTTCATATGTTCTTTCCTTTAGATATTTCTTCTGCTTTAGAGTATATATAAATTGCTACTTCTTGAATTGAATAGATTGATTTTGAGTTGATTTTTGATTTATTGATGAGAACAGATATTGAACTTCATAACAACTTCAAAACTTCAAAGATCATGATTCAGCATCACATAGAAACAGCACCAGTATATAGGCAAGAATGGATATTCATGATAAGTTCAATTCTTCATGTAATCTTTGGGCTAACTCCAAATTTTGTTGAGCCTCATACAACATCAAGGTTTACTTTGATGGCCAACTGGTAGGTTGCTGAATTCTTCAAGCTTAACTGGGAGCAATGTTCCATCGAACAGCTCCTGAGTTAACTTTACATCTTCATCTGAATCACGTCGTAGGGTGATTTCTTTACAAAAGCGAGTTGAAAATCTTATGAAAGAACTTTTAACATAGAGATTCTGGACAAAAAACAAAGTCTTCGCTGCAAATATTCCAAACTGTCTAAACGAAAATGTATAGAAATTTTTGTAGCGAAGAGACTTCCTTTGATCTTGCAGATTGTGTCAAATCTCCGCAAAATAATCAGCAAAATTTCGCTCCCAATTGACATAAAGACTAAAAAGTTCTGGATACGCTATATTTACATTGATGAGCAGACCTGCATCATCAAAAGTGCCCATATCCGCAGCATCTTTTGGTTTGTACAGCTGGAACTGCAACTTTCGCTTCCAAAATTGTCGCTTATTGTCTTCATTTCACAAAAATTGATATTCTTTAATACAAATGTACCCTATGGCATACATAGCCAAACATCTTACATGTACATCTCTGTTGATCCAAAAGGCGCTACTTTGAATTTCCCTTGAATTATGCCCCAATAGAGACATCCTTTCTGTTCGATAGATAACTGGGTCCATAACCAGATAAAGTCGTCATTTTCCCATGTGTCTTCCAGTCATCGAAGGCGATGCCTACTACACCTGGTAGCATCATATAATCCAAACGCCATTGTAATTCAATGTTAAAAGCTTGTGGACACCACTTCTAGAATCGATCAACAAATGCATTGAACCTTTCAGCACATATCTTTGACTAGTTTTGACATGGTCACTTCGTCTGAGTAGTTGTTGTTGCCATGCCTTGAGTTTGTAACTCGATAGCTAATTTTTGGTCTTCCATCTGCTGCTTGAGATCATACATCTCCTGTTAAAGCTTGTCGACCTTCGCTACTGCCTCCAAGTATTCTAGATGGTCAGCAACGGACTTAAGTTGTTGCATCAGATCATCAATTCTCAATAGGGCCTTTAAGTATTCGTCATGAGAGTCCGGCCCGCTGCATGTCTGGGTGGCTTGAATAGACAGCTCCTTCAACTCTGCCAACTCTTCTTCGACTAGCGCCTTCGCATCTTCGAGCGGTTGCAGGAACTCGACTCAAAATCTAGCATCTGGCTTTGGAGATGGTTTAGTTTTGAGAGGTCTATCGTAATAGAACCTGCATTGCTGCATAGAGCAAGCGCAATTTTTGCCTTTATTCGTGTCGCTCGTTCATCATGCAAATGTATCTGGAAAGTGACATTGTGCTTATTGGCATATATTATTTATTGTTTAAAAGAAGCAATAGTAGTCTGATAATTAATAGACTTGGCCTCAATCACCTTATTGATTTCCTTCAAAGAATTAGCGTCCTTGGTTGCGGAATGAAGCTGTGTTTCAAGTAAATGATTTTGGTCGATCAGCTTGATGTTGTCTGATTCAAGCAAATCAATTTTCTCATATAAGCAGTACATCCATAAATTCATAAGTTTGATAGAGAAGTTATGGCATGCAGTATTGAAATCCAAATTATGCGGCAAGAAACAACGGTGGGCTCTGGCAATCCACTTGGAAGTTGTCTATGAGGTGAAGCGGGATTCCCAAGAGCCTCCCATCATAGCCGCATGGAAATACAGTCGAGCAATCGGCAGCTGATCTTTGATTTGCTCTGAGGCCATCGGCTTATTTGGATCGAATGCCAGGGTAGAAAGGCAATCGTCCCATTTGGTTGCCACTGACGCCAACAGAGTTAGATCTTTTGCAAACATTGTCGATTGTCGCATCGTTGGATCCGGAGAGTGGACATACTCTCTCTGATATGCTTGTAAGGCCCGGTGGAAGTCCACTGAAATGTTCCAGTTGTCAGGCTGATGGATGATTGGCCAATTGGGCATGTGGATGGTGATTTTGTCCATAGCCAATCCCAAATCTTTCCATTTATGTCTTTGCGGCATTGGCACGTAATAAGGATCTATCTGCAACTGGCGAGGGCTGGCGACGTAACTCCTAATTGATTCTAGAGTTCTCTCAAAAATCGTAATTCTCCATGCCGGCTACTCTCCCAGTGTAGGTATTTTGTCGGCCTCGATCTCGGAGGTCTTAAATTTGAGAACCCATCCACCACGCGAGGACTCATGTGGATGTTGCTTTAAGAAGGTCTGGATCTGGTCCTCGACGCTGATGGGCCTTCTGAATAAATGGCTTGTCCTTGATGAGGATGAACCCGCTTGTACTGCCTGTATGGTTGGCGGTTGATCTGCTAGATCTGGAGCTCCCCCCTGGTCCATGCTCGAATCAACCCCTGTATCCATTTGTACAGCTTCTTGGCATGAAGGGGAGAATTGCGGCATGACCGAGATGGGGATTTGTGGTCCGGCTTCCAACACTTGAGCGGCGGCTTTTTCATAGGCGTTGATGGTCTCTTTTGCCTTTCCCAACTCAGTTGAAGCTACTCCTTTGAACCTATCAAAGCGGCCTTGGAATCCCTAAAGGGCCACTTTGTATGTTTCCACTTTCTTGAACAAATATACAATCTCCGTCGGTGTGACCGGATGATCGGGTATTTGTGTTTGCAGATAGGCATCACGCTCAAGGGTGGTCACATCCAATTCACCTTGAAGCCGTGTGTGATCTTGTTCGGCCATCTGTAATTGCCCCTTCAGCAGCTGCACCTGTTGCTTGGCCTCTTGCACTACCTTATCTACCTGATCATGTGTGGTTGTCAGGGCGTTTTGTAGGGAGCTGATGTAGGTTTCCAAGTGATCGGCTTGTTGTTGGGCCAATGTATTTTTGCTTTCAGCCTTTTCTTCATGTTGCTTGGCTATCTTCACCTCTCGATCCAGCTGGACAATTTTCTGGCTGATCAGAGTGTTTTCGGATCCTAGATCAGAGATCCTCTGTTCCATTTCCTTCTTCTTATCCAGCATAGACTGGATCACTTGCCCAAGGCTGGAAACTAACCCTAGAGCATCACCAGAATCGACGGTCGTGGAGGTGGCAACAGCAGGAGACCCTGATGGTACTGTCCTTGGTAGGCGTGGAATAGGTGCCAAGGTCTCTTCTTCTTCAAAAGTATCCTCTTCTTCAAACCCTTCAGGCACCGTGGTGTCGAACTGCTTTGGTGACTTTACAATTGTGTCGACCCGAAGTGTGGCTAGGCTACCCTGTGTGGGTGGTTGCTGACTGGCATCTTCGACACCAACAGTAGATTCATGGATATGTCCGAATCCTCTTCCAGGGAATTGGGGTTCAAAGGCCGCTGGGATCTGGGGCATTTCAAAAATTTTGGTGGCCCCAAGGGAGTCGGAATCATCGAACATATCCATGAATAACTGTGTGTTGGGTGAGGTTGCTTCGATATGCGGGGGTGAGGCGGCCTGGGCAGCTGTGATGGGAATGGTAGGCCCAATGGTCATAGACTGTCCTTGTATGGGAGCAGAGGCGAGGGAAACATCAGAGACAAGGAGAATGGGAAGTTCAGTGCGAACAGCAGTAGGGGGTGGAAGCGCAGCTGACGAGGTATGCCTAGTGTGACGTCATTCCAAAAGGTAGCCATCATTAGTCCAGTGCAGATTATTGGTGAGGTCAATGTGTGGCTTGATGGCTTGTTTGGCATGCTTGTGATTGGGTGAGGCTTGCATACCGGATGAGATTCCTATAGCTGCAAGTGCGGCCTCAGTGACGCGCACCTTGTGTGTGGCTCCTTGGAAGGTGATATAAAACTTGGATTTCTCTTCCTTCCACGTACTGAAGGCAAGAGTGATGAAATCCATATTGATGTGTCCCGAAAAGCTCTCATGAATACCCCATTGCAGTAAGTAGAGGCTCTGCAAGGATCATCCACTGAGTGACCATGCTTGTGCTAGGAAGAATCATGATGTCCGTTGCAGATGGGACATCACAATGGATAGTATAACGTGGAGACTAGGAAGTATCGATAGAAGATATGATGATCAGAAAGGAATTATAACCGCGTGAAAGTGTAGCAGAAGGCAATGCAGGAAATTTGGAAGGCTTTGGTCGCAAGAAAAATTCGCATGAGCTTCGCTAGCACAAGTGAGGAATGAATCGAATTCAACCAACTTATAGGTGAATTTGGTGGGTCCATTACATTGAATAGTAGTTGGGCTGATCAGTTCTAAACAAAAATTTGCAGGCATGTACAATACTGTAAAAATAGGCTATAGAAATCTCGGCGAAGGTTTCTAAGGATCTGAACCTATCAGGCGAACGTTTTTCAGAGCTGGCGAAGGATGAACCTTCGCCCAGGAGGGTCCTTCACCCAGGTACTATCATAAATGCATTTTTTCACAATCTGAATCTATGGACCAATTTTGACATTCTAAGATCATCAACAGGTCGACGAAGGTCCATAATGAGGTTATGATGCTCGGCGAAGGTTCCCAAAATGGCATATCCTTGAACATTTGCCTGACTCAAAAATTGAATTTTCTCTTGTCAAAAACCTTCGCCCACCTCAATTTAGATAGATCAAGAGTGGATGTACAGTCTGAGAGCTCAGCGAAGGTTCCTAATACTGTATTGGCCAAATCTATCCAAAACAGTGGTTTTCTAAGTCATTTTCCATTAAAAAAAAAAATACCGTGCTTCCTTTTCCTTATGTTGATGACTTCCTGACTTTTGCTCATCAGTCTTTCCTTATTTTATTTTTTTTCTCTTTTTCTTGTTTTTTTTTAAATTGTCTTTTTCCAAAAAAAAGTCAGCAAATTAAATACTGAAAACAAAAAATTGAAAATAAATAAAATGAAAAAATATATTGAGATCAGGCTTGCTGAACTGGCGAAGCAGACTACCAAAACTTGCGTAATCGGTTGCCATTTACCGGAGTATCAAATCGTTTTCCATCCAAGTGTTCAATAATTACTGCGCCATAGTTCAGGATTTTCTTCACTTTATATGGGTCTTCACCAGTAAACTTCAACTTACCCTTGATCAGCTTGGTTTTATACATCAATGCAAGATCTCCTGCTTCCAGATCTTTCTTGTGCAATCGACGATCGTGCCATGCCTTGCGGCGGGCTTTCTCTACTGCTAAGGCATGAACTGCCATCAATCGGGTTTCACATAATTTGTGCAATGCTTCATGACGAAGTTGTAAAGACTGATCATCATTTAATCGTTCTGTTGCTGCTATGCGTAAAGATGGGATTAAAAATTCAATTGGCATAACAACATCTTGACCATAGACCAGTTGAAAAGGTGTTTGATTTGTACTATTTTTGTAAGCGGTTCTGAATGCCCATAATGTTGCATACAATTTATGTTCCCAATCAGACCGACTTGCTTCAACTGTCTTTGTCATAATGGTGCAGAGAATCTTATTGGAAGATTCAGCTTGGCCATTCCCTCTGGGATAATAGGGAGTACTAAATCTGTGTATAACAAAAAAATCTTCCAGTAAATACTTTATTGTTTGATTAACAAAGTGTGTACCCCGATCACTGACAATTTCGATCAGACATTCGAATCTGATTATAATATTTTCATATAGAAACTTGGCCGCATTTTTCGCATCAGCCACTTTGACAGCTTTGGCTTCAACCCACTTGGCCATATAATCAGTTGCGACGATAATGTATCAGGCCTGAGATCCTTGCACAGTGGGATGAATAGGACAAACATAATCCAGTCCCCATTTTTCAAACGGTGCTTGCGATAAAATCGGACGTAAGGGTTCATAATTCTGTCGAGTAGGTCATCGTGCTCGTTGGCAGACATCACATATCTAAATAAAAATTTTTGTGTCTTTATGAAGCGTAGGCCACCAACAACCGGATTGCAAAAGTTTGCGAACAGTAATATCTATAGAGAAGTGTCCTCCACCCATGCCATCATGTGAAAACATGATTAAATCTGGTACTTCATGGGGTAAAATACATCTTGGTAAGATATTATCTGATCCACGACGATACAATTGTCCTGCAATTAATTGATAAGGTTGAGCCTTATGAATCAATTGTCTTTTCTGTACTTTTTTCAAAGAGTCATTCGGTTGTCCTAGCATCAGGTACTCAACAATATCTGCTGCCCACTCAAGTACTGCTTCAACATAGAACAACGCAGCATCCGGCAGTTCGTCATCCACTTCAGTATTAACTGGTGCAGATTCAATTCGCAAAACATGATCGGCTAGATAATGTTGCTTCCCCTTTCTGACCACAATTCGAAAGTCAAATTTAGTCAATAATAATTACCATCCTGCAATACGTCCAATATTACACGTCTTATTTACCAAGTAAAGTAACGGTTGATGATCCGTATAAAATGCAAAGTGCATTTCCATGAGGTAGTGACAAAATTTTTGAATAGAAAAAATCATGGCTAGCGCTTCACGTTCTGTTGTTGAATAATTCTTCTCTGGATCTGTAAGTTGTCTGCTTGCAAATCGTATAGGATAATCCTTCTTATAGTCACCTGGTTGCGTTAAAACTGATCCAATGGCGTATTTTGAGGCATTCATATGAGCATGAAACTCTAATGTCCAATCTGGAGAACGCAGAATTGGTGTTAGAGATAGTGCTTTTTTTAACTTTTCAAAGGCTTCTAATGCCTCTACTGTCCCAATAGAAACAATAGCTAATTTGTATATAGGTCGTGCTAAATCCGCAAAGAAAATAATAAAAATTCGATAGTAGTTTGCATGACCCATAAACACATAAACTCCTCGAATTGTTGCTGGTGGTGGCAATTTCACAATAACTTTGATCTTACAATAATCGATGGCAATACCATGTCTTGATATCACATGTCCAAGCACCACTCTGTGAGAAACCCATATCAAGCATTTTTCTGGATTTAGAAAAATCTGATATTTGCGACATCTTTCAAAGACTTTCTCCAATCAATCCAGGTGGTCTGTATCTGTACTATGAACTCCCAAGTCTTCCAAGTAAATTTCAAGGAATTTCTGCAGATAATCTTTAAAGGCAAATTGCATTACTCTTTGGAATGAACTTGGTGCATTACAGAGTCCAAACGGCATTACTTTGTAAGCATAGGTGTCCCATTCTGTTGCAAAAGCAGTTTTGTGATGATCGGTAGGTTCAATCTTAACCTGGTTGTAACCACTAAATCCATCCAGGAAACTATAAGCTTCCGCTCCAACAAGGCGATCCAAAATTCTTTCAGTAAAAGGTAACGGAAAGTGATCCTTCTGTGTCACTTTATTGAATGCTTTGAGATTCACACAGATTCGCAATTTCTCATTTTTCTTAGGAACAATGACAATCGGTGAAATCTATTCGGTATGCTCGATCTCATAAATAAAATCGGCATCAAGCAATCTCTGAAGTTCTTTCTTTATCAGATCTGCCACATTAGGATTACAGCGATAGAACGTTGTAACCTTTGGTACTGCATCGGGTACTAAAGGTATGGTATGTTCAATAACTGATGTCGAAATACCCTTCAAATCTTGATAAGTCCATGCAAAGTAATCTTGATACTTAATAAGTAACAAACGGAGTGCTTGATATTGTTCAGGAGTAAGTTGTGATCCCACTTGTACAATCTTTTTCGGTTCTCCTGGTTTTGCAAGATTCATTGGTTGCATCCTAGCGGGGCCATCGTAAACCTCTTTAGATTCCATCATTTGTTCTTCAGGTTCACGATGTGCTTTAGGTAATATGATAACCACATCATCCAGTGTATAGTGTTTAAAATGCTCTGGCATATCATGTTGGACTACATTTGCTTGTTCTTTTTCGAAAGGACTTGTCTTGGATCTTCGTTTAGCCTTCTTAGTAGGAATTGATCGTGGAGGTGATGACTTCCTAGACGATAATTCTTTCTTCACAGGTGAAGACTTCCTTCCGAGGGAGATTTTTCTATTTCAGGACCGTATTATAATGTTGCTTAGCTTGTTTCTTCGTCATCGAACCTGTGATTCTGTCTCCTTTCAATATAACTGCTTTGGGCGGTTTGATTGTTGGTTCATCAGGAACATTACGCACTCCAAATATGGTCGGATCCATATGATGTAGAATCTGTTCATCCGTAAGTTCTGCATTGCCATCATAAGTTAAGGCATGGCTCATTGGTATGAGATCATTCTCAATTGGATCTGGTATAGGTTCCGTTGATATCCAGACTACATTCAGCACATTTAGTGGAAACGTGATTGACGTATCCAAAGTTCGATCTAACAAGGAAATCTCGCTCATCTCTGATTGAATATCTTGCTGACACATATATCCTGTTGTACGGGTTTCTTTCCTTGCCTAACCTGAATCCAAGATCTAGTCAATCTAGCATCAAAGAGACGGAGTTAGTTGTCACGCGGAGGTTCGTTCCCATGAGAGCGATAATATAGTTCAGATTTCAACATGAATGGAGGATCTAACACTAACATCCATTAACACTAAGCATTAACACTACATTCATTAACCCTACTTCAATTAACCCTAAATCCACAACAATGATAGAAACTTACTTTTTACTCTCTCCCTTTCTCTCTCACAAAAAGCATAGTAAATAGCAATCCCGATAATGATCAAATCCAACAATTAGCAAATACCAAAGAAAGCATGAGAAATGGAGAAAAAGAGAGGAAGAGCAAGGACATTCATCAATCCATTTCTAAAGAGAACCAATCTGCTTTATTGAAATGAGGAAATGAACATCAGGAGCAACTGCTACTATTCGTGCACAAAAAAGAAGAGGCGTTGTAGGCGTTGTTTAAGGTGGCATATTTTATTGCAAAAGAGGATCTTCCCTACACCAAGTTCCAATCTGAACTATGTTTGTTACGATCCCTTGGATTGAAAATAATGACAAAAAGTCTCTATCAGCATAAAAAGGCCTATGCTGAATTTATAAAATACATTGGCGAATCATCATGAGAAAATATTTTGGAAAAAGTAAAGCAAAGTCCTTTCTTTGGATTAATGGTGCATGAGTCCACAGACATATCTGACAAGAAGTCCTTGATTATGTATTTGTCTTACAATGAAAACTTCAATCTTGTAACTTCTTATTTATGTCTTATTTCTTTAGAAAATGAGAATGTCGAAGCAATTTACGATGCAATCATGACTATTTTTTGTGAGTCAAACCTAGACATTAGGAAGTTCGTAGGGTTTGGATCTGATGGATCATGATAAGGTCGAACACGAGAGTTGTGACAAGGCTAAGAATATCATGGCCTTTTCTATCAGTTATACATTGCATCGCTCATAGGTGCAATTTAGCGTGTTCAGGTTCAACCTCCAAATTGTCGTATTCCAAGTTTATTGATTCACTAGTTAATGCAACAGTTTCTTTTTTTGCCAATAGTTGCAAGAGGCAATCTCTTTTGCGATCATTACAAGAAGAAATGGCAAGTGATATATCGAAGTTGAAAATGATTAATGCCACAAGATGGTTGAGTCGTCACAATGCGATAAAACGCATATGTGATGTTGTGCAACCTGTGATTCATGCTATAAAAAGTGAATTTAACAAAATGTCAAGAAAAAAATCAGGTTCGCAAAAAGATATTGTTTTCAATGACGAGGATTCCCAAGATGTTGTTGAAGACTATTTGGAAGCGGCCTTGGCATCTACAAGTTAGTTGAAGAAGGCAGTTCAGGCTGCTGCAACCAAAAAGCTTCTAAAAAGTTATGCGACTTCAAATGTATATACGTTCTACATTTTCTAGTGGACATACTTTAAAAGCTGTCTCCATGAGTAGTTGTTCATTGCAAGGATCAAGATTACCTCATCTTTCTAGACTTTGGAGCACAATTACTGGATTTTATTGTAGTGATTGCATGTTGACTAAGTAGAGAATAATGTGAGAGTTATGCATAACAGTAAGATGTATTTGACTCTAATTAAACTGTGAAAATTTGAAGAAGGCAAGTTGTAGAAATGTGCTGAAATATAAATAAGTACACTCTTCTATTATAGTGGTTTTCTTTTAAATTCCAATTGTAAACAATAGTACATTCATAGCAACTATTTGCAAGATGCTATTTAGAATGCCATTGTAGGGTGTGTAGATTAGTCGGTGAGCAGCCTTTTGTTTGTCAAAAGGATTAGAACACAAAGATATGGACCTAACTATGCCAAGTTGCTAAACTTAGATGCTTTCTATTTTATCCTATCACTACCCCATGTTAACACTAACTTTCTTAACACTAAGCACAAACATACATCATAATTGAGAGTGAAAAGAGAGAGAGAGAGAGAGAGAGAGAGAGAGAGAGAGAGAGAGAGAGAGAGAGAGAGAGAGAGAGAGAGAGAGAGAGAGAGAGAGAGAGAGAGAAAATGGAGAGAATGAGTAGAGAAAGGAGAGAGAGGGGTGAGATGGAGGTTAACTCATTTGCTCAGTAGCATGCTAATGGAAAAGCTTTAACTAATGAAACAAGAACAATGAAAATGGAGAATAAAAGGGAAAACATCACAATAGCATTAGCAAGAGTGAATAGCAAATGAGAATGCTTGCTCTCCAAAATGGAAGAGTTTTTTCCTTATCATAAAATATGAAAATTGGTTACAAATGGTGCTTTTTTATCTTTGAAGTGGCCCTTGCCCCTTGCTTCCTATTGCTACTTGCAAATGATGGGAATGAAATCCACACCATCCACAAGAAGCACAAACTAATCTATGGTGTAGGAAGAAGCACATTTCATTTACCACCATTTGACTTTTGACAAATTCAAAAACTTAGCAACTTAAACTTAACTTAGACTTTGGCCTCTAATATTATTTTTAATTACATGGTCCAAAGTCTAGTTTATTTCAAAAAGATTATTTACAAATGCTCATTGGGCCATGGGCTTATGCACGTAGGATGCCACGACCCTCGCTTTTGATTTTACTAATTTCGACATTTTATTTATTTACATGCACGATGAGAATACTCTCAATAGGGCCCACGACTTGAAGTAGTGTCAGTCCCTCGGCACTATGGTGGCTTAATAGAGGTTGTGTTTGGTGCGTCTTTGCTGGATCAGGTATTCTGTAATCTCTTTCATGAATTCTAATTGCTTGGTGCTCTTCTTGTCTTTGGTAAGGTATGTTGGATTATTCTCCTTCTTACCAATCGACTAATCGATTTTAATCTTCATCCATTGTTTATCTATCCAATCGACTAATCGATTTTAATAATCATCTATTGTTTATCTAGTTCCGCGAATTTTTCTGTGTGTTTACACAATTTGTAGAATTACAAGTGTTTCTACATAGTCTGTAGAATTACACGGACAGAGATGACTCTGGCAAATTGTGGGGCAATCCTAAATGAGATTTAAGGGCACTTGCTCTTTTTTCGTCTTTTTCGTGAAAAACCCAACAGTGTCGCCTGTGGCTGTTTTAGTTCATGTCTGCAGAGCTACAGTTTTGGTTCATTTATGCAGACAGAACGTTTACGACCAATTTCATCGCTTATCAGCAATCAATGACAAGGATTCGATGGATGCCAGCTGATCACCAGCCAATTCGCGATCGCAATTGACGACCTAATTTCTTAGTATAAATAGCTGTTCATACTCATACAATTTGAATAATCTGAAATTCATTAAAAATCAGAATTATCAGAAGCATTTGAATAATTAGCTCTCTCTCTCTCTCTCTCTCTCTCTCTCTCTCTCTCTCTCTCTCTCTCTCTCTCTCTCTCTCTCTCTCTCTCTCTCTCTCTCTCTCTCTCTCTCTCTCTCTCTCTCTCTCTCTCTCTCTCTCTCTCTCTCTCTCTCTCTCTCTCTCTCTCTCTCTCTCAAGCATGTAAGCTTGAACGCTCTTGAGCATTCTTGTTCACTTCTTAGAGTTGTTTTAGGAATTGTTATTGCGCCACTGCTTATCAGCATTGCGCTTAATTTAGACTTTTATTTTAGCCTATCAGAGATAGCATAGAGTCGGCTTCGATCTGCAACTTATTGTACTCATTTATTTCAGTTACATTTTCATACTGAATCAATACTATCTTCCATTGTGTTCAGCTTTCGTCTCAGAATGTATGCGCTTTTGTATTTCTTTGCGACTAATTCGCGAACAATTCACAACTAATTATTTGTCTGATAATTTTCGATGCTAATTGTTTGGCTACGTAATCATTGTAGTATTGGCAATTTCAAAATTTGTTCCTATAGGTTCAAACGTGATATCTATTACTATTGTCTTGTTTGAAATTGATAGACGTAGTCATGCATTGGAAAGGTTTATTCCACCATGCACGAAAAGTTTTTTTTTTAGACACACGAATTATTTTCATTCGTTTCTTTTCGAGCTAGACCTATCTTCTGCACACCACTTTCTAACATGGTATCAAAGTGAAATCATTACTCTTTATCTGATACTGACATGGTATCAGAGCAATTTCACTACTTTTTTATCTGATTCCAATATGATATCTGAGCAAAAGCTCTAATACTTGATATCTTTCGCGATATCAAATTGATATCATACTCTTCAGTTCCTTTCAACCTTTCAGTATCAGAGAATTGACTTCTTATTGTTGGCATTACCACATCTTAGTGTCATCGATACAATCAACAGACTAAGTTCCAGATGGATTTTCAAAATAAAGTTGGTCTTATCACAGACAAGCTGAATGAATTCAATTATTATTTGTGGAAATTTAAGATGAAGACCTTGTTAATTGCCAACGAATTATGGCATGTTGTTACAGGTATAGAAGTAAAACCTGAAGACGACGACTCAAAGTGAAAATCGAAGGACGAGGAAGCTTTCGCGCTTATTATCTTCAATATATTAGATACACAGATTGGACACATAGTTAAAGCTAAAACGTCAAGAGACGTTTGGGACAATTTGAACTCACTATATGACGTGAGGGATGTAACTACTAAGTTACATCTACGAAGTAAATTCTTCACATTCAAAATGTCTGTTTGTGATTCTCTTCAGAGTCACATTAACTAGTTTAATAATCTCTTGCAACAAATGGCCATTGTCAGATCAGTCATAGACGATCAAGATGCAATTCTGGCATCGCTTTCAAGCTTGCCCTCTACATATGAGAACTGGGTGATGATCATATCGACACACTCTGATTTAACTCTTACTAGAGTTATCACTATGTTGCTGCAAGAAGACAATAGAAAAAGTCAAGACACTCCGTCTACTTCCTCTTCTCAAGTTCTATATGTCAACAAAGACTCAAAGTGACAGAAGCAAAAAAGCTTCAAGAAGGCTGCAACAAATCAGAAACAGACTCAAAGTCAAGCACAATCATCAGGTCCACAATTGAAGAAGACATGTTTTGCAGGTATTGCAAGTGCAATAACTATGAGATCAAGGATTGCCGAATTCTCCAAGCAAAGAATGCAGCCAAGAAACCAGATCAATAAGCAAACACAGTTTCATCATCTCCCCAGGTCGAAGTGGACGAAGGCGCATTCATGGTCAAAGATCAAAGTGCATTTTTGGATGATTCATAGTTTTTCGATTCTAGAGCAACTCAACATATGACCAATCAACGTGAGATCTTCAACTCCTACACGCCTTACAACACAAAGAAATTTGTTCATCTTGGTGACAATAGTACTCACACTATTGAAGGTGAAGGTACTATAAGATTGCAATTCCAGCATGATCAATTCAAATTACTATCAAAAGTCTTACATGTTCCTAAACTCTCTACAAATCTGTTATCAGTAAGTAGAATTATAGATTTAGGTCATAAGGTAGAATTCAAATCTTATCAATATAGAATTATTGATAGGAGTGATAAGATCCTTGCACTTGACAAGAGGTAGAGCTACTTATATAGATTGGCACACTGCTATTTTTAGTCTAGTCAAGTCTTGAAAACCTCTATTCTAGTCAATAAAGCATTACTATGGCATCATCGCTTAGGACACTTGAATCATGCATCTGTTATGAACATGTCCAGACAATCAAGGGCTCGACTATCCTTTTGGTAAGGTCGATCTCCCTGTCTGTCATAGCTGCATCTTTGAAAAGCAGGCTAGGATTCCCTTTAGATCAAACCATATGCATGCAACAAAAGATCTATTAGATGTTGTTCATATAGATATATGTGGACCTATGCAAATTCTTTCATTGTTAGATACAAAGTATTTCATTACCTTTATTGACAAATTCTCTTGAAGAACAGCTGTTTATTTCATTAAACAGAAATCAGAGGTGTTCATCAAATTCAGACAATTCAAAGTGCATGCTGAGAACATGACTTGAGAAAAAGCTTCTTTAACTATTCTAAAAAAAGTAGAATAAGCATTTCTGCTAATTCCAGAAACATCACATGCACCCACTATCACATTTGCATCCAAGTACGATTGAACCTTAATCAAAATAGTCTTTGCAACTTCATTTTTCATTTTTTCAAACCGAGCATTTTTCATCATTTCTTTTGCTGACTTTCTTGGTAAAACATGACTTAAAGATGATCCGATGCATGAACAATCTGTTGAATAGTCCTTTGCCACCAAACATGATCTGCAACAAACATATATAACTCAAATTATGTTTAATAAATTGATAATCCATGTTATCAATTGCAAATTAAACTTAAATGACATATACAAATCAAATAAACAGTTTATAAGAAAACATACTTGAATGCTCGAATTCTTTTTTTCTGATTGCCGCTATGTGTAGATAAGTCGTCAATATTCTTCATCAACTCTCTCTTTCTCTTCCTCTTCATCGTTGCCTTTTTTATAACTTTTAGATCAACAACAGATTTTAAACTCTCGGATTGCAACTTTTCCATGGATTCTAACACTTTTTGGTTTGATCCCCGAAGAGTAGTGACTGTACAGCATTCAACTCTGACATAGCATGCTTGAGTGCATTGTTTTTAGCACTAGTGTGTTGCACATAATGAAGCAATTGTTGATTTGCACGTTGCAATTGTTGATTAGCAAACTATAATTGCTGATTAAGACAAGATATGCTATGCATTCCAATATCACGCAACCTTTGACAATATCCAAGTAATCTGCTATTTCCTTCACATACAAATATGAGAAGATGAGTTACGGACTTAAAATCTGGACACAAAATGGTAGTTGGATCATTAGGATAAATTGATCCATCCACCCACAAATCTATATTCATATGATTATTCATTCTCAATTCTCTAACTATTGCAGCAGCATTCTCTGCAACTTTCAAATTTTTCTTAATAATTGGAGTGCATTCCATAGGAAGAGCAACATGCAGATGGAACATTGCCATTGTTGAAAGCTACAATCCGTAAATGTTTCAAATTACAATAAATCAATATGAATAGATCTAACATACCTTACTTTTGTAATGTTATGTCGCGTTGAAAAATCGTCTCGCCTCATATTTCACTATAAGCATACAATGATTTCAAAAGTTCTGCTACTCTCGCTTCGGTTTTGGCAGTGAGCACACCAAGATTTTCAGTCTTAAAGCTCTAGTCTCGAATTTTGAAACGAGCATGCAAAGAAGTTATTACATCTCATGCTTAACTAACTATTGTCTGAAGTTAACCATACCAGTTAAACGTCGGGCAAAGCTAGAAACTCAAAAACGGCAATCAAAAGTTACCGGTTCTCATTCTCTCTCTACGTAACCTCTCTCTAAAGTGAAAATTCTTAAAGGGCCCTTTTGAGCCCATATTTTTCCTAATGCATCTCGTCACTGACAACTAGGATCCTGATAGTCACAATCATCGTGTCACACCGGGTCACTACTTGTGATGCACCGATCCCAGCTTGAGACAGATGTCCACTTGTGTCATGTCCATGACTGGTCTCGGGTAGCGTGTCCACGCTAGGAACCGGTAGACCGACAACCCGTAAGTTAATTGTGACTATAAGGGATTTGGGGCCCTTATATGTACATGGTCATAATTAATGGTTGTAGGCCTAAACACTTGATGGTGGATTGGTATGGGTCTATCAGTGAGTCATTGGAAAACTGGATGATGTGGCCCAAATAGGCTGTAGAGGTGTCCAGTGAGGTGTCACAGTGCACTACTAGTGGTGCATGGGCCTTGGAGGGTATAAATATACATGTTGGGCTCTCACTAGTGTATGCTCGATAGCATGACTAGTCGCAGTATGTTGCTGGTATGATGCCTCATTCCTCTCTGAGTGATTGATCCATAGCTTGGGGGCTAGATCCGTCGATCTAGGTTGGTTGGGTTGGTTTGTCCACCATCAGGTTCCCTTGTGTTGCTTGTGATTGGCATGCTTAGAATAGGATCCTTGGATTGAGGACCTTATGTGTACATGGTCATAATTAATGGTTGTATGCCTAAACACTTGATGGTGGATTGGTATGTGTCTTTTAAGAATTGTATTGCACTCTTATGATATGGTATGGTCTCAAGAATCTGGAGAGTTGAGATTGGTGAATGATAACTCAGATTCTAAGATATACCATCCATAGGAGGAGATTGTGTTCACGGTAGATTACCACGGATGAATAAACAAGATAGTGAAATTTTGGTAATGACTGGCCATCTTACCAAATTGACTATGTTTATTTGGGTAAAGACCAAATAATTAGAGCATTTTGTTAGGCTTTACGGATTACCAAAGTGACATTATGAACATTCGCGATTCGAAGTTCACTAGTCACTTTTGGTGGCCGTATTTGCTAAACTAGAGCAGACTCTGAACTTAAAGTTCTTCTAATCATTGGTAGTTGCCTTCTTTTATTAAGTATAGGACAAGAATCCAATGAATTATGATTGACGAATCCTAATTCAGATTCTAGTTATACTTGATCGTTTAAAAGAAGGATTACTCACGTGATCAGAAGATTAGTTAAAATATGTATTCATATTTTGGCAATCTCCTCGGAGAGGATGTTACTCTTGATGGAGATTGAGTTATAGTAAGCATTTGGCTAATTGTTATGGCCCGTTTATGCTATGTACAAATTTGAGCCTAGATCACCCATTGCGGTTGAGACTCGGTCGATCACGTTTCTGGAAAATAGCGGATTTTCTACTTGATATGCAAGAAATACTACGGTTTGCACGTGAGAATGTTTAGTGTACCCAAGATGGGGACCGACATTATGCAAGTCTGAAAAGATCATCGAGAGACTTCCAAGTGGGGGGTTGGGTATTTTTTTTTTAGAATCTCGAAGTGTAATGCGTACCGGCAAGCATTACAGATTGTCCCCTAAATAGAGAGGACTATATCAGATCTTGAAAAAGATCTTATCTTTAGCTTACCAATTGGAACTCCCAGAAGGATCTCAAGTGCATCCCGTATTTCACGTAAGCCGTCTCAAGAAGAGTCTACGTAAAGGAATGCATCTTGGATCTGGAGATCAATTGGACCAATTGGATAAATCATCGGGTATATCTCATATTGAACCCGAAAAGATCTTGGATGCAAGAACTTAGCCTTAAGCCCTCTAGTAAAATGGCCATGTCGAGACTGGGCTCTAACTGCATGATTGCTCTTTTGTGTGAAAGTTGTTGAAAAGCAGCCAAGGGTGCTCTTTTGTGTGAGTCTGATTATTCTTTTGTGTCATTAGAGTCGCTCTTTTGTGCAAAAGTTATTGAGCAACAATTAAGGCTACTTTTTTGTGAGTAGGGTTGTTCATGTGCAATTTGTCCTCCGTCACTGCAAGTCCCTTTGTGTCCCAACATAAATTGACTATAATCTAAAAGATTTGTAGTAGTAGGGCTGCTCTTTTATATGGGAGGAGAATTTCAAAGTTCTCTCACCCCACTTATGAGAATCATCCATGACATGTTTTCTCTATGATGACTTGACACTCTTTTGTGTGTTCCCCCCCCCCCCCCCCCGTGAGAGAGAGGAAGCATCTTCTTGAGACTCTTTGATATAGCAAATTGGAAGTCATAAATTAAAAGCTTCAGAAATTCAATTTTGAATAGATCTCTCTATGTTTTGATGTTTTGAGCATGCTCATGAAATATATATTTTGTTGTTCAACTTGAGAGTACTCTCATTGTAATCTTTTAGCTAGTTAAGAGTGCCCTTTGCCATATGAAATATTGTTCTTGTAGATGAGAATAACAATCTATTATCTATTTTCTGCAAGTGATAGAAAAGTAGAAAAGCTTCTATAAGTGAAAAATCAAGTATATGATATAGTTCAAATGTTGGATGCATTTTAGTTCAACTTGAATTTAAAAATTTTAGAGTGAACATCTCTAGAGAAGTAGCAGTCATTTGTGTATGAGAAAATTAGAGTTTGTGCTACATGAATGTAACTACTCAGTCACTAACATGACAATTATAATGTGAATAATTTTATTAACTATGATACACTCGATGAGGCGTTCATGACCGTATAGTCTCATTGGTTTGAATCCCGTCTTATAGATAGAAAAGTTGTTTATCTTTCATTCAGGAAAAAATGCCATTAGACTTGTTCTTGACTTCAAGGATTTGCATATTCAATCAATTCGTAAGGACTTGCTATTATTGTCAATAGCTCAACCATAGGCATGACTAGGTTCTTGATCTTCTTGAATCCTCTTATTGAAAGTGAAAATTTTCCATAGGTTATGAGCCCACATTGCGCTAGCATTGTGCTAACCCTTCATTAATTGTTTGAATGTTCTATTTTTGTGAACCAATTTCTAATTTCAAGTAGTATCCAATTGAGCTGCTCCAAGAAGTGAATGAAGAAAATGTTGCAACAATGACAAACAATTGAGTAGATGCAAGAGAGATTGCACAAATCACAACAATCAATGGTGAAAATTTCTAACTTTGTAAGTTCTAAATGCAGATTATTTTTAGGCAAACGATCTGATAAGCATAGTTGATAGGATGAGACTACATGAAGATGAGAATGATGATAATTTGAGACTTTGGGACCAGGATAACAACGTTGCCAAGATGCTGATCGGTATAGAAGTACATGAAAAACATCTACAAAGGCTCATAATTTAATGCACGATGACGACACATCAAATGTGGTCAATGTTGATCACAATAATAGGGCGCTGTCCTATAGACACATTATGGAAACTTGGGACAATGTCCCAGAAGAATGTCAAACGATGCAAAACCTGACAACTAGTTTTCTAGAGAAGGAGAAGCTTGAAATCAAGAAATCGCAAAGATGAACAAGCTGACCAAGATTTACGCATGAATAATAGAGAGAGAGAGAGAGAGAGAGAGAGAGAGAGAGAGAGAGAGAGAGAGAGAGAGAGAGAGGAGATTAGATAAAAGTTTAGATCAAGAGAGTAATGAAAAGCAAGCACATGCAACTACAAGGACAGTTAATGAGAAACAAAGAACATGTCCACAAAAGATCTCTTAAAAGATGCAGAGAATGGGCAAACAATTATTATGCATGCAAGGCAGAAGCAACATAAATTGTAGAAGACCCTAGAACTATGAGGACGCTAAAAAATATTTAAAATAGAAAGAAATGATGGAGGGAAAGTAAAAATCGCTTACGAGCAATGGGACTTGGACACTGAAGACATTGACTCCTGGAATAAAAGCCATCAAATGTAGATGGATTTACAAGACTTTCAGACTTATTCTTTTCTAGGCCCTAGGGTCCCAAAAAGGAAGTCAAGGGGTCCCTATGCGAATGTTAGGGCCCAATTAAGCCTTGACCAAAGAAAAGGAAACCATTGCCCAAACACCTTTCACCTCTTGAGCACTTTTCATCCTAAATAGATGATCGAAAGCCTTTATACATAAGAGTATGACCTTTGTTAATCACAGTAGATCCAATGCTTTTGTTCAATTTACATACTTGTTCAACCACTTTCATAATGTATTTGACCTCCCGACCCGAGACAATTGGAGTGGTCAAAACCCAAAAATATGTATGTTAAAAAGGTCAGCAACGTTTCAAACAATTGAGTTTCATAAGATTCAAACTTTTGAAAGTTACATTGACTAAGACAAAGTCAGATGGATCGATTGATAGGCACAAAGTTAGACTGGTTTGCAATAGATATTTACAAAATCCAGGAAGACCATGATAAAACATTCACTCATATGGTCAAATTTAATTCAGTCCTAAAAATGTTGTTAGCAGCAACTGCAAGAGATTACTACTGTCGACAGCTCAACAACAGGAACTACCTGGTTGTTGTTCTTCATGAATCCTCATACTCTAAGTGAAATTTGTCACAGCTACAACATGCACTGTGTAAATTGGGAGTGATTTTGAGTTAAGGGAGAAAATGGTAGAGTTGCATCGAGGTTGAGTGATGTTAAGTATACCTTTGAAGATGCATTTTTATAGAACTTAACAAGAAAATTTCTTTATTACTGGTTGAGCTCTTGACAACATTTGCCATTTGGAAATATTCCTTTGGCCAAAAGTCTCCTGCAACTACAGCAGTACCAATCTCCTTACACAAGAATTTTGCTGGATCTTCAAAACCCTTGTATGGCAGTCGAGACGGACCTGGGAGCTACCTTCATGTCTTTCCAGAAGGTTCAAATTTATGGGTTGAAGGCAATTACCTGAATAAACACAGAGCTGCCCTACAGCTATTTCAGCCTGCCCTTCCGTCAGCTCGCTGATGGAATAAAACGGCTGCTGAGAATATGATAAAATGCTTCTGTCCGGGGATCAGATCAAGAATTCACCCCACTCTTTCGCGTGAACTAGAACGAACACACTGTATTCCTCTGCATACAGAACACAGGCTTCTACAGAAATTGATGTGAAACATTTCACGCGGCGGATCGTTGACCTGTCTCAATTGAAAAGGACAGGGATGGAAAAACAGCGATGAGGATGCGATGGAGAGAATGCGAGAGGGGCAATGGGAGAGAGAGAGAGGGGGGGGGGGGCTTGTTGCTCCGTAGTCTGAAAAAGGGGTAGCCCTTGGCATAGACGACCCCGATGCCTGGTACCAAAGTGCATTGCCAGTGCATTAACCATGCACTCTGGTCTGACACAGGCCTTATACCGAGATTAAAGCCCTCTCCACTTGAAAATCGAGGTTTTTATTGTTTGGTAGACAGACTAGCAAATAGATCAGCCAACAAAACCTGCAAGGAGTGCTCATGTGTCAGTTGAATGGGAGCTATTGTACATCACTCTATGCACCGTCAAGATCTCCATCACTTCATTGAGTTGCATCAAGCCTGAATCAATTTTGAAAATGTTTAAAAGATCATCTTTGAATGGAAAACGCCAACTAAAGCTACAAGGAAAAGTATGCCAGTTGATGGAGGCCATTGTTCTGCAAGACAGACACCTCAACTTTTTCAAAAAACCAATCGGTTTCCTCCAAAGCAATTCTGGCTGTATAGTGATTATTAGGGCCTGAATCTACACACCCAATCGAGAAATAGATTTGGATCGGGAATGGTTTATTTACCTAAAGGCGCAAACTGCTCGCACAGCTGTCAGTCACCACGGCATAGAATCTCTACTAGTGACATAGAATCTTGGAGCAGGATACAAGAATTATTATGGAGAAAAACACCACCACAGTCATCAAGGCAGCTCCATAGAAGAAAATAAAAATATTTGCTTCTCTTGTTGCTAGAAGAAGTTGCCTGCTGGGTTTGCGGGAGCGGCCCGGATCTGAGTCGAGGTCGAAGCTGGATCCTTGATCCTTGAGGGTTCTGATATAACGGAAGAGAATTCGTGCTTCATCCTTATCAACGAGCAGTTGTCGTTGGAACTTTCGAAGAGCAGCGAGCTTCTGAAGGAGGGCAGCGAGGGTGGCAAGAGAGGCGAAGAGCGAGAGAGTGAAGGGACTCCACCACTGTTTGCAAGTCAGAGCCTGGGCTTGCGCGACCGCAGTAAAGACCACCCCCTGGAAAACGAAGAACATACCAAGGAGCTGGTAAATTTCGTTCTGGGCAGCGTTGTATTTCAGCTCCTTGCGCTCGATCCTGGACTTGAGAATCTTTTCTTCATCTTGCAACTGCTGCAAATGCACTTTGTGAGCAAAGCTTTCCTCGATTTCCCTGATCGACTGTTGCCTACTCTTTGTTTTGATGCCATTGCTACTGCTGCTGCTGTTGCTGCCCATTCTCGTGTCCACCGACCGCCCTGTACTCTTTGTTTTGATGCCATTGCTACTGCTGCTCATTCTCGTGTCCACCGACCGCACTGTGCAATGCAAGGAGGAGGAGGAGGAAGAGGAGGATGGATGGTCACGCCATAGCAGAGGAGAAGAAGGAATTGGAAGGTGGTAGACTTGTATGCCCATTGCCTTGAGCTCCATCATTTTTGTTTTTGTCAACCCTTTTTTTTTAACAAAGTCAAAAGGATCCCCAAACCAATGAGAGTTGGGATGTTGCACATGCATTGGATTTGGCTATGTGTGTGAGACCATTGTCGGGGTTCTCCTCCAAAAACCTGTATTTTTTTGAACTCTTTCGGTTTTCAAGGATGACCCTCAATACATGCCGATTATACATTGTTTTATGACCTAAAAAAACTTGCAAGTTTTCGAGCATGCCGATTTTTGACAAAAGTTGCCGATTTCATTTTTGAACTTTGCCGAACACTGGTGTGAGACATTTGAGCTTGACCCACTAATTCACTCCCTCGAAATTTCACAAAGTGCCATGTCACATGAGTTTTACATTAATTTGTCGATTTGGGCTAAGCACTTGATATGAATGGGAGGTGGCAAATCTCATTATAACTATAGGGATGCACGTCGATTTGGTCTAAGCACTTGATGTGAGCGGAGGTGGCAAATCTCATTATAACTATAGGGATGCAAGTTGAGACTAGGGCAATTTGAGAATAAAAAAGTGAACATTGATGCCTCTATGAATAATGAAAGCTGAAGTTGAATAATCTCACCTTGTTGGAATGTTGTGCTCGTGCCCCCCCGCCTTGGCATGTCAACACACCGAAGACTAGGGTCATTCACACAATTGAAATGTACAGGGGTGAAAATTTTAACAAAGCCTATGTCACCAATTAATAAGATTCTCGTATTTTATGGAAGTGATATGGAATCTACCTAGACAAAGTAACGTTTGCATGGAAATTGGTTACAAATGGTGTCTTTTTATTTTTGGGGTGGCCCTTGCCCCTTGCTTTCTATTGGCTACTTGCAAATGATGGGATTGAAATCCACACCATCCACAAGAAGCACAAACTAATATATGGTGTAGGAATAAGCACACTCCAATTACCACCATTTGACTTTTGACTACCTCAAAAACTTAACAACTTAAACTCAACTTAGACTTTGGCCTCTAATATTATTTTTTATTATATGGCCCAAAGTCTAGTTTATTTCAAAAAGATTATTTACAAGTGCTCATTGGGCCATGGTCTTACGCACGCAGGATGTCACGACCCTCGCCTCCGATTTATACTAATTTCGACATTTTATTTATTTACATGCACAACGGGAATACCCCCAACAGCTGTAAAAAAAAACAATTCCAATTTCCAATAAATTGAAGTTCACCTATGATATCATGTCCTTGAGAAGTGTTGATTTCGTTGCATTAGAGTGCATTAGAGTGTGACGATCATTTTAGAATTTTTAGAGTGGAATAGCCACTGATCTTTTATTTGTGGTTGGAAATGCACATAGGGAATTCCTAGCTATTGTTGTAGTGCTTGAAATTTCACTACAAAATGCCATAAGAATATTTGTCGAGAGCTTTTTCTAATACAAAATATGATGTCCTCATCAAATATCAGATTAGTGCAAAGATGTTTCCCAATTATACTTGATCACTATTATGCTACTTGGCGTAGTACTCAATTTATTGGCCACCTTAGTGGAGACCCAAAACAGCTTCTAAGGGCTTGGCATCCAACCAAAAACCTTGAAAAACCATTAAAAAAACGTTCAATTCTGTTTTTGGAGAGAAAAGAGGCCAAAATCCCATCAGATTTTGTTTTTTCAAAAGCCAGTAGAAACTTGTTGGAGGATACAAGCTACCCACAAAGCGGCTGCGTTTGAAAAGGCACCAAATAAAGTGCATTTGTTCCATAAGCAGATGGAGACCCTAACAGAACCCACATATAAGCTCATTGTAAACAATGTACCCTTGTCCCCTGGTACCAGCCCTTTTGTGGTCAAAGGGGAATGATGGCGGGTGGCTAGGCGGTGGGGATGGGATCCCGCACGCGGCCTGTAGGCGCGCACGACGCGCCACATCATCTACTGGACCGCTCTCTGCTGCCGACAAAATCTGAGTTGGTATCAGAGCAAGTGTTCTGGTCCTGAACGAGCAAGTGGGGGTTTCCTTCATCCTGTGCTCGCTTGAGTGGGAGTGTTGGAGGATGCAAGCTACCCACAAAGCGGTTGCGTCCGAAAAGGCACAAAAAAGAGTGCATTCATCCCATAAGCAAATGGAGACCATAACAGAACCCACATATAAGCTCATTGTAGACAATGTACCCTTGTCCCCTGGTACCAGCCCTTTTGGGGTCAAAGGAAAATGATGGCAGGTGGCTAGGCAGTGGGGATGGGATCCCGCACGCGGTGGCCCGTAGGCGCGCACGACGCGCCACATCGTCTACTGGACCGCTCTCCGCTGCTGACAAAATCTGAGTTGGTATTGTTGGATTTATCTCCTCTACTCTCGTAAATCCCATTTTAATCTACCTTCGTTCATGCTGCATTTTTACTCATGTTGTCGCACAGTCTGCATATTTACATGTAAAATAAGACAGACGAATAAAACGCGACTGTCTGCAAAAATACAAGTAAATTATCACAGGCGAAGAAAAGGTGAAATCTTCACCAACGTTTATCTCAGCAAAAGCTGACATCACGGCCCTTTTCACGCTCACCCCATGCAACTGTGCTAAGAGACTTGACAATGACAACAGCCACCCACGATCTCCTACAGACAGCACATCCACTTTGTACTTTTTTCATCTACACACCTGTAATATTGTATATATATATTGAATATCATTTGCATATTCAGTAAGATGAGAGAGATCAAGAGAATAAGTGTGTGTAAATATAGCATCAGAAGCTTATCAAAGATATAGACGAAGTAGATGCCTTGCGCATTGATTCTTTATGACAAAATTTCCAGAATTCACACGTGTGGGGAATGTCCACAAGAGTGACTGATCTTAATTAAGCTTTGTGATTGGCACTACAACCTGATTCTAGATTGATTAACAAAATCTAGTTCAGAGGAAATGGCTAATCCACAATCTAGCATGCTAATCAACAAAATATAATAGCAATGATCAAAGAATGAAAAGATACAAGATTTCAATGTATGAGCATTAGCCTCAACACGAGTTAGAGAGAGAGAGAGCTAGAGATATAACAAGCAATATTTGTTTAGATCCAAAATGACATGAGATAGCTACAAAACTTTGGTTCTTCATTATCAATTGTGTGGAGAGCTACACATATTTATGGAGATTGAGGTAGCTCGAGGTAGAACCATATCTATCCATTCCAAAATGACATCTGAAGTGACATCTAGAGTCTATGTGACATTTGTCAATTGTCATACATGAAATTCTACTAACTTTTTACAAGTGTACTAGTTCTAACTAGAAATGTCCAAATCATCATGCATGTGTCCAATAAACTTTGTGCATGCCTTGCATGTCACTGTGGATCACTTACAATTAATGCATGTGAGTTTCCATGAGTTTCTACAAGCATAATCATGCTAATTCCATGTCTACAAACTATATGCAAGTTGCATTTATCAAACTAGACAATACATAACCATGTAGCTCGAGTTCTATGTAGGCCAAACTTGGCATTTTGCATTAATGAGCTACGTACTTGCATGGTACAACATTTGTAGCAAGCCAAAAAATCAATAGGGATTGTTTTTTTAATTTTAACACTCCTCTTAAAAATGATCTATATTGATTTGAGCATGGATCTTGGTATAACTCCAAGGTTGGCTCTATGCTTGTTGAAGGAACTTTTGCTCAAAGGTTTGGTGAGCATATCTGCAATGCAAGATGATGTGTTGATGTGCACCAATTTGATTTCACCTCCAATGAGCTTCTCTCTCACGAAGTGATGTGCAACTTCGATATGTTTGCTCCTTGCATGGAATATTGGGTTGTTGGCAAGGGCTTGAGCTGAAATGTTGTCACACATGATCATAGGTATATTTTCTTCCATAATTATCTTTAGCTCCACTAGTAACCTCTTGATCCAAAGCACTTCCTTTGTTGTTGTAGTGAGCGCCTTGTACTCAGCTTCACATGATGAGAGTGATACACTATCTTGCTTTTTGGAAAGCCAAGATATCAAGTTTCCTCCAAGATATATGACATAAGCGCTTGTAGATTTCCGATCTGCTCTATCACTTGCAAAATCCGAGTCAAAATAACCAATAATAGAAAGATCTTCACTTTTATATAATAAACCAAAATCAAAAGTTGAAGATATATATCTAAGCACTCTCTTGGCCTTTTTCCAATGATAAATTGAAGGATTTTGCATAGCCTGGCTCAATTTATGAACACTAAAGCTTATGTCTGGTCTAGTTATTGTGAGCCAAATAAATGAGCCTATAAGACTTCTAAAAAGTGTGATGTCCTCGAAGGATCTTTCATCATCTTTGTTAGAGTCTTTTACATTTTTCTCCATAGGTGTTTCTATACTCTTACAATTCAACATATTGAACTTTTTTAACATTGAAAGAGCATACTTAGATTGACATATGAAAGCTTTATCTTTAAGAAAGTCAATCTCTAATCCTAGAATATAGTGTATTTTTCCAAGATCTTGCATCTTGAACTCTTTTCCAAGTGCAATCTTGGTTTCCTCAACTAACTTGATACAACTTCCTGTCAGAATGATATCATCAACATAAATAAGAAGGATGACAATATCTTTATCAAAAAACTTGACATATAAGGAAGGATCATAGTTACTAAGATTAAATCCTAGTGACTCAAGAAAGGTGTTAAGTCGAGAATACCATGACCTTGGGGCTTGCTTTATCCATATAAACTTTTGAAGAGCAAACAAACTTTTTCCTCATCATGGATGAACCCAATAGGTTGATCCATATAGATCTCTTCTTCTAGATAGCCATTTAGAAATGCATTAGAAACATCTAGTTGAAGAATTTGCCAATTGAAAAAACAAGCAAGAGAAATTATGATTCTAATTGACACCATCTTTGCAATTGGGGCAAAGGTCTCCTCATAATCAAGTCCATATACTTGAGCAAATCCTTTAGCACAAAGCCTAGCCTTGTACTTGTTGATTGTCCAATCTTGATTATACTTGACTCAAAAAACCCATTTGCAACCAATGGTATGCTTGTTGGATGGAAGATCCACAAGTTCCCATGTATTATTGGCCATCAAAGCATCATATTCTTCGTTCATGGCAAAGTACCATTTCTTTGAGTTGATAGCATCATATACATCCTTTGGCTCCTCATGAGAAATAAAATAGGCACAATTAGTGGAGTTAATTTCCACTTGCTTTCCTCTATCTTCATAGGTAAGCCTTCTAGGCTCGGATCTTTCTCTTTGAGATCTCCTTGGTGAAAAAATTCGAGGTGACTCCTCCTCAAATCTCGGCCTCATCTCTCCATGATGATCTTCAAGGGTGATGATTGGAGTATCTTTGTGAGAGTCTTTGAACTCGGCCTTCTCAAGAATGTATTTTTGATCTTCATGGAATATCACATCTCTACTCTCAATTGTAGTTGAGGTAGAGGGAACATAGATCCTATAAGCTTTCTTGTTGGATGCATATCCAACCATGATCCCTTTAACAGAATTAGGATCATCTCTTTTCCTTGTTTCCAAGGGCATATTAACAAAGCAAGTACAATCAAAAACTCTAAGGTGATCTACCTTAGGTTTTTTCTGAAACAAGACTTCAAAAGGTGATTTTCCAGAAAGAGCATTGTGAGGTAATCTATTGCGCAAATAGTTTGCACAATTTATAGCTTCACCCCAATATTCAATAGGCAAAGAAGCTGCTACTCGAATTGCTTTAGCACATTCACATAAAGATCTGTTTTTCCTCTCAGCTACTCCATTTTGAGATGGAGAATAGGCACAAGAAAATTCTCTCTTTATTCTTTCACCTTCACAATAATTATGAAACTTGTTGGAGACATATTCACCTCCTCCATCGCATCTTAAAGCTTTAACTTTGCCAGAAAACTGTTTTTCTACATAAGCTTTAAAGATAAGGAAGTGATAAAAAACCATAGCCTTTGAAAGTAGATACAACCAAGTGTATCTAGTAAAGTCATCAATAAAGGTGACAAAACATGTTGCACCACCAATACTTTTAGAAGAGGAAAAATGTACATCTGAACGTATGAGTTCCAATGGATAAGTAGTCTTTATAAAAGACTTCTGATATGGCTTTCTGTGTGACTTTGCAATGGCACAAGCCTCACAAGGCTTGAAATCTTTAGAAAGAGATTTTGGAAGACCAATAGTCTTCTCCTTTTTAACCATAGAAGACATAGATGTAAAGTTAGGATGTCCCAACCTTCTATGCCACAGCTCCTCCTTAGATAACAAAACAACTTCACAAAGGTTTGCATTCTCATAAGAATTCAACTTAAAAATTCCACCACATCTAGTTCCATCAGCAAGGATCTCATCTTTTCTTTTGATAAAACAAGTATTGGAGGTGAAATTTACATCACAACCATTATCAAGCAACTTCCTCACACTAATTAAGTTCTTTGTAAGTTTTGGAATGAAAAGAACATTAGAAAGTGCAAGAACTTTTGAAGAAGCAAGTTTCAATGAAATGTTGCCAATTCCTTCTATTGGGCACTCATGATCATTAGCTGTGTAAATAGATCTCTTGAGTCCTTTGAAAAGTAAGATTGAGTCAAATGACTCCTTTGAACAGCACATATGTGAAGAGGCTCCACTATCTATGTACCAAGCTCCATATTTCTTGAAAGGTGATGAAGAAAAACTGGACACCGTAAGTGATCCTTCTCCATCACTTGCAACAAAATCTTCTTCAATCTCTTTGGAGAGATTAGCTTGCCTGAGTTGGTTTTTCTTCTTAAAGCAATTAGAGGCATAGTGCCCCTTTTTGCCACAGAAGAAGCACTTCACTTTCTTCTTCTTGGTTTTTGAATTAGAGGGATGAGATGTATCATCTCTTTACCATCTTGATCTCGATCTTTGGCTTTGTCTTTGTTGTATGCTTGAAAGAATTGGTTCTTACTCCTTTCTTTCTGCTTGCCTTTGACAAAGAGGGCTTTGTCACTTCCACCATGTTTAAGTTTGTTCATCCTGGAGAGTTTATAGCTTTGTCTAGATTCTTCAGAAATAAGAATTTCTTGGAGAGTTTCTAGATTAGTTAACTCCTCTTTAATAGCAAAAGACTGAACGAGATTATCATAGTCATCTCTCAAGCCATTCAGTATGACTTGAACTAGCTCAACTTGGTTAATGGTAACACCAACACAGGAAAGCTCTCTATGTAAAACTTTAACTCTCAGAACATAGTCAGATGCACTCTCTTCACTTCTTTGGAAACTTTGAAAAATCTGATTCCTAAGAGTGAGTATTCTAGAAGTATTCTTTGCTTCATAGATAGTCTTTAGTGCATCCCAAGCTTCTTTGGCTGCAGTGCAAGGTCCTATCTCTCTCAAAATTTCATTAGATACATTCATCTTAATGAAATGTAGAGCCATTCTAGCTCTCTTCTTATATTTAGGAATTTCAACCTATGCTTGAGGCTCCTCCTCAACACCAAGCACAATATCCATAATATCCTGGAGAATCAAAACAGACTCCATTCTTAACTTCCAAATTGAGTAATTAGAAGTGTTTAGTCTTTCACTGGCTTCTAGAAGATATTCTTCCTGAGATGCCATTATAATGGAGACTTCTTAGTTATTGGATTGAAATATGTTTGAGCTTGTTCCTATCAGACTTAGAGTTGCTGCCCTCTTTCACTATAGGTATTTTCAAGGTTGAACTACCTTCCTATGTGAAACACTTGCAACTATATATGAGATGAATCTCAAATATTCAACAAGACAAGTTATCTAGATCAGACACAAAAAGTGGTTTGAGACACTTTGGCTGGTTTGAATCCTACTTTTGGCACGTGTGAAATGCTTCAAAAGAAAACACTATTGACACTTAGAAGACTCAAAGGGTGTTCAAATACTTGAAACTCAGTCATAGGTGCAGAAGGGAAACCCGAAGTAGACAACGCAACAATCGCTAGATGGAAACTGAAGGATGGAAAGGCTTTCGTGCTGATCATCCTCAGCATTACGGATACATAGATCGGCCATGTATCTGAGGCCCGGACATCAAAAGAAGTCTGGGACAGCTTGAGCACACTATACGAATTGCGACATATAGCTTCCAAGCTACATCTTAGGAAGAAATTTGAAAAAAAAAAAAAACAACCAATTATGGCATGATGCTTAGTACCAAAACATACAATAACAATTTAAAGACGAATGGTGATTCTCTATGGAATCACATCAATCAATTCAAGAACCTGCTAAGGCAAATGACCACTGTTAGATCTGTCATAGACGATCAAGACGTAGTGATGCAACTGCTTACAAGCTTGCCAAGATCATACGATAGTTGGGTGATGATCATCATGACTCATCCAAAACTGACTCTTTCGAGAGTCATTACTATGTTTTTGCAGGAAGACACGCGGATGAACGAAGCCTCAAGTTCCTCAGATGATTCTCACACTTTATACACCAACAAGAGCACGACTAAGCAGAAGAAGAAGAAAGGCCCGATGCAATCAAAGCCAGACCAAAAAACAGCACAACACAAAGAACGGTCGAATCTGCAAACAAAGAAGAAGCTATTCTAAAGATACTGCAAGCAAAACATCCACAAAATTCAAGACTGCCGAATACTACAATCAAAGAACAACAGCAAGGGGTAGTCGAATCAAGTGGCAAATCCAGCTGCAGAAGCTCCACATCCTATTCAAAAAGCGGATCATGATGCCTTCATGACTAGCCTTCAAGGAGCATCTGGCGACAATTCTTGGTTCCTGGATTTCGGAGCCACTCAGCACATGACCAATCTCATTGGCTGTTTCGAGTCCTATACACCTGACAGGACCCATAAATATGTTTATCTTGGCGACAATAGTACACAAGTTATTAAAGGTGAAGGTATTGTGAGATTAAACTTTGCAAATGATCAATCTAAGCTACTTTCTAAAGTCCTGTATGTACCAAATTTGTCTACAAATCTGCTCTCTGTAAGCAGAATCGCAGATCTAGGACATAGAGTTGAATTCGAATGTGATCAGTGCAAAGTAGTTGATAGGACAGGCAAGATCCTAGCACTCGGAAAGAGGCATGGATACTTGTATAAATTAAGTCAGTGCTTTTTTGCCTCTAGTCAAGCGCTCAGTACTTCTATTCATGCAAATAAAAGTTTATTGCATTATAGACTTGGTCACTTGAATCATGCTACTGTACAACAAATGTCTAGACAATCTATTGTTCTTGATCTCAACTATCCTCGTGATAAAGTCGAGTTACCTGTCTGTCAAGACTGTCTAGTTGGTAAACAGACTAGGAAACCATTTAAATCAAGCCATCAGCATATTGCTAGAGGATTGCTAGTCGTTGTATATTCAAACATTTGTGGCCCGATGAAAAATCCTTCGCTAAAGGATGCAAAGTATTTTATAACTTTTATTGATGAATTTTCTAGAAGGACTGTGGTGTACTTTATAGAGAAGAAATCAGAAGTCTTCAACTGTTTCAGAATCTTGAAGCAGTATGCAGAGAAGGAGACTGGAAGGATGATCAAGGCTCTAAAATCAGACAATGGTAGAGAATATATCTCTATCGAGTTTAAGGAGTACTGCCAAAGCCAAGGCATTGAGTAGCAATTCATCACTCCTTATAGTCCTTAGTGTAATGGCTTGGCCGAGAGGAAGAACCGTACGTTGGTTGAATCTACCAAATGTATGCTAGCGCATGCATCGTTGCCCAAGAGATTCTGGGTCGAAGCTGTCTCCACTGCAGCTTACGTCCAGAACAGGTGTTCGACCAAGGCCCTCTCAAGCAAGACACCCCATGAGGTGTGGACAGGCTCTAAGTCTTCTGTGAAAAACCTAAAAGTGTTTGGGTGAGTTGCCTACGTGCAGATCCCAAAAGACACGAGTAAGAAATTGGACTTCCAAGGTCTCAAGACCACCCTGATTGGATATACTTCATCTGATAATACATACAAGCTATATGATCCTGATACCCAGCAAATCTTGTATAGCCGAAATACAGTCTTTATCGAAAATCAGTTTGTCGACATCAAAGGCAAAGATATTGCTCTAGAAGAACCTTCATCACCCGCCATTGATACGACTATCCGAGCTTCTAGCTCAAGCGTGTCTATTGTCGAGCCACTTCGTGACAACGAATCAGACGAAGATGTTGCTGCTACCCAACAACAAGTCCCAGGAGTGGTTCATCAGTCAAATCATCCCAGAAGATTAAGCCGAGTGTGCACACAGCCCACAAGGTATACTCCTGAGTTTGCATGTCTCTTGATACAAGAACCGACGACAGTTGAAGAGTCACTCAGCCAACCAGACTCTGATCTCTGGAGAAAAGCTATGGACAGAGAGTATTCATCTCTCCGATCAAGAACCAGATGTGGTCACTAGTTGAAGCTCCTATTGCCTGCAATATCATTGATTGCAAATGGATATTCAAGATTAAATACAATGCCAATGGAACAATTTATTGAAGGAAGGCAATACTGGTAGCACGAGGATTCACTCAGATCCCCAACGTCGACTACAGCGAGACTTTCAGTCCAGTAGTCAAACATTCGTCGATCCAAATGCTCATGTCTTATGCTGCAGCTGTTGACCTCGAAGTACATCAATTTGATGTCCAAACAACCTATCTGAATGGAGTTATACAAGAAGATATCTACATGATCCAGCCCGAAGGATATGTTTTGGAAGGTATGAAGAATCATGTATGTAAACTCCACAAAGCACTTTACGGCTTGAAACAGTCTACCAGAGCTTGGTTTCAGAGGATCAATACAATCCTCATCGAACAAGGATTCAAACCAAGCACTGCTAATTGCAACATCTATTCCAAGTCAGTGCAACAATCCTTCATTATCATCACCTTATACGTGGATGATGCGTTGCTTTTCAGCAACAATACCAATTTGGTCAAGGATTCTAAGCAGATGCTGTTTTCAAAGTTCGACATGACTGATCTGGGTGAAGCTCATTTCTGTCTGGGCATTCAAATCCACAGAGAGAGCGAGACGACTGATTTACATCACTCAACAAAGATATCCTCACAATGTTCTTAATAGATACAATCTAATGAATTGTAAATTAGCTCACTCACCGATGGATCAAGACCTGCATTTGTCAAAGGACTAATGTCCCCAGACCAAGCAGGAAGAGGAGCAAATGAGAGATTATCTTTATCGATCGATACTTGGATCTCTCATGTACGCAATGGTCGATACAAGACCAGATATCTCTTTTGTAGTAAGCTCACTCAACCAATATATGGCTAATCTTGGCATTACCCATTGGAAGGCTCTCATAAGAGTCATGAGATACATTCGAGCTACCATGGACCAGTGCATCTACTATGGAGATGTCAGCAACGACAATCTTTATCAACTTAGTGGATATTCTGATGCAAGCTGGGGAGGAGATGTAGACAATTGTAAGTCCACATCTGGATTTACATTCTTCTTCAATGGCGGTCCTATCTCATGGAACAGTCGTAAGCAAACCTCTATCGCACTTTCTTCTATAGAAGCAAAATATATTGCTGCTTCTCAATCTATTAAAGAAACATTTTGGTTGAGAAATTTACTGTCAGACATTAATCAGTATCAGTACAGCCCTACAATTTTATTCTGTGATAATCAGAGTGCTATTGCCTTATTGGCCAACCCTAGATTTCACTCTAGGAGTAAGCACATTGAGATCAGATATCATTACATTAGGGGAAAGGTTCTCAACAAGGAGGTGAGCTTAATGTACTGCAGAACGCAAGACATGGTTGCAGATATATTCACGAAAGCATTAAGTGTTAATACACACAACAAATTTTGTGCATTGCTTAGTCTGAAGATCAAGGCATTCACGGATCCAGATTAAGGGAGGGGAGTGTTGGATTTATCTGCTCTACTCTCCTAAATCCCATTTTAATCTGCCTCCGTTTATGTTGTATTTTAACTCACATTGCCGCACAGTCTGCATATTCATAGGTAAAATAAGACAGACAAATAAAACGTGACTGTCTGCAAAAATACAAGTAAATTCTCACAGGCGAAGAAAAGACAAAATCTTCACCAATGTTCATCTCAACAAAAGCTGACATCACGGCCCTTTTCACGCTCACCCCATGCAACTGTCCTAACAAATTTGACAACGACAACAGCCACCCACAATCTCCTACAGACAACACATCCACTTTGTACTTTCTTCATCTGCACGTCTGTAACATTGTATATATATACTGAATACCATTTGCGTATTCAGTAAGATGAGAGAGATCAACAGAACAAGTGTGTATAAATATAGCATCAGAAGCTTATCAGAGATATAGACGAAGTAGATGTCTTGCGCATTGATTTTTTATTTGTCAGAAATAGGTTCATTCCTCTTATAGATTGAATTAGCTTTGTAGAACACGCGGTTTCGTCTGCTATTGTCTTATGCTCTACCGTATTATTGACATGTATATTTGTTATACTTAATCTAATAACAACTCTTTGTTCTGCGTTCAGATTTGTGTCAATATTGCTATGCTTAATCTTCATTCTGTTTGACTTTTCTTGTTGCTCAATCTGGTAATCTGTTCTTAGCGAGTTATTATTAGTCTAGTTGTTGACGACTAATATTTAGTCTTGCCTTTTGCGAATCATTCGCGACTGATTATCAGTCTAGCTCAGTCTAGCTCTTCGCAAATAATTCGCGACTAATAATTTGTCTAGCTGTTCGTGACAAATTATTCTTCTGGTGTTTTGATGTTTGGCTATGTAATCAGAATGACCGTGATTTCTATCACTAACATTATGTTCATTTTTGATAGGCGTAGTCATGCCTAGGAAAGAAATGATATAGCTTATTTCGTTGTGCACAAACACATTCCGTTCAAGTTCATTTCTAGTTCGAGTTTCGTGTTCGTTTTCTTTTCGAGCTATTTATTTTTTGTCTCTCACACTCACACACCCTCTTTCTTCCAACAAAACTAACCTTTGCATGTCTGGTAGAAGCTCCAAGGTATTGTCCCAGAACTTCTTAGAAGCCTGCGAAGGTTCCTTCCAAACAAATTTGAAAAAAACAAAGAAAAACCAAAAAAATTCAAAAATCCCTTGAGAAAACCAAAGAAAAACTCTAAACAGCAAACCAACCTTCGCAAAGCCCTCTGAAGATCCATCTCAGTGAGACAAAGACACAGAGAAGGCTACGAAGGTTCATTCTTAGAGAAAGTTCCCCTGCAAAGGTTTCCAAGAGAAAAAAGATGGAAAAATAGTTGTGAACCCTCGCATACATCAAATTTTACAGTTCCACTGGCAGGTAACTTTCATAGAAAATTCTGGAGTTTCATTTCAGTGAAACAAGGACACAAAAGAGCATGCGAGAGTTAGTTTGATCTCAGTCAGCTAAAAAAAAAAATTTAGTGCTTAAAATCAACAAAATCAAAAGATATAGAGAATTCTCACAAAAGTACCCTTCGCAGACCATTCCATTGTCTTAAGAATGTCATTTTTCATCAGTGAAGAAGTCTGCGAGAGTGAGTACAAGATATTGGTGAAGATCAGAACAAAAAAGTGTTCTTGAACCCTCGTAGATAGTGAAATTTTCAGTTTTAGCAAGATTTAACCACCGCAAACTTTTCCAGAGTTAGATCCATACCAGATACAACTCCAGTAAAGCCTACAAAAGTTACTTCCCAGTATTTTTTCAAAAAACAGAGTTTCTGACTGAAAAACAGTGAAAAAACTCTCTCACAACCAACCCTTGCATAGAGAACTCTTGCAGATAGCATTAGTAGAAAAATATGCCCTAGACCTATCAACTGTAAAAAATCAAAGCAATCGAAGCTAGGATCAAAAAGTTATCAAGGAAAAACCATCATAAGAGGCCTAAAACCACACTGTCGGCCAACCAAACTGATCAGATCCCTGAAGATCTAGATTGAATTCTACTGAACCAACAAGATCCAACATCTTGGGACTCTATTGTTGAGCGAATCTGAGATCTGAATAATCAGTAGTCAGAAGAACAACGAATGAATCACCAAATCTTCCCAGAATTGTAGTCGCGCAAATCGAGGCAAAACCGGAACCAGCACCAATGGATCCTATGGATCAACCCATACCTGCCACATCCTTACAAACAGTTCAAAGGGCACTGCGCACGAAAATACCTAAATATGATGGGTCATTAGATCCTATTAGATTCCTCTGTGTTTACGAGCAAGCGTGCAAAATTTATGGTGAACGGACACCGGTAGAGAAACTGATGTTGTTCTTCATGTCTCTGGTAGCTGTAGCACAAGATTAGTTCCTCAACCTATCGGAAGAAGAGAAAACCACTTGGGAAGGGATTAAAGTGGCTCTCATCATGCGGTTTAGGCCAAAGAAGGTCCTAGAAGATTTGTTTCTCCTGTTGAGAAAGGTAAAAATGGGAAAAAGAAAAATGGTCAAGGACTACATAAAATGGGTCAAGCACTTAAGATCCAAATGCAACGCAGCCCTTGTGAAAATTGTCAATATTTCCTAGCTAGTTTGAGGCCTAAATTGGCAATTTTTGTACGTAGTTTTGGATCTAACATTTACACGTGTGATATAGGCCTAGATACTTTTATTTTAGTATATATTTCATGTTGAAGAAGTCTCAAACTTCAGGACCTTCAAAATGACACCAAAATCATGTTATTTGGACATATAGGCCAAAATTTGGCCTATATGTATTTTAGGCTACTGGTGCCCTAAATTTGGGTCCTAAGTTCTAAAGAGAGGAGAGAGAGTCATCTCTCTCACCTATATTAGGCTGAAATTCGTGGAGAACAGGTTGGAGAAACTTATTGTATTGTTGAGAGAGATCAATAGATCATTGTCATAGTTTCTTCCTCTATTGAGAGCATTGCTTTGTGTATTGTCTTCAAGCTTTTGTGTATGATCTTAAGAGGTTTCCAAAAGTAGTAGGCTGTTGTTGTAGGGCTGGTATGCTGTTGTTTTTGGCTGCCATCAGTACCTTTTATTAGTTTCTTTTGTCTCTTGAATGCTTTGTCAAGTTCATGTGTATCAAAGGTAGCATTAGGATGCTTTGCCATTTCTAGCTTTTGTAGCTTGTTGTGCAAAGATCTTAGCCAAGTATTTTGGGAGTTTGGATCCATTCAAGATCCACCTTTTTCACATGGTATCAGAGCTAGTTGGTTGGTACTTTTAGTAAGGTTTCCATTTATGGTGATATTTGGATGTTTGATCAAGTTCTAGCATGATTATGCATTGTACTGTTGATCAAATCTTACTAACCTTTGTTTTGTGAGTTGAACTTGTGGATCAAAAGCATATTTCAGGTCTATTGAAGATCAGAGGCTGAGAAGAAGCTATTTTGGATCAAATCATAACACCTAATCATTTGTTGATTGTGAGGCTTGTGCATATTCAATACTAACAATGTTCTGTTCAATGAATTGTTGACAATCTCCACTTCTGTGGATGAACACTCTCCTTTGTGGATGAACACTCTCCTTAACTGGATGAACCTTCTCCTTAAGTGGATGACAAATACTCTTTGAGTGATTTTGTATTTCTCCAAAAGGCTAAGCAAAGCTCCCACTTGGATGAAAAATCCCCTTTTGGGTGAACAAATTGTCAACAATCTTTTGCATAAATTTTGGTGTCGCATGGACATATCCTTTGGGGAACTCTTGCGAATGGCGCCACAAGCAAAAAGCATTCTGACAGATTGGCTCAATTTAGAGTCGGAACCAACCCAAAGGAGTCCTTATATTGTGCGGGCTACGAAGGAACAAGCAACGTCCTCCATATAGGGACTGTGTGGGAAAGTGAAGAATACAACGTCACCCTGCCAATTAAGCACAAGAGATTCAAGGACAAAGCAGCAGTGGTAGATGGAGAATCAGGTGTAAATTTGATCTCCACTACCTTGTATCAGAAATGGAATTTGCAAGGATTGAAACCAGCAAAATTTGCCATCAAACTAGCAGATCAATCCTGTGTAAAACCAAAGGGTGTAGTTGATGACATTCCAATAAAAATAGCGAGAATGCAGTTCGTAATCACCTTCGTGGTGATGGACATACTAGACTCCCCTTCTACCTACCACGTTTTACTAGGAAGACCTTGGTTGAGGATCGCACAAGTGGTTCACAACTGGGGAACCAGAAAGCTTACCTTTGAAAATAGAGAGCAGGCTGTAAAGGTTGACCCAACCACATGGGCGGTGAAACCAATTACACCAAAAATTGATGATGGATCATCCACCACCAATCACAAAATTCATCGTCCAAGGCAAGCCAAGGGATATAAAGCATTTGAGGATCTAATAACAAGACAAATCAGATCTAAAATATATATTGAAACCACACAAATCAAGCTGCAGCAAACATAATCACCATAAGGAAAAAGAGCTCATTTTGCATGACCAAAAACAACTTTTCTAGATCTTGTATAAAACGCTCAGCTATCTAACTGGAATTTGGTATAGGCCGAAACATAAAAATAGACAACCTTTTCAAATTAAAGTAACAAGCAATGAGCTTGTTCTAAGCTTTTGAGATTGTCTTCTTGTTCCAGACCTGTGCAATGGAATTAATTCAATATCTTTCTATAGCACATTCCTCATGGTGATTATGCTTGTTTGACTATGAGAAGATCTGAAGATCTATAAAAATATTTGAAATACTTATAAAAACACATCGTACTACCTCAATTGCAATATACTTCACAAACATTTGAAATTCTTATATAAATTCATTAGAAAATTTTTGTACTACCTCAACTGTAGTATACTCTAGACATTTAAAGTAATATAACTTGCATAATTGAGAGCAAAAAAGAATTCTGTTATTTAAGGACATGAAAGATCATGTTTGCAATATGTTAACATAACTTAATTCTCTCAACTCACTAGAACAAATATTTATACATGGAAAGATGTAGCTTTTGTTGGTCTTCATTGATTATGGTCTTCCAACTGACAAAAAGCTTGGTACTCAAATTCTCCAAATATGTACCAAAAAACTCAATAGGTCTTGCTACAATACATGATCATAAGTTTGATACAACATTTGGGAAAGCATATAAGATCATTGATTAGCACAATAGATCATAGCAATTTCTTTACAAACAATTCCTAAGATTGCTCCAACTTCCACATAGTCTCGTTGAAATATCAAACTAAACAAAAAAGTAAAATTGATCTTTTTAGCCAATTAAACCAAAATTATTTATTCATTTTGAGCTACTACAGTTTTCCAGTGTGCCTCCTACTCGTTCCTCCTTTTTTATGTAAACATAAATAAAAGTAGACTATTGATTTTGCATGATAATTGTCATCATGTACATATTTTGATGATAATTTAGAAAAGTCAATAAGCTTCCATCTCGAGTTCTAATGAGATGATGAGACTCGTTACAAAATGTAAGGATTGGAAATTTGCATATAATGCATTCTAATCCACATCTCATTCGCTCATGAGGTCCATGTTAAGAGGTGTAGATCATGAGGGCAATCATATGAAGCAAACTAGCAAAGCTGAAATTTTCAAAAACAATCTTAAGATATACATAAATCCACTTCAACAAAATGAGTCTTGGTGGCCTATGCTCATTTTATCTCAATAGTATCATGTAAAAATAGCGGTGATCAAATATCACAAGAAACCATGTCCCAATCTAATTTTTGTGTTCTATTGATAAACACAAATATTGTATTGTATAGATATAACAGTAATTCCCTAGTTATGCTATCATTTGTCTTAATAGTAAACATATCAATTCAATTTTTGGGGAATTACAAATCAAAAGATTGTCCAAAGTTAGTCCAATCAAAATTAAATAATGGAAAAAACTTTCCAAATTTGAAAAAATCTTGTATTGCTTTTATGTTTATGTTTAATGGTCAATATAGAGATATCATGTGTTGTGTACTTTGTTGCTATGTCGAATGTAGCATTTATCTATAGCAAAACTAAACTAAATATCTAGATTTTACATATTCATTTCCACTTCATATCCATGTCCAAAAAACAAAATTCAATAGTCAAACTTTCAAAGTTGAAAATCAAAATGTTTATTAAAGTCACAATGTGTTTGGATCAAAGAATAGAATAAAAAGCATATTAAGCACCCCAACCCAACGTTGAATAATACACAATGAATCAACCTTCTTATATTAGACAAATCACTAATAAAATCTCTTTTGATAAAAGAGCATACATAGATTCAACTCACATAATAAGACCAACAAATCCCATAGGAATTTTGTGGATGTGTCTCTTGAGACCTTAATGGAAAAGAAAGCTTCAATTATATGTGAGCATAGTCCATAAATCACAATATAGCAAATATACATAGAAGCAATGCAATACCTGGCTATAAATCAGCCAAACAAAGACATGGTAAACAATACACAAGGTCAAAAGTTCCTAGCTCTATACACTATTGCAAAACCAAACTAAATACTTGAAATTGATTGCAATATTAGGGAATGTGTTGAAAACTAACACAGCTGAAATCTTTGTATTACACACGAGCCTCTACTTTTGCAGCTCCAAATGCCAAGAAGACAAACACGTTTGCCTAAAAGATTATGAAACCTCAGTAAGCATGGCTATAAAATAAGTATGGTGGACAATAAATAACGTCAAATGTTCAACCTAAAATAGTTATAATATTTGATATTGATTTGAGTGAGATTGATGATGTGGCTTGTATTGAAGTCTGATCTTATGCAATTTCTTGTGTTACATACAACCCCTTTGGTAGCAGTCCTGAGTAGGAGTTTTTTAGTACAATGTACAATATCTAAATGTACAAAACAATGCAAATATCCTTTATTAATATTATCAATCAAGACTAAACATGGGCACAAAATATACCATAAATACTGTAAGTATTTCAACTAATACAGGGCAGAAGTTTAAAATACCATTTGCACCTTAAAATTTCATTAAGGCACGTGTATCACAAAAGATCAAATTCTAGGAATTTTTGCTGATATCAGTCGAACTTGAACATCCATGCAAAAGAGTTTATAATCACTACATTTTCAGACTATTCAATGACAAAATTTGCAATCCTTTTGCAATCAGAAACTTTTGAGCTATATGTGTGTCACCTGAACATGTATGATTTTCCAATATACAATATTGTAAACGTACATGCAAGCAATAAGATCCTGCAGTAAGTCTTCTAGTTAGAGTTAAACATGAACCCAAAGACAAGGAGTATATCAAAGAAGTCATGAAGAGCGATCTGGTGTCATCAACTGGTCATGGAGTCGTCAAAATTATGAAGAGCAATCAAGTGTCAAAGCCATCAGATGTCATAATGACAAGCAGCATACCTATAAAAACAGATTCTAACTTAACATAAGCAATGGCAAAAGATGGATTAATAATATACAATGTACAACCATAGCCTTTTTAAGCTCCGCCGCAATGGCCGCATGCCGTTTGTATGGCACAACACTATCAGCAGGTAGCCAGTAGTAGCCCGCTATTAGAATCAAATGCAATGTAAGCTTGCAATTATATGTGCTATTGCATGTTGCAATAAAGTATGAAACTAATAAAAATACCACCTGCAGCTATGGTAAACAAAAGATGCCCACAAGTTTTCTTGCTTGTGTTAATTATTTGTAAATTTGAAAAAAAAATATCAAAATATAAGAGTCAAAGATGGTGTATTCACCTCCTCAAAACGCTTCTTGCTATTCTTAGCATTGCACTCATTTGACACACACCAAGTAGCATGCACCTTTTCTCTGGCATTCTAAGCATTAAAAGCATATGACAAAAAACATTCACCTTGCCAAAGAGAGCTGTAATTGATAACTTGGCAGTGCAATTTCACAAACGGCGGCATAATTCAAAATAATCTTCAACAAGAATTCAACAAACACAAACACAAGTCTGCTAAGTGTTTTTTGGGTAAATTAGGTTCTTAAAAATTACCATCATATTATGAAATAGCACTAGGAACTTAAGAGTTTGATGGGTAGGAATCCACCTATATACAAGCACACCGCTACAAGCAACCAACCTGAAAAAATTTGTAGATTAGAGGCTTTCGACTCTCCCAACCAGCTTATTTCTACAACAAAAACAAAACCTGCCGGCTCGGGTGCGCTAGCAGCTGAACATTATGTCTTGAGACAGGTAAGCACAGAGTTGAGGTTGAGACTTGTAAAAGCCTGTATGAGCACTCAACAAAAAATGAGCACATTTTACCACCATACCTGAAAACTCATACATAAGGTGATGGAATGGCTCGTTGATGGTAATGTAGATCTTGGACTATGAATGTTGTTTGTTGCAAATGCACTATTTATCTCTCTAGACTATGGTGTTTGCCTTTTCAATCAGTTTACCTGTCTTAATGCTGCTTTGCTTGGGGAAAATATGGGCACTTTCTCTAACTGAAACTGAAGATTCCTGAAATAGTGACATAGATATCAAAGGTATTGTTTCGGTCCTTAAGCATCTAAGTTAGAAGGTCAACGATGATAAGTTGAAAAGAAACAAGGAGATTTAATCAGGTTTCTTGGCAAACTTTAATGTTCTTGCACCAAAGTAGATCATGACTTAGATATCTGAAGTACTAATTAAGGCGTGCTAGTCTGGTATCTGAAACCTATTACATGTGAAAATTGACTTAATGACAAGTTAGATTTCAATATGTTGCAGGATTACTAAAATAATGTGCTCATCAGCTTAGCAGTGTTGCCAAGGAGCTCAAATTAGTGGACGAAAACAAGGCTGAAGCTGAAAACTGTTAGATAGCTTTGAAAAAGTTCCATGACCTTTTGTAATATCCAATCCTTAGCAACTGTCAAAGTAATAAACAATTCTCTAAATAGGCTGATAGGAAAAAATTCTGATCTCTGTCTAAAAGGGACTGTTGTGCAAGCACAATCTCATCAGAACCACTAAAAAAGGCTTCGAAAGGACAAATGATCATGTTTCTCTTCATTGTTGCCTTGCGAGGTTTGAATGAATTTTTGAATTAAGCTTATGTAAGTATATATATGTATAACACAGTCAAAAATTTGTTCGTTTTCTAGTGTGAGTAATCCCTAACAGATGAACAGCAAAGTTCCGGCATTATACAAAAGGTTTGTAAAGACAAAAACTTACATATACAGACGTACGAGGATAAGTGTCTGAAACTATATGATACCGATGACCATTATCAAAACTGTTGCTAATCGCTGGTGTATTTCCATAACTTGATATATGAAGAAAAACATATGCAAGGTTTGAGGATTCAAAGAAAAGCTTTTAGCAAAGCTCTCTCTCTCTCTCTCTCTCTCTCTCTCTCTCTCTCTCTCTCTCTCTCCACCGTCCCTCTTTGTTCGACCCACCCGCTATCGTATACCTCCTAGGCCTATGTTGCCCACGTCTCTCGTCTTCTGGACCACTTTCCTTCCTCCTCCGATGTCACTACCCAAGCCTCCTTTTTAACACACGCCCTGACTACTGCTACTCATGCCATTGCGCCCCCTCGCCACTTCTCTTCTCATCGTCGTACCCATAATAAATGGTATGACAACGACTGTTCTTTCTTCCAGAAATATGTCGATTCTACACTGTCTTCTTCCGCAGAAAAGCAGCTTCGTTCCCTTCTCCGCAAAAAGAAAGTGGCCTACTTTTCTTCCCGTTCATCCTACCTCCTTCGCTCCCTCCCCTCTGCTTCCTTGGCTACTTTTTGGAAGATCTTTCTTCATAAGCCCCTATCCATTGCACCCATCCCTCTTCAATCCTAGGTCAACTATGCAACCAACCTATATACAACTGCTCACCCTTCCATCTCTCTTTCTTCTCATCCTACCCACTGTGACCTCTTTTCTCCTGATATGGCTGAAGCCACCATCCGCAAACTCAAGAACAATCGTACGTCTGACATTGACCTCCTTTCAGCCGAGCTACTCCTGGCCCGCCGTTTCAACCGCTCTGTCGTTGATGGTTTCCCCATCCCTTGGGCAACCAATCTCCTTCATCCCATTCTTAAAGCAGGCGATGCCATGAATGTCCACAACTATCGCACTATTATGATTGGTCATACCATGGCCAAGTTGTACACCACTATTCTCCAGAACTTCGTTACGGCAGAGGCTGATTCTCGACTATTGTATGCGACTTGTGTTGTGGGATGGTGACAGGTACCAGCTGGACGTCTTGAAATAAGTTTTGCTTTATGGTGCGTTTTTTAAATATTGTATTTTACTTTCAGCTTTATATTACCTTGTTAGCTTATGAAAAAATGTTTCAAAGGGTTTGATCTTGCTTAGACAAGAGGAACTATGTGAATGCCCTCCCTCTCTCTCTCTCTCTCTCTCTCTCTCTCTCTCTCTCTCTCTCTATAGTGAATTTTTAGCCCGTATCTTTGCAACATTAAGGGACTCTTGCAGGATCCCTTAGTGCAGATTCTGCTAAATAACAAAACAACAAGCATTGGTTCCATACCTTCAGAACACAGATGCTACAAATCATGTTACCTCTTTGTTTTTGGGAGAAGACGTCAGTACATAATGCTCAACAACATGTCCATTCTCATCAACCAAAAACTTATATCCAATCTTACTAAGGACCTCCCTTTGTGGTTTTCAAAGACTTATTACAAAGCTCTAGTTGCACCAATTCACCTGCCCCAGACCATTTCCATTTCAATAAGTTACTTGGAAAGAATTTCCATTCAGACTCATCAGCTTAAATAATCATCAGAAGCAGATCTCGTTATGAAGCTGTATTTGCACCATTGACAATCCAATCTGCCTGCCCCCAACCCATTTCCATTACAATCAGTTACAAGAAAAGAATGTCCATTTCAAACTTATCAACCCAAACAATCATCAAAAATCGATCTTATTAGCCCCTGAACCTTATTTACGATTCGAAAAAGAAAACGAGCAATCAGAAAAATGTTCGTAGTCAATATAGACGATCCAAAAACTCCATCCAGAAAGAAAAAGACCTTGTCAAACATGGGAAGCTCCACTTTGAACCTTGTACACACAAACTGATCCATTTCAGGATTATTCCACGCTCCTGACCTTCAAATTGATTACAGGGGAAAGCAAGAATTCCAAACATGTGAATTCGAAAAAATGGTCATTTTTTCAACTGTAGAATATACATGTTCATTTTGCTTCTCTGCAAGTATACTAATGATTCAGATCTGCTAAAGGTCTTAGATATGCACAAGCGATGCAAAATAAACAAGACTCCAGTGAACAACCATCAAGCTCTCAAGTTCAAACCTTGACTTTTGTAGTTGTTACAAACGTCAGTGAGCTCCTTGTAGTTGGTGTTTGTTAAGACGTGGTCAAAATAGACAAAGTAAGAACTGCATCACAAGAAGGACACAAAACAAGCAATATAATGAACCTCATATGCAGTCCATGATATATATGGTCCTACGTATAAAAAAATTAGCAGTTTCCAATCATAAGAGCAGTGTAATGTGATGAGTATCTGACAACTTCTATTAATTAGACAAATGACTCAAACATGCACCAGAGACCAATTGAATGCATAAATATTTCAAAATTGTTACTGATATGGAAAGGAAACATTTACAGCATACCACTGAGAGGCCACGTTCAAGATGTAAAAAGGCTTTTTCTACGTAAGTACCGAGATTCACATCTTTGCCAATGGCGTCCTACAACAGGCATAAGGATAAGTTTCAGTCAAAAAAACAACTGCCCAGCATATTCATCCAAATTGGCAGTTAAGGAACACCAAAGAACAATTAAAAGCCCTTAGTACACAAAATTTTCTCGGTTAAGGAGAAAGCTCATAGGAGACAATGTGCCTATACGTCAGCAACTTGGGAGTTGTAGCACCTTCACGCTTCATGGTGAAATCAGACAAGTTCCAGCCACATTGTCCCATTAACTGTTGCTTATGCCAAGCCTAAAAATCCCGTTCCGAAGGAAAATTTTTCCCCAAAGCACGAACAAATTTGCTTCTCAAGATGTGTATTTAGGCACGAGTATCAAGGAGTGTAAATGGAAAGGGAATCATCTGTGATGCTGTGGGCACAAGCATGGTATACCGAGGGAGCATCATGAAACACCAATAGCTGAAGCTGTCTTTGACTGATTAGGGCTTGCAGACCCGCACATCTTCCGTAACCCAAGCTGCTGCGAAAAAAAATTATGGCATAGCTGAAGCTCCAACGAAAGCTGCTGCCAATTGCATGCATGCATGTAGTGCCACAATCCACACAGTATGAAATCCACATAGAAAAATACACTGCCTGCACTTCAGTGAGAGAAGAGAGAATAAAGAATTTCCAAAAATACCTAAAAGCTGATCTTTGTGTCACAAATGCAGCTGCCAACGAGACCCATCAGCATATGTGAAAACGAGGTCAACGCCCTTGCCCTAGAGGTAGGGTCAAAAACCAGCTTGTCACTACAAGGGTATCCTTAAAGTCATAGAGGAAAGTGTAGAGGCAAGCCGAGTTGATAGTGGTTGGGATATTCACAGTTTGCTCTTATTGTAGTGGATTTTGAGAACAATTTGCAAGTCAACAGAAGTTGAATCTTCTTTGTAAGAAGTTAGTGAGTGGATCGAGTGCTAGAATGTGCCTAATAGACTGTGAGCACCCAGGATTTTCATTCATTTTTATCAAGGGGGAGCAGTTCATCCCTCCTATAATCATTAAAAACGTCTCGCCCCAATTTGATATTGGAATTACAGCCTCTGCTTTCCCTCACTAAATATTGCCATCTTATTGAAGAAAGATCCTGAGCCTGCCGAGTAAGATTATGGCTAATTTGGGTTTGATTTTGATCGACATTGTTCAGCTGCAGCAGCTTCCAAGGCATCAAGATCTAACCCTTCAAAGATGTCTTCCTCAAAAGCTTCTGACACATCAAAAGATTTTGATGAACTCTCCTTTGAGATCAGTGTACCATATGCATCAAGAGATGCGTTCAGTGCAGCGTGATCTCCTTCAGCAGCACCCCATATTGGTAGCTGCTCTGAAGGAAAATTCTCATAAAAGTCTAGCTTACGTTTTAGTGCTTCTAATTTTGTTCCATTGCTATTGTTTTCTAGCAATGCTGATTTCTTCAACCAGACAATTTTTGAACTCCCTTGGTTTGCACAAGTCTTTTCTTGAGGATGAGGACCCTGATCACATGGGTGTATGCTGTCAGCTTGCACGGTTTTACATGGTTTTGGAGCATCTGAAAAGTTACTACAACCCACTGATGGTAAGCAGCCTACATTCGACTTCATTCTCTCACTCTTCCAAGTCAATTGTGTTGAATTTCCAGTTGACAGTGATGTCTGAAGCTCAGAGCTAGATGTCTCACTGGTCAGGGAACCTATCCCCGGAGCACCTGCTATGTTTGAAGGTGTTTGAGTAAGAAGAGATCGCCTGTAAATAGACATCATATCTACAGGACTATCATCGATGAGTTGGGTTGCTGAAGCAGGCACCAGATTATCATCTATAAAGCCTTCCATTTCACTATCACTTTCACTTTCATCTTCATCTGCAGAAAACTCCTCATCCGATGATACCTCTGCTTCCTCATCAAAGAAGGTTTTAACAGCTTCTTTCCGTTGGTATCTTCCAATTTTGGGACTTTTGACACCTCTTTCATTTTTATGATTCTTAATATGAGCACCGACCATCCCCTCCTTGCCAGAGATAGAGCATGAAGCCACTGGTTCCTGTGCCTTTCGAAGTCGCTTAAGGCGCCGTGGCCTCTTAAATGATCCCACTTCACTACTAGGTAGTTTCCAATCTTCGTTGCTACTCTTAACACCCTCCTGTTGAGGGGTAGTGACTTGTAGGCCAGTATGGACTTGAAGACTCTGATTTTCAGCTCCAACCGCAGGAGATTTGACAGAAGTTGTAGGGGTCAATATAGTTGTAACATTGCCTGTTCTAGAAGTATGATGACTTACAGGTGTTACTTGGACAAACTTCTCAACCTCGGATGCCAAAAGTGGCATGAAATGGAACTGATTCACTTCATTAACATGATTTTGTGTAGGAACCCTATTCTCCTCGGCATTTGTTGTACAAGAATCTCGAATTTCCTTGTATGAAGAAATTTGGGCCAAGGGAGATGAAGGAACAACATCTAGTTCAGCTAGCCCAAATATGTTGAAGCTGAACGCAGCAGAGTTGTTGCTTGCAGTTGGTGAAGGTTTCAAACATGAAGAAAGAGCTCCTGGATTATTATCCTGGGTAGCAGCCACAAACTCCTGTCGCAGAGAGACTAAAGGAGTGCCATACACTTCTGTATTATCTGTCTTGTCTTTTTCTGAAGGTGGTATTAACTTTAGCATTGATGTCCTTTGGATTACTTCCTGTTCGTATTCTTCATTTGATACAAAAGGTGTGCTTGTTTGGCAGTGTTGTTGCAGCTGATTAACTTCTTTTAAATTCCAAAAGAAATCAGGTTTTTTCACAGGTACACGAGGAGGTGATGCTATCGAAACATATCCATGTTCATTAACCTGCACCGTTCCACAACTGAACAAGCAATCATGTGAAGACTTGCTTAATTGCTCTGGCTTTCTTTCATAACAGGGTGGTGAAGCCACCGATGCAGCCTCCTGCATTTCGGCAGTGCAATTGACTTGATTCATAGTCAGACCCCTATCACATGCAGGCAACTGCGAACTACGCCATTTGTCAGACGTCATTATTGAAGCACTGTTCTTTTCAGGGAAGACATTATCCCCAAAGAAACTGTCCTTAGCGGCAATGCTTGCATTTAGAAAAGGCTCCCCACTGAATTCCACGTCTGTTGGATAAGAACTGCAATCGGCAATCTCGTTTTCGAGATTGTTAAGAGCATCCATAGGGGTAATCTCATCAAACATCTTCCCTGAAGAGTAATTGTTTGGAAGATCAACATCGCTCTGCAATAAGTCATAACCGTCTTGCTCCAACAAAAGCTCCTGTGTCTTGTCAGTTGATAAGCACCCTTGAAGATTTTGCATGGTATGAATAAGCATTGATGTAGTTCGAAAGGAATGCTTGACATGACAGACAGAAGTTGGAACAAGCTGACATTTAGGAAATGCAATAAGTGACGGCTTCCAGTTGCTTTCTGCGGTATCAAAATATTTACTTAGGAGAGTGACTTCTTCAACGGTCAGACTAGCCTTACCAGGATCAACGAATGTCACAACTTCCTGTTTTTGCTTTCGTCCACGCGGCACAAATTTTTCAATAGCCATATGCACTAACTGTAAAGTAGGGTGAAAAGCGTGTGGAACCATGCGTGGGCTTACATGAAAGTTGAAGCTGCTCATACCACCGTTATGCATATGCTTACTAAGTGCTTTACTTTTGGCTTGCTTCTTTAGGTACCCCTGTAATTCAGCTCCTTCACTTGCCAAGACTACCACACGACCATCACGTTTCCTGCCAGTTCTTCCCATTCGTTGAATCATGCGAATTGGAGAGATGTTAGCATCAAAGCAAATCACAAGATCAACCTCCATAATATCCAATCCTTCTTCAGCAATTGAGGTTGCCACTATGGTATTATACCCACCAGCACGGAATTTTTGGAGTACAGCCTGTTGCATCTTTTGGGTCTGTCCCTTGCAGCTTTTCCCTGAAGTTTGCCCTATAAACTCCATGGCTTTGACAAAGGTGTTGAGCTTCAATGCTTCCATGATGTCTTTGACACTTTCCCTGAAGTTAGTGAAGATGATAACCCTCGTCGTTCCAACATCGTGCCCCCTGAAGTGCTCGACGATAATTTGCTCCAGTTTTACCAATTTGGGACTCGGAGCCCCGTGTCTCACACTTTCGTGCATCAGGTTTCTTATTTTCCTCATTTTATCATTCTTTCCCATGATATTCGCGAAATACCCTTGTTGAAGCTTTTGATGTAACATCTCGAAGGCTGGTCTCATGCCATGGCTGAACAGCAACTTATATACATGATAGAGTGTGACAGCTATGCCGAAAAGTCCTTCCACTTCGCCGTACTGCCCATGAGCAAGAGCAGGCGGAGGTGCTTGTCGAAACTTATCTCTTGCAGTTACAAATTCAAAGGGCGTCAGCCTTGGCAAATCTCTGCTATAGAAGACACCAAAGCTGCATAATTTGCAAACCACCGGATGCAAAACCTCTAGAAAGAGGTCCTTCACTTTATTTGATTCAGGATCCATTACAACCTGAATTAGTTCCAGTTTTCGGCTGTATGTATATTGCTTAACATCAGGATCAGTCTCATCTCTGTATTCCAAGCATGAAATTTGAAGGTTGTCTATAACAGTTTGTATGGTCACCTGTTTCGATCCAGGTGTCGCTGTCAATGCCAATATACGTAGCCTTACTTGAGCAGTCAGTAGCTCACGAATGACAACACAATATGAATAGTTTCCCATGGCCCTGTGCGCCTCATCCACTACAAGACACACAAGTTGCTTCACTGGACATATTTCGGATTGAATGTCCTTTTCAAGCACTTGAGGTGTCACAAAGAACACTCTCTTACTTCGCCAATAGCATGATCTTTGAGATGGAGTCATTTGTCCTGTCATGTCAATTGTCCACTCCTGAGGAATTCCCATAATGTTGTGGCATGCTTCAATCTGTTGCATCACCAAAGGCCTTGAAGGTGCGGTAAAGACAATTTTCCCTGTGCAAAACCAGCGAAAATAGTTATACATCACCACAGCTGCGATCAAAGTCTTCCCAAGGCCAGTTGGCAAAGAGACCAATGTGTTTGTAAAAAGAGCAGTTTTTGTGATTGAAAATTGATACTCTCGATGAGGGATATTGGCTGGGTACACCCATGTCCTTGCAGCAGTAGGATCTATCCCAATCCCATCATCTCCAGACTCAAAACCCACTTCGCATGGGGGTAAATCCACGCTCTCAGGCATTGAAGGTTTTCCTTGAGTAACCCCAAAAAAGGAATTGAGTGTGCTTTGCCGGGAAGCTTTATTAGCATTCGTATTTGACAAACGAGATACCTGTTGCCCATGAGCAGCAAACTGGAATGGCTGGATGTCATTTTCATGGTTAACAAAGGCAGCTGCACCAGCTCTATCACATGCACGGTCAATTTCCTCAACAGCCGCAGCCCAATCAAAGTCCAATTCCGTAAAATCACACATGAAAGACAACGAAGCGTGCACGACCTACTGCACCTCCACATCACAGCAGCTCAAACAAGATTGCCCATCTGCATTCAGCCCCATCACAGCATCAAATCCATTCACTCAGCATCCTTAGAGGAAGCCATAACAAGAGCATGCACTAACAAGCCATTGAGACATGTATCATATTTGTCAACCAAATCCAGCAAAGACTGCTACCTCAGGGGATGAACATTCTTGAACCTCCTGTTGGATTGCGAGCTTCACAGCTTCCGAAACAGAGCGATCATCACAGAAGCTGATAGTAGAAGAATCAATGAGCTGCAGCATCGTTCTAAGACATCCGTGCATGATATTCTTGTGCTTCTGCTTGTGCAATGCTCTCTGCTTCCACATTCTTATTGTTCGTAGGAAAATCGCCCAAAACAAAAGAAACCGTTCGCAGAGGCGGGCTGTTTGTTTATGAAGCTCTTTTCAAACTTTTGAAACGTTCCTAATAAATGAACGGTACCCTCTTTGGAAGTGGGATGGGTGACCTCCTCAAGGGATTTGCAACAAAAACCTAAACCACTTCTTGGAGAATCCATGCTTTCCCTCTCTCACTCTTGTCACCCCCATGTGTGTCCATCCATGTGAATCTTTGCCATGGTTGCAAGTGTTGCAATCACATTACAAAATCTATTTGCCAATTCTGATCAAAGAACTCGACGAGTTCTTGCAACATGTTGCATGGCAAGTCTAGCTACAGCAACCCGATCCGCCTGTCGCCCCTTTTCCATGTTAATAGGAGGTGAGGAAGTCGCATGGAAAGAGCCCCTAAGAAGATGATCTGAATCGTCATGTGCAATCTTTAGATACATTCAAATACTCAAAAAGATGAATTTTTTAATGCTCAAAGTCATTAAAGGGCAACAACTCAACTTTTAGCAAATCATCATAATGGCTTTACCATCATCGCGGCAAAGCCAAAAACAAGTTGATTGATATATCACTGAAAGCTTTGATTTGTAGGGCTTTCGAATTATCACACAATAAAATAAGAACATTATTGTATACCACAGGGCATTGTCACAAATTTCTTGAATAAAAAGTGTGATTGTCTAAAGGTTGGATGCAAGGTAATTAGCTATTTTAAACATCGTAGTTGTCTTGGAGTTGTGGTTAACATTTCATGTTCTCACCTGAAAGATTGAACTCTAATTCAAAGTGTGCGCATGAGTAGACATATGACAACAATAAAAGACATTTATGGTAATCTTAATTTAATTATTGTTGTTGGTAAGAAAATATTGATTTTATATTAAGGAAGCATAGAAAAAATCATCATTGTACAAAAGGATTAGAGTAAATGGATGGGAGTAGAGAATGGCAAAAAGTATTTAATCTAATATGCTTAACAAAACATGAGACACCAAAATGATGTTAGTGTGTCATAGAAAAAGAGAGGGATATGAACTTTTGCCTATTTATGACTTGCATATGAGGGTGCGTCTCAAGCACGAGCACACATGCAAGAAAAAGAGAGGGACATAAATTTTTTGCCATTTAAGACTTACATATAAAGGACTGACTTATTGCAATAAAGTCCTTAGTAATGTGGCAAAGCTTTTTGTGCGCATACCCTTATGATTTAAGACACTAACTTTAACGTTAACATTTTCAAAAACTCCATTGACCAATTTGAACACATGGTATAGCATTTTGCACGGAACTGCCAAAAACAAAGATTGTATTCTAGAGGAGTTAAACAATTAATAACTCATTTTAGTGCTTAAACTTACTTAACAGTGGCACCCTCCACTTTTAGCTTATTGCACAATTGTCATGGTAGCTTATTGGCTTGAATAATCCAGTTATGCAATTTATGTAGCTGTAGTTGAGCATGTCATGTCAAACAACTTCATGGTAATAAAGGAGGCCATTGTTGCACAATAGAGTTGTCAACCCAAGTGTTGTCTTCATCGGGTCAGTTCGTTTAATGAATTAAGAACCTCTTGACTATCTTGCCATTTCATAATACCTTATCCTGATATCCAACAACTTATAGCTAGCTCTAAAACTATTTTTCCTTCATGATCCAGAGATGGCAAAACAACGATTGCAATAGAATGTTTTCCTAAACGTCTCTTCAAAAGGATTACATGGAACACTTGATGCATGCAGGTGATTGGAGGTAAATCTAACTCATAATTCATTTCACCAATCCTTTTCAAAATTTTGAAAGATTTGTAAAATCTTGGAGCTAGCTTTTCAATTCGAGTTTTATTAATTTAGTATATTTGTAAGGTTGTAACCTTGAATATACAAAGTTCCCCTCTACAAACTCATGAGAGTTTGTCTTTTGATCAACAAATTGTTTCATTCGTTGTTAAGTTGCCTTGACATGCTCATGATTAGCTTTCAAAATGTCTTGCATGTGTTAAATTTGGTCCTCTGCTACTAGAACTACAACTTTAGTAAAATTCATGCCGATGGGTTGTAATGGTTCATAGCCATTATTGTGTATAAAGGTGTCATGCCAATTGATACATGTGGAGTGGTGTTATAACAAAATTCAACTAGATACAATCATTCTATTTACTTTGTTTGGTGATCTGATAAAAAATTTTGTTTGTCCATCAGTTTCTAGATGGAAAAATGTACCTAAGCACAATTTCGTGACTAGCTTATCTCCAGATGTTGTGAGCAAAAGAGGCAGAAAATCCAAACTAATGCTTGTCTAGAATTGTGTACAAATCAATTATGGATGTAGTAAACCTAAGCGTCTAACATGCTCCACTTTGTTAGCCTCACAAGATGTACACATAAGTATTGTGAAATTTATGACATTTAGGACCATAAATGAATTCATTCAATCCACAAGAGGTATTGAATTGCATCAATATCTATATTTTTTTAATTTACAAAGCTAGAAATGACACAATCTTGATATATAAGCAAGAGCAATCTAAAACAAAGTTTAAATTGATCAAAGGGAATTCACACATGTGAATCACAACCTGTTATAAGGACTGAGGACTAAAAGTAGACCACAAATGATGATAAATGCATTGTACCTCAAGAAATGCATGCATAAGAACAATCTACAAGAACTTGAAGCTAGAAATCACTCCAACTTTTCATTGATCAGAATGAGATCCTAGAGGGCATATACATAATGGCTGTGAGCCCAAGCTAGTCTGAGCTAGATCTCACACCTGTGAGCTACCTCTCATCATGTCCTAACTTGCTACCTTACCTCTACTAATTTTGGTCCATAGCATACCTCTCCTACAATGCCTAGAAATGTGATTGGTTGACTTAGCACATAGAATCTTGATGAAAGATCTAATCTAATGATGACAAATGGACCTATTGAAACTAAGTTGTCCTTCACAAGCGGGAATAGCCTCCACACATGATCATGCCACCAGGAATATGCCTTTTTACATAGAAACATAATGGTCATAGCGATCCTAGAGCTATCTGGCAGATCGTGCATGGAAAAGTGGGAAGTCCATTGATCTAGCCACACCAAAACAATGTCTTGATGTTTGTTCTTTTTTTTCCCTGTGAAACATTCTAAAGTAAATATCGGATTCAAGAGGGGTTGTCGAGATTGCGACATGGCCTTCGTTCAGCCTCCGCCCATTCATGCTTTGACTGCATGTCAATAATTTGTTGTTGAATCAAATAAATGGCACACACCATTCTTCCATATCAGCCGAAGCAAAGCCTGGAGCTTGGGTGGCCTCCATCGGGGAATTTATGGAAAACGAGAGGTGTAGGAATGAACTAGAGAGAAAACGAGAAGCAACGGTGTGAAAACTGCTAAAAAACTAAGGTATATAGCTCAAGAAACAAGAAAATACACAACTTTGAGCTAAGAGAGCTCCAGCTTGAGACTTGGAAAAGTGGGGTGAATGAAAGTGAACGTACCTTTATTTACCCCCTTCCTCCAAGCACCTCCCACTCATTCCATGGAAAAAGGACAAGTAGGGCTCAAAAAGGGCCCATTTGTCCTTTCTAGAAGTTTAACCCAATGTGGAAGACTAAGGACTTGCCACATGGCACTTGGAACTCCATTTATTATTGAACTTAATTTTGGACCCACACCCTTCATCTCCCTCCTACTTACCTCACTCCCACTCCAAGCTCCTGGAGTTTGCATGTACAGAGGGAGGAAAAAGGATATTGTACGACCATGGCAAGGACAGTGAACTAAGGACAATCTTTTTTCAATATTTCAATACAATATTTAGGCTCAAAACCATTTCTAGTTTTCAACTTAGAGTTTAAAGTTTCCAAAGTTTAGTTAGCAACCTTATGAGGAGGGGCTTTGCAGAGGCGCACTCCCTCGCCTCCCCTCCCCTCTCGTCACGTCACAAAAAAGGATCCCCTGGCTACTACTACACGTGCTCTCCAACCACCAGCTCTCGGGTAGACTGAGTGAATGGCAAAAGAGAGGCCCCACCACTATATAGGCATAATATTGTGGGTCCCATCAAACACGCTCCCCCGACGACACGTGACCACCTAGGATGGTGACATGTGGCACTAAAACATATTGATAATGTCAACATGTCCCTGTGAGGCCCCTTGCAAGGCCGTCACTTAAGGGCATATCGTTATAGTAAATAGCACCTTGATAGGTTGAACCCCAGTGTGCGCAAGAAAGTCGTACGATAACAATATGTAGTGGTTTAGAAGATACTATCCGTGTGTGTGTGTGTGTGTGTGTGTGTGTGTGTGTGTGTGTGTGTGTGTGTGTGTGTGTGTGTGTGTGTTACATGAAAGAAAATGTGATATGCTCTGATACCACTGAACGAAAATGTGATATGCTCTGATACCACTGAAGAGAATGTGATAATGAATCAGGATTGCAGTCGCGAAGCTTTTGCGAAGGAACCACGAATCTCTTGCCCTTAGATGGAGTTCCAATGCGATCGTTGGACACTGCCAGCTGAATCACTCCTACAGTCCTCCAGAGTGTAGTCAGGCACTGTTGATCTACGTTTATAAAATTAATGCAACATTCAACATAGTTTCAACCAAGGTGCGGAATTCAAATGAACAAGGAAACTTAGACACATGAATAAACAACAGACATTTGCATTCGAGATCAGATACAACAAGAAAATCATCTACTATTGATCTTTCTCTGATTTCTTCAAGCCCTGCATGCAAATCCACGCAGTGCATTGGCGTGGGAGAAACACAATTCTCTCACAAGCAATCGTCTCGCTTTACTAGCGAACAGTTGGATCTACAGATCCTAGACAGAATTGTCTTTGCACACCAGAAGACATGTATTCTGTATTTCGTCTTGATTGCTTACTTGCATCAGACTACTACATTACACTGTATGTGTACTCTATTGATCTATATGTCAAGTATCATCCAGTAAGTATAGTCGCTCTATGTAAATCTAAGATTAGAGTGATTAAGCATCTACAACTAATCAGGAAAATACAAGAGTGGCAGATTAGCCACGACCTAAAATGTATTTGCTGATGTCATGCCATCAGATCAGATATCTGTACTCCTGGGTACTTGCATAATCTCACTGGTACTCTCTGGAGCATGGAGGGCAGGAGAAGATTTCGTTTTGCTCGTCTTCCTTCTCTCGTACTGGACCGTAAAAGATTCTCGTGCTGGACCACAAAAGATTCTCGTTCATGAATCTTTTGTGTTCGTGAATTGTTCATCTTCGTCTGCTTCGACTGTCGAGTTCGCGAACCGTTCGTCTTCGTTTCCTTTGACTTTCGTGTTCGCGAACCGTTCATCTTCGTTTCCTTTGACTTTCATGTTCGCAAAACTTTTCGTGCTTCATGTCCCCTGACTTTCGTGTTCGCGAACATCTTCGTCAAGCTGAGGGCTGAAAGCTAGCAAGGCTTTGTAGTTAGAAACATTTTGTTTCTTCAGCTCCCTCTCAAAGCATGATAGCTTTACGATCCCGAGACAACTCCTTTGTCTCTCAAAGAGTCCTTTGTCCAGGGCTTTAGTGAAGATGCCAACAACCATGTCTTTCGTTTCGATGAAGGTGGTCTGCAACATCTTCTTTTCAATTAGATCCCTGATCAAGTGGTACTTGATCGCAATGTGCTTCGTTCTAAAATAGAACACGGGATCTTTCGTCAGGTTTATTGTAGAGGTGTTGTCCATCTGCAAGACCAGGGGCTCGTTTCTTGTTTCGCCCAATTCGTCCAGGAACTGCCTTAGCCAGATTATTTCGTTGGCCATCTTTGCTGCTGCAACATATTTTGCTTCATAGGATGACTGGACCACAACGGTCTACTTCTTGCTGACCCAGAGAATTGTTGCTCCTGATGCGATGGTGCATCCTCTTGAGATGCTTTTACAGTCGTCCTTGAGAGATGCCCAACTAGCATCGTTGTAGGAAAATATCCTAAAACCTGCATCACGACAATATTACAAGCCATAATCCCTCCTTGTTTTTCTGTGAATGATGTCACGATCATAGCAGAAATCAGTGAAGCGATTCGAGATGCATTCCATCAAATGTAAGACAATGCCCACTTTCGGACCCATGCATGGAGGGATATGCAAATGAAAATCTCAGGATTGGAGATGGGATGATATGGATGCAAGTCATCAGTATTGTGTCTAACACTATGTCATTGATGTGTGTGTGAATGCATACGCAATGAGGCTTTAGTGCCCCAACTCTGAAACTGGTCCAGACTGGTTATTACCAATTCTTTCTTTGTTTAGACATTCAACTTATACTCTCTAAGAACTGATTCAATAGGGAATAACCATCTAGTCTCCTCTCTGCACTGACTCTTCTCTCAAGCCCTATACTCTGACAGTAGTCCATGTAGGACAACTTACTGTCCTAAGATCCAATACACAAGATGGTAGGAAGTACTAGTTTTTCACTAGTCTATGGAATCAATTAGGAAAATCGTCCTTGCCTCTTATGGATGTGTGAGGCGTCACTCGTCCTCACAAATTGGTTTGAGATCTGATTGATATAGTTGAAGTCTTTTTCTTTTTTCTCTTTTTTCTTTTATTTTTCTCTCAGTCTTTCTTTCTCTCTCTTTTCACGTTTTCTTTTTCTTCTTTTGACTTTTTTCTTACTTTTTCTATCCTAGTAGGGACCTTATGAAAGATGGTTTTCGATCAGTGGATATGGAGAAGAATCTTCTTAGTTGTCTGATATCAATAGGTGGTATTGTTTCGTTGCAGATCATCCATCCCATCTGATTTGACTTTATGTACAAAGCATAAATTTCCTTCAGCAACTGTCTCAAATGGTTCACTACTCAAAGAAGTAGTGATGTTTCAAGCTTGTTATCTCACTGTATGTAACCATCATATGGAGCCTCTTGATTTTTTCTTTATCCGTCACGTCCTTAAATTCTCCAACTGTCCAGTCAATCATGCCTTATCTATTGGGCGATGGAGTCACTCCCCACCCCACTGCACTGTTTCTGTTCCCACTTTTTCCTCTCTTACCCTCCCTTTTATGCTTCTAATCAAACACTCATGCCCATAGGAGAACATATGTAATGCCCTATGCAGCTCAGAGTATATGCAGAATGCAGGGGTATGGATGCATGAGACAACGGTCTTGCAATCAAATGACCAAGCACATTGTGCCTACATGATGCAATGCAACGTGAGTGAATGGAGTCAAGTCAACTGAGATATCTGTAGATCACCGTTTACAGTGTCTATGAATCTCACATGTAGTAATAACGAATCCCATCCTGAAACAATTTTTTTTTTTTAGTGGTATTTTGAAACAAGATAGAATGTTGACAAAAAAATAAAGAAAATATAACAAAACCAGATCAACAAAGTAAAGTCAAACTTACCACCCCTCGACTCCCCCATGTGAAATCAGAGATAAGGGTGTATTGCTGTCACCTTACCACATCTATCCAACATCCACCTTGTTGTCTAGGTATTCATCATGCGCTTTAACCCTAACTTGTACTTCAGTGTTTTTTGTCCTATTTCTCTTTGGCATATTCGGTCGTTCGTGTATATGATAGGTGGCCAAAAGATCTAGATCATGATTTGGTTCAAGGAAATATCCTAGCACCACGTTTTCTTCATGCTTAGATTCTTCATTACTGATATAGTTGGGTAGTTCTTTGTCCCAAAGGAATGGACCATATGGTGTTCCAGTACTATCCTGGATAAAATTATCAAAGTTTACCACCATGTGGTCATCTATTGTCGCTTTTTGATATTCGAATAAGCGTTGGATATCAAATGATTCTTGATCAAATGCATCAGGTGGGGGTTCATGATTTTTGTCGTTTTCTTGCTTTGTTAAACAGCAGCCTATGATCTAGTTTTAGGGTGGCAATCTGCAGGGGCTGTCCATACTATGTCATGTACTTCTGCATAGTCTAAGTTGCCTTCACTATCCTCGTCAGGAGGTACAGCTTGGTCACCGGTGGCTTGTTGATTAACAATAGATGCAAATGATATAAGCTCCTTAGACTTAGTGGACTTCCCAAGACTCACCTGCCGATCACCCTCTTCCATCCACTCTTTGCTAGGTGGGTTTGTCTGTAACCTACTGTGGGTTAGCATCAGTACTCTCGCCGTAGTCCCCTCGGGGATGAGTGTTCCTATTGAGTTGCGCGGGGGTCTTTTGTCATTGGTCTTGTCTCGTCTATCCTGAGGAGGTCGTTTAAGCTTTTCGATCTGTGAATCTTCAGTCTTTCTATTTAAAATTTCGTGAGTGACTAGCCCATAACATTGTAGATCTAACCCAACCCACTGTATTCAATGCCCATGGCTTTGTATGTTTGTAGATTCGGGCTTCTCACCCAAAACTACTTTCTTCACAAGATTGCATTCCCGAATCCTAGCCTGTATAGCCCTAAGAAATAATTGGGTTTTGACTGGTTTTCTTTGAAGTATAATCCCTTTGGTTTGTCTCAATTCCAAGGGAAATGGCCTCATACTCAAACCGCAAATGGCTAATTCGTATAGTTCATAACCCTATGTATAGATAATCGCCCTTCAAACAATAGCCCATTATCAAATTCCTCCCGGCAGACGCACCAATGTTTAGCGTCTGGCGGGTCAGAGTTGCTCACTTGACTGACAACTCATTTCTAAAACGTATGATTTGTAAACCAATCGACATGGATAATTACTCTTCCAAGCAATATAATGTTCCTCCCGGCAGACGCACCAATGTTGACGGGGGTTTGGTCCAGCCAAAACGTCCCAAAAGGGTCAAGGGGCCCCACCTCTAATGGCGGTTCGGACCTACATGAGCAATAGAGGATTTGCCAATTCCAACCCTAATGGCCTTTTTTATTGCCCCGTGCTCTCCAACCGATGAGGGTTTTCTAGGCTCTCAGAAATACGGTTGCAAGGAGGGGGTGCTGTCAATTTTGGTGCAAAGATTCACTAGCTTTCTAGGGTTATGGCTCCGTAAAACTTATGATCACTAATTCGCATTAGGATCTTGCTAATGTTTCTTTTCCCATTGAATTCGGCTTACAGTTAGTAAAAATATTACATGGGCTTGAAACCGATTTATTGCCTATGATGTGCTCGTGGGGTGCAAGTTATACACACCGCTTTGTTTGATAAGCGGTGGTATTTTTGCCGACCGTCGGGTCTAGGTATTTTGCTAGACAGTACCGATGGCGGGTGTGACTAGTGTGGCTGTTAACCAAGGCTGTGTATTTCAACCGCGGATGGTGGACGGCCTGCTCTGGTGTTTCACAGAGGTCAGGTTCAGTTGATATGTTTCATAATTAACAAAACCCGAAAAAATGTTTCACAACTTGACGATTGTGTATAGTCATTTTACTAACCGAAAAACATGCCAGACGACTTAGTAAAACACCAAATTGTGAAAAAATCATTTTCTTACTCTTCCCTAACACATGTATTCGAATGCGATGTTAACAACACATGGCCCAATTTTTTTTTTCTAGTTTCATACATTGAAAACAACAACAAATAGGTAAATCACTCATATATACCCACAACCTAGCTATAATGTCAATCCAATTTTTGTACTCGTGATAGTGTAAAAATGCTTCAGTATTGATATCAAAACTGATTATTCGGTTAAGGGAATGCAAATGTACGATTCAATCACCCTAGGAACGATGGACTCAAACATAATACACACCCAACAATGATGGTTTTATCGTTTTAAGAAAATACGATCAATTTTTAAAACTCAAAATCAACGAAAATACTTCAGAAACCCTTTTTCAAACCAAAACTGTTTATGGCTACATACCACACTCTATTCCAACTGAAAGAAGACAACGTACAGAAAAATGGCATCACGAAGATAAACTGATTGTGAAAAGTGTGAGTCTTACCTCAATGTGCCATTCGGTAGCCGTTGCGTGGAAACTCTAGTCATGAGCCTTGTAGCAAAAATCAGAGCTAGGCATGTTGACACAATTTTCTCCACTTTACGTGTGTCCGATCGAATTGGTGTAAAAAGAAAAAATTAAAGTTTCTAGAATATGAACGATGCGATTGAAATGTTAACAGTTCAGTTGCGAGAAAACTAAACTGAAAGTTCGTAAAAAAAAAAAAAAGGCCAGAAAAATACAATGGCTAAAAAATCAGCAACCCATCACTCACACCAAGCCCTCAAGCAATCCATCCCACTCATTCAAGATATAATATGACCATGGACTACAACCAACCAACCAACCCTCACCATGAAATCACTCTCATACATTAATCCTCTCAACAAAAGCAAGTAAACATCCTCTCCAAGTAATTTGAAGCACTCAACTATGAACTCACACTAGTAATGAGGTCCAAGCAATCAACACAAACAACCACAATCTTTCAACTCCTCAAGATGAGCAAGCAAGCATAGTAACTAACATCACTCCCAAACCACAAGACAACTACAACTCTCAACTCTCAAACATACCCACTCCTAAAATCCTCACTCACAAAAGTACTAACATTTAAAAGTACTAACTCTTTACATCATCTCATTATTATCCAGCTATCATTGAGCTATTTCAAGCAACTCACAATCCTTCTAACCAACCCACAAACATTGAACTCACCTCAAGCAATCAATCAAGCCAAAGTTTAAAATACACCTTACTAACTATGGAGTTAACAACACACAAGCAACAAACAGGCATGAGGGCACAAAGCAACCATTAACCTCCCACAAACCACTAACTCACATTGCAAGTGACTTACATTGAGCAACTAACATTCATAACAATTAGCCACAAAATGGAATTAACTTCAAAGCACACTCAAACAAGCAAGCAACTCCCAAAAGTGCCAACTCCTAAAAATACTAACACACAAAAATACTAACTCACAAAAGTACTAACATTTGAAATACAAGGAGTTGGCTCCTTCTTATAGGAAAATCCAATGCATCCCCTTCACAATGCCATCTTGCCATTCTTCATGCCCTTCAAGCCCTCTTTGCCATTTGTCCCCAACCCATTTGATAGTACACCTAGTGGCCTCCATAAGAGAGTGGGGGAGTGGTGCATTCAAGGCTCTCTTCCAAAACTAGCCAAGATGCCATTTTTGTTAAAGGCTAGGGAGGCCATTCAAGTTTACCCTTTTGTACACCCTAGAAGCCCAAAATGTCAATGGCTAGTGGGTGTACCTCCCCAATTTTTTAGCCTCCAAGGTGTTTTGGCATTTAATATCCAAATTTTGGGTGAGGCCCTTTTTCAACCCTTATTTTTAGTAGGCGGCTTTCATTTTTCCTTGGGTACCTTTGTTTTTTGCCTTTCTTCGATTTTTCAAAGGCCGTGCGCTTACTGCTCATTTGTTTGGGTTTTTGGTCTGTTGGGTAACTCCTTGTCGTTAATTGCCCGTAAATTGCACAAACTTTGCCGTTAGGGTTTTTGTGATTCCTTGACACTGAATCCATGTTTCTCGGTCCTGTTTTTACCCGAAACTTTTGTTTCTCGATTTTTTCTTCTGTGGTTGACTTTTTCAGCATCCATGACTAGGGCTCCTACGACAACACGGTTTCCTTGAAAAATACACTGAGTGATCATATATTAGTAAAGATGGACTCAATACATGGTGAGATTTTAGCACGGTCACACCGGCTATTTTTTTACAACTTGCCATTTTTTTGAAAAGCCGTAAAATATTTAACCGGCCATTTCTAAGGCCGCAAAATATGCTCTAGCCTCATTTAGGACGGGTTGAGACCCAATTCTAGGTGGACCGACACTTTTGGCTCGGTCTTACAAAACTTGACCACAAAATATTTTTGAAGATTTTTTGAAAAAAAAAGTCAATTTCTTACTTTTAAACTGTGTCTAGCCACTTTAGGGACGGGCTGGGACCCAATTCTAAGACAAATTTGTGCCGATTTTTCTCTAATAACCGGGTTTTACATGCCGGTTTTTTCAACTATTGCAAACTTAAACTTCAATATTAGCTCAATTTTTCATGCGGAAATATCGGCTAACACAATGTTTGTTACACACAAGCATGTGCGTAATCACCTATCATATAGGACTCCGGAAGTAGAATCCAGATCTGCTAGAAGTAGAAGGTTGAATCACAGGTACCAAGCTAAGCGAAGACATCAGTCCTTGCTTTTGGCTTCGCCAAACCCCGTATTGATAGAAGCCTCATATTCTAGATGGGGCCTTTTTGAAGTAGCTAGATTGCTTCAAACATCAGCATGTCATGATCTTGGAGAGATGGAGTTTCTGTGCAGTCATTGTTCAGCTCTAAGATGGAAAGCAGAAAGAAATAGCTCTTTCTGTTGCATGAAAGGCAAGGTCCATTTGCCTTTGATGCCAGCACCACTTCTTTATCTCCTTAATTTGTACACATCTTCTGATGACGTGGGAGCTCATTTTAGAAAACACGTTCGAAGTTATAATAACTCCTTGGCCTTCGCATCTCTTGGGGTGAATCTAGATAGATCCACTGCCAACTCTGTAGGTGGCACGTATACATTTAGAGTGTCTGGTCGGTTGTATCATCATATTGGTGGTTTGTTGCCCTTAGATTGACCTTCATTTTCGCAGATCTACATCTTGGATGTTGATGATTTGCAATTAGATCAAAGATTAGCTCTGAATCCTGATCTTAGGCGTGACATTATCTACCTTTTGCAAAGCATGATGATGGATGTGAATCCATTTGCGTAACATTTTAAGAATGTTGCTGGAATCATGCGGGAGAATTTCACAAAGGATATTCGACTTCGCATAGTTTCTGGTTGTTCATAGAGTAGCACGAATAGACAGTTCAATGCTCCTACGAGCAATGAAATTGTAGTGCTTATGCCTATAGATGATACCCCGAGTGTCAAAATGCGTGACATCATATTGCACTCCATTCAAGATGGTTTGCAGCATATCACGGAGCGTCATTCATCGTATGATGCCTTGCATTTTGTCCTCCTCTTTCTTTACGGTACTAGTAGGTGGTATCAAGGGATTCCACATATGTGTATGCGAGATGTTGCACATGGTGATGATGATGACATACGTGATGGTATACATTTAGATGCTCCTGAAGAGCAATTAGAGGGCGGACACAAAGTTGTCACCATTCGAGAGCTTTGCAGCTACTATTTACAGGTACGAGCAGGGCATGTTTCACCTATACATTTGGGTGGAAGGTTCTTGCAAGAGTATGTGTGTGACATGGTAGCAAAAATGGTGCAAAACAACATGAACTACATCTATAACAATCGAGATAGATTTCGTAGAGAGATTCGTAGTGGCATCGTTGATGCCCTTTGAGCTCATTCTGTTGGAGAGAGGGGGAGAAGAGATGAAAAGAAAAAGGTGTCGTATGTAAGAAACAAAAATAATCTCAAAAAGAGGTAAGACGAACACAAGCGAGAAACAAAACTCGAAGGAAAACGAACTTGAACAGAAAGTGTTTGTGCGCAGCGGAACGAGCTACACGACTCTCTTCGTAAGCATGACTATGCCTATCATAATGAGCAGAATGTTAGTGATGAAAATCACGGTCATTCTTGATTACGCAGCCAAACCTTAATAAATGAAGCGCTAGAAGAATAATTTGTCGCGAATAGCTAGACAAATTATGTGTCGCGAATGATTCGCAAAGAGCTAGACTGTGCTTGACTAATAATTAGTCGCGAAAGATTTGTGAAAGACAAGACTAAATGTTAGTCTTCTATTACCAGAATGAGCAACCAGAAAGATCAGATAGAATGAATAATAAGCATAGCAATATTAACACAGATCTGAACATAGAACAAAGAACTATTATCAGATTAAGTATATCAAGTATACATGTCAATATTGCGGTAGAGCACAAGACAATAGCGGATGAAACCGCATGCTCTATGAAGCTTGTTCAATATGTAAAGGAATGAAACCTTATTACTGACAATGAAGAATCGATGCACAAGGCATCTACTTCGTCTATCTCTCTAATAAGCTTCTGATGCTAATTTACATACATTTGATTTTCAATCCATGATTTCTGATCAATCAGTCTCGTCTCATCATCCTAGTGAATACACAGATGGTATTCAGTATATGCATAATGTTACAGGTGTGCAGATGAAGAAAGTACAGGGTGGATGTGTTGTCTGTAGGAGATCGTGGGTGGCTGCAATCGTTGTCCTTCCATCGTCTTATATTGGTTCCCGCATCATATGCATCAACAGTACGAAGATGCTATGGCCATCCTTAGGGAGTTGGGTTCTCCCGATTTGTTTATCACAATGACAACGAACCCAAATTGGTCAGAAGTGAGGAGGGAGTTGAGATTTCAATAAACACCTGCAGATAGGCCCGATTTGGTGTCAAGAGTTTTTAGCATGAAGCTTCAACACTTGATTGATTTGTTGAAGAAGGATGAGATATTTGGGCACATTATAGAAAGGCTTCATGTTGTAGAGTTTTAGAAGAGAGGATTGTCCCAAATCCACTAATTGATTATATTGGAAGAGTGGAGCAAACCCATCACTGTTGGAGATTACGATCATATTGTATGCGCAGAGATTCCTATGAGGGGGGATGATCCGGAGTTGTACGAGATAGTGAGGACATGCATGATGCACGGCCCATGAAGAACAACTTTTCCAAATGCACCATGCATGAAGGATGGAAAATGCTCGAAGAACTACCCAAGGAATTTCATTGATGAAACATCGGTAGTGAATCGGTATCTTTCATATAGGCGTAGAGACATCGGAGAGAAGGTGAAGTTGCATAGTATAAAACTAGATAACAGGTGGGTGGTACCATACAACAGATGGTTGACACAACATTTTTAGTGTCACATTAACGTAGAGATATGTGTACATATACATAGTGTGAAGTATTTGTACAAGCACGTGTACAAGGAACTAGATATGATTACGGTAGAGGCTGTGGAGGGTTTTGGTTAGACAGTTGCGCCAGTGAATGAGATAGAGCAATTTTTGAATGCTCGATATTTCTCTGCGAGTGAGACTGCTGGTGACTGTTTGGGCTTTCTATGGGTGCTCATAAACCAGTTGTGACTCGATTGGTGTTCATCTGGCTGGACAGGAGTTGGTTTTCTTTACTGAGGGAGCCGATTTAGAGGAGGTTGTAGAAGGTAATTCGAGTGCCACTTTAACAGCTTTATTTGAGCTGAATAGAAGTGGCGATTCGGAGGCCCGAGAGTTGTTGTACCAAGACTTGCCGCGATTTTATGTTTACAACAAGAGAGTGCGAAGGTGGACCCGCAGAATCAACGCATAGTCCATTCTGACCATTGAACGTATGTATTTTGTCTATCCATCAGATGGAGAGCGATTTTATTTGCGAGTTCTTTTGGCTCACATCAGAGGTGCAACAAGTTTTTAGGACTTGCGCACAATTGACGGTGAGTTATTTTCGTCAGAGATGCTTGCAAGCATAGGCTTCTAATAAACGACGCAATGGAATGGAGTAACTGCTTGCAAGAGGCGGTGTCATGGGGAACTCCGTCAAAACTTAGAGGCTCATGTTCGTTGTACTTCTTTTGACATGTGCTGCTTCTGACCCATTAGATCTTTGGAAGAGTATAGAGTCCCATTTAGTAGAGGATTAACAGAGGAGTTAGGACAGCCAATAACGTGCGAGACAATTATTGTGAGTCAGATTATGATAGATAGGGCTCTTCTAGACGTGGAGATGCACAAATTTTGGCTTCACACTTCCCGATAGCAATATCGAGTTTTCTCCACTATTTAACGAAGAGATATTTCTCAATGAGACCCTTTCAGAGGTAGAGGCTGACATCAAGAGATTGAATGTGGATCAACATGTGATTTTTGACTGTGTGGTATGTGAGTATGTGGTACAAAGAGTGGGTGGTGGAGTGTTCTTTGTAGATGGTCCGGGTGGTACGGGTAAGACGTTTCTCTATAGTGTCATGTTGTCGTACATGCGTGCACAAGGTTGGATAGCACTGGCAGTTGCATCGTCGGGGATCGCTGCATTGTTAATGAAAGGTGGTAGGACCGCGCACTGCATAGAGGATTGTGCAATGGTACGAGACTCATCATTCGTAGATTGGGTAGACAAGGAGTAGACGCAGAGATAGTTATCGATAGGAATATTGGGAGTAGAGTCCTCATTCAACAGATCCCTTTAGTGCCGAGAACTTCCGACTTGCCGTTTGAATTGCAGCGAGTACAATTTCCTATTAGAGCAGCTTTTGTCATGACAATTAACAAGGCATAGGGGCAGACTATGGAAACTATTGGATTGTACTTGCCATGTCCCATATTTAGTCATGGTCAGTTGTATGTCGCATTATTGAGAGTGCAAAATGCGGAAGTGTACGAGTGTTGATTACTGATACTGACGGCCGATTTACAAAGGTGGCAGGAGTGGCAAGGTGCACTCAAAATATTGTGTATTCTGAAGTGTTGTAGTATTTGTTTTGGAGTAAGGGTTAGTGTTAGGATTAGGGTTACATTAGAGTTAGGGTTAGAATTAGAGTACAGTTAGAGAAAACTAAGCAAATAACTATGGGATCATGGGTTGGACTTACACACGCAAGGTGCCAAATCCGTCTCACTTATTAACTTCTAACTAGGGTTAGGGTTGTCTCAATATTCGCAAACCCTCCAACATTGATGTTTTGCATGAAAGGGTACAATGCATCCACAACTAGTCCAACTTTTTTTTTTGTTGATGAGCAATTGAATAAGGCAACGACATGCATCAAGAATGCATTTTCATTGCTAAAGAATCATGGGAGAATTTTGAAGAGTTTGAATGTGGACATTAAATACAACGCATAGGTAATTGTGGCATGTTGTGTCTTGCACGACATGTGTCAATTTTGGGGTGAAAGTGAAACTGAGATCCATGAGGAGCACATTGTGCCAGAGGTCAGGGGACCAGTGCCCTCAGATGTCAATGAGTCAGTAGTAGGTGCATGACATGCAGGGCAACGAATTCGTGATGCACTCTTCACAGATTAGTGCGATAGAGCTATTGTGGATGGACATGAGCAGGCTAGCTAGAAGAGTGGGATGCTAAAAGATATGTTTAAAATAGCAGTGTTGTTTAGAATAATTATGGCAACACTACATGATGTACTCCTTGTTTGACAAGCAATGGCAATAAAGATTTCTTTGCAACTATGTCTTTGCAATTTGTATTGAATTTGATTGACAGTTCTTGGAGTTGTTTGTTGTGTGCATGATATTTATCGTTGAATATGGTTGTTTGTTGTTGAAGACGTGGTAAATTCTATGGTATAAAACCTAATGCTCCTCCTAGTTGACTTTTTATGGCTAAATGTGATGCTCTGATGCTAGTGGCTATTGCTTCTCCGATGGCAGCAACAAGGTTATTTGCAATTAATGTTTGTCATGGTTATTAATGGGTGCAAGGTATAATAAAAGAAAGACCAATATAGAAATCGCCAGCCAATAAACTTGCATTTTTTGCTATATAAAATCCGTTCATGTGTGTAGGAAAAAGTCATAATGAATTGGAGATTATCTTACACAATCATGATACTCAAAATCAAATTACACACATTAAACTGAAAACCCAAAACATCATGAGAAAGAATACTGAAAACTGAAAATATCAACACATGCCAATACGATGCCCAAAATTCCATAAATTTTTCATTCAATAGTACTAAAAGTCATTAATTAACATAGAAGACAAGCTTAAACTCATAAAAAATAGCACAACACATCCACAACTAGTCATTTGTCTTGGGAGTTGTTTGGTTGTTTGACCGAAGTAGTTCAATTGCCTGAATCGTCTGCATCATCATCAAGGCAATTTGCTCCTGGCTGGCAGCTTGAGTTTCTGCAATTCTCTCATGTTGCCAGTGTCTTTTCTTGCCACAAGTCTCTTGTACGTTGGTTGTCACTTTGAATATCTATTTTCGCTTGCTCATAACCCTCGTTGAAGGACTTGACAATACCCACCAAGTTTGAACTTTTCTGATGCACACTTCTCTTATCCATTGGCTAACCCGAGACTCCTTCCAAGTTGCATGCTTGAGTCTTGGGCAAGTCCATTTCCACCTCGTCAACACCTACTGGAGGAAAGCCTCTCACTGGTGAAGCACAAGAATCATGATCATTTGGATGCCCTTCTTGCCCATCGTCAAAAGTCGCCTCTTGCCACGAGTAGTGTTGGATGTGACATTTGGGGTTTCACTATCGACATCCACAAGCAATATGTACCACAAAGGCCTTGCCATTTCATAATAGCATGAATTCTATAATTTTAGGATTTGTTTAAAGTGTTTCTTATATTGTTGCGATAAATTTTGTTTTATTGTTTCTGTCCAATTGTATCTCTTTTATTTTTTGTTGTTTGACAAGATACGTGGTTCTATGGTTGTTCTTGGTTCTTTCCAAGGACATACTTCTACTTTGTTGTTAGTATTTGTTTGTATGACAATGATTTTCATTGTTCCAATTGGATTGTTACATGTCACAATTTCTCGAATTGTTGTTGCTGAATCAGTGTCACAATGATATACTACTAGCTTATAATTCAGGCATTTGCAAAACCAAAACAAACATAAGCTGTCACATTGTATAGTTGTTGTTGGTAAGAAGTTTTATGTATGTTTCATTTGATGTGATTTGATCATATTGGATTTTAAAAATTGGATCCTTTTTGTAGTGTTCTTTCCAAATCGTAGCATCACAATCATTTTCTCTTAAGCTTAGCCAAAAACATTGCACAACATTTGCTCAAATGTTGTTTGAAGGAATATGATAATTCAATAGAAATGAAAAAATCTTGAAAATGTCATGGTTGACGTCATAAATAAATAAAAATTCAGGATCTATATAGTCTCTTGGTCCATAGCCATTTGTGCAAATATTGCTAGTCATTGTGGTTGTAAAAGATAAAATACTATGCTTCTCAAGCTAAGAAGAAAATAATAAAAACTTGACAATTGAATCCACTATAACAAAAATCTTCTCTAAGTCGATATTTGCTTTGATCCACTAGGACTAATTGACATCGTATGTTTTACTTTGCTATTAACTTCAATGTATCAAAACCAACGATTATATCACTAGCATTTGTGCAAAATTTTCCTTTGACGTTCACTTGCATAAGTTTTGAACGTAGTCCTTTTTTAAGAATATTCAAAAATCAATATTCACGATCAACATTTACAACACGTATTCACAATATTCACGTATCTCTATAATTTGATAGAGATAGATCAGTTCTTATTGGTGAAAACATATCGATAAATTATTGGTGAATTATATCTTTAACAAAAGATGTAATAACTACAATTTCATAGCTCAAGTAAATAAAAAAACAAAACAAAACATAATATTTGAGCTTTGACCATATTTGATACTATTTAAGACAACAACCACATAATATGCTTTAACTTTCACTTTGTTACAAACTCCAATGACCGACCTGAACACATAGTATTGCCTTTGCCTTGAAACACATAGTATTGCCTTTGCAAGGCAAGGCCAATAAAATGTACTGGATTTTATTATATGATGAAATAAGCATCTTCTACTCGTCGACACTCTCGCAAAGAAAAAATTGTGACACAAAGTACAAATAGTGTGTGCAATTAAATCAAGCCCATGGGAAATGGACTTGGAAAATTGCGTTTCGTTGCCTACTAGCTGCTAAAAGTTTGCAACCTGTAAATCGAATTGTGTAACTACTTGATCATCCTTTCCGCCGCTGGTTTGGAGGTTTTAAGTCTGTCACATAAGACTGTTCAATGTAAACATACTTCAATGGTAGAGCTTCTAATTCTCAATACCATGTATACGTAGATTTCAGAAAGTCACTGTAACTGCCACTATAATTGATGATCGTGGGATTTGCACGTAAAGAACCAGGAAGATAGCAACAAAAGCTAAGCACATTCAAATCCATGAATGAGCGATTATGAACACTATCACATACAACACTGTAAGCGGTTGTGCTATGAATCAGTGATACCTTCGCAATAGAAACTGCTAAATTGAAAGGTGCTACCATTGAGTTATAACTAGAAATTCGCCTAGTACACAAATGCGCGTAAAGCGTCAAAAGACGATTATAGGACAATAAGTGAGCAAAATTTATCACAGACTATACGAGTTATATCCTCGTAGATTTCTAGAAATAAATTCTTGAAATGAATATGAAGGGCAACCCGTTTGAGGTGCCTGATGGGCCATATGTGAAGTTACACTCCTCGGCATGCAAATTTGTTTGAAAACGGTAACATCTACATCACGAATCTACAAGTATTTGACAAGTTCATATCTCATGCCGCTCTTGAGACTGTTGCAAAAAACATGTGAAACAGTTCGATTCAAAATTAGAACCAACTGCTCTCACGTTTGGAGTAATTCACCACAAGGGCTCAGAAGAAGTTCCTACTCTTATTGAATTCACATAGTTTACATGGCTACATGAGAACCTACTCTGAGGAATATCACTCTCAGTATGCAAAAGAGCGTGGAAGTTGGTTTCAGTATAGTCATCTCCATGCACAAACGGCGAAATCAGTTTGTCTATAGAAGCTCCCAGATAGTGGAGACGGTCATTCACAGGTAACATAAAATTGAAAAGTAATTTTTGTTGGGTACTTCTATGAGAAGCTGCATGCAAACATGACGAATGAAAACGAGTAAGCTAGACTCTCAAACCACATTACCAACATCTAGTCTTAGTGCATTGCAGTACAATTGGGCTTGAAACTACTGCATGAATTGATTAGAGTAGCAGTTCAGTAGAATGATCTTCCTTTACCTGTCCAGCGTAGAAGTTGTTAAAGTAACGACAGATTCCAGCATGCTTGAACCCAGAATCTTTATTCTCAGAATGCGAAGCATGCAAAACTTCATTCTCAGAATGCGAGGCACCAGAGATATATCATCGTTGTAAACAACTACTAGACTCCTCCGATTTTATGCCAACTCAGATTCTCAGATTCTTTCGCATGATAGTTTTTTTTTTTTCCCTTATGTCTCATGCAAACCAAAATAGGAATTTAATATTTTGCTAAAAAAAATCAACAATACATGCATTCGTTTTTTCCCTTGATTATGCCTCATGCAAATAAAGGTTATTGGCCTTGTTTTATCCTAAAAAGGTTTTTACCTTAAACTTTAGACCACAATCACATAATATACTTTAACGTTGACGTTGTTACAAACTCCATTGACCAACCTCACCACATAGTATTGCCTTTGCAAGGCAAGACCAAAAAGTCACAAGGTACCCATTATGCAATGGAAGGCGTCGAGAGAGGACATTTTACGTGGTTCGACTTTTCAAATTTTTTAGGGTTAGCCCCCTTGGGGCCTCGCCTAAAAATTCTAGAAATCCTTAGGAGACAAGAGCACCTTCCAAAATACATAGGGGTCACCCATTAGGTAGTGTGATTTAGGTTTACATGTAGCAAGAACATCAGCATATATCAATATATATTGCTTGGGGTTGCTTGTTTCACAACGGCAGCGAGCAGAGCAGAGGTCGTATTCTCGTTCACTCTCGCTTTCGTCATCGCCATCGCCATCGCCATCGCCATAGCCATAGCCGATCGTTAGGGTTCGGATTTTACAGAGATGGTGGTGAGTTAACTTGCTGTGCAGTTTGGCGATTTGATGTGAATGAAAGTGTAGATTTGCGGAGCGGAGCATAGCGGAGGTTGTGTTTCAATCACTCTCGCTTTCGTCTTCTTCGAACCCGAAATTACGTCAGGGTTCGGATTTTACACAGATGATGATGAGTTAACTTGTTTGTAGCAGTGCAGTGCAGTTTGGCGATTTGATGTGGATGCAGAGCTGAGCAGAGCAGAGGTCGTATTTCAATCACTCTCGCTTTCGTCGTCCGCGAAAGTAAGTTAGGGTTTGGGTTTTAGACAGGTGATGAGTTAAGTTGTTTGTAGCACTGCAGTGCAGTTTGGCTATCTGATGTAAAATTGTAGATTTGCAGAGTGCTGTTGCATTTGCTTCTTGGGAGCGAAGCTTGCAGGTAGATGTGTTGTGTTTTGTGTGTGAGTGAGTGATTAGGGTTTAGTTGAGAGGAAGGAAGGAAGGAAGAAGATGGCGCATCTGGGAGGTGGTGCAGAAGCTCACGCTCGCTTCAAGCAGTATGAGTACCGTGCAAATTCTAGTCTGGTGCTCACAACTGATACTCGGCCTCGTGACACCCACGAACCGACAGGTGAGCCTGAGAGTTTGTGGGGCAAAATCGACCCTAAAAGATTTGGCGATCGTGCGTATCATGGCAGAGCTCAAGAGTTGGATGAGAAGCTTGCGAAATCCAAAAAGAAACGTGAGCAGAAAGATAAGGAAAAAATTGGCGAAGACGTCCCTCGAAGATCCAGTAAAAGGCATCGAGGCGCTCAAGAAGAGAGCGTTCTGTCAATCCAAGATGAAGGGATGTATCGTCCCAAAACAAAGGAGACACGGGCTGCCTATGAAGCGCTGCTGAGTACTATCCAGCAACAGTTTGGAGATCAGCCCCAAGACATTCTGCGGGGAGCTGCAGATGAAGTGCTGGCTGTGCTAAAAAATGATAAGTTTAAAGATCCAGACAAGAAGAAGGAACTGGAAAAGCTGCTCAATATCGTGTCACAAGAAAGATTCAATCAATTGGTCAACATTAGCAAGCTCATAACGGATTATTCTGAAGGAGCTGATGTTGGGGTAAGTGGAGCAGGCGAGGCTTTGGATGATGACATAGGTGTGGCAGTTGAGTTTGAAGAGGACGAAGAAGAAGATGAGAGTGATTTGGATGAGGTACAGGAGGACAGTGAGGGCGACGAGGATGGGCAAGAAACACACGAGGCGGAGGCTATGCAGATGGGAGGAATTGATGATGAAGAGATGGAAGAGGCAGATGAAGGGCTGAACGTGCAGGATATTGATGCCTATTGGCTTCAACGGAAAATATCTCAAGCATACCAGGATATAGATCCCCAGCAAAGCCAAAAGCTTGCAGAGGAAGTGCTGAAAACATTGGGAGAGGGCGATGATCGTGATGTTGAAAATCGTCTTGTGATGCTGTTGGATTATGACAAATTTGATCTTATCAAGCTGCTGTTGCGGAACAGGATGAAAGTTGTGTGGTGCACGCGATTGGCAAGATCCGAAGATGAGAAAGAGCGAAAAAAGATTGAGGAGGAGATGAACAGTGGAGGTCCCGATCTACGTGTTATTCTTGAACAGTTGCATGCTACAAGAGCTACAGCGAAGGAGCGCCAGAAGAATTTAGAGCGCAGTATTAGAGAAGAGGCAAGGAAGTTAAGAGATGAAGGTGTTGACGGGGACAAAGGAAGACGGCCTGAAAGAGAAGGGGGGAGCGAAGGGGGCTGGTTGAAAGGACAAAGGCAAATGCTGGACTTAAGGGATCTTGCTTTTGAGAAGGGTGGCCTCTTTATGGCAAATAAGAGGTGTGAATTACCTTCAGGCACCTACAGGCTGACAAAGAAGGGGTACGAAGAAGTCTTTGTGCCGTCACTCAAGCCTAAGCCAATGGCTGAAGGAGAGGAGCTTGTGAAAATTGCTGACATACCTGAGTGGGCACGGCCACCTTTCCATGGGATGAAGTCTCTGAACAGAGTTCAGAGTAAAGTGTATGAAACTGCACTATTTACTCCTGAAAATTTACTTCTTTGTGCCCCTACTGGCGCTGGGAAGACAAATGTGGCACTACTTGCGATTCTCCATGAGATTGGACTTAATAGAAAAGATGATGGCACACTTGATTTACATGCATTCAAGATTGTTTATGTGGCTCCCATGAAAGCCCTTGTTGCAGAGCTGGTTGGAAATCTTTCACATCGGTTGCAGTCATATGGTGTGACTGTCAGAGAGCTCACTGGCGATCAGACCATGTCCAGGCAACAGATTGAGGAAACTCAGATAATAGTCACCACCCCAGAAAAGTGGGATATCATAACTCGAAAGTCAGGAGATAGGACCTACACTCAGCTTGTGAAGCTCCTTATAATGGATGAAATTCATCTCCTGCATGACAGCCGTGGGCCTGTATTGGAAAGCATAGTTGCTAGAACAGTTAGGCAGATTGAGACAACCCAGGAGATGATTCGACTGGTTGGTCTATCTGCAACTCTGCCGAATTACGAGGATGTGGCATTATTTTTGAGGGTAGACAAAGCTAAGGGGTTATTTTATTTTGACAACAGCTACAGACCTTGTCCATTGGCTCAACAGTTTATTGGGATTACTGTGAAGAAGCCTTTACAAAGATTCCAGCTGATGAATGATGTATGCTATGAGAAAGTGATGAACGTAGCTGGAAAACACCAAATTCTTATTTTTGTTCATTCCCGTAAAGAGACTGCAAAAACAGCACACAGTATCCGAGACACTGCGCTTGCAAATGATACCCTTGGGAAGTTTCTTAAGGAAGACAGTGCAAGTCGTGAAATTCTACAAACAGAAACGGAGTCTGTGAAGAATTCTGAACTGCGAAATCTGCTTCCTTATGGTTTTGCTATCCACCATGCAGGTATGGCTAGGGCAGACAGGACTCTTGTTGAGGAGCTCTTTACTGATGGGCATATTCAGGTCCTAGTTTCTACAGCAACCTTGGCATGGGGTGTAAATCTTCCTGCTCATACAGTTATAATTAAGGGAACTCAGATATACAATCCAGAGAAAGGAGCCTGGACCGAGCTAAGTCCCCTTGATGTGATGCAGATGCTTGGTAGAGCTGGGAGGCCACAATATGACACTTATGGAGATGGAATTGTCATCACTGGCCACAGCGAATTGCAATATTATTTGTCTCTGATGAACCAGCAGTTGCCAATTGAAAGTCAGTACATTTCCCGTTTACCTGACAATTTGAATGCTGAAATAGTTCTTGGCAGTGTTCAAAATGCTCGTGAGGCTTGTACATGGTTAGGCTATACATATCTCTACATAAGGATGCTTCGTAATCCAGTGTTATATGGTCTGAGTGCTGATGCTTTGGAGAAGGATCGCACATTGGAGGAGCGACGTGCAGATTTGGTAAGTCTTGTGTTACTGGAGGGTATAAGAAGCATTCATTTGATTTTGTAAATTCACTAATCTAAACTTCAGACCTTGTTAACCTCTCTCATAATAGTTGACTTTTTGCTTTTCAATTTTTTGATATCTCAGGTGCACACAGCTGCAGTAATTTTGGATAAGAATAACCTTGTGAAGTATGACCGCAAAAGTGGCTATTTTCAAGTGACAGATATTGGGCGCATTGCAAGTTTTTACTATATTACGCATGGTACAATGGCCACTTACAATGAGCATCTGAAACCAACAATGGGAGACATAGAGCTATGCAGATTGTTTTCTCAAAGTGAGGAGTTCAAAAATGTAATGGTTAGAGAAGAAGAGAAGCTGGAGCTGGCTAAACTTCTTGACCGAGTGCCAATTCCAGTGAAAGAGAGCTTGGAAGAGCCTTCAGCTAAGATCAACGTGTTGTTGCAGGCATACATTTCACAGTTGAAGCTTGAAGGCTTGTCACTTACCTCCGACATGGTTTTCATAACACAGGTGAGTTTGATCGATTTTCATGATTTGCAGTGCACTTTTATCTGTTCACAGTTACTAGTGTGCAAAACTATGCTTTTCTTACGTGCTGACTACAGTCCAGCCTTAGTTTTGTATCAGTATAATTATAATGGCTTTTGATCAAGTTCCTTAATATTTGTGGAACTTGAACCATGCATAATCTCCAACACTCAAGTTTACAGGGCCTGTGACCCAATTTTGCTCTAGGCTGATGCACTACCATACACTAGGTTCTTATTTGTTTCACATGATGGTACCTCCAGCTCTTAGAGCCTGGTTAATGAACCTAATAACTATCGGCTCATCATATCTGAGGCCTATTCTGGTGCTCAAGGGTCTTTTTCAAGAACATTGAGAAGCAGCAGTCTTCTTCAATCTGATCACTAACAAAAAGACTGTCACCTGCATTTTTGATTCAGCAAAAACGGCTTGCAGAACTGAAACCCAACAGTTGGCATTGTACACAAGTAAATAGCTGGCAAAAATTGAAATGCAATCTAGGGTGGATGCAGTGGCGTAACGGCTTACAAGTTTTTGCTTGTGAACTTTTTGTTTTGGATTTTCCTTGTTTCTCACTCATCAGGCTTTTGGGATTTTCGAAACTCTCCTGTTCTTCCATATGGCATGTATTTCAATCTATTAAGAAGTTAGATCTATTTGTCAAATAAGTATGTAGGGGGAATATGGGCTGACATCTACACAGCTTCCATGATTAAGTGAGCTTAGATGTTCAAGTTAATTAGATTTTTCTTTTATTGTGTATTTATTCCTCCTACCCTTGTTTGTTAGTCAGTTGTTTTTGCAAACTTTAATAACAAGACTAGTTTTCATTATTCCTTAGAAATCAGGATACATACGGTTCAATCCTGAATCCTGAGGCTTCACATACGTTATTCGTTGTTGTTAGTTCATATACTTTAGCAGTTTGATTTTGTTATTTGGTCATAACATTTGATTATTCATTTTTTCTCTGAATATTTTCCTCAGCAATGAGTCAGCATCCCTCTTCATTTTTTGGATGCATGGAGTTTAATGAAGTTGTATCTTATTAAGGTTTTGCCTAACTGCAGAGTGCTGCTCGTTTGATGCGGGCTCTATTTGAAATCGTTTTAAAGCGCGGATGGGCTCAGCTTGCTGAGAAAGCTCTTACATTATGCAAGATGGTTCAGAGGCGCATGTGGAGCAGTCAAACACCCTTAAGACAGTTCAGGGGAATCCCTTCTGATATATTAAGCAAAATTGAAAAGAAGGATTTAACATGGGAGCGCTATTATGACTTATCACCACAGGAGATCGGAGAGCTTATTAGATTTCCAAAGATGGGAAAGACCATTCACAAGTTCATTCATCAATTTCCAAAGCTTGAGTTGGCTGCACATGTCCAACCAATTACACGATCTGTGCTTAAGGTTGATCTCACAATCACACCAGATTTTCAGTGGGATGAAAAAATTCATGGTTATGTCGAACCTTTTTGGGTCATAGTGGAGGATAACGATGGAGAAAATATCCTTCATCATGAGTATTTTGTATTGAAAATGCAGTACATTGAAGAGGATCATAATCTGAGCTTTACTGTTCCTATTTTTGAGCCCTTGCCTCCTCAATATTTCATTCGAGTTGTCTCCGATAGGTGGTTAAATGCAGAGACTGTGCTTCCTGTGTCTTTCAGGCATTTGATTTTACCAGAAAAGTATCCACCTCCTACAGAGCTTCTTGATTTGCAACCACTTCCAGTTACTGCTCTGCGAAATCCGGCATTTGAATCACTGTATCAGGAGTTCAGGCATTTTAATCCTATTCAGACTCAGGTTTTTACAGTTCTCTACAACACAGATGACAATGTCCTTGTTGCGGCACCTACAGGCAGTGGAAAAACAATATGTGCAGAATTTGCCGTTCTAAGGATGTTACAGAGAGGGGCTGACACAATTGGTGCTCGTTGTGTTTACATAGCACCGATAGAAGCTCTTGCAAAGGAGCGTTACAGAGACTGGGAACAGAAATTTGGCCAGGGGTTGGGTGTGCGCGTTGTTGAGCTTACTGGAGAGACAGCAATGGACGTGAAGCTTCTTGAAAAGGGCCAAATAGTAATAAGTACTCCAGAGAGATGGGATGTCCTATCGCGTCGTTGGAAGCAAAGGAAACATGTCCAGCAAGTTAACCTTTTTTTGGTAGATGAACTCCATTTAATTGGTGGGGAAAAAGGCCCCGTGCTTGAGGTTATAGTGTCAAGAATGCGGTATATTTCCAGCCAAACAGAAAGTCAGATTCGAATTGTTGCTCTTTCAACATCCTTGGCAAATGCCAAAGATTTGGGAGAGTGGATTGGAGCTAGCTCACATGGGCTGTTTAATTTTCCACCTGGAGTTCGTCCTGTACCACTTGAAATCCACATTCAGGGAATGGATATTGCCAATTTTGAGGCCCGGATGCAGGCAATGACGAAGCCCACATATACTGCTATTGTGCAACATGCTAAAGGAGGTAAACCAGCCATTGTATTTGTACCTACTCGAAAGCATGCCCGATTGGCAGCACTGGATCTTGTCACGTATGCTACTGCTGATAGTGGCGAAAGGTCTCACTTTTTACAATGTTTAGAGGATGATTTGATTATGTTTCTGGCAAAGGTGAAAGATCATGCTCTCATCCATGCTCTAAGTCATGGAGTGGGCTATCTACATGAGGGTTTGACTCCAACAGAGAGAGAAGTCGTTGGGCAGCTCTTTACTTCTGGGGCAATACAGGTTTGTGTGGCCAGTAGCACCATGTGCTGGGGAATGACACTTTCAGCACATTTGGTTGTGGTAATGGGAACACAATATTATGATGGCCGTGAAAATGCTCACACTGATTATCCAATCACAGATCTTTTGCAGATGATGGGTCGTGCAAGCAGGCCTCTTGTTGACAGTTCTGGAAAATGTGTGATACTATGCCATGCACCTCGCAAGGAGTACTACAAGAAATTTTTGTACGAGCCATTTCCTGTTGAAAGTCATTTAGATCATTTTCTACATGACCATCTGAATGCAGAGGTGGTTGTCCGAACTATTGAGAATAAGCAAGATGCAGTAGATTATTTAACTTGGACTTTCATGTATCGTCGTTTGACACAAAATCCAAACTACTACAATTTGCAAGGTGTCAGCCACCGGCATTTGTCAGACCATCTTTCAGAGCTTGTAGAACAGACACTTACTGACTTGGAAGCCAGCAAGTGTGTTGCAGTTGAAGATGACATGGATTTGTCGCCTTTGAATTTGGGTATGATTGCAGCTTATTACTATATCAGTTATACCACAATTGAGCTTTTTAGCTCTTCCTTGACTGCAAAGACCAAGTTAAAAGGGCTCCTAGAGATTCTTGCTTCTGCCTCGGAGTATTCAAAGCTTCCTGTGAGGCCTGGTGAGGAGGAGATGATCCGTAAGCTTACTAACCATGTGCGGTTTGCGATTGACAAACCAAAGTATTCAGATCCTCATATAAAGGCAAATGCACTTTTACAAGCTCACTTCTCTAGGCATGCTGTAACAGGCAATCTCGCTTTAGATCAGCGCGAGGTGCTTCTGGAAGCAAGCAGGCTGCTTCAAGCCATGGTTGATGTTATTTCAAGCAGTGGCTGGTTGAACCCTGCTCTTGCAGCTATGGAGCTTAGCCAGATGGTTACACAGGGTCTTTGGGAACGTGATTCTGTGCTACTTCAACTCCCTCACATCACACAGGACTTAGCAAAGAGGTGTCAAGAGTACCCTGGACGAAGTATCGAAACAGTATTTGATTTAGTTGAGATGGATGACAATGAAAGGCGTGAACTTTTACAAATGACAGACTTGCAGCTTTTAGATATTGCTCGTGTCTGCAACCGTTTTCCAAATATAGACTTGAATTTTGATATCCTTGACAAAGAGGATATTTCGGTTACGGAGTCCGTGACACTTCAAGTCACCCTTGAAAGGGAGTTTGAAGGCAAGCAAGAGTTAGGTCCGGTGGATGCACCGCGCTTTCCTAAACCGAAGGAAGAAGGGTGGTGGCTTGTGGTTGGTGACCCCAAGTCAAATCAGCTTCTGGCAATTAAACGAGTATCGCTGCAGCGTAAAGCAAAGGTGAAACTTGACTTTACAGCACCCTCTGAAGTTGGAAAGAGGACTTACACCCTTTATTTCATGTGTGATGCTTACCTTGGATGTGATCAGGAATATGAATTTATGATTGATGTCAAGGAAGCACCAGTAGAAAACGATTGATGGAAGGGGATAGCTGCTTTGTAATTAAGTAGTACCATGCAGCTGTTGTTTTCCTATACACCAATCAGGGCATTATAGTCTGTTTAGATGATATCTCTAATCGGTTATCATGGTTATGGTTGTTATTTCATGATCCATATGTCAAGAGCTGGCCTCACCTCCTTAACTTACTAAGGAGGAACTGGGGATGCATGTACTCAATATACCTGACTCTCACTGTTTGCGCATGCTTTTTATTGACCAACTTTCTAAAAACCATATCAGGGCTCCATGGATTCTCCTAATTACATATACCATGCTTAGTTCTCATTTTATAGAACTGTAGATGATCTCATAGTGGTTGAAGTATTAACATCGGGAAGACAATCTATTATACAGGTGATCAGGCGCTTATATATTTTTGGAGTTGCAAATATTTTAATTTCTTTCTGTTTATTAATTGCTATACGTTCAAATGATTTTGCAAGCATAGTGAGAATTTTTAAATATCAATGGGTAGTAGCTACACCGCATCCTTCTCTTTGATCTTGTATGTCTTTGGTGTGGATGAGCGAGTTGAGCTCCAGAATTTAACCAACATGAGAAAGCTTAACCAACGTGGCACTTATCGATATACATGTTAACATTACAGTAGTTAAATGATGGTAGTCAGCATGGGGTACACCTTAGTTTGTACAAAGGGGGTCTAAATCCATTCAATAGCTTTTCCTGGTTTTTTATCATCGAAGTCATGATTTTGTGGATATACACAATTTTATAATGGTCGTGGAGCAAACAAGAATGTTCAAACTGGCTTCACAGTGGTAGGTTGATACCAACGCAAGGGCATACAAGAATGTTCATGTTTACATTTGCTAATTTCTTTACAAGAAATGTATGTTGATGGAGGTGTTATTGAATGTTGTCGTGTCTCAAAATGAGTCGTCATTTTCATTCAAATATATGAGATACCACTATTGTACATGCAATTTGTTGTTGATTCATTAACTGTCTGTTCACATGAGCAAGCTGCTGTTTTGATTTTCAGTGTGGCATGATGTGTTTCTGCTTTACCTGTACAGGCTAGTAGGGATTTTCCTTTTTAGCCTGTGAATTTGATCTCACCATGTGACGGTAGCTGCTCCTCGCCTCTCATGGGTTCATTGTAGTTTGTTGCATTCAAGACATTATTATACCTACGTCCCTTCCCATGCAAGAGCAACTAATCCTCAACCTCAAGGTGAAGAAAATAAGTATTGCTATCGAGGAATACTACATGCAACAATGCCCACATTACATTTCCCTTGCCTATCTATTGGCAAGTGGAAAGGCTTCTGTGATATGTCAAAATGAACTATTTTCTTGAAGCAGTTACTAGGCTTCCTCTGTTCCACGAGTCTCACCCTGGCTATATCATGCAGACCTTTGTCATTCATTCTCTGTTCAGGCTTTTGGTTCTGCTTTTGTAAGAAGCAGAGGCAGTGTTCTCATGAATACTGTGGCTAATGTAGGATATATGTACCCGTAACTCTGTTTTCTTATGAATGAATCAATTAAGAACATTGAGGAGCAAGTATTTTTCTCTATTGATAGTGCTAAAACTCTTTGTTTGTCAAATGGATGTTTTGCATAATAGATATGAAATGAATGCTTGCAGACATGTTCATTGTTGTGTTCTTTATGTCGTATGCGGATCTAACTCAGAAGGAACATAACAAACATTCCATCCATTTTGTTGTACTGTGAATACTCAAATTTCATTCATGGTGACTCTATTTGGTGATGGATTCTGTACATTGAAGTATATATATATTTGTTGCTGTCATTAGATTAGATTCAAGTACACTATACAGCTTGTAGCAAGAACACCGCTGACTGTTGAGGGTTGGAGGTGGGTAATAGGCATGTTGACGAACAATACCAGTGACATTGTGAATGGATGGACTGTATATTTAGAGAACATTAAAAATCACAACGCTTAGATAATGATTTCTCTGAGAATTCAATCATCCCTGGTGTTGTCTCTGTTTTATCTTGTTACAAATGGCAGTACTGGCTGCCTATTGAGAATGTCCGATGACAACCAGTTTATTGCTATGTCATCATGCTATGTTACTGCACTTTTATTGCTAAATCCTAAATTCCACCAATAATGACAGAATACCTATATTTTGTGCTCTCTTCTTGGGGAACGATACTCATTATACTGCATTCTTCTACATTTTTCTATAAGCATGTTACGGCATATGCCGGTTCATTTTTCTTATAGATTGAATTAGCTTTATAGAGCACGTGGTTTCGTCCGCTATTGTCTTGTGCTCTACCGCATTATTGACATGTATATTTGTTATACTTAATTTGATAACACCTCTTTGTTCTGCGTTCAGATTTGTGTCAACATTGCTATGCTTAATCTTCATTCTGTCTGACTTTTCTTGTTGCTCAATCTGGTAATCTGTTCTTAGCGAGTTATTATTAGTCTAGCTGTTGACGACTAATATTTAGTCTTGCTTTTCGCGAATCATTCACGACTGATTATCAGTCGAGCTCAGTCTAGCTCTTCGCAAATCATTCGCAACTAATAATTTGTCTAGCTGTTCACGACAAATTATTCTTCTAGTGTTTTGATGTTTGGCTACGTAATCAGAACGACCGTGATTTCTATCACTAACGTTCTGTTCGTTTCTGATAGGCGTAGTCATGCTTAGGGAAGAAGTAATATAGCTCATTTCGTTGAGTATGAACACATTCCGTTCGAGTTCATTTCTTGTTCGAGTTTCGAGTTCGTTTTCTTTTGAGCTATTTATTTTTCGTCTCTCACACTCACACACACCCTCTTTCTTCCAACATGGTATCAGAGCTATTTTCGTAGCCTGATAAGCTTCCACAGTACAAGACTCTACTGGCCGATAGAATAATTGTCTTCTTGTTTTGTAATTCTGTACTAAATTTTCATACTTTAAGTCACTGATAGTTTTTTCTGTCACTTAGACTAATTCTTTCACGTGGATTCCCAAGGGAAAGCCAGTCCCATCATGAACAAGCTTGATGGAGCCAATTACCATTTGTGAAAATTTAAGATGAAAACTGTATTAATGGCTAAAAAATTGTATGACGTTGTTATAGGTGCAAAAGGGAAACCCAAAGTAGATGACGCAACAATCGCTAGATGGAAACTGAAGGATGGAAAGGCTTTCGCGCTGATCATCCTCAACATTACGGATACACAAATCGGCCATGTATTCGAGGCCCAGACATCAAAAGAAGTCTGGGACATCTTGAGCACACTATACGAATTGCGAGATATAGCTTCCAAGCTACATCTTAGGAAGAAATTTTACTCCCTCAAGATGACGAATGGTGATTCTCTGCGGAATTATATCAATCAATTCAAGACCCTGCTAAGGCAAATGGCCACTGTCAGATTTGTCATAGACGATCAAGACGTAGTGATGCAACTGCTTACAAGCTTGCCAAGCTCATATGACAGTTGGGTGATGATCATCACGACTCATCCAGAATTGACTCTTTCGAGAGTCATTACTATGTTGTTGCAGGAAGACAAATGGAGGAACGAAGCCTCAAGTTCTTCGGCTGATTCTCACGCTTTATACACCAACAAGAGCATGACTAAACAGAAGAAGAAGAAAGGAAAGATGCAATCAAAGCCAGACCAAAAATTAGCACAGCACAAAGAACAGTCGAATCCGCAGACAAAGAAGAAACTGTTCTGCAGATACTGCAAGCAAAACAACCACGAAATTCAAGACTGCCGGATATTGCAATCGAAGAACAACAGCAAGGGGTAGTCGAATCAAGTGGCAAATACAGCTGCAAAAGCTCCACAGCCTATTCAAGAAGCAGATCATGATGCCTTCATGACCAGCCATCAAGGAGCATCTGGCGACAGTTCTTAGTTCTTGGATTCTGGAGCCACTCAACATATGACCGATCTCATTGACTGTTTCGAGTCCTATACACCTGACAATACCCATAAATATGTTCATCTTGGCGACAATAGCACACACGCTATTAAAGGTGAAGGTACTGTGAGATTAAGCTTTGCAAATGATTAATCTAAGCTACTTTCTAAAGTCCTGTATGTACCAAATTTGTCTACAAATCTGCTCTCTATAAGCAGAATCACAGATCTAGGACATAGAGTTGAATTTGAATGTGATCAATGCAAAGTAGTTGATAGGACAGGCAAAATCCTATATTCAAACATTTGTGGCCCGATGAAAAATCCTTCGCTGAAGGATGCAAAGTATTTTATAACTTTTATTGATGAGTTTTCCAGAAGGATTGTGGTGTACTTTATAGAGAAGAAATCAGAAGTCTTCAACTACTTCAGAATCTTCAAGGAGCATGCAGAGAAGGAGACTGGAAGGACGATCAAGCCTCTAAAATCAGACAATTGTAGAGAATATATCTCTATCGAGTTTAAGGAGTACTGCCAAAGCCAAGGCATTGCAGCAATTCATCACTCCTTACAGTCCTCAGTGTAATGGCTTGGCCGAGATAAAGAACCGTACCTTGGTTGAATCTGCCAAATATATGCTAGCGCATGCATCGTTGCCCAAGAGATTCTAGGCCGAAGCTGTCTCCACTGCAACTTATGTCCAGAACAAGTGTTCGACCAAGGCCCTCTCAAGCAAGACACCCCATGAGGTGTGGACAGGCTCTAAGCCTTCTGTGAAAAACCTCAGAGTGTTTGGGTGAGTTGCCTACGCGCAGATCCCAAATGACACGAGGAAGAAATTGGACTTCCAAGGTCTCAAGACCATCCTGATTGGATATACTTCATCTGATAATACATACAAGCTGTATGGTCCTGATACCCAGCAAATCTTGTATAGCCGAGATACAATCTTTATTGAAAATCAGTTCGTTGACATCAAAGGCAAGGATATTGCTCCAGAAGAACCTTCATCACCCGCCATTGATACAACTGTCCGAGCTTCTGGCTCAGGCGTGTCTATTGTCGACCCACTTCGTGACAACGAATCAGACGAAGACGTTACTGCTACCCATCAACAAGTCCCAGGAGTGGTTCATCAGTCGAATCATCCTAGAAGGTCAAGCCGAGTGCGCACACAGCCAACAAGGTATACTCATGAGTCTGCATGTCTCTTGATATAGGAACCTACGACAGTCGAAGAGGCACTCAGCCAACCATACTCTGATCTCTGGAGAGAAGCTATGGACAGAGAGTATTCCTCTCTGATCAAGAACCAGACGTGGTCACTAGTCGAAGCTCCTATTGGCTGCAATATCATTGATTGCAAATGGATATTCAAGATCAAATACAATGCTAATGGAACAATTGATTGAAGGAAGGCAAGACTGGTAGCACGAGCATTCACTCAGATCCCCAACATCGACTACAACAAGACTTTCAGTTCAGTAGTCAAACATTTGTCGATCCAAATGCTCCTGTCTTATGCTGCAGTTGCTGACCTCGAAGTACATCAATTTGATGTCCAAACAGCCTATCTGAATGGAGTTATACAAGAAGATATCTACATGTCAAAGTTGAGAGAGAAATTGCCAAAAATCATAGATTAAGGAGTGATATGCAAGGTGAGAGGATGAAATCCATTGTACCATCACTCTTGATAAGGTCAAGTTTAGAATCATCAATTTTCTAGAAAACATCTTTGGAAACCTTTGAGAGTTTCTAGTGCATATATAGCATCTATGCAAATCTTTTGTAGAATTTGACATAGATTGGCTTCAATTGAAAAAAGTCATTGAGGTGTATATGGCAAATGTGTAGAGAGAGATCCAATTTTCTAAGAGTTTCTTTGTAGAGGGCAAGATCTAGAAGCTCAGTTTGTGTTGGTGATGGTGGAGAGTTTGTCTTCTCCTAGGTGATCAAATCTTTCTAAGTGGCACTAGCTCTTTGAAGCACAATATCTTAGTGAGAAAGAAGAATCACAACTTTTGATTTTGAATTTCATTTCAACCAATAGGGGTGAATGAATTCAATTTATTGAGCAAAAATTGACATAGTATGTATGAAACTCAAATTAGTTCTATTCAACTTTCTTTGTGAGAGTGTGAGGGTCAATTTGTGATCCCATTGGATGTCTAGAATGAGGAGGAGTCCATATTTGAGTATTCATGCATGGTTGAGATCTTTGTGAATCTCTAGATGTCTAATTTTTAAGCTTTGTGAAAAATTCTTGACATAGGTTGTTATCAAACTATTACAAATCCATTCCAAATCTCAAGAGTGAGATTCTTTGGGGATTTGAAAAGGGGTGATTGGTTCTTAATTTTATGTGTTTGAATCAAATGTACATGTCAAGTTTGAGTGATCTAGTGTAGATCCTATGTTTTGTGAAAATTGGTGGTATAGTTTGTTGCCAAATCAAATCAAATTCATTCTGAGCCAAAGGATTTATCGTTTGATTGCCCACTTTATGGTCCACTCCGTGCCTTGTTGCTTCTGCACCTTGATTTCTCTCCTTGTCCTAGCCTGATCTTGATACATTTCCTTCTTGGCTCTTTAAGATAGGCAAAGATTGAGTACTCCACAATGCACCTCTCACTTAGCTTGAAGTAGCTCTTTGAATAAGCCCAAATGTTTTTATTGACCTCGTGAAAAGCCAAAGGGTCGCACCAGTTTAATCCGCATACGAACTATCTCTTCGCGTTTGTTTGAAGCACCATGTCTGTCGCACAAAACTTGACTTTCACAATTCCATCACTGGTCAGTTGCCTCACAGTCAAAACAAGAAGTGTACATCGAGCTTGGCTTCAAGTAGCTCTCTTTGAATCAGACACATGCACCCAGAGTTTGCACTAGTCCGATCTCAACATGAACTGTCCCTTAGCATCCGTTCGAAATACCAAGTCTCTCATGCAAGACTCAACTTTCACAGTTCTTTCATTGATCAGCTGCCTTACACGTAACACAAGCCAACGTACTCATATGTTTCCTCATCATTGCTGGTCCAGAGAAAGCCTATAACAAGCTTTCCTTTCCACAACAAAAACTTGTCAACTTATTAGGTCCAAATTTCGCCAGTCTCCTCGTGTGAGTATGGCTAGGTCACCTTGAATTTGCTCCTGTTTCGATCAACTTTCATTCAAAATTTGCCCCAAGAGAGAGGTGTGTGTGATAGTTCCCCTCCACTTATAAAATCAGGTGATCGGACTTAGAGTAGAGTTCTTCGGACAAAAAGTCTTTCCAACACTTTGCTTCCCATCTGCCAGGATTATGGCTCGATCCAACTTGTTGCCAATCTCTGAAGAGGATCCTAGTCTTTTCCCTTTGAGAAAAAACTCAACTGATACTGGATATCACCCATGCTCAGTGAGTTTCAGTTCCGAAGGTGGCCGTCCCAAAATGAAGACCAACTGCTCCATAGAAGATCTCCCCTGAAATTGCCCTTTCCAACTTTTGACTTCCTGCTTGCGTCTGGTGGGCGTTGTCGCAAATGAAACTAACCCAAGAAACAGGCTAGCCATCCATCCTTTGCAAACATTGAGTCGTTTCGTTGTCGTTCACGTGCGAACACTTGAACTGCAAATCCGCCCCACAGATTCCGTAGTCCTCTTTGTTTGATGGTATCAGCCTTCAAAAGAAAGGTTCCTTCTCGAGCCATCAGCTTGTATCACAAGCAATCATGCAAACCAAGCAAAGCACGAGTACTAAGACTCACCACGAATACATACAAGTAAGACAGTCAGGCAGGTTTACTAACAGGTAACAAAGACAAGGTCCCCCTTTGAGATGGTCCTGCCAACGGACCTTTGCCTGGCCATGCCCATACAAATCGATCACAGAATCAGCCCACATAGGACACCCCTCCAACTATCCGTGCTTTCACCATTAAGCAGCACATTGTCTCAGTCACGCCCCACCACTTTTTGGTCGGTAGCCCTTATAGCTAAACGATCGGCAGCTATCCCGCACCGACAGCTAACCACCCGTGCTTTACACCCAAATTCGAACAGCATCTCTGTATCAATGGTTAACCCGTACAGTTCAAATATGTCGCCCCGCACCCCACAAGGCACAGACCGTGCTTACACCAACCTAATAACAACACACTGCCTCATCTGTCCTACGTGCAGACAACGCCAGGCTCGAATCGCGAGAACTGACCATGCTTACACCTCAAGGGCAACACCTTGACTCATCAAGTCCCCCGTTCTGTCGACCACCTCGACCGTGGATGCACCCGTGCTTACACTGTGGGCAGCACCTTGCACAACAGTTGTCTTGATGAACCCCAAACCGTGGCCATTTCTGTGAGATCTGCATAGCTGACCGGCCAGTCGGCTATGATACCACATGTAGCGTAGGCATCCCAAAGGGAGCTGGGAACCATGACTTAGCTTTCCATCCTTAAACTCTTGCCACCCCAAACTCACTTGACATACAAGCAGCCAACTCGTCAACAAAAATTTGAAGTTCCGAAAACCAACATTGAGATCCAACCTGGCGTCATGCCAGATCGGGGGTCCCGATGTGGGTGACTTCCCTCCAAGCAAGCCGCCCGACATACATCAAACTTAACCAACTCGAAGCTTCATTACAAACGAGTAACATCCATTCCAAGCAAGCAGTCTGACTTACATCAGACTTAACCAACTGAAAGCTTCGTCACGAGCGCTGGAAGCCAACCTGGCGCCACGCCAGACTGGACAGCCATAAACAGGTAACTTCCACCCAAGCAAGCCATCCAACTCAGCCGACAGGTTAGAGCTCGTTCCCCAAGAGCTTAACCCATTCACGTTCATGCAAGGAACACTCAGAACCACAAGCCACGACAGATATGGAGACAACCAGTTCCTAGACCAAATAGTCCCGACAGCATATCGCTGGCGCCACGGACCGAATGGTCCCGACGGCATACCGCTGGCGTCCCGGGATACGACCCTCAGCTATGTGCCAACTTAAAAATTTTGAAGCGGCCTTACAACTGGCGCTTTTACCGAACACTGAAACCCAGAAGGTAATCAGAGTCAGTTTGAGAAAAATCCCACTTTATTGATAAATCTAAGAAGGTTACATTTCAAGTGTGTGACTGACCCTAGTCTCCGGGGCACTAGCATGCCAAGGCGAGAGCCATAACAACATTCTAGCAAGGGAGGCTGAGACTTGGTTGGAGCTCGCCCTGAGTCGCAACCCGCACTCCCCTATCGTATCGGTGGGATTCGGCACCCCCCTCTCATACCAAGCACTCTACCCAGGCTGGTAAAGCACAATTTTCTCTCTCTAGAATTTTCTCTTTCTAGAAAGTCATTTTCTCTCTCTAGATTTTATTGATCCCCAGGCTTCCTTTAATCATGCCTAGATCGTGTGAGGTGATTGCACATCGATCTGAGCTCTCTGGATGTTGCTAGAACCGATCAAAGGTTTTCAGGCATAGAAACTTGGCGCCGGCTGGATTATGGTCACAGTGGCGCCGGGAGCAGCAGGGGCGCTGCTGGCGCCTGGGACAATGCTGGTGCCAGTGGCGCCGGAAGTAAAGCTTATGAAGATAGCTTTACAACAAGAGGCAGTGCCACGCATTCGTTTGCTGGTCGTTGTGTTAATAACTACAGGTTGGGAGGAGGTGGATGCTTGGGATGGCGGATAAAGGTTAGTGTGTGGCACTTGGGTGGACAAAAGGGATGAGCATTGGAAACCGCGCACTTTCGTCTCAAGAAGTGCACAGGCAAAGTTACACAACAGGGGGCCTGCTGCAATACGCTCATGGTTGTTGGGTTTGATGGAGTTGGTTAGTTCATGAATGAGGAAGCTATGCCAGTCGTATGGCACAACTGAGGGGCCAAGGAATTCTAGAAAAGATTCCACTATCTGATTCAGCAGCTTAGACTAGATTCTGTCCTTGCAAAATGTTGAAATAACCAGAAAGCTATTCAATAGATGCGCAGCCGTCTGAATGATGGGTTCTGTGATAGCATCTATGAAGTAACCATTGTTAGTTTGGATTGGAATTTTTGGTGCGGTTTGGGTGATGAACGGTTTGATCAGAGTTTTGGCATTGCGATGGGAGATGGGATGACGATCATCGGACATAATGCCAATGGTGACCATCGAGTTTGTGTTAATCATGACCTTGTACGTGGTACCTTGGTATAGGAAATGGAAGCGAGTCTTTTCCTCGTCCCAGGTAGCATAAGCGTGAAGGGCGAGGCCCATGTTAATCTCAGAATGGAAAAGCGCCGGGTAAAAACCCATTGCCTCTAGAAGTGGGCCGGCTGTCTGCAACCATGGTTGGATCAGAGCGTCAAAGGGTAAGGGCCAAATTTGTGTGACCTCGGGGATTTCACGCTGGATCATTTGCTTGGTGCCAGAGTCTTCAGAGGATGAGAAGGCCATGTTAGCAGTGATGATTAAAGGTCAAAAAAGTAGGAAAAACGGTGGAAAAGGTAAAAAGGTGTGGAAATGACAAAAATTGTGAATTACAAGTGTTGGATGACAAGTATTGTAGTTCAGAGTGCAGATTGGTGTTCAGTATGAGCAGATGATAGCTGGTAGGAAGTTTGGTCGCAAACGGAGAACTTGGTAATTTCAGTGTAAATTTTGGTAGAGCTTTGCTAGCAAAGGTGACAAATGACTCGAATTCAGCCCTTATATAGCAGAATTTAGAGTGCGTATTAGGTGAAATCTACTTTCCCTTGCTTGGTTCCACCCAAATTTTGGCAGACACCTTCTTCACAATATTCTAAGACCTCAAGGAAGTCTGCGAGAATTCAGAAGGTGATTTGACTGCTATGCGAAGATTCTGCGAAGGTTCAAGCTGTCTGCGAGGGTTCAACTCTTGCAGGAAGTGATCTCTCCCACAACTTGTTCCTGTGATTGAATTTTCAAGATTAGACCATGTAGGCAGGCTAATTTCACTGTTTTGATTCCATTTAGGCACCTTGCGAGGGCTGGTAAGATGATCTTGAAGCTCTACGAGGGTTCTGAAAATTCAGCTTCTGGGAACTCTTGCACACACTAAAAAATGGTGATTCCTCCATCTGAAACTCTCACAGAGATTTTCATGGATGCATCTGGGTCAGATCTGGTGACTGTCCAAGTTTCAAGAGCTATCTTCCAGGAGATCTCAAAAAATCATGAAAAAAGTGCTCTTTCAGAGTGTTTTTTGACGAGATCCCAAGATTTTCTAATTTTTAACTTTTGTAAACTGGTAATCAACTTCATCCAGGCTTGATCTGACTATTGGTAGTTCTCTGGAAGTTCTGATGGATACTTGGTAACAGATCCATCAATCAATCTGATGATCTACCTCCTTCTTTATCCTATCTAGATCTGGATCCTCCTTGGATTCTGATGGATTTTTCCAATCTTGCCAGATCTGGCCGAATCTTGATGGATATAGCTTGATTTGGCTTGATCTTCCTAGGTCTAGTGGGATGGTTTAGCTGAATAGCTTTTCGTAACATGCCATCACCAATCTGGATCTCTCTTATTGTGGTGGCCAGTACTTGTGCAACCGGCTACCGTTGATGGGTGTATCGAATGGTGTCCCATCTAGCTTTTCTAAATTCACAACTCCATGATTAAGAATTTCCTTGATCCGATAAGGACCTTCGCCTGTGAGTTTTAACTTTCCCTTGATCGCCCTAGTTTTATACATCAAGACTAGATCTCCGAAGCGAAGATATTTCTTTTGTAATCTACGATCATGCCATGCCTTGCATTGTTTCTTTTCAGCTGCCAGTGCATGCACAGCTAGTAAGCGTGTTTCACAGAGTTTATGTAGAGCTTCGTGGCGTAGTTGTAGAAATTTGGACTCATTAAGATATTGCGTGGTGGCAATCCTTAATGAAGGAACTAAAAACTCTACTGGCATCACAACATCCTGACCATATACCAATTGGAAGGGTGTTTGATCAGTGCTTCCTTTATATGCTGTCCTGAATGCCCACAATGCAGCATGCAACTTGTGTTCCCAATCTGATCTGCTAGTTTCAACTGTTTCCGTGAGCACGCTACACATGATCTTATTGGATGATTCTGCTTGTCCATTACCACGAGGATAACAAGGCATACTGGTTCTGTGGATCACGAAGAATTCCTCCAATAGGACCTTGATGGTCTCATTGATGAAATGACTTTCGCGATCGCTGACTAGCTCTACCGGACATCCAAAGCGCACAATGATATTTTCATAAAGGAACTTGGCAGTGGTCTTAGCATCAGCTACTCTTACTGCCTTGGCTTCGACCCACTTGGTGAGGTAGTCTGTGGCTATGATTATGTATCGAGCTTGGGAACTCTGTATCCTTATAAATCGTTGGCCACCAACATCTTGATTGCAGGATCTTGCGAACTATAATGTCGGCTGCAGATCTTCTCACCAAGCCTCCACTCAAGAATGTCTTTATGAAGATGAGGTCTAACCTTAGCCTAATTTCGAAATCTATGTTGATAGGAACATAAATTTTAAGGAGTGTGAAGATTATTAAAATATTATCTTCCTATTTCGAGTTTGGGGTCATGTCCATGATAATTTCCACTAGATTTCATGTTGTACATATAAGGAGTGTGAATTGACCACATATCCTTCTAGTTTAGCTTGGATTTTAGTTAGATAGGTTCAATTACGATGACATGCAGATGTTTAGATAGCATGCAAAGTCTTACTGTATGCATGCAAGCCACATGCAATCAGTGTATGCAACATGCAAAGTAGTTTTTGTGATCTACACATGTCTAGGCAATTTTATGAGTTGACATGCAGTACATGTACCATACATGCATGAAGTTACAGATGTGGATCTCTGGTAGGTGAATTAGTTCAGTTAAGTGGACTTTCCATGCAATTCCACTGTAGGAATTCAAGTCTCTCTCATGTAGGAAAAGCTGGGCATGTTTTGCTATATTGTGAATATTGAGATTTTGGTGTTTTGGACTCATTTTCTCTCTCTCTCTCTCTATCCGAGTTTTCTATGTATGATTTTCTCTCTCTACCCGAGAGTAGCCTCTTTTCTCCATACTGAACACTTAGAATTATTTCTGACATTCATTCTCATAGTGAAGAGTTAGATTTTTTCATCAGATGTATGCCATTGTGCTCTTGCCTTAGATTTTTCAAGCATACTGTTCTTTGATCAATCTTGTGCAATCACAACACCTCAGTAAGATCCTGTAGGGTGTGTGGTAAAGTTCACACGTGCTAAAAACTTCACAAACACTATATGGTCGAAAATCAAGCCATGTGTCACCCAGAATTGACATTTTTCTGGATTTAGGGAGATCTGGTAGTCGTGGCATTTTTGTAACACCTTCTTCAAATTGGATAAGTGTTCTGAGTCTGGTCCATGCACGCATAGATCGTCCAAGAAAATTTCCAGAAATTTTTGCAGATAATCTTTGAATGCTGCCTGCATGACTTGCAGTCCAAATGGCATCACTTTATAGGCATAGGTTCCCCATTCCGTGGCAAATGCTGTCTTGTGCTGGTCCTAGGGGCTATCTTTACCTGGTTGTAGCCACTGAAGCCTTCTAGAAAACTGTAGGCTTCAGCGCCAACTACTCTGTTGAGGACACTTTCGGTAAATGCTAGAGGAAAATGATCCTTTTTGGTGAATGTATTTAGCGCCTTTAGATTCACACAAATTCGCATTTTGTCGTTCTTCTTGGGTACTATAACTATCGGTGATACCCATTCCGTGTGCTCGATTTCATAGATGAAATCTGCATCCATTAGCTTTTGCAACTCTTGCTTGATCAGCTCAGTATAATTTGGGTTGTAGCGGTAATAACGGCTTACCTTGAGAACTGCTCCGTCCACCAAGGGTATGGTGTGTTGGACTATTGTTGGTGGAATGCCCTTTAGGTCACTATAACTCTAGGCAAAACAGTCTTTATAGTCCACCAACAATGATCGTAGTCTCTTGAACTATGTGGGTGTTAATTGCTCTCCCACATGCACTATGTTTTCTTCTTCACCTGGCTCGGCAAGATTCATCGGCTGTGTTCACGCAGGTCCCTCGAAGACTTGTTCCGCTGATGCTTGACTTTGATCAGGTTCTCTCTGGGCTTGCGGCATCATGATTACCACGTCGTCCAAGGTATAATTCTTGAAAGTCTCAAGCATGTACCCCAGTTGTGTACTACTTGCGCAGTCCTCACCCATGGTCTTCCTAGTAAAACACGATATGCAGATGGAGATTCAGGTATATCCATGACTACAAAAGTAATCACAAACTGCATGCCTGCTATCTTTAAGGGGATATCGGTAGCTACACCTTTTGGTTTCACACAGGATTGATCTGCTAGCTTGATGGCGAATCTTGCTGGCTTCAACCCTTGCGAACCCCATTTTTCATACAAAGTAGTGGAGATCAAATTGACACCCGATCCTCCATCTACCACTGCTGCCTCGTCCTCGTATCTTTTGTGTTTGATTGGTAAAGTGATGTTGTGTTCCTCACTTTCCCATGCTGCTCCGATGTGGAGGACGTTACTTGTTTTTTCATAGCCCGTACAGTATATGGGCTCAGGCGCCACTGGATCCTCATCCACTTTGGCCTATTTAGCTAGAAGGCTTTTCGCTTGTGGTGCAATCCGCAGTAGCTCTCCGAGTGGTAAACTAACACGACTTGACAATCAAAGTGTGAGCCTTTCAAGTGCGTGGTCCCTTGGGCTCCACCATGTGAAAAGGTGGTTCATGTTGGCGCAACCGATCATTCTGATCAGTGCGCAGTGGTGAGCCCGCTTGCGGTATCCGTTCGACGCCAATTCAAAGTTCCGTGGGATTGTCTCTTTCTTGTTCTTTTTCTTCCGCTTGTGCTTTCTATACCTAGTGTCTTATTTTCTGGTATTGCCTTCTTTCGTCCCTCACATTCGGATATGGCGTGGAAGTTGAGGGTTGGTCGTCAGTGACCGATGGTGGTGGTGAGGGAGCCACTTTTTTCCTCTTCTATGCTCGCGTAACAGCTAACATAGGAGCGTGGAATTGTCGTCCTTCCGATGGCATCCCTATTGGAACTGGTAGTTGCTGTATTGCAATGAAATTAAGAGGTGCACTGGTTCTAGGTTTGAATGGACAATTCTTGAAACAATGTCCATAACCACATTCTTGGCAGAAGGATGTATATTGTCCCTTGTAGGGACATTCCGCAATTCCGTGTCCTTCACCGCATCCATAGCAACCGCAATTTCTTCTGCCTTGATGCTGAGTTTGAGCTGCATAGGCCGCAATATATTCATTTATGGCAAGATCCATAAATGGTTCATCTGGCATTAGGGCCCTTTTTGGACTCAAAAAGGACCTCTTCCTTGCCTAAACGTGTTTGCTAATTATGATTAATTAACTCACTAATTGTCCTATGTGGCAGTTCACCATGGGTTTATTATGGGTTAACTCACATTTCAATAGGCTTCACTTAGGGCCTAGTGTAGTATAACAAGGACAAATGATTTTAATGTTATCTAAAATCTTGAATCCAATATGACTTTCAATTTTCACGGCCTTCAAAAGTCGTTTTTAATAACTCAGAATGTCAGAAAAGGGGGCCCAATATTTCATTGGGCCCCCGTATTGAAAAAAAATTTCAAAAAAAAAGTTGGGGGGAGTGGGGATTGAGGTACAATCCCCCCCCCCACTTCGAGGCACCGGCTCCCCTGGGCGCACGTGGGCTGGTGGCGGGACGTCTCCCCCTCCCCTCCTCGATGGCCGTGCAACAAGGGGGGGGGGGGGGGGGGGGGGGGGGGGGTTGTTGTACCTCAATCCCCACTCCCCCAACTTTTTTTTTGAAATTTTTTTTCATATTGGGCCCCCTTTTCTGACATTCTGAGTTATTAAAAACGACTTTTGAAGGCTGTGAAAAAATAGCTATATTTTCATTTAAATTTGAACTTGAGCCATGTCCTATCATCATTATTATGAGTTGAGGAAGTAGAGTTAGAAGAGAGTTAGTGGGTGGGTTAGGATTGGAGATCTAATTTACACCATTGGATGTGCATGTCATATGGACCATTCCATCTCAGTTGTCACTCTCTCATTGGTACACATGTCATCATTAACACTAATTATAATTAGTGAAGAGGCCCTTTTTGAGTCCAAAAAGGGCCCTAATGTCCGTACCATTGCTGCTGCTCAAGTTGAGGTGGCATTTGCATCTCTGGTTCTGATATTATCAGGTTTACATGGGCCACTTGTTAATTGGCTGGCCCTGGTGGTGCAGGTAAGGCCATACGCTGTTGTTGATTCGGTGCGCCGTACCTTGGTGCCGCATTGGGTGCCCCTTGATGGTAAGGATAAGAAGTCTGATAATGACTTCTCTTCTGTTGAACAATCCGAGGGTTAAACGGGCAAAATGCCGTATTGTGCGATGTTGCATTGCACAAATGGCAGAATCTATGTGTCAGTCTCAGATTTTGCTTTAGGACTAGACACTCGTTCGTTGTATGGTTTTGCATGCACACTGAACAATTAGAATTAAAGTAGAATCACTATGTTATTGTATTGTGGGTCCTATAAGTGGATCAGGATCAGTTGGCCTCGCCACGAGGCAAGTCGACGGGACACGCGTCCTGCCAACGGCAACCTGAGTCATGCATGGGTTGCCTGAGTGAACAACTATATGTACAATGTAATTTCATTTTGAGAAATACAGTTACTACGTGAGCTTGCTGTGGAGAGTGTTTTCTGTCTGTGTTATTGTGTAGCATGATCTGTGTTCCTGTGCAAAACAAATTCTAAGTTGGTATCAGAGCCGTACAGGGAGTGTACACAGTACAACATCGCCATTGAAGAGAGCTTTGGACGAACTGTCTTCTGAGAGTTCGGGGTTTACGACGGGTTGAAGACGGATAGAGAAGCACTGGTGCATGGTTTCTATTTTATAGAGGCTTGCTAAGCTCAGCAGAGGGATTATTAGCATGTGCATAGCATTAGACAGGAAAAAATCTGGTGAAAAATTGACAATTTTGAAGCCAGCTGAAAATTGAAACCGGGTTTGGGGTTACAATTTTTATACATAACTGGTGATTTCTTCGCTGTTTGTGCACCGTTTTGGATGCCGTAAGGATAGGAAGGAAGCTAATAATATTGTCAACCAGCCATGGAGAGATTATGAGGTTTATGTCAAATATTTGTCTCCAGATAGTTAACCTAGCAGATTTGCGATAAAAGGTGAAAAAAAGCCACTTCGTCAAGTTGAGCTAAAATCACCGTTTCTCCACGGAATTTCTTGAGTGAACACTCTACAGACTTGGAATCAGTAGGGAAACTCTGCTTAGGTCTCAGATCGTGCTCAAATCGATCCACAGACGAGTTAGATCAAACAAAAATGAGTGTGGGGAGGCGCGGCCGCAGATGGGGAGGTCGCGGACTGTTCACGCGTGGAACCAGGGTGAGAGTGTAGCGTTTCGAAGTGGACAGTGTCTACAATACTCTCCATTGGTGCACAAAAGTGCTCAAATCCATTGGATAGAGGAGTTACAAGATCGACGGCTCAGATTGTGCTACCCAGAAGGGATATCCACGGTTGGATCAGATTCAACCATTGGATGGAGTCTGAAGGGTTGTTGAAGAGGGCCTTGAAGAAGTGAAGTGCATTTTAGCCTTCAACTTCATTAAAAATTCTCATACTGAAATTGGAGTTGGGTCCCTTCACAAGTGAAGAGTGAAGTTTCTTCAAGGTGAAGAAACAGTTCAAAAACTAGAAAAGTCCTTATTTTGTCCTTTGCCCGTTTTGACCCAAACGAAAGGCTATAATCTCCAAACGAAGGGCACCCGGACTGTACTTGCAAGTACGGTACAGCAAAACAGAGTGATTGCAGTGGAGAAAGTGTTCGGAGTACGCCATAAGTAGTTTCACCATTCCACTGGGCACGTTGTTGGGAGGTGACAACTGAGTGCATTTCGGAAGGCGTCGCCGATTTGGCTTCCAAATTGGTGGAAAAGCGGCGAGTGGCCTGGTAAGAAAAAAAAGTGCAGGTCATTATTTTCAACTTCTGACATCACTGTTGGCCTCAACATACTGTTCTTACCCTAAGGCAGAAGTTTCAAGCAGTTTTGTGATGGCAAACATGGGAGAGTCCATTTTGAGTGAAAGTAGCAAATTGGACGGGATTTCCAACTATGCAGTGTGGAAATTCAAAATGAAAAACATACTGATGGAGAAAGATGTGTGGAAAGTCATCACAGATGATGAGAGAAGGCCGCCAAATGAGACAGATATCAAAGTGTTCGACAAAAAGATGAGGAAAGCTTTGACCTTCATTAACTTGTAAGTGAAGGATCACATCATTACCCACATTTGTGATGCTGTGACACCGAGACATGCATGGGATGTGCTAGAGGAGCAGTTCGAGATGTCAAATCCGTCAAGAATCATGTTTCTGAAGTGAAAGTTGAATAGTGCCCGCATGGAGCAAGGAGAGCACATTCAGACGTACATGACCAGAATCAAGACAATGGAGATGAACTGCATTCTATTGGTGAGCGCATACGTGATGTGGAGCTGGTGCACAATGCATTGTGCGACATTGTAGAGCCCTATCAGATGTTTGTGAGCAGAATAGCATCAAGAGAAAGATTGCCAACCTTTGACGAGATCACATGAATCTTGATACAGGAAGAGCAACGACGAGAAATGGTGAAAGCTAGACGTCAAAATACTTGCGACATGCCAAAAACAAGGCAAGGGCAAGGGCAAGAAGAAGTCTAAGCAGCAATTTGCCAAGTCTCAGGAGGACAAGGGATCTCCCAGTATAACTAAGAAGAAAGGCAAGTGCCTCCATTGTGGTAAAAAAGGCCATTGGAAGAGTGAATGTTGCAAATCCCTGGCGGAACAAGACAAGAGGAAACCAAAACAAGCAGGTAACCTTGTTGATGAGGGTGAGATTGAAGACTCTAGTATCTTCATATCTACATTGTGATCTAATCAAGATGATCAAGCATGGTATATTGACTCGGGAGCCACAAGACACATGACATGTAACAAGAATTGGTTCAGTAGTTTGAAGGTGTTGGATAATGGAACATCTGTTTCACAAGCAAATGGTGAGGTGTACAAGATCAAGGGGATAGGCACCGTTTCAATCCAACTACCTGATGGCAAAAGTAGGATGATTAGGGAGGTACTTTACGTACTAGGTTTGAAGAAAAATCTACTTTCTGTTGGAGTCATTACTGATCAAAATTTGAAAGTAGAATTCGCCCATGATCGTTGCTTTGTGAAGGATGTGAACAAAAGTTCAAAGTTATTGCGGATGGAGTAAGAGAGCCCAATACAAAATTGTACAGGTTGAATGCTACAATTAAGGAGCAACATGGACTTGTATCGTCCATTCCATCGCAAACTGAGTTGTGGCATAAGAGGCTTGGTCACTTGAACTTGGGAAGCCTCAGTTTGATGAGAAAATTGGAGATGGTAACAAGATTGCCTACCATAGAAGATCACTTGAAATCGATGTGCAAATCTTGTGTATATGGGAAGCAGCATCGAGAGAAGTTCAATAAAGGGGGTGTTGCAAGAGCAAAGAACATCCTGGATTTAATCCACACAGATTTATGCGGGCCTATGAGGACCATGTCCTTAGGTAAAGCCTTCTATTTCATGATCTTTATTGATGATATGTCACGTAAGACATGGATCTACTTCTTGAAGAAGAAATCAGATGCATTTGATAACTTCGAGAGCTTCAAAGCATTGGTCAAAAATCAGACAGGTAGGAAGATCAAAGTCCTAAGATCAGATAGTGGAGGTGAGTGCAAGTCAAGTCTAATGACTTCAATGATCTTTGTGATCAATGTGGGATTAATAGACAATTTACGCAAGCTCATACTCCTGCTCTCAATGGTGTAGTTGAGCGCAAGAATTGTACGATTGTGGAAAGTGCCAGATCTATGCTAGCTGAGATGAAACTACCAAAAGATTTTTGGTCAGAGGCATGTAGCACGACAATCTATCTTCAAAATAGAAGTCCTACCATTGCCATACCAAAGATAACACCTGAGGAAGCATTCACGAAGAAGAAGCCAAAGGTGAACCACTTGCAAATATTTGGATGTAAGGCCTTTGTACACATTCCTAAGGAAGAGAGACGTAAACTTGATGTAAAAGCTATCAAGTGCATATTCCTAGGATATGATGATCGTGTGAAGGGCTATAGATATTTTGATCCAGTGGAAAACAAAATCTATATAAGCCGTGATGTTATCTTTGATGAATCCAAGATGTATGAAGACAAGGATGCTGAGAAGATAGACACATCCACTGGGAAAGATGGTATAGTGAGGATACCACCTGATGATGATCCATTCATTGACCTTCCGAGTGATGAACATGAGGATACATCTCAAGATACTACTACTCAACCTCAAGAGACAGGTTGGAGAGGTAGGGATAAACCTTTTGGTGCAAGAAGGATTGAAGTTGCAGGTGACAAACGCAAGGATAAGGATGTACCGTGGGATACATTTTTACCAGGAAGCCGATCACCTAACAGAAAGCTCCCTAAGTGGTTTGAGAGATTGTTGGCGAGCCGCGACATAGATGACTTTTTAGGATCATCTAACCAGGGAGAGCTACAAAGATCAACAAGAGAGAAGACTCAACCTGAAAGGTATGAAGCAAATTATGCTCTCTTATCTAGCATTATTCAAAGCAAAGAACCTTCGACTTATGGTGAAGCGAAGGATGATGACATTTGGGTCAAGGCCATGGGAGAGGAGATGGAGTCAATTGCTAAGCATAGCACATGGGACTTAGTAGAACCACCAATTGGCAAGAAACCTATTGGTTGCAAATGGGTATACAGGACTAAGTATCATGTAGATGGAAGTATAGCAAAGCACAAGGCAAGATTGGTGATCAAAGGGTATGCACAAAATAAAGGCATCGACTACGAGGAGACCTTTGTGCCGGTTTGTAAGTGGAATACTCTACGTCTACTTGTTGTTTTAGCTTCACATTTTGGTTGGCCTTGTATTAGATGGATGTGAAATCTGCTTTTCTAAATGGTGAGTTAGAAGAAGAAGTGTTCATGGATCAACCTGAAGGCTTTGTAGCGAAGGGACAGGAAAATAAAGTATGTCACTTGAAGAAAGTGCTTTATGGTCTTAAACAAGCACCACGTGCGTGGTATAGAAAGATTGATGCCTACTTTTGTTCAAAGGGGATGGTGAGGCTTAGTATGCATTTGAAAGGATGCTAAGTACCTTACAATTGAGAGCCATGTGGTAGCTTGTTAAGCTAATTTGTTGATAAAAAAATTGCAATGTTATACACCTTTGTGTGTTTGCAAAGATCAATGAATAATCGAACAATATTGTGGAAAAGTGTATTATTATCTTAATTATAATATATAAATAATCAACAAATATATCTTTTAATTAGTTCACGCATCTATTAATATCTATAAATTTTTCTAATTCTAAGTAATTGCGAGATGTGTTTGAAATGAAACTTTAGAAATGCAACATCATAGAAAAATATAATAATTTTAATTTGAAAACAATATATATTGACCACAATGGATCATTTTATGACAAAATTATTTGTGACATTTACAAACTTTATTCATCATCGCAAGATTCACATTCATCAGCCAATACATCTTGCAACTCATCTCCGCTAAGATGATTTTCATCATCACTATCGAAATCAAAATCTTTCTCAATATTGTCCTCATGCAAAGAACCATTGTTGTCCTCTTCATCATCTGAGTCGTCAGAATCATGATAATCAATTCTCGGGTTTTCAATATTTATAAAACTCGAAGATATATATAGATCTTCATCAGATATACTTGTGTTGTCCAAGTTTAGATCTTCCTTTCATTCTCAACATATGCATTTTCGAATACATGTCTTGAGCGTGGCTTGATTTAAACAACATGCCACCAATCTTTGTTTAGACGATTTGGTTGAAAAAATACCTGCACATTTAGCAATGTTAGGATTAGATATTTGTTATGATCACATTTTAATTCACAATAAATAGATGTAATGAAAAAGTAGTGAAGACGATTAATATAACATTGATCACAATTGACAAAAAGAAAAAATGTGAAATTCATGCACACCTGTTCACAATGACGAGGCAACACCAATGTGTCTGAAAAGTCCATGCTTAATCTCTTGGTTGAATCGATAGCAAAAAATCCACTATGGTCTTTTTTTACAATTGCATTTGATCCTCTATAGTTGATTTTGAACCATTTCACGTCAAACAACAAATATTTACCCATTTCACCAAAACACACCTATTGAGATAAGGCATTGAGTGATCAGGTTAGAGTAATTTCGAGTTTATGACATTCATGTAACTTTGAATGTTGTGCTTACATGTGAGACAACTCAATTTTGGTCCTAATTACTCATCATTGTTCTTTGAGTGATCATAATTGGCCAACATCACATCGGATAGCTCAATCTTGGTGTCTATCAATGTAAATAGCCCCATTTTGGTGTCTCTATCACTCGAGAAAGTCAAAATCTGCTACCTAACATATGATTTTATTGCTTATTACTTGACATGGCTCTATCAAGTGACTAGACTCAACAAGTGATATATCAAGACAACTTAAGTTCGACTCCTTGTCAAACCCCTATTACACGTGATAACTTAAATTTTATGTCTATGCGTGGTTTTGTTGCTTATCACCCGACACGGCTCATCAAGTGATCAGACTCAACCAATCCCAAGTCTAGTATACTAAGATAGCTCAAGCTTGACCCGTTGTCAACAAAATTGACTCATATCACATGAGATAACTAAAATTTGATGTGTATATTTTGGAATAGCTCACTTTTGGTGAATATCACTAAAGGTTTCTCATAAAGTGACCAAATTCGAGAAATTGTGTGCTCATGAAATAGATTAAAGTCGATTCCCGTCACTTGAGATAGTTCAAATCTAATGTCCAATACAAGATCTTGGTCCTTATCACTTGACATAGAAGATCGAGTGACTGAACTTGGTCAATCTATGACTTGGAACAATAAATTTTGGCCCCTGATAGATTGAATCTAGTCCTTGGGCAGGATGATTAGTCTGCTGCTTGGAAGGACAAGAGAACAATAGTTTTATTCTAAGAAGAGATTATGGCAGCAGAGATCTAATATAGGAGCATGAGCACTTCAATAGATGGACATTGAAAATGCTCAATTTCTCCTTGTCCCCCGTCACCATTTCAAGAAAAACCCATTTTACGCTCTCAAAGATCCTCTGAAATCAAATTCGACTGTGATACAATCAATTAGTCCTGGCGATCCTCTTAGCATTGTTGGTGGCACTTCTGCACAAGACCACAACCAAGGATTTCACAAACAAAGATGTTTGATCCATTCCTCAATGCTAGCAATCATCTAACAACGTCCGCCAAGCTATTTCCTTTCCATCCACTCAACACAAAGTCTGAAATCACCCCACCACATTCCCCTGCGCTCTTGTCAATTGCTCCCATCTCCATCCACCAACAGTCCCTTCACGAAAAAAACCCACCTCCAATCCCTCCTCGGATCCCACCCACAGAGATTTCAGATCTCTTCTATCCTTAATCTTCCTTCAACTGGCTTTAACCACACAGCACACAACCATGTTCCTCGAAATCTATTAGCTCATTGGTACCATACTTCATGGAAGTAGTAGTATATCTAGCGTCCCTCAGTGTATTACAAAGAAGAAGAAGGAAGATTGTGCCCAGCTTAACACATGTTTTTTTATTTTTAAAAAAAACATTCCGATCCAGTACGTTCTGACCCAAAAGGGTTGAAACGAATTTCTAAGGGACACATATATAACAAATTAATTAATACTTTATAAACTAAATAATGTCCACAACTTATATGCGACATCAAACCACATATTTACATTTGTCATTTTTTATAAATCACAAAATTCTCTTAAACACATGGTCATTTTGTACCAACCATATCAAATCATCTACTTGTCTTATATCAAATCAAAATATAATTAATACTCATTTGTCCTTTTTAAAAAATCATCAAAATCTTCAAAGAAAACATAGTCCTCTTGTACCCACAATATGTCATATCAATCACATGCTTTTGTCCTTAAAAATTCATGCTTAAAAATATGTCATATCACTCACATGCTTTTGTCCTCAAAATTTTTTATAAAATAAGAGTCAAATTACTTTTTTAGTTACGTAATTTGTCTTTTTGACAAACCACTCGCTATATGACACCTTCCAAGCCGTAATCACATATTTCTAGGCCAAAAAAAAAATTTGCCTGGCAGTGCCATGCGTGGCAAAAAAATGCGTGGCAGAGCCACGCGACACTTGAAATCTAAAAACTGTATATAAATGCCCTCATTCAATATTTCTCCATGCTTTCTTGTGGATTTCTTGAGGCTCACTATCACACTCAAGCTCTCACACTCTCACTCTCAAGCTTTCAATCTCTCATTTCTCTCTCCATCTCTCTCTCTCTCTCTCTCTCTCTCTCTCTCTCTCAATCTTTCATTTCTTTTCACTCTTCTCCACTCTTTTCTCAATCTCTCCACTCTTCTTTGTCTCTCTCTCTCTCTCTCTCTCTCACACACACACACACACACACACACACACACACACACAAACACACACACACACACATCTTTCACTCTCCAATCTCTCTCTCTCTCTCTCTCTCTCTCTCTCTCTCTCTCTCTCTCTCTCTCTCTCTCTCTCTCTCACACACACACACACACACACACACACACACACACACACACACACACACACACACACACACACACAGACACACACACATCTTTCACTCTCCAATTTCCAATCTCTATTTCTCTCTCACACACTCTTTCATAACTCCTTTTCATTTTTCACACATTTAAAAGTTTTCTTTTCTTTTTCACTCTCTCACACATCTCTCTCTCTCTCTCTCTCTCTCTCTCTCTCTCTCTCTCTCTCTCTCTCTCTCTCTCTCTCACGTGCACACACACACACACACACACACACACACACACACACACACACACACACACACACACACACACACACACACACACACACACACACACACACACACACACATTTTCATTTTTCACATTTGATATATTTCCAAGTTCTTTTCACAACTTCATATCTTTCTCTCAATAGTCATGTCTACTAGCGGTAGCGGAGCATCAAGGAGGAGGCCAAGATCTTCTTTCGGTGGAAGAGGACAAGCCTTGGGATCGGATCTTGATCGAGTGCGAGATTTTTATACTATGCTATCTCTCAAGGAAAGGCAAAGGATGAAAGCCCTTTGTCTTTCCGAAGGAGAATCTGATCAACAAGATCGTGGATTTGTTTCAACGGAGATGCCGTCGGAAGAATCCACGAATATTTTCTATGACCTTGATGATGATGGTTCCATCATCATGGACATTAGGGGTAAGGTCGTCATCAATAGATTGCATGACCTTACTCTTAAATACTTTGGTCACAATTTGTTTAACCCTTGGGAGCAACAAGACCAAGGGGACAAAGACAAGATATTTGATATATTGTACCGTGAGTTTCTACAACCAAATTGATTTAATGACAAATAGACGAAGACGAGTATGTGTTCGCATATTCATCATAAGCGCCAATCATTAAGACGATTATGTAGTAAAGGCAAGAAGAGGCTGTATGAAGTTGGGAAAAAGTTGTTTATGAATCCAAGCATCCTAATCCCGAGTGCTTTAAGCAACAAAGAGAGGCAACAAAATCAAGGCTTAATCTTTTAGGCCAATCTCACCTTGGATCGGGAGGCAAGGCCAATATGCATGCCCAATTTGTAAGCAATTCTCTTTTAGCTAATTGCATTTCATATGTTTTTTGTTTATCAATAATTTTTTGTTTTTTTTAATCATTCAATTTGTGTTGATGTAGGTTGAAGATTATGGGTGCAAGTATACAAATGCCGAGTACAATATTGGTTATCGCCAAGGCTATAGTGCCTTGGTTGATCATCTTGCAGCACAAGGCATACATCCAAGGGTAAATTTTTGTTACATAATTTGTGTTTCTCATATTTTTGATACATAATTTTCATTTCATTTCATTTTTATGACATGTGTTTGGCTAATAATCATTAATTTGTTTTGTGAATGTGTATGTAGAGGGCATCCACTTCCTTTGTGGAAGAAAGTACGGGAGGAAACCAAGGAGAAGAAGGGAGTGAAGATGAAGGGGACGAAGGACTAGTTTCAGCTTCGAACAACGATGAGGGAGAAGATAGTGAAGACTAAAAAGCCTACTATTACTTCTTAGATTTAATCTATTTTTGGTATTTGCGAAAGTAGAAAAAAAGGGTATTAGTATCAATGTTCTTTTCATAAATTGGATGCGAATATGTATACTTAATTATGAATATAAGCTTTTGTATTTGATCATCTCTATCTCATTATGTATGGAATGATTGTTTATTGTTTATGTTTTTCTATTTCATCTTGTATGAATCTATTGTAAATATATACAAACAATAAAAAACAAACAAAAACATCAATTTAAGATGATAAAAACATACCTCATCTATTGTTTGGATGATCTTTAATTCCTTCTAAGATGCATTTCTTTTTTTCTGTATAAAAGCAAACAATGAACCAAATCATTGTTAGATTACAAATCAATCAACAAAATGATAATTGTTAGAATACAAATCAAAGAATCATTGTTAAATTAAAAATCATTAATCATTGTTACATCAATCTCACCATGTTGAAGATACTATGAAACTTTATGACTCAAATGTAATCTACCAAAATTTAGAATGCATAATATACCTCATGAATAAACAATGAAAAACTAACAAACATAACTCTCTCTCTCTCTCTCTCTCTCTCTCTCTCTCTCTCTCTCTCTCTCTCTCTCTCTCTCTCTCTCTCTCTCTCTCTCTCTCTCTCTCTCTCTCTCTCTCTCTCTCTCTCTCTCTCTCTCTCTCTCTCTCTCTCTCTCTCTCTCTCTCAAAAGCTTTTTTTCAAAATTTAGAATGCCTAACATACCTTCCTTTCCTTCAAAATTGCATAGCTTTTTTCTACAAAAGCAAACAATGAACAATCATTCACTAACCAACCAATAAACAAATCAATAAGCAATGAAAAACTAACAAACAAAACTCTCTCTCTCTCTCTCTCTCTCTCTCTCTCTCTCTCTCTCTCTCTCTCTCTCTCTCTCTCTCTCTCTCTCTCTCTCTCTCTCTCTCTCTCTCTCTCTCTCTCTCTCTCTCTCTCTCTCTCTCTCTCTCTCTCTCTCTCTCTCGCACTGCCACGCATGGCAGTCCCACGCCCTAAAATTTTTTTCTAGAAAACTTGCCACGGCGTGGCAAGTTTGAGCTTGTTGGAAAAATTTGCCACGCTTGGCAAACTTCAAATTTTTTTTTCAAGCATTTTGCCACGCGTGGCAAAATTTAGAATTTTGGAAAAAAAAATGCCACGCATGACAAATTTTTAGAATTTTAAGTGTGGCAGTGCCACGCGAATTCAAAATTTTAATTGCTCTAAGCCCCCCCCCCCCCCCCCCCTCCCCTTCCCAAAAAAATCTGTTTGGAGGAAGCGCCGGTGACGAAAAACTTTGATGGTGTGGCAGTGCCACGCGTTCATTGCTACATAGTTTGCCATGTGATTGCCACAAACATTGCCACGCGAGGGCCGTCGGGTCAAATATGGAAGGATGTTTCAGCTTGATGTTTCTAATGTCTTTTTCAATGGTTACTTTGAGGAGGAGATTTACACGGAGCAACCACCTGGATTTGTGAAAGAAGGTGAATAATCAAAAGTTTGTCTTTTGTTCAAAAGTCTCTATGGACTAAAACAAGCATTAAGGTCTTGGTATGCAAGGCTCAACTCCTTTCTCATATCACTCGAATTTTATCTTAGTGAATATGACCCTTCATTGTATATTAAGTCTGTAAATAACTTTGTAGTTATTCTTCTCACCTATGTAGATGATATCATTCTTAGTGGAAATAATGAGAAGCTAGTTGAAGAAACTAAACATGCACTTGGTAGTAAATTTAAGATGCAAGATTTAGGAGTTCTTCACTACATTTTAGGCCTTGAAATTGACTTTTGGAAAGATCACGCTTTCATAAGTCAAAGTAGATATGCACTTTCCATGCTTAAGAAATTCCAAATGGAAAACTGTAAGGTCATAGATACACCAATGGAGCAATTGCAAAAGTTCCTATAAGAGATGATGAAAGATCCTTTGAGGACATCACTCTTTAAAGGAGTCTTATTGGCTCACTTATATGGTCTACTGTGACAAGGCCTGATCTAAGCTTTAGTGTGCATAAGCTAAGCCAACACATGCAAGATCCAAAGATATATCATTGGAAGTAGGCTAAAAGAATCTTGAGATATGTATCTTCTACCTTAGACTATGAATTGATCTATAAAGAAGAAGATCTAACTTTGGTTGCTTTTTCAGATTCAGATTTTGCAAGAGACAGGTTGGATAGGAAATCCACAAGTGCTTACACAATTTTTCTTGGAAGGAATCTAGTTTCTTGGCTATCAAATCATCTTGTGAAGCTGAGTACAAATCTCTTACAACCACAACAAAGGAGGTTTTATGGATCAAAAGGCTACTCTTGGAACTAAAGTGTTATGAAGATGAAGACCTTCCAATTATCAAGAATGATAACATCTCAATTCAGGCTCTTGCAAACAATCATGTGTTTCATGCAAGGAGCAAACACATCGAGGTAGCTCATCATTTTGTAAGAGAAAACGTTATGGGGAGAGAGATCTTATTGGAGCATGTTGGATCTTCAAATTGTGTTGCAGATCTTCTCACCAAGCCATTGCTCAAGAATGTTGTTATCAAGATGAGGTCTCACCTTGGACTAATTTCAAAGTCTATGTTGTTAGAAATCAATGATAAACTTTATTGTTACTGATTACGAGGTACTTTAATGTTGACAGCTATGACCAGCTATCATTAGCCATAGGCTAGTCTATTAGTCTACTCGTAGGTTTTCTCTCTCTATCAGGGATTCAGTTTTTACTTGTACATTTTACATTCTGTATGAGTCAGTGTGATAGAGTGACAGTGCATGTTCTTCTTTCGCCTTCTTGTGGTGATTGCTTATGGTGAATGCTTGATGTTGCATATCTAATTCTTGACATGGTATCAGAGCAGCAATAGTCCTGTGTGCCTGATCAGTGGATACAACTTGTCACAGGCTCCACAACGAAGTGAGAAAGTCCTTCATGGGAGGTGAAATCTTGGAGAGACAAGAACGGTTGGAAGAAATCCTTCTTTGGTGTATTTTGCAAATTTGAAGCTCAGAATCATCAGTGGGGAACAAAGACACAGTCTCGGAGGCATCAGAAAGGCCAGGGCAACATCAAACAAGTTGAAAATCTATTGAGTGGGGAGATTTTTACAATACTTCTTAGTTGTTGTGAAAAGCACAGTCCCAGAGGCATCCAAAAGGCCAGGGCGTGAGAGGTTTACCAAGAAATCTCTCATTTGTTTGTTTGGAGTACCACAAATCACACTAGATAGTGTCTAGTATTGTCATTCAGAGTTAGGAAGCTTCATACTTTTCACATTACGGATCTCTGTCTTTTGAACGATCACACATTTTGAAATCTTTGCAAAGAGGAGACGGTGTAGCCGCCGCGTCGAAGTGAGAAATCTAGAATAGTCTCTTTGAAAGTTCTTTATATTCTCTCTACCTTTCATCTTGTCCATACCAATATCGGATCAACACGCTAGAGGTAAAGAAAACCAAGAGCAGTCGTACATCCGCGCGTCATACCGATATCACATATCAGCAATATTGGAGCGACGCGCCAGAGGTAAAGAAAATCTAGAGCAGTCATCCATCCGTGCGTCATAGCGATATCACATATCTGTACCAATATCGGATCCACGTGGTGAGCTAAAGAGAATCCCGAGTAGTCGTGCACCCGCGCGTCGTACCGATATTAGGTGTCCAACAAAAAATTTACAGTTCTGTGGTGTGATAAATTTTGTGAACCAGAATCATCTATCCAGTAATGGCAACTCTAAGCGAGAGTGTCCTTAATGAGTCAAGCAAATTGGAAGGTGCCGACAACTATGCAGTTTGGAAATTCAAATTGAAGAACATTGTGATGGAAAAGGAGCTGTGGGAGTGTGAATTGAGCACATATCCTTCTAGTGTAGCTCGGATTTGAGTTAGATAGGTTCAATTATGATGACATGCAGATGTTTTGATAGCATGCAAAGTCTTAATGTATGCATGCAAGCCACATGCAATCAGTGCATGCAACATGCAAAGTAGTTTTTGTGATTTGCACATGTCTAGGCAATTTTATGAGTTGACATGCAGTACATGCACCATACATGCATGCAGTTACACATGTGGATCTCTGGTAGGTGAATTAGTTCAGTTAAGTGGACTTTCCATGCAACTCCACTGTAGGAATTCGAGTCTCTCTCATGTAGGGAAAGTTGGGCATGTTTTGCCATATTGTGAATATTGAGATTTTGGTGTTTTGGACTCATTCTCTCTCAACCCGAGTTTTCTATGTATGATTTTCTCTCTACCCAAGAGCAGTCTTTTTTTTTTTTTCCCATACTAAACACTTAGAATCATTTCTGACATTCATTTCTCATAGTGAAGAGTTAGATTTTTTCATCAGATGTATGCCATTGTGCTCTTGTCTTAGATTTTTCAAGCATACTGTTCTTTGATCAATCTTGTGCAATCACAACGCCTCAGTAAGATCCTGTAGGGTGTGTGGTGAAGTTCACACATGCTAAAAACTTCACATGGTATCAGAGCTTCATGCTTTGAAGAGGTGAGGGTGTATACATCAGATCATCAGTGTTTTTGCTTGCAGGAACTCGGATTTTGGAGAAGGATTCAAACTCGTTGAGAAACAATCAATCTGTGAATCATAAGTGGATCAAATCAAGGTTGATCTAATCCAGCGGAGCTATGTACGGACAGAGAGCTCACACGTGTGAAATCAACCCTCATTAATGAGTGCTACTTCTCAAGGAATGATCCTAATTTGATGTTCTATAGCTTGTTGGATAGGTATTGGAGAGTAGAATGTGTTGCTCTTATTTCTAAATCAATTTGATTTGTTTTTAGAAGAGTTTTAGGCATTCAGAGAGTTTGAGAGGGTACTCAACTCGTGGGATATGCCAAAGTGAGCACACATCTGTCTTTTTCACCATTTTCATCAATTTTCACTATCAATCAAGTAGGATTGGATAGAACTGAGTGTTCTGAGGTCTTAGACTTTTCATTTCACACATATTACTGTGTTTGAGATGAAAGTAAGTTCCTAGAGAGTTTATCAGTACATTGAAACTCGTGGGAGAGATAGACTTCTTGCTTGCATGTGCTTCAATGAATGTAATGTAATAATGAGGCTAGTTACCTGAAACGCTGCCAACCACCATATATCATTTTTTTGATTGGACATTGAATTTGAAATCTTCTTGGTTCTCTATTTGTGATAGAGCACCATTCATGAGAGTTATACTAACCCTCTCCATCTTCTGCCCTTTCACAATTTCTGACTCATCTAACTTAAGTACTATGATTATTTTGTCATTCACCTTTTCATAGGTCATATCATAGAATGATAGAGAGTGTAAGTGATGGGTACACTTTTGGTATCTTAACAATATTGGAGACTTTTATGCATTGCATACCTTAATCATATTTTAAGCTCCTAAATTTGTCCTTAGATTGTGTAGCCCATAGTTCACCTAAATAGTTTATCATATACTTTCAATTTCACCTTGCATTAGGCTTTTCAAACTCGTAAAATCATCTCAATACATGGTTGTACTTCTACATCATTTTACTAATGAACTTAGTAAAAGAAGTTGTACAACCTTCTAAAGTCAATCATTTAGTTTGGAAACTTATATACACACTTGTATGAGCTAATGTGCAATTATTGAAATAATTGAAACATATTGGAACTATATAGTATATTGTTGAATCTATTAATTTTTTTTAGTGTATATCCTTATGTGACCAATTTACATGGAAAATAAAGAATTGCTCTCCATGTGGCTTTTCAAGAAATTTAGATGTAACATTTTCAAAATAGAAGGGCTAAACAATAATTTTAGTAAACTTTTCTAAGTGTGTTATATCCTAAAATCAGAAGAACATTTTTGTGCATGGAAATTAGTGATTGGAGTATGGTGATGATTGTAATTTTGAATAGGGTTCAAGAATATTTGTTTAAGGATAATAAGTATTTCAAGTGCACTCGTTTCATGCTTTGGTTACAATGACCATTTTTCTCTAATGTACATATTCTCAAATTATATCACTTATAGTATTTTTATTACTTTCCATCAAAGTCAACATAATTTTAGGCATCATGACATGAGCCACTTATTTATGACAATCACGTATTGTATGATTTGTTGCCAACTAGTCAATCTAAGTTCCATAATTCTTCTATCAATATTTGTAATGAAGGGAACATCGTTTATATGAAGTTTTCTGCTATGTAAAACAATCAATAAAAGGGACCTAAGATAAATATACTTTTTCATAATGCTTTGATATGAAAGCTTTGCTTATCACGAATAGATATAAAGCAAGAATATGATGTTTTGAAATTCAAGTTGGAACATGTGATTGAAAAAACATCTTTTTCATCTATAAGATTTACATCTTCTACCATCTTTGCTACCATCAATGGCTTACTCCTATCTTGCTCTTTGAAAAATTTTGTGAAAATTGGCAAATCTAGCTTACTTAAACCATGTAGATATGTATATTGGTGGGTCCCACACATGTGAGGTCATGGTGCCACGTGTGAATCTACACTAGAGTAGGTTAGATCATGCTTATAGGGTTGGTCAAGTTTGTTTGGTGATGATTCCTACATTGGGCACTAGATCTTTTCCTCTTGAGGCTTATCTTCTCAAGGGAGGGGAGCAATGGAAGGAAATCCTATCTAATGGATCTTAATGATCACTCCAAATAGATTTCTAGCACCTATTTTACTATTGGGTGATTTTATGGATTAGAAGGATGAAATCTTGAGCTAATGATAATTCAAATATGTGATAGCATGATTAAATAACAACATTCAAGCATTCATACATCCACAATCAATCATACAAGTGCAAAAAAGGAGGGCTTCACAATGTAAGAAAAATGGAGGAGGCTTCTCTTCTCTCTCTCTCAATCTCTATTCTTAACAATGAAAAGTGAATCCAAAATGGTGCATCCCTACTAATAGACAAAGCTAGGGTTAGGGTTTTTGATTCAAAAAACATGTGCCATAAGAACTTGACTATTTAAAAAGTTATGAACCAAATTGCATTTTTAACTACTTTGGGTCCTTTCTTATATTTGGCCCATTGGAGTATATATTTATTTCTATTTCTTGCGCCATTGGCTTACAAGTACAGTGCACCTTCTAAGTCACCAATAGTTCACTCACCGAGGGAATCCTCTGACACTTCCCCAGCATGGTATCAGAACTTAGGTTACTATTCTCTAACTGTTTAGAGCTTTAATGTCAAAATTCATCTGATTTCTTAAGCGGTTTTATGTTAGAGCTATTTCTATAGCCTGATAAACTTCCCACAGGACCTGATCCTACTAGTTGATAGGAAAACTATTTTCTTGTTCTGTAATTTTGCACTAGATTTTCATACTCAAGTCACTGATAGTTACTACTATCATCTAGACTAATCTTCCACATGGATTCCAAGGGAATGCTAGTCCTATCATGGACAAGCTTAAGATGAGAATTATGCTAATGGCTAAGGAATTGTATGACATTGTTACAGGTGAAGAGGTAAGACCCGAAATTGACGACACAACAATCTCCCGATGGAAGCTGAAGGATGGCAAAGCATTTGCGCTGATCATCCTCAACATCTCGGCCATGTGTCTGAAGCTCAGACATCCAAGAAAGTCTGGGACATCTTGGGCACATTATATGACATGCAAGATATAGCTTCCAAGCTACATCTTAGGAAGAAATTTTACTCCCTCAAGATGGCAAATGGTGATTCCCTTCAAAATCACATCAACTAGTTCAAGAACCTAGCGTACACCGAAAACGTCAATTTTGGCAAGTGCAAATGCATGCTTGTTGTGATTTGAATGCACTTCATTGTTGTTTGATAACATTTGTTCACTCACTTTGATCGGAATATGGACGTCCACGACTCCTCAATTTTTGATCAGACGATGGCTGTCTTTGATGCTTGAGGAACTTCCGCTATCATACTGCTCTTTCGATTTATTTCAAAACTAAACTTCTGACTAAATACATTTTTTAATAATACCACACACAAACCATTTCTAATCTCTTTGGTGGATTGTACTCATTCTGTATTTTTTGTGAGTATGAAGTAAATGTTTAAGATCTTGTTGGGCATTAGAACACTTAAATTGTGATTATATTTAGCATGAACTTTCTATTAGACTGTTTTCGCATCTAGCAACTGATTGTAACAGGAGAGCTATTCCGCATATATTCATGCTCTCTTCTCTGTTCGCGTTCTCTATTCTCCCTTGATTCATCAGTTGGTTACACTCTCGTTTAGACTCCTCCCCAACATTCTCATCTTCAGACCCCTCCTCAACCTTCTCGCCTCCAGACTGCTCCCCAAACTTCTCTTGTTGTAGGCACTTCCCCCGTTCACCCACTTCTCCTTGGCTCAAAGCCACTCCTATTGATAATCCCTTTTCCACCTCTCCATCACCTGACATCTTGCCGTCTTACGACATAGATGTGGAGCATAATTGAGGATGATCAAGGTGGTCATGTCATCACTCGCATGAGGCAACTCATGCATGTGGTCTTCAACAAGGACATTTTCAAGGACTGGCGCATGTCGGAAATAGGATGGAAGAGTGTATAGTGGAAACAAAAACTTTTCCTACTTCCAATGCATGACTATGCCTATCAATATTGAACAAAATTGTAGTGATGGAAATCACGTTCAATCTTTAGCAACTAACATTGAAACCACTAGATACTAAGTGATTGCATAGCCAAACATAAAGTACTGAATTCTCAGACAATTTTTATCAGTTACAAAACATTACATATATGCATGCATTCCGACACATACTGAACGCAATAAGAAGATAGTATTGATTCAGAAAAACAAGATCAGATGCTAATGAGCGCAAAACAATAGCGGATAGAAATCGCGCACTCTAAGCCATCTTTGAGTAATTGAGAATAAGTTTGATAATAAGCAACTCTGCTGATAAGCAGTAGCGCAATAACAACTCTAAAATAATCTCTAAAAGACTGAGCTAGAATGCTCAAGAGAGTTCAAGCTTGAAAGCTTGATAGAGAGCTATCTACAATACTTTCTGGTCGTGAATGATCTACTTGATAAGAGCGCAAGGAGCGTTGTGTAATAATACTCAGCTCCTTCACAATTCACGATTGATCTGATTGATCTCAGAATGCACAATTGAAATGTATGAACAACTGATTTATACTAAGTATTTAGGTCATCATTGGCTGGAGTTCGCTAGCATTCATCCAGTTCCTTCTCAGAAATTGATTGGTGATAAGCGGCGACAATTGGTCATAAACAGTCTGTCTGCATAAATGAACGTAAACTGTCACTCTGTATAAATGAACATAAACTGTCATAGGCGACAGTGTCACAAAAAGACGACAATGTTGGCTATTGACAAAATACGATAGTGTCGCAAAATCTCATTTTCTTAATATTGGGGTAGCCCCACACTTCGCCAAAGTCATTTTCTTAACATTTGAGACACTTTGAAAGCGAAAAATGTGACTCTACATTTTTGCTCGTAATTTCTGACAGGTGAAAAATGCAATAGTGTTGCAAAAAGGCGACAGTGTCGGCTTTGGTGAGAAACTTGACTATAGCAAAAAGGCAACAGTGTCGGGTTTTGTAGAGAGAAAAAAAATTCCTGGCACTATTGTCAAACTCCGTGTATTTCTGCAAATTGTGTAAAAATACTTGTAGATCTGCAGACTGTAAAAACACGGGAAAATCCGCAGGACTGGATAAACAAATGGACGAAGATTAAAATTGATTAGTCGATTAGTAGGAAGGAGAATAATCCAACACTCCCCCTTAATTTGAATCTCTGAATGTCTTAATCTTCAAACTTAGTTCTACACAGAACCTTTTCTGTGCTTCCGAGCTTAATGCTTTGGTAAAAATATCTGTTGTCATATCTTGCATTCTACAATACTACAAGTTAGTTTCTTTTCTGAGAAATTTGCTTTTGACAAAGCGATACTTGACTTCAATGTGCTTACTCTTGGAATGAAACCTAGGGTTGGCTGATAAAGCAATGGCACTTTGATTAAAACAAAATAATATCGGCAGAGCATATTGATTCAGACCAATATTTGAGAGTAAGTTCCTCGACCAAATTGCTTCCTTTGTATCTTGAGAGGCTGTGATATACTCTGATTTAGTGGAAGATAGAGCTATTGAAGATTGCTTGCGACTGTTCTAGAAAACTGGACCATTGTTGAGAAAGAATGTAAATCCGAAAGTGGATTTACGAGTGTCTACATCTCCTGCCCAACTTGCATCTGTGTAACCATTGGGTAGATTTAGTTTGTAGTTGCCGATTGCTCCATAACAAATGCAAAAGTCCATAGTATCTTGAAGATATCTCATGACTCTGATAAGAGCCTTCCAATGTGTTACACCAGGGTTGGCCATAAACTGATTGAGAGAGCTGACTGCAAAAGCCATGACTGGCCTGGTACAGATCATGGCATGCATAAGAGATCCTATAATAGAATGGTAAGGATACTCATGCATCTGCAGCTTCTCTTGAATTGTTTGAGAAAATTGGACCTTTGACAATGTGAGACATGGCTGGTTCCATTGGTGAGAGAGCTAACTTGCAATTAATCAGATTATATCTGACTAACATGTTGTAGATGTACCTCTGTTTAGTAATGTAGACCAACTTTTGTTTTCTGTCTCTGTGGATTTGAATACCAAGGAAGAAATAAGCTTCGCCTAGATTGGTCATCTGGTTCTAGATAAGAGATGAATACTCTTTATCCATAGCTTCTTTTCAGAGATCTGAACCAGGTTGACTGACTGCTTCTTCGATAGATGTCGGTTCCTGAACAAGGTAGGCTGCAGACTCGTCGATATACATGTGAGGTAGTCTGCTAGTTCTTGAAGATCTTCTGGGTAATAGAGGTTGATTATTTCCATCATACTGTAGTTGCTGAATTGCAACATCATCATCTTCTAATTCGTTGCTGATATGGGATGACAAAGATCTCACCATCTGCATCAGAAGAATGAAGAACTTGTTCCTGTAGTTACAGAATGCTAGAACAGAACACGCAATCTCACAAGAGAAGCAGCTCATCTACTTGCTACGTTTTCTACCAAGATTGTTCCAGACTGTTGGAGAGAGGGAGTTGGACGAGTTGAGGAAGGTGTAAGACGAACATGAATGAGAAACGAACTCGAACAAGAAACAAAATAGAGCGAGAAACAAACTCGAACAGAAAATGTTTGTGCGCAGCGGAATCAGCTATACGACTCTCTCTGTAAGTATGACTATGCCTATCAGAATGAACAGAACTTTAGTGATGGAAATCACGGTCATTCTAGATTACGCAGCCAAACATTAACAAAAGAATGAAGCACCAGAAGCATGTTGCGAATTGCAAGACAAATTATACGGCGCAAATGATTTGCAAAGAGTTAGACTGTGCTCGACTGATAATTAGTCACGATAGATTTGCGAAAGACAAGACTAAATATTAGTCGTCTATTACCAGAAAGATCAGACATAATGAATAATAAGCATAGCAATATTAACACAGATCTGAATGCAGAACAAAGAAGTGTATCAGATTAAGTATATCATGTATACATGTCCATAATGCGGTAGAGCACAAGACAATAGCAGACGAAACCACATGTCCTACGAAACTTATACAATCTGTAAAGGAATAAAACCTTATTGCAGACAATCAAGAATCAATGCACAAGGCATCTACTTTTTCTATACTTTTTATAAGCTTTTGAAGCTAATTACATACACTTTATCTTCTCATCGTCGTCTACCTGAATACACAAATGGTATCCAGTATATATACATAATATTACAGGTGTGCAGATGTGAAAGTACAGAGTGGATGTGCTGTCTGTAGGAGATCGTGGGTGGCTGCAATCGTTGTCTAGTCAGTTAGCGCAGCTGCATGGTGTGAGCGTGAAAAGGGTGTGACGTCAGTCAGTGCTGAAGTGAACGTTGGTGATGATGATGAAAAAAGTGCGTCACTCTTACGAATAGTCTTAGTATTAGATTTACAGGGTGCCTTTGCTTTTAGGCACCTTTGGCATTCTGTAAGATAGTGTCCCCTTTTTGCCTGTCGCCATAACACGTGTAAAAACACAATGTCACAATTCTTTCATCTTTTCTTCGTATGTGCGAATTTGCATGTAAATATGCAAACTGCGTGACAACGTTAGTAAATATGCAGCATGAACATGGGATGTAGGAGAGTAGAGGGAATAAATCCAACACCCCCCTTAATCTGGATCCGTGAATGCCTTAATTTTCAGACTGAGCAATGCACAAATTTGTTGTGTGCATTAACACTGAGTGCTTTCATGAAAATGTCTACAACCATGTCCTGCATTCTGTAGTACGTTAAGGTTAGCTCTCTGTCGAGAACCTTGCCCCTGATGTAGTGATATTTGATCTCAATGTGCTTACTCCTAGAATGAAATCTAGGGTTGGCCGATAAGGCAATAGCAATTTGGTTATCAAAAAATAAAATTGTAGGGCTGTGCTGATGCAGATTGATGTCTGACAGCAAATTTCTCAACCAAAACGCTTCCTTAATAGATTGAGAAGCAACAATGTATTCTACTTCAGTCGAAGAAAGTGCGATAGAGGTCTGCTTAAGATTGTTCCACGAAATAGGACCGCTATTGAAGAAGAATGTAAATCCAGATGTGGACTTACGATTGTCTGCATCTCCTCCCCAGCTTGCATCAGAATAACCACTGAGCTGATGAAGATTGTCGTTGCTGACATCTTCATAGCAAATGCACTGGTCCATGGTAGCTCAAATATATCTTATGACTCGAATAAGAGCCTTCCAATGGGTAATGCCAGGATTAGCCATGTATTGGCTGAGTGAGCTAACAACAAAAGAGATATCTGGTCTTGTACAAACCATTGCGTACATGAGAGATCTGAGTATCGATCGATACATATATTCTCTCATCTGCTCCTCTTTCTGCTTGGTCTAGGGACATTGGTCCTTCGACAAGTGCAGGTCTGGATCCATTGGTGAGTGAGCTAATTTACAATTCATTAAATTGTAACTATTTCGTACATTGTGAAACTACCTTTGTTGGGTGATGTAAATCAGTCGTTTCGCTCTGTCTCTGTAATTCTGAATTCCCAGCAGCCTATTTAGTTTACTTGAATGCCGATTCCTACCTTAATCCACAAACAAGAAATGAAATCTAATCTTGTACTAAAAGCAAGAGAGTAAGCAAGAAAACTAGCTAATTAATCCACAAACACAAAAGGAAATCAAGCATGCTCATAGAAATTTCACTCAAGAACATTGCCATGAACAAGGAGCTTAGCAACCATCAAGAACTCGTGGAAGATCTTCTTTATTCACTCAAGAGGACTTGATAATACATTCAAAGCTCCCTCACAAGAGAGGGGGGCCCTTAAATAAGCAAGAGGGCTACCCATGTGGAGCCCAAGTGGCAGTTCCACCAAATTAGAAATTACATATGGAATTTGCCTTTCCACTAGAGGTCACCATTAAAAGGTGGCTCACTCTAAATTATTTACTCTTCTTCCTATCCCATCTAGATTTACTCCATTAAAAAGAAAGAACACGACTTGGATGCATTTTGACAAGATTTAAAAATGAACAACCAAATTATGTACTGTTGACTTATCCAAGAATGTTTTAGATTCATTGACTGAGTCTCCCCTCTCTCCCTACCTAGAAACATTGGTTAAGCCCTTTGATGGAAAGAAATATTCATGTTGGCCTGATAGAGTACCACTACCATTATGTGGAACATCATTTTCATATTGGGGTCAAGCCAAGTGAGCACTTTCCTAACGCGAGATTGGGTTTATTTTCTTTGACTAGCATTGATGTCCCTTTGAATAGCATTGTCACATTAATGCCTTATGTAGCACCTCAATACAATTAGGGTGATTGGCATGCTCTATGTCGTCACCAATGGAGAATGCAGATTTATGGCTTGAATGCCAATGCTTGTTCTTTGGAAGAGCAGCGCGTGTAAGGAGAGAATGTTTTGAAATCACATTGTATGTACATTGATGGGCGTCTAGAAAAACATGGCAATATAGCTGCATATATAAATAGTTCCATTGGACACCCTTCATTAACTAATTGTGATTTTGAGGAATGCACCAATGGAAAGGAAGAATACTTTTCTAGGAACTCAAAAGGTACATACATATGTTGAATTTCACACATGTAGATTGTCCACAACATGTACTTGTGATCTCCTAAGGTGTGTAGATGCACCAAGATCAAGACTAGATTGAGATTCAAGATCAATCTTGGATCCTATGGCAAAAACACACTACGACATGCATTCAATCACTTCCAACTCTCACTCACATGTGTGAGAAGTATTCAAAAAATAAACTAAGTAAAAGCAAGCTGCTCTCCATGGGTAGAGAGAGAAAAAGCATCATGAGCTCTCGGGTAGAGAGAGAAAGCTAGAAATCCAATAACACTCAAAATCCATATAATCACCAAATCAATTAGCTTCAAAATGAGGAGTACAATGATACTACTAGATCCACGAGCTACCACTATGCTTAACTATGATTGGACCATACTTTGTCACCTCTTGATCCTATTGGACCATTGATCCATGCACCTCTTAATTCTATTGGACTATATCCAAGCACACTTCAATTTCCTATTGGACCTCACATGGTTCCACCTCTAAATCCTATTGGACCTCTTGGAATTCATCAAACAAAAGCATTACACTTGTCTACACTCTAATTGGCACGAGTTTAGCCTCTTACTCTATGTTGGCTCAATAGTGGCATTACAAGTGGAAATGCATAATTTGTCATCTATGCCAAATTTATTCCTATCAACATCCTACACCTAGATGCTTGATGTAAAAACATAAGACCCCTATATCTAACATAGATAATCTTTTTCAATTCTTCACACTCCTCCTAAAAAATTATCTATGAAGATTTGAGCATTGATCTTGATATAACTCCAAGATTAGATCTATGCTTGATGAAAGCACTTTTGCTCAAAGGCTTGGTGAGTAGATCGGCAATACAAGAGGACGAGTTGACATGCTCCAAATAGATTTCTCCTCCAATAAGCTTTTCTCTCACAAAATGGTGTGCCACTTCTGTGTGCTTGCTTCTTGCATGAAATATGGGATTGTTGGCAAGAGCTTGGGCCGAGATGTTATCACACTTGATCATTGGTAGATCATCTTCCTTGATGCACTTTAGCTCCATTAATAACCTCTTGATCCAAAGCACCTCTTTGGTAGTTGTAGTGAGTGCTTTGTACTCGGCCTCACATGAAGAGAGAGATATAGTATCTTGCTTTTTGGAAAGCCAAGATATTAGATTGCCTCCAAGAAAGATAGTGTATGCACTAATAGACTTTCGATCCATCTTGTCACTTGCAAAGTCCGAATCCGAGTAGCCAACAATGAATAGATCTTCACTTTTATAGAGTAGACCATAATCACAAGATGAAGATACATATCTTAGAATCCTCTTGGCCATCTTCCAATGATGGATCTTAGGATCTTGCATAAATTGACTCAATTTGTGCACACAAAAACTTAGATCGGGCCTAGTAATGGTAAGCCAATCAAGGAGCCTACAAGACTCCTAAAAAGTGTGATGTCCTCAAAGGATCTTTCATCACCTTTATTAGGATCTTTTACCATTTGATCCATTGGAGTATCTATGCTCTTAGAATTTTCCATATGGAATTTTTTCAACATAGAGTGAGCATATCTAGATTGGCATATAAAGACATGATTTTCATAAAAATCAATTTCTAGTCCTAGGATGTAATGTATCTCTCCTAGATCTTGCATTTTAAACTCACATCCAAGTGCTAGCTTAGTTTCATCAACTAGCTTGATACAACTTCCACAAAGAATAATGTCATCAACATAAATTAGAAGAATGACAATATTGCTATCAACAAACTTTAGATACATGGAAGGATCATAGTCACTAAGAGTAAATCCTAGTGAGATAAGAAAAGAATTAAGTCTTGAATACCATGATCTTGGTGCTTGCTTGAGTCCATAAAGACTTTTGAAGAGCAAGCACACTTTGGACTCATCCTTGATGAATCCTTGAGGTTGTTCCATATAGATCTCCTCCTCAAGATAACCATTTAGAAAAGCATTGAATACATCTAATTTGAACACCTTCCACTTGAAGAAACAAGCAAGAGAAATAAGAATTCTTATTGTCACCATCTTTGCAACGGGTGCAAAGGTCTCCTCATAATCAAGACCATGGATCTGAGAAAATCCTTTGGCACATAATCTTGCTTTATGCTTGTTGATGGTGCCATCATGATTGAACTTGATCCGAATTGCCCACTTGCAACCAATCACATGCTTGTTGGAAGGAGGATCCACAAGCTCCCAAGTATTGTTGGTGATCAATGCATCATACTCTTGCTTCATGGCATCATACCACTCCTTGGTATTGAGTGCCTCTTGTACATTCTTTGGCTCTTTATGAGAGACATAAAAAACATAATTAGTGGAATCAAGATCCACTTGTTTGCCTTTGTCAACATATGAGAGCTTCTTAGGCTCGGATCTATCTCTCATGGATCTTCTTGGTGAAAAAATCCGAGGAGAGTCTTCTTCAAATCTCGACCCCATCACATCATGATTGTCTTCAAAATCAATAATTGATGATGCATCCATAGATTTCTTGATCTCGGCCTCTTCAAATGATGAGTGTTGATCTTCATGAAAGACAACATCTCTACTTTCAATAACTTGAGAAGTAGAGAGTATAAAGACCCTATAGGCCTTCTTGGTGGATGAGTATCCAACCATAATCCCTTTGCATGCACTAGGATCTTCCTTCTTCCTTGTTTCCAAGGGAATATGGACAAAGCATAAGCATCCAAAAACTCTAAGGTGATCAACCTTAGGCTTCTTCAAAAATAAGATTTCATATGGTGACTTTTCTCCAAGAGCTATATGTGGGAGCCTATTGCAAAGATAATTTGCACAATTAATGGCTTCTCCCCAAAAATCTTTGGGCAAAGATGCCTCAATTCTCATAGATTTTGCACATTCACATAGAGATCTATTCTTTCTCTCGGCCACTCCATTTTGAGATAGAGAGTAGGCACAAGAGAACTCTCTTTTAATGTCTTCAAGCTCACAAAAATCTTGAAAATTATTGGAGATATATTCCCCACCTCCATCACTTCTAAGAGCTTTAATCTTGAATGAGAATTGCTTCTCTACATAAGCTTTGAAAATAAGGAAATGATCAAACACCATAGATTTAGAAGCAAGAAGATATATCCAAGTGAATCTTGTGAAGTCATCAATGAAAGTAACAAAACAAGTGGCTCCTCCCTTGCTTGTAGTTGATGAGAAATGCACATCCGAGTGGATTAACTCCAAAGGATGCTTGCTTTTGATAGAAGATCTTGTAAATGGCTTTTTGTGAGATTTAGCAATAGCACAGGCCTCACAAGGCTTGATCTTCTTGGAGAATGACTTTGGCAAGCCAATAGCTTTGGCTTCTTTGATCATAGAGAGCATGGATTTGTAGTTGGGATGTCCCAACCTCCTATGCCATAATTTCTCCATAGAGAGCTTGTTCAAAAGAGCAACATTACAATCATTCACATACTCATTTGGATCTAGTTTATAGATGCCACCAAATCTAGATCCTAATGCAAGTATCTCATCATTCTTCTTGATAGTGCAAGTATCAACATTGAATTTTATATCAAAACCATTATCAAGCAATTGGCCAACACTAATAAGATTCTTGGTAAGCTTAGGTACATAAAGAACTTTAGAGAGTGAAAGAACTTTAGAGGATGCAAGCTTCAAGGGAATGTTCCCTATGCCTTCAATAGGACATTCAAAATCATTTGCAGCGTATATTGATTTCTTGACTCCATCATAAGGTGCAATAGAAGAGAAAGAGTCCTTGGAGCTACACATATGTGAAGAGGCTCCACTATCAATATACCATAAGCCGTCCTTCTTGAAAGGTGTAGATGAGAAACTAGAGACCATAAGAGATCCCTCTCCATCACTTGCAATAGTGTCTTCCTTCTCATTGGAAATGTTGGCTTGCTTGAGTTGATTCTTCTTCTTGAAGCAATTGGTGGCATAATGACCTTTCTTGCCACAATAAAAGCACTTGATCTTCTTCTTCTTGAGCTTGGATGACGAAGCATTAGAGGAATCATCTTCCTCCTCATCTTTGTCTTTGTATTTGACTTTGTCCTTGCTTGAGGATTGTTGATATTGGTTCTTGCTCCTCCCTTTGTGCTTATCCTTGGCAAAGAGAGCTTTGCCATCGTTATGAGTGAGAGAAAGCTTGTCCATCCTCAAGAGCTTGTACTCTTGTCTTGATTCTTCCAAAATTAGCACACTTTGGAGAGCCTCCAAACTTGGTAGCTCCTCCTTAATGGCATAGGATTGGACAAGGTTATCAAATTCACTCCTCAAGCCATTGAGAATGACTTGAACTAGCTCATTTTGATTGATGGAATCACCAATACAAGCAAGTTCTCTATGAATATCATTTACTCTCAAAACATAACTAGATGCACTCTCATCACTCTTTTGGCTACTTTGAAAGATTTGATTCCTAAGAGTGAGAATCCTAGAGGTATTCTTAGCCTCATAGATAGTCTTGAGACAATCCCAAACTTCTTTGGATGTTGTACAAGTACCTATCTCTCTCAATATCTCATTAGAGACATTCATCTTGATGTAGTGGAGAGCCATCCTAGCTCTCTTTTTGTATTTTTGAACCGCTTGAAGAACTTGTGGTTCTTCTTCAAGGCCAAAAACTATGTCCATCATGTCTTGAAGGATCAAGATGGACTCCATCCTCATTTTCCAAATTGAATAGTTTGAAGTGGACAATCTTTCAATTGGTTCCAACAAGGATGAACCCATTGAAGACATTTGAAGTGAAGAAAACTCAAATGATGAACAATAAATGTTGCTACACACTCTCAATAGGATCCAATAATAGAGTACTATCTCCTCCTATGAAAGATCTTGTAGCTATTTGTGAATTGATTTTCACTAGCTACACAAATTCTCTAAAACAAGATCTATTTCACATCAAATGATGGAGTATAGACATAGTTAGGATCAAAAACTCTTAGCACGTGTGAAGTACTCTAAGAAACCAAATTTGACTCAAATACAATGATATTGCATGAAACAAAATGGCTAAGATCTCAAAACAGTGCCTAGATCACATATAGATGAGATTGGCAAGCATACAACTGTGATTTTGGATCAACCAAACAATCTCTTGACCAAACCAAATGTTTCCACCCATATCTATGTGCCCTACCTAACCCTCTTTAAAATCTTATAACTTCTAATTGTCTCAACCAAATGGAATGAAACTGATTGCATCAAAAACTAGACAAAAATAGCTTCAAAACAAGCTATCAGGCAAGATAAATGGATCAAGCATGAGAGAGAACTTCCAAACTGAAATTGGATGTTTCTCATACGTTTCTGAGCACTTGATTCCGTACAGTACCAGGTCAGACCCAATCAATGTCCTTTTGATCTCTTATGATCCAAAATTGAACAAGATAGCTACGAAAATGGGCCTTGACAATTTCTAGCTCAAGATTGATGAATAGTTTTCACTTAGATGGATCAAAATGCATGGTAACCTTAGGTAGGCTCTGATACCATGTTGAATTTCACACGTGTGGATTGTCCACAACATGTACTTGTGATCTCCTAAGGTGTGTAGATGCACCAAGATCAAGACTAGATTGAGATTCAAGATCAATCTTGGATCCTATGGCAAAAACACACTACTACATGCATTCAATCACTTCCAACTCTCACTCACACGTGTGGGAAATATTCAAAAAATAAACTAAGTAAAAACAAGCTGCTCTCCTCGAGTAGAGAGAGAAAAAGCATCATGAGCTCTCGGGTAGAGAGAGAAAGCTAGAAATCCAATAACACTCAAAATCCATAAAATCATCAAATCAATTAGCTTCAAAATGAGGAGTACAATGATACTACTAGATCCACGAGCTACCACTATGCTTAACTATGATTGGACCATACTTTGTCACCTCTTGATCCTATTGGATCATTGATCCATGCACCTCTTAATTCTATTGGACTATATTCAAGCACACTTCAATTTCCTATTGGACCTCACATGGTTCCAACTCTAAATCCTATTGGACCTCTTGGAATTCATCAAACAAAAGCATTACACTTGTCTACACTCTAATTGGCACGAGTTTAGCCTCTTACTCTATGTTGGCTCAATAGTGGCATTACAAGTGGAAATGCATAATTTGCCATCTATGCCAAATTTATTCCTATCAACATCCTACACCTAGATGCTTGATGTAAAAAACATAAGACCCCTATATCTAACATAGGTAATCTTTTTCAATTCTTCACAACGTAATGGTATGTGCGATAAGGCCCATTAAATGTGGTGAAGAGCTATTTATCAAATATAGCTTCAATTGTCCTCTTCCAAGATGTGTACAAAAGGCTTTGAGCCTAACTCAAGCATGTACCTTGTGAATATCAAAATACATTTTATCTGTTTAGTGAGAACATGTTGAATATCAATTAATTGTTTTGTTATATTTCATATTGCATGTCTTAATTTAAAATATGGTGTTTGATTTGCATGTCTTAATTTTAGTTTTAATTTTCATGAATGACAATTTTATATGTTAATTGATGAATATGTTAATTTGGTTTCCATGTTTGAAGGACTATGAATCGTCATCTAGCTTTAGTGACGATGACAACAGTCACTCCATATCCAAAACAAGATTGCATACGATGGGCCACACATAAATCAGCTATCACGTCGTGAGCGTATGAGATTGAGAGCCATGATTGAAAAATAGATGACCAACAACATGCCAAAATAAATCAGTCTTGATCTTCTTCTTCTTCTTCTTCAGAATCAAGATCAAGTGCTAAAAATGATTTTTGCATTCAAGGTGAAGTTGAAATCATGAACAACTTGATAATTAATGTCTATGAGCATCATGACGTGGAAGAAATTGAACGATAGTGAATCATTCATTAGTGGCGAGGAAAAAAAATTGATAATCAAACACACCATTATATCCTGGAGCAAAAACATCTCGTTTGGCCGTTTCATTGCTTACATTGAACCTCCAGGCAAAATATAAATGGAGTGATACAAGTGTTACATCCTTATTTGGATAAATAAGATTGAGATTTTTTTTAAAGATTTTAGTAGATGTGTTGTTCACGTCAAATAAATGATCTTTCATTTTATATTATGAAAATTCATTTGATAATGTATAGGTTATTGCGCAAACTACTCCCAGAAGGAAACACTATGATAGAGACAAGACTTGAGGCACAAAAAATGTTGAGTGCAATGGGAATGGACTACACATTGCACCATGCTTGTCCAAAAGATTGCATCTTATATCGTGGTGAGTATCGGGGGTTAAAAGCTTGTCCTATATGTGATACTCCTCGATATCGAGACAACTTACAAGGGACCACTATCCCATGCAAGGTGTTATGACACTTTCCAATAATCTCACAATTGCAACGATTGTTTCGTTGCAAGGCTCTTGAAGAACTTGTGAATTGGCATGCTAGTCATCATTCGTCGGATGAGATAATGAGAGTATTCTCAGACTATCCTGCATGGAAACACATTGACAAAGAATATCCATGTTTCACAAGTGAAACAAGAAATATAAGATTTGGACTTGCAATAGACAGGGTTAACCCCTTTGGAAAAATGTCAAGCACGTGGTCTACTTGGCCAGTGGTGTTGGTCAACTATAACATTCCACCTTGGCTAAGCATTAAAAAAGGACATCTCATGCTAGCACTTCTAATTCTTGGAAAACATAAAGTAAAAAATATGGATATCTACTTTGCACCATTGATTGAAGAACTAGAACTACTATGGAAGGGAGTCCACCAAGCATATGACATCTCATGTCCACTTCAAGACAATACATTTTTGTTGCGTGCGATTTTAATGTGGACTATGCATGACTATCCAGGATTGGGCGATTGTTCAAGTGACTATAAAATGAAATTACTTGTAATTCTTGTATATTTATTTTTTATGCATGCAATATTTATTCTTTAAAAAATTCTATTGATTCTTTTAGATTTTACAACTTCTGGATATCACGCGTGTCTCATTTGTGGACCAAATATTGATGCTCGACACTCACGTCATTTAAACAAAGTTGTATATGAAAATCATCGCAAGTACTTGCATGATGAAAATCATCCATTTAGAAATGCTCATAGAAGAGGCTCCAAAGAGAATGTCAGATTGGCAAAAAATTTGGATTGAATCCGAGACTAAGCCAATCAATGGTATGAAAAGACTATCCATCTTTCTTTGTTTACCATATTGGAATAACCTTTTGATCAATCACTTGCTTGATCCTATGCACATATTCAAAAATGTGGGTGAATCAATATGGAAACGCTTGGTGGAAGACAAAGATAGTATTATTGCCAGACATGATCTACAAGAGTCAAAAACAAAAAAAGAGTATTGGCCAAAATTATGTACTAATGAAAATACTATAGTATTCCAAGAGGCCCTTGGATTCTTACGAAAGAAGAAGATAAGTACGTATGGTCAATCATTTGCGAGATGAGAACACCAACAGTTAGTCTCATTCACTACGAACATCATTCACAGGCGAAGGAAAACTCCATGGTCTAAAATCTCATAATTGTTGAAAATGGTCGAGTACATATTTCCAATGTGCATTCGTGGCTGTCTAATTGATCAACTTCGTGATACCATTTACAAATTAGCATCCATTGTCAGATACTTAAATTTTTTTGTCCACATCGATATCTTATGAAATTGCATGTTTTTTTTTCTAATACAAGTTTGATAAAATCATATGAACGTACTAAAATCTAGTTATACTACAAACACGATGTAGATAGATGTGACGTGCAAACAAAATTAGAAGATATGGTGGAGGTTGTATGTATGCTTGAGAGGGATTTTCCAACTTCGATCCTAGACACACAAGTGCATTTGCTTGTGCACTTGGTCTAAGAAGTTGGTATTGTCGATCCTGTGCCCTCAAGGTACACTACACACGATTTTGATTTTAGTGTTTTCAATAAATGTAATGTGATTATTTTGAATTAATAACAGAATGCTCTCATTAATGTGTTAAATTTTTTTGTAGGTGGATGTTTTTCTTGGAGAGATTCATGAAAGTGTTGAAAGATTTTGTGCGTCAGAAGGCACGGCCAGAGGGAAGCATGTCAGAGGGATGGTTAGTGCAATAATCCCTATTTTATGTTGTCGAAGTTTTGTTTCAAATAGATCCATCTACTCCACGACTATGGCATGATGAGGAAAGCAATGAGGTGAAGGTGAAAAACCTCAAGGTATGGGTAGTCTTAAAAAAAAGACACCTATTTTGAGAGAAAAAATTTCAACCTTCATGCTATATAATTCAAGAGTAATGGATAAGTGATTGGAATTATATGAACAAGAAAAAAAAAAGGGTATTGACTAGAAATCGACACCGAAGCAATAGGTGTAGAGGTCAAGTTGCACTTTCACATGATCTTGAGCCATTGCCCAACCAATGCACCATAAACTGGATGGTTGATACACTCCAACAAGCAAGATCAAAGGAACAATTCATATTTGACACAAAACGGGAATTTACAAGAGGATGTGATTGGAAGGTTTGTCTATAGCTCTATTTTATTAAGTGAGCAATTTTAATTTGTACGATGATTGATTATTGTTTTAATTATAATCAACATGTGACAGTATCGAAAGTATAGTGCAATGTGGGCATATGGTCGTCATCATCGTATTGAATCAATTGATATGAAATGACAAACTTATGATTGTGGTGTGATGGCATCTTTTCATCAAGAAAGTCGGAGTAGTGGTCGAGATCAAAGTCCAATTTCTGGAGAGCTTGAGTATGTAGGAACCATACAAGCCATATATGAGGTGTGTTTCGGTGAAATGGGTAAATATTTGTCGTTTCACATGAAATGGTTCAAAATCAACTATAGAGGATCAAATGCAACTGTAAAAAAAAGATCGTAGTGGATTTTTTGCTATCGATTCAACCAAGACATTAAGCATGGACTTTTCAGACAGATTGGTGTTGCCTTGTCATTGTGAACAGATTTTCATGAATTTCACATTTTTTCTTTTTGTCAATTGTGATCAATGTTATATTAATCATCTACACTACTTTTTCATGACATCTATTTATTGTGAATTAAAATATGATCATAACTAATATCTAATCCTAACATTGCTATATGTGCATGTATTTTTTCAACCAGATCGACTAAACAAATATTGGTGGTATGTTGTTCAAATTAAGCCACACTCAAGACATGTATTTGAAAATACATATGTTGAGAATGAAATGGGAGATCTAAATTTGGACAACACAAGTATATCTGATGAAGATGTACATTAATCTTCAAGTTTTATAAATCTTGAAAATTCGAGAATTGATTCTCATGATTCCAACGACTCAGATGATGAAGAGGACAACAATGATTCTTTGCATGAGGATAAAATTGAGAGAGATTTTGATTTCGATAGTTATGATGAAATCATGTTAGCGAAGACGAGTTGCAAGATGTATTGGCTGATGAATTTGAATCTTGCGATGATGAATAGAGTTTGTACATGTCACAAATAATTTTGTAAAAAAATGATACGTTGTGGTCAATATATGTTGTTTTTAAATTAAAATTATTACATTTTCCTACGATGTTGCATTTCTAAAGTTTTATTTCAAACGCAACTCACAATCACTTAGAATTGAAAAGACTTATCAATATTAATAGATGTGTGAACCAATTAAGAGAACAATTAGAAAATGTAAAACATTGATTATATATATATTATAATCAAAAAGCATCTTCTTTGAGATAATAATACACTTTGCCACAATGTTCGACTATTCATTCATCTTTGCAAACACACAAATGTGTATAACATTGCAATTTTTTTTATCAACGAATTAGCTTAACAAGCTACCACATGGCTCTCAATTGCAAGGTACTTAGCATCCTTTCAAGTGCAAATTTAGCTCACACTTATATTTTTACCCATCAATACCATATTGAGATTAATGTCAAATTTTGATTATGGAATTTTCTCAATATAGAAACACATCATAATGTCCATAAATGCATAAGATAGCATGTTATATTCAACCGATAATAACTTCAATTTGTCAGAGCATAATAATTTGACATAATGATCATTTGATTTTTAGTTCACATTTTATTAATCATAAAGTTGTTGTTTATCAACATATTATTCAAAATAGTTATAAAAATAAATAATTTACAACAAACTAATTTTGCCACGCGTGGCAAATTTCCAAAGAAAAATTTCTTTAAATATTGTGTTTTGATATTGCCACGCGTGGCAAATGTTTTGGTAAAATTTGCCACACGTGGCAATAAAAAAAGCCATCTCCTTGGAATTTTCTCTGGAGAGGCACATATCACACGACAAGTGGTTAAATAGCAGCCGTACGTGGCACTTCCACGCATGGCTGTGCCACGCCAACACAGTTTGGCGCTCATATTTCGAATTTTGAGTTTAAAAAAATTTGCGTGGCAGTGCCACACATGGCAGTGCCACGCAAAATTAAAAATTTGTTGTCGGACCCCACTTCCAGCCTGGATTTCACTGGAAGGGTCCCCAAAATTTTTTTGACATGGATGTGCCACGCATGGCAATGCCACATAGAAGAAAAATGTCAAAATTTTGGCTAAGTATCGGGTTTGCGTGGCAGCGTCGCGTGGCAAAACGCACATATGTGTAGTTGTGCTTCCCTAGAGGGATATACGGAAGTCCCTCAATATATCCCTTGAAACAGGTTTACTCGAATCCAGTCTATCCCCGAGGGATATACCAAGGTCCCTTGATATATCCATTGAAAAACACATTCTATAAACAACACGAAAATGCTATGGGGATAGCTCGAGAACCGATGCAATTATCGATGTTCTGCTAGCGAGGCATACATCGTTGGACATACCGGCGGTAATGGGCTTTTTTTAAATTTATTTTTGCTTCAGAAAAGCCTCGGTAATAGGGTCGGAAAACCACCAAAAGTGATGTAGTTGTGGAGTTTTTATCTTTTTCTTCCTCTTTTTTTTTTGGGGTTGGGGGAGGGGGGATAGGGGTTTGTTTGAGGCCCTTTTGACACTTAATGTTAACTTTGAGTTCTTTTTTACAACCATTGGGTCAACCTTATGGAAAGTCCACTTAATTGAACTAAATCATCTACCAGAGATCCACATGTGTAACTGCATGCATGTACTGCATGTCAACTCATTAAATTGCCTAGACATGTGTAGATCATAGAAACTACTTTGCATTTTGCATGCACTTATTGCATGTGGCTTGCATGCATAGAGTAAAACTTTGCATGCTATCTAAACATCTGCATGTCATCATAATTGAACCTATCTAACTCAAATACGAGCTACACTAGAAGGATATGTGCTCAATTCACACTCCTTTTATGTACAACATTAATTTTAGTGGAAATCACCATGGACATGACCCCAAACTCGAGATAGGAAGATAATATTTCAATAATCTTCACACTCCTCCTTAAAATTTATGTTCCTATCAATGTAGACTTCAAAATTAGGCCAAGGTTTGACCTCATCTTCATAAATACATTCTTGAGTAGAAGTTTGGTGAGAAGATCTGCAACACAATCTGAAGATGAAACATGCTCCAATGAGATCTCTCTCCCAATGACTTTTTCTCTTACAAAATGATGAGCCACTTCAATGTGCTTGCTCCTTGCATGAAAGACTGGATTATTTGCAAGAGCCTGAGCAGAAATGTTATCATTCTTGATATTTGGTAAACCTTTATCTGCATAACATTTTAGCTCCAAAAGTATCCTTTTGATCCATAAAAATCTCCTTTGTTGTGGTTGTAAGAGATTTGTATTCAGCTTCACAGGATGATAAGGAAATAGTTGACTGCTTCTTTGATAGCCAAGAAACCAAATTTTCTCCAAGAAATATAGTGTAAGCACTTGTGGATCTCCTATCCAACCTGTCTCCTGCAAAATCTGAATCTGAAAAAGCAATCAAAGTTAGATCTTCTCCTTCATAGAATAGTCCATAATCCAAGGTAGAAGATATATACCTCAAGACTCTTTTAACGAACTTAGAATGATATAACTTTGGGTCCTGCATGTGTTGACTTAGCTTATGAACACAAAAGCTTAGATCAGGCCTAGTCATTGTAAACCAAATAAGTGAGCCAATAAGACTCCTATAAAGAGTGATGTCCTCAAAGGATTTTTCATCATCTTTAATAGAAACTTTTACAGTGTGCTCCATAGGTGTATCTATGCCTTTACAGTTCTCCATATGGAATTTCTTGAGCATGGAAAGTGCATATCTACTTTGGCTTATAAATGCATGACCTTTCCAGAAATCTATTTCAAGGCCTAGAATATGGTGAAGAACTCCTAAGTCTTGCATCTTAAACTCAGTACCAAGTGCATGCTTAGTTTCTTCAACTAACTTCTCATTGTTTCCGCAAAGAATGATATCATCTTCATATATGAGAAGAATAATTACAAAGTTATCTACAAACTTATAATACAAAGAAGGGTCATATTTACTTAGACAAAATCTGAGTGATATGAGATAGGAATTGAGCCTTGCATACCAAGACCTTAGTGCCTGTTTCAGTCCATACAGACTTTTGAACAAAAGACAAACTTTTGATTCATCACCTTCCTTCACAAAACCTGGAGGCTGCTCCATATAAATCTCCTCCTCAAGGTAACCATTGAGAAATGCATTAGAAACATCAAGCTGGAACATACTCCATTTGTGAAAACATGCAAGAGAGATGAGTATTCGAATTGTTACCATCTTTGCAACTGGTGCAAAGGTGTCTTCATAGTCAAGACCTTTAATCTGTGAGTAGCCTTTGGCACAAAGTCTTGCTTTATACTTGTTGATAGATCCATCATGATTATACTTGATTCTGAATACCCACTTACATCCGATCACATGCATGTTGTTTGGTGGCTCCACAAGCTCCCATGTGTTATTTGACGTCAAGGCTTCAAATTCTTGGGTCATTGCTTCAACCCACTGACAAAATTTCCAGAATCCACACGTGTGGGGAATGTCCACAAGTATGATGGATCTAATTAAGCTTTGTGATTAGCACAGTAACCTGATTCTAGATTGTTTAGCAAGATCTAGTTCAGAAGAAATGGCTTAACCACAATCTAGCATGCCAAGCAACTGAATATGATAGCAATGAATCAAAGAATGAATAAGAGTACAAGATTTCAGTGTATTAGCATTAGCTTCAACACGAGTTAGAGAGAGAAATCTAGAGAGATAACAAACAAAATAGTTTACATCCAAAATGGCATGAGGTAGCTACAAAACTTTGGTTCTTCATCATTAATTGTGAGGAGAGCTACACATATTTATGGAGTTTGAGGTAGCTCGAGGTAGAACCACATCTATCCATTCCAAAATGACAACTAAAGTGACATCTAGAGTCTATGTGACATTTGTCACTTGCCATGCATGAGATTCTACCAACTTTTTACAAGTGTACTAGTTCTAACTAACAAAGTACAAATCATCATGCATGTGTCCATTACACTTTGTGCATGCCTTGCATGTCACTATGGATCACTTACAATTAATGCATGTGAATTGCCACGACTACAAGCATGACTTTGCCAATTCTATGTCTACAATACTATATGCAAGTTGTATTCTTCAATCTAGACATTACATAACCATGTAGCTCGAGTTCTATGCCAAACTTGGCATTTTGCATTTATGAGCTACATACTTGCATGGTACAACATTTGTAGCAAGCCAAGAAATCAATATGGATTTGTTTTTCCAATTTTAACACTCCTCCTAAAAAAAATCTATATTGATTTGAACATGGATCTTGATATAACTCCAAGATTGGCTCTATGCTTGATGAAGAAACTTTTGCTCAAAGGTTTGCTGAGCATATCAGCAATGCAAGATGATGTGTCGATGTGCTCCAAATTGATTTCTCCTCTAATGAGCTTCTCTCTCACGAAGTGATGTGCAACTTCGATATGCTTGCTCCTTGCATGGAATATTGGGTTGCTGGCAAGGGCTTGGGATGAAATGTTGTCACACATGATCATAGGTAGATTCTCTTCCAAGATTATCTTTAGTTCCACTAGTAACCTCTTGATCCAAAGCACTTCCTTTGTTGTTGTAGTGAGTGACTTGTACTCAGCTTCACATGATGAGAGTGATACAGTATCTTTCTTTTTGGAAAGCCAAGATATCAAGTTTCCTCCAAGATATATGACATAAGCACTTGTAGATTTTTTATCTGCTCTATCACCTACAAAATTCGAGTCAGAATAACCAATAATAGACAGATCTTCACTTTTAGACAATAAAAATCAAAAGTTGAAGATATATATCTAAGCACCCTCTTGGCCATTTTCCAATGATAGATAGAAGGATTTTGCATAACCTGGCTCAACTTATGAACACTAAAGCTTATGTCAGGTCTAGTTATTGTGAGCCAAATTAAGGAGCCTATAAGACTTCTAAAAAGTGTGATGTCCACGAAGGATCTTTCATCACCTTTGTTAGAGTCCTTTACATTTTGCTCCATAGGTGTTTCTATACTCTTACAATTCAACATATTTAACTTCTTTAACATTGAAAGAGCATACTTGGATTGACATACAAAAGCTTTATTTTTAAATAAGTCAATCTCTAATCCTAAAATATAGTGATTTTTTCCAAGATCTTGCATCTTGAACTCTTTTCCAAGTGCAATCTTGGTTTCCTCAACTGCTTCCTGTCAGTATGATATCATCAACATAAATAAGAAGAATGACAATATCTTTATCAAAAAACTTGACATATAAGGAAGGATCATAGTTACTAAGATTAAATCCTAGTGACTCAAGAAAGGTGTTAAGTCGAGAATACCATGACCTTGGAGCTTGCTTCAATCCATATAAACTTTTGAAGAGCAAACAAACTTTTTCTTTGTCATGGATGGACCCAATAGGCTGATCTATATAAATCTCTTCTTCTAGATACCCATTTAGAAATGCATTAGAGACATCTAGTTTAAGAACTTGCCAATTGAAAAAACAAGCAAGAGAAATTATGATTCTAATTGATACCATCTTTGCAACTGGAACAAAGGTCTCCTCATAATCAAGTCCATAAACTTGAGCAAAACCTTTAGCACAAAGCCTAGCCTTGTACTTGTTGATTGTGCCATATTGATTATACTTGACTCGAAAAACCCACTTGCGACCAGTGATATGCTTGTTGGATGGAAGATCCACAAGCTCCCATGTCTTATTGGCCATCAAAGCATCATATTCCTCCTTCATGGCAAGGTACCATTCCTTTTGCATCATATACATCCTTCGGCTCCTCATGAGAAATAAACTAAGCACAATTAGTGGAGTTAATTTCCACTTCTTGCCTCTATCTTCATAGGTAAGCCTTCTAGGCTCGGATCTTTCTCTTTGAGATCTCCTTGGTGAAAAGATTCGAGGTGACTCCTCCTCAATTCTCGGCCCCATCTCTCCATGATAATCTTCAAGGGTGATGATTGGAGTATTTTTGTGAGAATCTTTGAACTTGGCCTCCTCAAAAATGTATTTTTGATCTAAATAACATCTCTACTCTCAATTGTAGTTGAGGTAGAGGGAACATTTATTCTGTAAGCTCATGATCCCTTTGCGTCTCTCGCTTTTTCCATTTTTCTTTTTCCCTTCTCTTCTCTTCCTTCTTCCTCTGCTCTTCCTCCCTTTTCCTCTGCTTCTTCTATGTTGACAGATCTCCTGCTCTAGAGGACCTGTTGTTTACTTTTCTGCTTCTTGCTTACAGATCTATTTCTTGCATGTTACCAGGCTCGTTTGGGCATTACTTGACTGTTTCTTATTTGTTACAATGCCCAGGCCAGGTAGAAACGGACTGAATAATTATGTAGTATAGTTTTATTGTCCTACCTGTCAGAGGACTACTCAGGGACGTCACTCTTGAACGCACTCACATTCTACATAGGATGCAAGCCAGGAACGCTCATTCACAAATCAGCATGCAAACCAATGAACGTTCAGTAGTTTCTACTACTACTTACTCTAAAAACAGACTGAAATCAGATCCTACACTACCTTGCTTGCATAAACTGATAAACAAGAAACAAGAACTAATCTACAGCATGTTAGAAGTCAAAGAATCAAGAAACTAACCAGCCTTTTGATTCTTGGACATCCCAAGAACATCAAGAACTGGATTGTATAGAGATATGCAAGAATCACACCACAGATCCAGCCTATTTAGTTTACTTGAATGCTAACTTCTACATTAATCCACAAGAAAACAGGAAAGCTAATCCACTCTACAAAAGCAGCAAATCTAATCCACTCTACAATCCACAACCACACACAAAAGGAAGGAAGGGCAAGATCATAAATGCATCACTCAAGAAACAAGCATGATCAAGGAGCTCAATGGTTGCACCAAACTCGTGAAGGCTCTTCTCATTTCAGCATGGAGTTGATACAATTCACAAAAATCAACTCTTCACAAAGAGGAAGTCTCTTAAATAAGCAAGAGAGCTCCTTAGGTGGCATCCTAGTGAAATTTCCACATTTCACAAATTACAAGTGGAATAATGCTCTCCACTAGAGGTCTCCATCAAAAGGTGGCTCACTCTACTTTATTTAAGAGGGATCTACTTGCATTTATTACATTTTCCTAGAAATACTAGTTCCTAGATGATCATTCCATCTTTCGGGATTCACCATGAGGGTTACACAGTTCTTGCTTGTCATTTCTAACTAGCATTTCTCAGCTCTCATACTCGGCTCTCAGTCTTCATTCATCTTGTTTTCTCAAAGACCTCCTCGGTCTAAGGTGAGAGGTGCTCTTGAGTTGCTCTGTCCGAGTATCTTGGGGATTCGTCAGAATCAGCCAACATTCTAGTGCTCTTTCTGATCTCTCCCCTCCTGCTCCTGTGCTGTAGGCTCCACAACCTGGTCCGCTCTTTTCTTGTGCCCCATTTTCTCCTGCCAGCTTTCCCCCTTTGGGACCTCTTTCTCCTTGGGTCTCTCTTCCTCATGGCCCATCGGTTTCCTACACCTCTATGGCTGCGCCGACTTATGGCTACCCCTCCTCCTTCTCCTTAGTTGTCTCCTTCAGCGACTCAGTCTGCTCCGGATGTACCCCCTCTACAACAGGTGGTGGACAACTCATCTCTCAGCAAGAACTTCCAGCCTTAGCAACGTCTTTAGCCTTAGAGACTAGCTCGTAGTCGGCAGGTCTTTCACTTTTCGCTTCCTCCTCTTACAAGAATTGCCAAGCGGAAAAACAAGTTGAGGCGTAAAATTGGCACCCTCCACTGGCATCAGGCAGGAAGCGTGGCTACTCCTCTCTTCCACATGCTCCTCCTTCTCACTTATGCATCCCGAAGGCCTTCAATCAACTATTGCTGCAAGCTCAGAAGCACCCTCCTATGCATCTTGTGGTGTTGCCTCTGCTGCACCTGGCTACTCAATTGGCAGATTCACTTTCCGAGCTGCTCCCTCTTATGCGCAGGATGGTTTGGAGGTGCATAGCTTTCACATAGATCCATCTCTTTTCTCAGCTCACTTGGATGCGCTTTCTAATCGCTATGTAGTTGCTTACTTTATGGACAAACCTCCTTTTGCGGATAATGTCAAACGCTTTGGAGTGAGTCATTGGGAGCTGCTAAATGCTAAGCTTCTCTCCTCTCAGGCTCTGGGCAAGGGCTTCTTTTTGTTCAATTTTTCTTTTACGCAAGAGGTCAACTCTGTGCTTGCCAACGGTCCTTACCTGTAATCCAGTTTATGTCACCAGATACACTGATCACAATTCATGACTCCTTGCAGATGGAAGTTCCAGTTTGGGTTGAGCTTCCTTTTCTTCCTCCCAAGCTCTTGCCAGCCTTGGATGTGGTTCTCCTCAGCCTCGAGAAGGTTCTGCTTGTTCGGCCCCCTAAGCTGCATAATCCTTCTCCTCATGTGCGCGCTTGTATCTTATGGAAGTTGGCTGATCCTCCTTTGGAACAGCTGCAGTTTCACTGTGGTGGCCATGTTTACTCTCAGACTGTTGTTTTTAAAGGGTTCCTGCTACCTTGTCGCCGCCTTGGACATGCGATTGCTTCTTGCCCAGTTCCTCCTCAGTGCCCTTTTCAGAACCCACTTGGGCAGCTGGCTACTTCCCACCCTGACCATCCTCTGCCCTCCTCAAACTTTATCTCTGATGCAACCTTCTACTATTGCGCCTTGGCTAACTACGCCGGTTGCACTCCGTCAGCCGCCAATGTTGGTCCTCTCCAATTTGGTTTTGCAGTCCAGCATTGAGCCCTTGCGATGTCAAGATCTTCTCATGCTTGCTCCAGCTACACCTCTTCGGCATCAGGGTGCTGCAAAGATTCTGCCCCTGAGCTGCTGTTGAATGATGTGTCCCCTCTGTTTACTTCGCCCTCTGCTGTTCAAAATGCCAACCAGTTCTCTTCCTTCTCTTTGCCTTTGCCAACTTTGTCAGGCTCTTCTGTCCCTACTTTACCGCGACTTTGGGCGGATTATCCTCTGGAAGAGTTTTTCTCAACCCTTTCAAATACTTCTGAACAGACCCTGCTGCAGCCGGATATAGTGACTCTTCATCCAACCTCGGATGACATTTCCATTGATGGCATTCCTGTCCCCCGCCGTCAAGGGCCCCATGCATCAGCGTCTTCTACTTTCCTGTTGTCAGCTGTTTCGGCCAGGATCTCCAAGAAGCGACGTGCTTCCGAGAAGTCTAATCCTCCATCTTTCCCTAAGCTCACTGATCTGAAATGGGACATGTGTGCCAAGCTCCTTTCATCCCCAACAGCTGATGCAACTTCTCCTTTGGCAGCCTCTCTCTCTCTCTTGAGGTTGCCTCTCTACCCTTGGATGCATGAATATTTACTCCTGGAATGTGAGGGGCCTTAATGATTCGCTCAGATGTTCTTGTTTGGAAGGAGTTTATTGTCATGTGAGCAAAATATGAGGAGCAACCATTCATGAAGGTGCAAGAGAAAGACTAAGCATGGTGTCTCTGGCGCAAGGAATGCATGGTGGGGTCCTTACCCTTGTCTCTCGCAACTGGCAAGTGCTCTCTAGTTTCTTTGATCTAGACGGTGGACTCTTCTCCAGGTCATCAAGCATGGGTTTGCCTTTTCTATCCTTAATCTCTATGCGCCCACCTCCTCTATGCTCCACAGTGACTTTGGTCTAACCTCTCTTCTTTCCAAGATGATCGTCTCATAGTGCTTGGGGATTTCAATATGTACACTGACCCTTCTGATGGCCCTCATTCCATTTCTACTTCTTAGTCTCTTGCTTGGTCTGGTTTTCAATCTGCTCATTCTTGTCTGGACACTAACCACTGCCTTCATGATTTCCCGCACCGCACTTGGACTAATTGCAGACCTGGTCCTTCTTTTGTATCGGCACATCTTGATCGTTTTTATGTCTCCTCTTCTGCCTCTTGGCTCCGGGTCCTTTTTGTTGAGATGCTTAACTTTACTTTCCTTTCCAATCATAGCCCTATTCTGCTTAAGTGTCATTTTCACCCTTTGCTTTCTGTTCCTTTTTTCTCTCCTTACGTAATGAACTCATCTCTCCTTGCTTCCGACTCCGTCGCTTCCCCTCTGACCCAACTTTTGGACTCTCCTGCTCCTCCTCACCTCAAAATTCGTGACTGTATTGCCTTCCATCATGAACAATGCAAGGTTAAGCGCCGCTCTTTGGATTGAGCTAAATTGCTAGCTTCCCCTCTCCTAGTCCGTATTGCTTCTTCTCGTGCCCTGGCTCACAATCTGCTACTTTTCGCCTCTCTTCAGCTCCACTGCCAGGCTATCCTTCGTCGCATTGATGCTCATGTTGTTGCTGGGCTCATGCTTCGCTCTAAACTCTGCTGGCTCAAGCACGGTGACCTCCCTACTTTCTTCTTCTTCTGCACTCTTCGTTAATGCCATTCTGCTTCCTTTGTACACTCATCATGATGGCTCACTTCTTAATGAGTCTCCTTCTATGCTCAGGGCCTTCCTCTCTTCCTTTCAGTCCCTCTATTCTCCTTCCTTGCCTAATCATCTTCGAATGATTGCATTCTGTGCCGCTGATCGGAATCTCCCTTTGGATTCTTCTGCCATCCTGGCTGTCCCCTTTTCTCTGCAAGAACTTCATTTGGCCCTTCTCTCACTCCCGCTTGATAAGACCCCCGACCCAGATGGAATTATTCCTCAGTTCTTTCTCTCCTTCTGGTCACAGTTGGGACCTCAACTGTTGAACCTTGCCCAACAGGCCCTTTCCGGATCCATTCCTGCTGCTGTTTCTGGGGCCCTTATTAAGCTCATTCCAAAAAAGCCCTCCTCCCTCTTCTTGTTGGACTTCCATCCCCTTACTATGCTCGTAACCTCTTACAAGATTATTGCTAAGGCCATGACCCTTCGCCTTGCTCTTCTTTTACCCTCTCTTTTGTCGCCGGAGCAATTTGGTTTTATCAAGGGCCGCAATATTATGGACTCCCTTCTAAATGTCTGGTCCTTTGCTGACTCCATGCTTGGCTCCAATACCCCGTCGCTGATTCTTAGACTTGACCTCGATAAAGCATTTGATCACATTGGTTGGGACTTGATGCTTGCCAGCTACAAGGGCTTGGGCTTGCCTCCCTCTTTCTCTGCTTTTGTGCACGCTCTTTATTCTTCTGCTTCGTCAACCATTGTCTTCAATGGATGTCGCTCTTCTACTTTCTTTCCTAAGTGTAGTATACATCAAGGCTGTCCTCTTTTCCCCGGCCCCTGTCACCCTAAAGCCTTGCCCCTCTTTGCACTCCCTTCTTTCTTCTGGGGGCTCTTTTAAGTTTAAAGGCCCTTTTATTCTTCGTAACTTGGCTTCTTCTTTCCTTGAATTCCGACATATTCTTTCTTGGACCAGCCCTTTGTTGTTGCCATCCAATGGGCCCATTTGGACTTCTTCCCTCTTCCCCCCTGATTATCCTTCTCTCTTTGCTTGCCATCCCCGTCTTTCTCTTTCTCTTGCTCGCAAAGGCCTCCTCTATGTTGACCAAATTTGGCAAGTGTCATTCCAAGACCTTCTTCGTTCTCAGGCTCTTTCTTTTGCGGAGCACTCCCTCCGGCTTCTGCTTACCATTGGTCTTTCTTTGACCCCTCCCTCTGCCGGTGTTGATGGGTGGCTGCCTATCCTTTCTTCTTCCTCTTTAGACTACCGAGCCATGTTTATTCGACATTTTCCTTCTCTCTTCCCAGATTTTTTCAATACCTCTTGGTCTCGTTCTGATCCTCCTGCTATTTGGCGTTCCCGACTCAAAATTGCCTCTTCCCTTCCCCTTGCTAAGCTCCGTTACTTGGCTTACTGCATCCTCACTAATTCCTTGCCTCTTCGTGCTAAATGGCCTTTTCTTTCTGACCGGCTTTGTCCACTTTGCCAGCTGGAGGAAGAAACTATTCAACATCTGTTTTATCATTGTCGTCAGGACCTAACGTTCGTCGCCTCCTTACTAGTTGGTGCATTGTGCCTCCATTTGCGGCTGACATTATTCTGCTGGGGGATCCGCCTGCTATGCATACTTCCTTACTTCCTTTCTGGCATCTTTGCAGGCTTTCTGTTTTGTGGCTGATATGGTTGACAGGTTTTTGACGGCTCTACTTCGCCATTGCTGGCTACTACTTGTCTGTGGCTTGCTATGTATTTTTCCACTGCCGTTTAGTTATGGACTGCCTCCCTGCGTGGTGTGTTGAAGTCCTTTTTTTATCTTAGAAGTGCTTCCTTCCTTTTGGAGGTGAATTATTGTGATGGCCTTTGACGCCGTGTACAGCTTTTTGGCTTTTGTACATTTGTGAAAATCTAATAGTATACTTAACCTTTGCAAAAAATAAAATAAAATTCTCTTGCTAAATTTGTGGACAACAATGTTAGGTGATTAAATTTTTATATATTAGATATTTTTTCTATATAAGGGTAAATAGTTAGAATTTATCCAAGTTATTTTGCTATTTATGATCATAATCATTTAAATTTTTGGGCACTAAAATTCCTTATTTTGACTATTGAACATTAAAATTTCTCAACTAAATATAATCAAATAGTGAAAATTAGCCTAGGCCCTAAATAAATAAAACCCATGTACCAATTCAAATATAATAATCTAAAAGTTGATGGTACATGATCAAAAGAAAGCATTCCACTCTCATGAGAATGTATTTGATTTGGATCAATCAAAGGTGCACGTTCCAAAGGATTATAAATTTTTTTAAATGTTTTCAAAATTTGGTACTTGTGAAGTGCACCATATGTTTAAATTTGGTACTAGTGAAGTGCACCATTTGGTACTAGTGAAGTGCACCATATGTTTAAAAGTTAACCATACATGTATGGTGTGACAATATGTAGTCTCGACCCTTCTAGAATTTATCCGTTTCACAAACACGTCTTATAAATCTGGCCTTACACCCATGAAATCCCACCCAATGTTCTAAGGTGGGCCCAGGTAAAAGTTTACGTCTCGTAAAGCTTTGGGTTGGGCCAGGGTCACGGCCCAAGACCATCACTCGTCACGTAATCAGCTCGTCACCTCGTGCTTAAGTATCATGAGCTGGGACAGCACAATCCACACGCACTGATACGCACAAGTTTTCCCATCCAAAGATGTTGCAGGGAGTTCTAAAGAGTGATTAGTGACTGATCGCTTCACTTCCCAGCTCTCAGCAGACAGATTATTCTCTCCTAGCTCTGAGTAGAGTTATTCAGAGACTTTCCCAGCTGCCTTCTCCTGATTTCACGTACAGCTCTTCGGCAGGTACTATAGTCATCTCAGGATTTATCACCTTGGTAAACTCAGGTTCTCTTAGTAAATCGATGCTTTCTCTGATTTTTGTGCAAAATTATTGAAGCAAGACATGCCTTGCAGTGAACTGTTAAATGAAGGACAGATAACAGGCTATCAGCGTAAATTGTATGCCAGAAAATGAATCAAGTCAAGTTCATCAAGTAATCAGGAGGTCATAATAACAATTTTGTTGGTGTTATTTTGCCCAGCATGCAGTTGTAGTTCTATTCTAATCAGTGGTTGGTACTCTGCATTTTCATTTTAGACAGGTGGTATTGCAAATTATGAAGAGTCCACACTAACAATTTCGTGTAGATACAAATTTCCTCGGCTGAATTGGAGTAGCACAAGCTCTCTCAAGAGGGGACATAACGACGGTCAATGAAGGATCTGTATTTCGTTCAAGGAACCATATCAAATATGCAAATAGCCGAAGCAAAATTAGCTGTTGCAGTTCAAAGTGCAGTTTTAATCGCACCAACCCACGTACAGGAATCGTATATCCACTCGCTATCCAATTTGGATCAACTGAATGCTTTAATTCCATGCTACCTTCCTATGCTTTACTTCTTTGGCTCTGGGGCAGAATCTCATTCTTCTGCAACTAAGCTGGTTGCAAGTCTCAAACAAGCTTTGGCAGATGCTTTGGAACTATATCCTGTATTGGCAGGAAGGTTGAAAAAGGGAAAAGGGGAACGCCTGGAGGTCGAAATAAACGGGGCAGGCGTTGAGTTTTCAGTAGCTACAACAGAAGCCAGACTAGACGCATGGAAAGATCTCCGCCTTTGCACTATGGCTTTACAGCTGGTTCCAAAAAAGCCTTTGATGCCTGAAGAGATGCTGATTGGCGCTCCTCTCGTCTGTGTGCAGGTCACAACATTTCAATGCGGCGGGGTTGCAATCTGCATTAGCTTTTTGCATGCAGTGGGAGATATGCAAGCATTCTCAGAATTCGTAGAGGCGTGGGCAAGGGCATGCATTAACAAAGACCACACGGAGCCTCTCATCGACCCTCGTCTCGACACCGCCGCCCTGCTGCGGCCTAGAGATCCTCCGACAATAAGTGTACCCATCGATGCACTAGTGCATCTATGTGGAGATCAGCATACTGCCAACAAAGTATCAGAGAAAGAAGCGAGCTCCAACGGTGATCTGCAGGTTGCGATCGCCACCGCTGCTGGGTTTTTGCGGATGGGGCACGCAAAGGTTGCTGAGGCAGTTCACGAGGTAGAAACGGGGCCCTATTCGTATGGTCACCCCAGCTCATTCGAGGCGGTGGCAGGACTGTTATGGGTTGCAATCACCCGCGCCAGAGATCTCCCTCCAGATTCCTACACCCGCTTTGCATTGCCAGTGAATATGCGTCGAAGGTGGTGCCCTCCACTTCCGCCACTCTTCTTTGGCAACGCCTCGTTACCTGCCATGGCCGTTGCGAGAAGTGGTGACCTGCTGGAGAGGCACTTCTCCTACGCAGCAAGGCTGGTGCATGAGAGCATTGTTGCTATTGATGCTGAGTATGGGCAAGCAGCAGTGGATTGGCTGGAGACGCAGCTTCAACAGCATGGCAAGGTAAGCTTAGGCGGCTTGATGATGAATGATGGAGATTTACATGCAAGTGTGATGACGGGCTACTCCCTTTATGAGCTCGACTTCGGGTGGGGTCGACCTATTCACGCTTCCCTTCCCATTCACGTCTCTATTCCCTTCGGCACTTCCTTTGATCTCAGCGGTAGCATTCTGGTGATGTCTACCCCAAGTGGCGCTCGAGAGTCTGTGATATTTTTGAAAATCAATCACATGAACAAGCTTCTAGAAGATCCTTTTATATCTCGCTATTTAGAGGGGGAGGAGCAACTGGTACACGAATTAATTTGCCCTCCAAAGTTCTCCAAGGTATCAATATGAGGTGGTAATGGTAAGGAAGATCTACCATACTTTTCCTCCAAGACTAGTACAAGTATGAGTTTCCTCCAAGACTAGTACAAGTATGAGTTGTTAATGATAAAGAGGATAGAGTATGAGTTGTAATGCTAAGGAGTGTTTGACTTGGTGTGCTTCACATATGGTACAATATGTTATAGGGGAGAGGGGCACACCAAGCTTATTAATCTAAACTCAACCCTCAATTGTTTGCTCACATATACTGGCAAGAGTGTAGATGCTTTGGATGAAGTCTAATAACTTATCTTCTTGCCATAGATGATTTATATCCTCTCTTTCATCTGTCAAACCAAATGATAAATCACATGCTTACTATGATCTCCTTTCAAAACAAGTGTTTTGTGGTTAGCACTTGTCCTCGATTGGGCGATAGACAATTACTAGGTCTCGAAAGTTTACATTCGAGGAATTCAATTTGTTGTGTTTTATAATATAATATTGTTGATCCTTCAAAGGCTCAAATTTGTCAATGGCTCCATAAATTGTTGAGAAATAAGGTTTGTTTTTATGACATCATGTTTCTTATAGACATTAGATAGGCAATGTACTAGATTATGATCATATACAATATTACATTTGTTCTTCTAATAACGACCTAGTTATGAGGGATGGGATAATGAGGTGTGTCTGTGTGCATTTATGCCATAGTTTGATGTTCTTCATTTTCATGAATATTTGAAGTAACGTTGTGTAGTGTTTTTGGCTTCATGGCATGTTGCTTACTGATGGTGAGCTTGCATATTTGAGTTGTGTATATTTAATTTGCACTCATGTAATGTTTGCATCAATGAATTGTGTGATTTTGTTCTCAAATTTTATATCATAAGTTGGTGCATTGTCCATCAAGAACATTCATGATCATGTTGACTTCCACAATTTTGAATTCTGTCATTCTTGAAAGTTAACACATTTTTCAAGGTTTCAAGTGGAGAAATAATCAATTGCCCCATACTTACTTGAAATGCTCAAAATTATGTCATGCAATTTTATGTGATAAATTTCAACATTTTTAATAAGTCAAGGAAAATATATTATATTATATTTCGATGACATTATACTCATGAAAAATAATTGTTTCATAAAATTGTCATAAATATTATCACAACTTGAAAGTTGAATCATATGTCAATCATTACAATAACAAGAGTGTAAATTTTCCATTTATTATTGAAGTAAGACAAGTGAAAATTGAAATTCTAGATGTCATCTTGTTCATCACTTGACAACTATTGTTGCTTTAATAAATATGATTGATAATGATTGAAGCTATCAATAAATGTAGTGCACGTCGCCAAGGGAATGTACTACTTTGACTATTGAGAATGTTTTGTAGGCAAAATGATCAATAATATTGTAGATTGAGCTTTAAATAACTTTTGACAATTTGCTCATATGCCTAAAGCCATAGTAGTTGCACCATCCATAGACAATACACTAATTTTTCAAAACATTAGCACTTGATTGATAGCATTTGTAGTTGCCATTGCTAGTGCATAACTTTGTGATTATTAGTCATAATACAATATGCCTTTCATTTCAAACAAATCTATATTAAATGTCGCTAGGCATGACACTTCTAGAAATTTACAAGGATCAACATTTTTGGTGTTGCAAAATTATCACAAGGCCTCTCAAGTTGTAGTTAACAAGGTCAAATGATCATTATAATGGATGTCACCAAACAACACTTCAGCCATTGTCCCCAACAAATGCATATTTCGAGAATTTTTTTGTCAAAAAGTATCCTTTGCTAGCTCTAAAAACCGGTTTATGTTTTATTTCAATTTGTTGCTATGTTATTTATGTTGCAAATGAGTGTTTCTAAATTCCATTTTGCAGTAGTGAAGTCGTATGTAATAATTTCTAATAGAAACTTATATGTTCCTAGTAACAAAGCTTTTAGTGTGAAGATTATGCAAAATCTAGCTTGATCATTTTACATTTTTATGTACATAAATCAATCACACATGTGTGGAGCATGTTCCCGTGTGTGAATAGTAGGCCTAATTGCATTAGATTATTTGTGTCACAAATTAGCTTGTTTCTTGAAGCTATGTGAAACTAGACAAAAGCTAGTCATGCATAAGCATGCCAAGTGTCATCATGAAGTTGGGCCTCAATCTCCTCATGACTTGTACAAATCAAAATGCATGGTTAGGATAGGCAAATAGACATCCTTCTCGAGTCCTATGAGGTGTCGACACATGTCATAAAGTGTAGACGTGCAAAATTGCAAGTGGTGCACCATAGGTCAAATCCTCATCACATTGACTTTTGAGTCCCAATCAAATTGAGAGGTGCAAATCATGGATCCAATCATGTTTAGAGGTAGACCTACACATGCTTCATTGAGTAGGAACTCAAGCTACCACTATATGGATGTGAGCTCTCATTGTACTTAGAACACTTTTGAGAGATAGAATGATTTTGGTGTCAAATCTCTTGTTGTATTCTCTCTCTACCCAAGGGCTCATTTTTTTCTCTCTCTACCTGAGAGTAGGATATTTTTTCTCACTCGAGTAACACTTAGTTTTTTCATGGATGTGCATGGATATGGCTTGTCTTTGATGGATGATTACTTTTTTGTGTTCAAGAGCTCTTGCCAAGATCCAAATCTAAGTTTGATAGCTCCCTAAAATCTGAGTTAATCGAGTGGATTGGTAGTGTGCAAACCCTCATGCATGTAGGTCGTGGTAGATCTATTCAATATTCTTAAATGCACATTTTTTTAAAACATTTTTAAAGATTTAGGACTCATCAATTTAGAAAAAAGAGAACATATTATAATCAAGATATCACATGGCCTTAACAATGAAAAGGGACCATGTTGAGATTCTGTGTGTTAATTTAGAAGTAATTTTACTATCGGGTAAATAAAATGTAAACAAACTAGTAGTGGGATAGGTTTATAAATGGGAATCTTGGCCACATCTTGGCAATTTGCAAAGTTAGTGAACAAATAAATCTTCATGTGATATGGCTTATATCTATATTTCACTTATATGAAATGTTTTTTTTTGGCTCTCTCTCCTCATTGTCCACAAGGCTACATACATTATTGTACCTTGACAATGCAAGATTTATTTACCATCCATGCCTTCCAAAGGCATGATACTAAGAGCACTACTTAGTAATAATCATTGAGAATATTAATGAGATCCGAGTAGCAAAATATGCATGACAAGACAAATTAGTGAAATAAAGTCTATGGTTGGGCAAATTCAATAGAAGAAAGATCAAAACTAGACAAAGCTATAAACAGATCCATGCAAGAAGGCTGCAAATATATTACTTGACAGCCATAAGTGTGACAAAGAAGCTATGAAATTATGCAAAACTTAAGCACATATTCTTGTGCACTTTCATTACTTCTCCTCATGCTTTGCAAAACTTGGTTGCTTAGCATAAGCACTCTTGAAGTGTTGTTGGATTCATATATTGCCTTTAATGAATCCCAAGCTTCAATGGTTGATGTGCAAGAGGCAACTTCCTTGAGAAGATCATTACTAACATTCATTTTCATACAATGTAATACTAGTCTAGGCCTCTTCTTGTACTTCACCAATTTTGTTCAGCTAGAGGTTAATCCTCTTCACCTAGGACAAGATGAAAGAGTGTAGGAGGTCAAGTTTGGAAGCTGCGAGTTTAAACACTTGGTTAATTGAATCTAGTCCACATTAATAGTACGGTTTTTGTTATGGAGGGAAACCCATATCATTAATGAGACATGGACCTACTATATATAGTGTAAACTCGTGGGAAGAGATGATCTTCTCTCTCTCTCTCTCTCTCTCTCTCTCTCTCTCTCTCTCTCTCTCTCTCTCTCTCTCTCTCTCTCTCTCTCTCTCTCTCTCTCTCTCTCTCTCTCTCTCTCTCATTTCATGCTTATACATGAGTTCTCTTGGGTTCATCCATCCATTGATGCACTATCTTGATGATATATTGCAATCTTGTGTGTAGAATGCTCATATTTTGCTATTTTTGGATGGAGAGCAACTTCATTTTGTCATATGTTTGATGTTTGATCGGTATCTTGTTGAGTTTACATCTCTTTAGATGTTAATTTTCTACATTGCAAATGGTGTAAATAGTGTTGTCTTCATAGCCAAAGATCAATAGATGATTTGGGATATTAAATGATTTGAAATTCTTCACATTGTATTGAGCTTTGGTGCAGGTTATGGAAGGTACAACCACATTTAGCAAAGATGTATGATTGATGTTTTGTAGATCAAAACTCAATTTAGGTTTACAAAGTAGGCGGATTTCACACGTGTGTAAATGAAATTGGGTGATTTTAATTGCATTAGAAAAGCTTCATTAGAGTCTACAAGATTTTATATCAAGATTTCTAATTGCATGTAGAATTTGGAAGATTCAATTTTTTGTGATTTTGTCAAAGCCCTAATTTTGATTGGATCTCTAATTTTTGAAGTTTCTGAACTTTAATAGAGTGTGTTTCAATCTTAGAAAGTGGCAAGATTCATTAGATTCTATGTGGATCATAGGTTGATCAAGAATTCTTCATTCTATGTGTTGATTTGCTAGAAGTAGTGCTAGAAGAGAATTGAGAGTTTCCATATCTTGGCGATTTCTTTTTTAATACATTTGTTGTCATTCAAAAGAGTGCTTTGAGCATTGGAATAGGTTGAAAGGAGAAGATTAGGTCATTTCAACATGGCTACAAGTGGAGGCTTTATGTTGGAGAGAAATGATAGGCTTACCTCAATCAACTATTCTACTTGGAAGCTGAGGATGGAGAGGCTTATTGGAGATGAATGAGTTGATGGAGATTGTTGCAGGTGTGTAGGAGAGGCCTTAAGCACCTCAAGATCAAGTGAGGTATGACAAGAGATCTAAAGAACTCTACACATGATAAAGATGAATGTTACCAATAAACTTCTCAAAGAAGTTGGTAAGTGTACTTTATCAAAGGAGGCTTGGGATTCATTAAAGAAGCTTTATAAATCCAAGTCTACATCTAGAGTGTTGACTCTAAGAAGACAAATCCACAGTCGAAGAAGAAGATATTTTGTAGGCATTGCAAGCGCAATAACCATGAGATCCAGGATTGTCGAATTCTCAAAGCGAATTACGCAGCCAAGCAACCTGATCAACAAGCAAATATAGTTACATCATCTCCCCAGGTTGAAGTGAATGAAGGCGCATTTATGGTCAAAGACCAAAGTGCAGTTTTGGATGATTCTTGGTTTCTTGATTCTGGAGCTACTCAACACATGACCAATCAATGTGAGATCTTCAACTCCTATATGCCTTACAGCATGAAGAAATTTGTTCATCTTGGTGACAATAGCACTCACACTATTGAAGGTGAAGGTACTGTAAGATTGAGATTCCAGCATGATCAATTCAAACTACTGATAAAAGCTTTATATGCTCCTAAGCTCTCTACAAATCTGTTATCAGTAAGTAGAATTATAGATTTAGGTCACAAGGTAGAATTTGAATCTGATCAATGCAAAATTATTGATAGGAGTAACAAGATCCTTGCACTCAAAAAGAGACAGGAATACTTATATAGATTGGCGTATTGTTATTCTGAATCTAGTCAAGCCTTGAAAACCTCTGTTCTAGTCAATAAAGCATTACTATGGCATCATCACTTAGGACACTTGAATTATGCATATGTTTTGATCTCGACTATCCTTTTGGTAAAGTCGATCTCCCTATCTGTCATAGCTGCATCTTTGTAAATCAGGCTAGGATTTCTTTTAGATCAAACCATAGGCATGCAACAAAAGATCTATTAGATGTTGTTCATTCGGATATTTGTGGATCTATGCAAACTCCTTCATTGCTAGATGAAAATTATTTCATTAGAAAACAACCATTAGAGATTTAATCAAGGTCAAGGGTATTGTTGTCTTCAATTGAAGAGGAGATGACAACTACTGCTTTGTCGTTCTTCTCCTTCCATTCTTGAAGCTCTTTGTTTGTGCTGGCTGGCATCTCTTTGGTGCCATCTACCCAGGGCCATAAAGCTCTCCTCTTAATATGAGTGAAGTCTTTACTTTTTGGGCCAGGAAGTTCGACTCATCTACTTCAAGTATTGTGCATGTCTTTGATTGGATGCTGTTGATAGAAGCCATAGCCTAGTTGTGATCAACATATGTGGTTGTTGAAACCTGCATGCTTTGATACCACTGTTGTGAATGTTCAATGATTCCGCTTTGTGTCCTTGAGCACTTGGACAGGTCGGAGCAATCGTGATTCACTAATGCAAAGCTCTCAAATAGAGCCGATCTGTTCGGTTGAAGCTACTACTTCATTCTGTAATCAAACATCCTCCGATGTTTCTATGTGTTGGCTACATCTACTCACAATGCAGTGTAGTATAGAGAGGATCGTCCACTTTTTAAGTTTCTACCAAGCTTCAAACAAAAAAGCGAAAATAAGAATAATGATGAAAGCACAAAGGCTTACCCAACTAGTGCTTTGAATGGAATGAACTATCTAAAAATGACAAATAATAGGACCTCACTAGGGCTTACCCAACTAGCAAGGTATTTAACTAAATCCTAAATTAACTCCCAATGGGAATGGAAAGGAAAGATTGCGGCTAACTAATAATTAATCAAAATAACACATGCCACAATATAAACCAATAAGAAGGAGGCAAGAGGAGGCCCGAGCACCTTCCCTCAAGCTATGCACCTTCCCAAAGGGAACACAAGTGAAATAGAGAGACAATCTCAAAATAGACCACTTGATAGCTTAATCTCAAATTATTATTTACATGGAAAATACCTCTCCTTTTATGGCAAGGAGGGTCTTCCATAAGTATCTACTAACTTATGGGACTAATTTATTTCTAGCCATTCTAAAACCTCTAACTTAGGATTTAGAACTTCAAAGTTTCTAACTTAGGAAAACTTAACACAAATATTTCTAAGCTTAAGGCTCCTAAGTTTAAGTTCTAAGTCTAAGTTTACTATTATTTTAAGCTTCTATAATGGACTTACAAAACACATGCCATGGTTGAAGTTTACTGACAAATACTCATACGTGGACTTACGAAACACATGCCATGGATTTTTATTTGTGTTAGCATAGTTGCTAACATCCGAACTACAGATAGCTACTACTTATTTGATGTAAGAAAAACTTTTATAGCCAGTAATTAATGTTAATCTACTAAGATTACAAAACAATGGAATTATATCTACTGACAGCAAGCACCATAAAAATCACTCACAGATTATGCAAGTCTGGTAGATAACTACAATTCATCTATTATCAGAATTGAACTTACAACATTATTTTTGTGTGCACTGTTTGTTTCCCAAATCAAACGCGTGGAGGTAAGAGAGGTATTCTCTCTTACTAGGAACTAGCTACTGCTAGCACTAAGTAGTTGGTTTCATAACATGCATCTGCTACTGCAGGACTGCATTCATATATATATATATATATATATATATATATAAATATATCTCATGATGATCCAATACATATATCATACCCAATGAGATTACAAGATTAATTTACTGATTGTTACAAGAGATATTTAAGCAAAACATCAATTAACCATGTGAAAGATTCAACTAGTTTAATCACATTTTGCAATATTTCCATATTTGGCATATTGAGGCCAAAACTTGTTTTAGACTTAGAGGTTGACTTTTCAAAGTTCATTAGTCTAAATTTCATTTGAATAAACACTTTTTGAAAGTGTGGGAAAGATAGAATGCGAGTCTGAGTAGATTCAATTTGAATAAGTTGGGTACATTGAATCTAGACCCAAAATTGGTAGGGTTAGCATTTTGGTGGGAAAGCCAAGTGGCCAAATAGAGTTTGGACCTGCTATAAAAGGATGTAACTCATGGAGAGAGTCATCTTATCTCTTCTCTATCTCATTTCATGCTTATACATGGTTCTCTTGGGTTCTACTATCCATTGGTGCACTATCTTGGTGATTGCTTGCAATTCTATGAGTAGAATGATCTATATTTGCTATTTTTGGATCCACACATGTGAAATACAGTAGCTTGCTGGTTTTGTATGGAAATCAACAGTACATAATCATTTCATTCAAGTTTGATCAAGTTCTATTAGTGTTTGCATCTCAAATTGTGTGTAGATGCTGATTTTTCTACATTGGTGAAATTGGTAGTGTATTTCTCTTTCTAACCAAAGATCATTCAAGTAGATTGGATCTTAAGGATCTGAAATCTTTTACATGGTATCAGAGCTTGTGTTTCAGGTTATGAAGGAGGAAATCAGATCTATCAATGATTTGGTGAAGATATCAAGTCTAGAGCATGCTAGAGAGGATTCTACACCAAAATCAGATTTTTTACTTTTGTAGATTGGATCTTTTGTAGATCAAAACACTAAATAGGTCAATATACTTGTTCAATTCCGTTTTTTGAATTCACATGCTGGATTTGGCCGATTTTTGGATCATTGGTTCAGCCTAAGTGGTGGCTTATAGATTGCATATCAAATTTTCAGCATTTGCATGTAGATTTGGAATAGTCAATTTTTTGTGATTTTGTCAAAATCCTAATTTTGATTGGATCTCTAGATAGTGAGGTTGCTGGACTTCATTTGAGTGTGTTTCAATATTAGGAAGTGGCAAAGTCATTAGATTGAGGATAGATCATAGGTTGATCAAGATTCCATGATTCTATGTGTTGATTTGCTTGGATAAGTGCTAGAAGAGAATTTGTGAGATAGTTTCAAATCTTGGTGATTTCTTTTGAAAGCATTTGTTGTTGTTCAAAGGAGTGCTTTGTGCATTGAAACAGGTTGAAAGAGAAGATCAGGTCATTGCTACATGGCAACCTCAATTGGAGTCATGTTGGAAGCCAATGATAGGCTTACCTCAAGTAACTATTCATTATGGAAAGTGTATGATGTCTTTTTCAAGTTCAAGAATGCAAGGGAGAACCAATTCTCCACAAAGATCAAGTGCTTGAGAGGTGACAATGGTGGTGAGTACATATCTAACAAGTTCAAGGCCTTTTGTGATGAGCATGGGATCAAGAGGGAGTATACAACATCAAGGACCCCACAACAAAATGGAGTGGCTGAAAGGAAGAATAGAACTTTATGTGAAAGTGCTAAAGCTATGAGGTTAAGTGCTAATCTTGACAAACCATTTTGGGATCAAGCTTTGTTGTGTGCCAATTTCTTGTGCAATAGGTGGCCGAGTGCTATTTTGGATGGAAGGACACCTTTTGAGATGCTATTCAAGAGGAGGCCGAGTGTCAACTTTCTAAGAACCTTTGGATGCACATGCTATGTCAACATCACTCTTGATGATAGGACCAAGGAGGATCCATCTTCAAGAAGAGGTATTTTTTGTTGGATATAGTGAGGTGAGTAAAGCCTACAAGGTTTACATTCCTTCTACTAACAAAGTGATTGTTGGTAGAGATGTCATTTTTGATGAGGGAAACATTCCAAAGGAGTCTTCAAGCATGATCAATGGTAAAGTAGATGGATCTAACATTCTTGATGTTGATGAGAAGGATCCTACTTTGGATGGTGGTGATGATGGACCTTCATCAAGTCAAAAGCCAAGGAGAACATCAAGAGAAAGACAAGTACCTTCAAGACTCACATATGATCAAAAGGGTAGGCAAGTAGTTTCTGTAAATTATGTTGCTTTCCTAACCTCTTTGGATGAGCCCACAAGTGTAGATCAAGCAAGGAAAGAAGAGGAGTGGATCCAAGCAATGGATCTCGAGTACCGATCTCTTATGAAGAGTGGAACATCTTTTGGAGGACCTTCTTGTGTACATGGAGCTATGCAAGTGGATGGATGTTATCTTGCTGTAAAATGAGGTAATGGATCTGGAAAACAAAGTTTGTTCAGTGACTTTGATGATCAAGTTGAAGATCAAGAAGTTGATCTCAAAGCGCTTCAACTAGTCAAAAGGGAAGTTGGCAATTTGGAGCTAGTCAAGAGCATCAAAGGAGAGGTGATTGGCAAAGGTGTTATGGATCTGTTTTTGCAGCATATTGAAGACTTAAGTAAGGTCAAAGGAGCAGCAAGGAAGTGTTGTTCAAGTTTACTTTACTTGTTCTATCTCATGTTTGAGCAATTTTATGTGGATGTGTGCAAATTGTCAAGATATGGTAAAACTAGCTACATTGGTGAGCATTGTTTTGATGTTGGATTTGTACTAGCATTCTTGGCTGATTTTGCTGATGGAAATGAAGCTATTGGAGGTTCATTATGTCACTCATCCATGGCTAAGTTCTCTAGTGTTGAGCTACTTGGTGCCGATACTTGGAGATTGTCAATTTTTGGTGAATTCATGGTCATTTTCTTGTGTCAAGTAGATCTTGAAGATGGACTAGTGCAAACTACTTGGTTTATGGAGTCATGTGGTGCTGGATTTGCATCATTAATGTACTCACCTACTCATGGATTTCCAAGGTTTGATGGTTTCTTGTGGCAAGATGAAGATGGAGGCTCATTCATGGAGTATCATGGTGGATACAAGGCAACAAAGGACAAAGGAGGAGGAGACATGCAAGCAAAAGTTGATCACTCACATTTATTGTTTGTTTGCTGTATTTTTCCAGAGAGTTCAGGGTCGAAAGCATGGTGGAATCATCTCACTTACATTCTATTTGATTCTTCATGTTCTAGTCACATTTTTACATGTAAAATTGATGTAAGAAATAGTGAAGCATCCCAAGTGGACACCATTCTCTATATCAATTATGGTTGTTTCTATTTTGAGCATTACATGATCATTGAAAGAAGGTCTATTCTTAGGAAGAAGATCATTCTTATGATGGATCAAAGTTCTATTGTCAAAAACTATGCTAGGAGCATTGGAAGCTAGGAAAGTGAGTTTTGAGGTACATCATTAGAACTCGAGATTTTGGCATATTGTATGAGGGATCATCACCTAATCTTTTTGGATTTTTAGATTCGGACTATGCTGGAGATGTAATGGATAGGAAATCCATTAGTTCTTATTGTATTTTCATAGGTGATGGAGCTATATCATGGATGTCAAAGAAACAAGCCACTATCTCATTGTCATCTAGTGAGGCCGAGTACAAAGCTCTTACACATTGCAAAAAGGAGATGGTATGGATCAAGAGGATGATCAAGGATCTTCACTTGCTGGATTTTTCAGAGAGCCCAATCATCTTTTGTGACAATCAATCAGCCCAAAGAATGGCATCCAATCCTATCTTTCATCCTAGAAATTTACTTGCTAAACAGTTAGGGCAAGTTTGTAGCTTCAATTCGGGTGGAACGTTAATTGTCAATCAACCAACATGGCCGAAGTGGCCGAAGTCTCCAAAGTGGCCGAAGTCTCCGAAGTTTTTCGCTGATATCAATCACAAGCATGTCCTTCATCAAAAAGAACATCCCTACTCACTATCACCTTGCTAGTGATGGGATTGAAGACTCTATATCCATTGCTATTCTCACCATATCCCACAAAATGCCTTCATGCTTGCAGCTTGCCTTCATGCCTTCAGATGCCTTCACAATGCCTTCAAAATGTGAGCTCCAATTCATAATGCCTTCACAAAGTTAGTAGAATATCCATGAGCTTTTTTTCTTGTCAAGCATTTCCTTGAACAATTTGTCATCATTTTGGAATCTCACAATTATACAATGCAATCCTTTCACTTCTTGCAGACATTCTGTCTTGTCTTTGTTGTTGAGACTACTCTCATTTCTGATGGACCCTGCCATGCTCCTATTTTTCACAATGTCAACCATCTAGTGGATTCATTCATGAATTTGAAGAGTTGGTTGAGTATGATGACATGGCTCCGATGGTGATGGTGTTTTTGACCCTGAACATGTCGTTTTTTCTTGAAGAAGAAGAGAGCTAGAAATTGGTGGAAGTTTTCTAGAAGTGTAATTGAGTGAGAAAAAGAGAGTGTTCAAACTGACCATTTATCGAGGTGAATAGGATTGCAAATTGGATTCTGGAGCCAGTTGATGAAAGTACTATGGCTAGTTTTGTGTCATTTAGACTTGCCCATGGCCACTTAGCAAGACTTGTAGCTGATAGGTTCAATGTGAGTGCGAGCACCATGCAAAAGTACACAACTCATCACAAAACTTCTCAATTCTCCATCCATGTTGTACTCATGATTCATTCATGTGCCGACTAGTGGGGATTGGGCAAAATCATACAAAAGCGATCGATGGCATCCACATTAGATTGCATGCTAAACCGAGCAAGAAGTACCATCCACCCGATTATTTTTGTAGAAACAAGTATCACTCCATTGTATAGCAAGGAGCTTGTGATTCGGATAAAATATTTTGGGACACTTGTTATGTGGCACCTGAAGGAACACATGATGCAACACACTTTTGAATGAGCTTGCTGCATCACGATATGACGATATGTCATCGCTTGCATATCTCATTGTGCCACTCAAGCAAGTCGCAGGTTTGATGGTTTGACCTTTCTTGAAGCGGGTACTTCCTATCCACCTTGCTCTCCAGAGTCCAGAGAAAAAATTCTGGAAGCAGGCAATGTCAGAGGAGATCGAGTCGATGAGGCAAAACAAGGCATGGACATTAGATCCACTGCTAGAAAACAGAAAGATAGTCGACTGCAAGTGGGTATACAAGAAGAAGATGAAATCAAATGGCACCATTGGCTGCTATAAGGCAAGGCTTGTCGCAAAGGGCTACACACAGAGATATAGTGTTGATTATTTCGGCACATATTCGTCGATACTCAGGATGACAAGCATATGACTACTCCTTGCATACGCCACACAACACGATCTGGAAATTCACCAGATTGATGTGAAAATAGCCTTTCTCCACGGAGATCTAGAGGAGAAAATCTTCATGAAACTGCTTGAAGGATTTGAAGACCCCGACAATCGACAATATGACACGTTCCGTGACACCAAAAAGATCCTTAGCTAACTTGCTATTTTCAGCTTCAAAGAGGTGTAGATCATCGGGTTGGACTTACACACGCAGGGTGCCAAATCCCTCTCACTTATTAACTTCTAACTAGGTTAGGGTTGCCTCAATATCCGCAAACCCTCCAACATTGATGTTTTGCATGAAAGGGTACAATGCATCCACAACTAGTCCAATTTTTTTTTTTTTATGAGCAATTGAATAAGGCAACATCATGCATCGAGAATGCATTTTCACTGCTAAATAATTGTTGGAGAATTTTGAAGAGCTTGAATGTGGACATCAAATACAACGCATAGGTAATTGTGGCATGTTGTGTCTTGCACGGCTTGTGTCAGTTTTGGGGTGAAAATAAAACTAAGATCCATGAGGAGCACATTGTGCTAGAGGTCAAATGACTAGTGCCCTCACATGTCAATGAGTCAGCAGCAGGTGCATGACATGTAGGGCAATGAATTCGTGATGCACTCTTCACATATTGGTGTGATAGAGCTATTGTGGATGGACATGATAGGCTAGCTGGAAGAGTGGGATGCTAAAATATGTATTTAAAATAGTAGTGCTGTTTAGAATAATTATGGCAATGCTACATGATGGCAATAAAGATTTCTTTGCAACTATGTCTTTGCAATTTGTATTGAATTTGATTGACAGTTCTTGGAGTTGTTTGTTGTGTGCATGATATTTATTGTTGAATTTGGTTGTTTGTTGTTGAAGACGTGGTAGATTCTATGGCATAAAACCTAATGCTCCACCTAGTTGACTTTTTATGGCGTGATGCTCTGATGCTAGTGGCTATTGCTTGTCGCATGGCAGCAACAAGGTTGTTTACAATTAATGTTTGTCCTAGTTATTAATGGGTGCAAGGTATAATAAAAGGAAGACCAATATAGAAATCGCTAGCCAATAAACTTGCATTTTTTGGAAAAAAGTCATAATGAATTGGAGATTATCTTACACAATCATGATACTGAAAATCAAATTACACACATTAAACTGAAAACCCAAAACATCATGAGAAAGAATACTGAGAACTGAGAATATCAACACATGCCAATATGACGCCCAAAATTCCATAAATTTTTCATTCAATAGTACTACAAAGTCATTAATTAACATAGAAGACAAGCTTAAACTCATAAAAAACAATTCCCTACATCCAAATGCATGGCATCCATAAATCCTAAATTCTAAGTCCTCATGACATAGCTAAACCCTAAATCCTAAGTCCCACAACACATCCACAACTAGTCATTTGTCTTGGGAGTTGTTTGGTTGTTTGACCGAAGTAGTTCAATTGCCTGAATCGTCTGCATCATCATCAAGGCAATTCGCTCCTGGCTGGCAGCTTGAGTTTCTGCAATTCTCTCATGTTGCCAGTGCCTTTTCTTGCCACAAGTCTCTTGTACGTTGGTTGTCACTTTGAATATCTATTTTCGCTTGCTCATAACCCTCGTTGAAGGACTTGACAATACCCACCAAGTTTGAACTTCTCCGATGCACACTTCTCTTATCCATTGGCTTTCCTGAGACTCCTTCCAAGTTGCATGCTTGAGTCTTGGGCAATTCCACCTCCACTTCGTCAACACCTACTGGAGGAGAGCCTCTCACTGGTGAAGCACAAGAATCATGATCATTTGGATTCCCTTCTTGTTCATCATCAAATGCCGCCTCTTGCCACGAGAAGTAGTGTTGGCTGTGACATTTGGAGTTTCACTAAAGACATCCACAAGCAATATGTTTTCACCTTGGTCCAATATGTTGGAAATGTTATGTGTCTTTGGAAAGGCTCTTGCTAGCATCTACCATGGCATTGTAGAATGTCCAAATAGACAACACCGACCCTGTTTTAGATTCTAGTGCCTTTTCTTCATGAAATATCCGCTTTAGCTTTTCCACCTTTGCCTCACTGAGAAGGCGTTCACATTTTTTCACCTTCTGCTAGTCACTTTGAAATGTTTGCCCAATGCTTTGAGTTCAATTGGAAAACTCCAAGTCTCATCATTTCTCTCCGTACAACTCAATAATTTTGAACGTCTCTCGTGCAATCAAGTATTCCCATTTGTTCTTTTCGATGTTGGCACAATCTCTCTCCGTTGTCTGGGTAAATTCCACAAATTCGACTTGCTGAGAGTTGACTTCATGAGCTCGTGGCATTGGTGGAGCATTCAATAATGATGTCATGCTAACAGGGAAACTCGTTTTGCTCTATGTATAGAACAATAGAAAGAATTTAGTGAAAATTAATGCAAGAGATTTGTTGGTAAAAAATTCATTTAATGTTTACAAAATGACAATAGTATTGGCAAAAAATAGCGCAAAGAGCTATTCTTCAAGCAATAGAGTTGCAGTGTGTCATTGAAGAAGGATCAAACACCTTCATAGTACCAAAAAACATCTATCTATTTGATGAAAAATGGTACAAAAACAAAGCTTTCAACTGTTGGACTATTTTGGTTGAGAAATGATCAACAAACCTTGACCAATTAATTGAGCAAGATCTTGTTTTAGGATGCTAGAGCTCTTTCTGGGGGTCGAGGGAGGATCAACCAGCTCTTCCATGCAAAAAAAAAACAACAGCAGATTGGATGCAAAACGTGGCTCTAGAGGTCATTTTTGGTTATGAACATTTTTCAGCAGAGTTTTAGGTTAGTTTAAACTCTGGTTAAGGTTAAGAAGACCTTGGTTAGGTCTCAGAAGCACTGGATGTGCAGCAGATGCAAGTTTGCATATCCTTTCCCTGTAGCACCTTGCTGGAGCTACGTTGCTCCTTCTACATCACTAGCTTGCTACACAACACATATTTTGCTGCATGTGGCCAGCACAAGAGATAGATGCTCAACTTTTTAGGGAGAGTGTGAAGTTTTTAGCACGTGTGAACTTCACCACACACCTTACAGGATCTTTATGAGGTGTTGTGATTGCACAAGATTGATCAATGAACAGATTACTTGAAAAATCTAAGGCCACAATGGCATACATCAGACTGAAAAAACTAACTTCTTACTATGAGAAATGGATATCAAAAATTATTCTAAGTGCTCACTATGGGAAAAATAGCCTGCTCTCAAGTAGAGAGAGAAAATCAAGTCATAAAACTCAAGTAGAGAGAGAATGAGCCCAAAACACCAAAATCTCAATATTCACAATGTGGCAAAACATGCCAAAGTTTTGCTATATCAAAGAGGCTTGAATTCCTATAGTGGAGTAGTTAAAATAGTAGTGATCGACTTATACAGTGCTTTCTTATTTCAACGGCACCACGTGTGCTTAGTTCTAGAGTTATCGGGCCATCTTTCTTTTACGAGCCCCTTGAGTGCTTTTTAAGCAACTTATCTTTGTACTTACTTATTAGTTGAATATACAGTTTGATGAGAGTAATTCTGTTGTCTTGTCTTGTTGCACTTGACGTTGTGCTGTGGTGATTGATCCAGTCGGGTGTTTAAACTGTGTTTTCTTAACTTGGTATCAGAGCCCCTTAGTGGCTTGAATCAGCAGACAAGATCCAAGAGCTACGAATTCACAACGGTTTGTTGGCTGGGAAGCACAAAACCGAGTCTGTGGAGATTCGTGGAATAGCTCAAAACTATAAGAAGATTCAGAGGCAAGGGGTTGTCAGCTGAATCAGAGGGCAAGCAAAAAGTGAAGCCAGAAATCCTTCTGAAGGGTTGCTTGGCGTTTGTGATTGGTTTGAATCCAATCGAACACTGTTTGAAGAGCGGTTTGGAGCAGAATATTGCTTGCTGTAGGGCAACCTTAGAGGGATAGGTAGCTGCTCAGATAGACTCTCAAGAAAAGCAGATAAATCCCAAGAACATATTCTTCTTTGACAGCTAGGGTTTCAAGTAGGAAAAATGCAGTTCTCTCTCAACACAAATTCATATTTGAAACTGTGAAGAGCTACAAGTGGGCGCCCTGCTATTGTTGAGGATGTGTGGAGAGGCCGTGGGCGGCCGTGGATCAGCCAGCGAGCTGGAGTGATGCAAATATTTTTTTTTTAAGCCTTGTGTGAGGGCGTGGAGCTGCCATCGCTGCTAGAGAAGAGAGAGAGAGGATCATCCCATGCTGTGAGGAGGAGAGACCCATAGCGTTTGGAAGGGGCCCGCGGATACAAGTGTGGGGATCGTTGCACAGAAGCCATTGTATCCGTTAGATCTCGTGGAGTTTACATCCATGGTAGAGATTGCAAGAGGGAGACTGACTGGGAGCCGCAGGATTGAGGATAGCCCTTAGATGGGCTTTGAAATGGTCTTGAAAAATTGAAAGGCAAAATAGGCCTTATTTTCATTAAAAATTTTCAAACTGAAAAAATTGTTGGGTCCCAAGTTTTGTGAAAGGTGAAGTTTTTTCACACTGAAGAAACAGTTCAAAAACCCAAATTGCCCTTATCTTCACCTCCTTTAGCCTATTTTGGCCAAACGAAAGGCTATTGCCTCCAAACAAAGGGCACCCTGACTGTACCTGCAAGTACGGTACACCAAAACAGAGTGATTGCAGTGGAGAAAGTGTTCGGAGCACGCCAGAAGTGATTTCACCATTCCATTGGGCAAAAAGTTGGTAGTTGGTGATGAGAAGCATTTCGGAAAGCGACGCCAGTTTGGCTTTCAATTTGGCGAAAGAGCGGCGGGTGGTCTGGTAAGCCAAAAATTGCAGGTGATTATTTGTGATTTTTGACATCACGATTGCTTTGGCATACGCTTTATAGCCTACAGGTGGAGTTTCAAGCAGTTTGGAGATGGCAAACAACAATGAGACAATTTTGGGTGATGCAAGCAAACTTGATGGGGCTTCTAACTACAACATCTGAAAACTCAAAATGAAGAGCATTTTGATGGAGAAAGAGTTATGGGAGGTTGTGACAGGTATTGAAATCTTCCCAAATACCACTCCAGGTGATATGAGGGCCTTTGATAAAAAGCACAGAGAGCATTGTCCTTAATCAATCTTTCAGTGAAAGACCATGTAATCACTCATATGACACCTAGTGCTCTTCAGTGCCTTTAGGAGGTCGCTGAAGATTACATTAGCCTTTTTTTTGAGGATTTTGTTTTCTTGCAATCCATTCCAAGAGTCACCATAATGCCCAAGGATTTTCAGCTCCTGATGAGAATGAGGGATAGGTATTGTAGGTTACACGTATCTTAGCCTGCTGCTCCTAGACCAACTCCTCTAGATAGGACTGATCTTCCTACGAAGCGTCCTAGGAAGCAGACAGCCCCCAAGAGAGCTCTGATGAAAGTAAGGAGGGTAGACACCACAGATTCTGTGAAGCCTAACCCGAAATCCATTGTAGATAACGCTGCTGTTGATGATGTTGTAAATATAGCTACATCTGTTTTGGATACCCCTTTAATTCCTGTAGATACTACACATCCACCTCCTCCTCCTTCTGCTCCTCCAAATTTTTATACATATATAGATTCAGATGATTATCTTAAATTTGAGAAAGACATATCCAATGCTATAGATACGATTGGTACTCCTTTTAGTTTTAGACTAGATGGACTTGGTTTTAGTATTAATTTTAGAGTTCTAGATTGCTTGGATCTCAAAGACAAACAGGCTTCTATCAGTGGTCCTATGATAGAGTCCGGGCTTACACTCTTGCAATATGACATTGCAAGAGATTCATCCAATGAGTTGCTGGAGCTAATGTGAAGGATTTCAGATCATTCAAGATCCAATCCATGTCCCTGATCTTTGGTTACAATAAGGAGCAAACCAACAATCCTACCAATGTAGAAAAATCAGCATGTACATACAAAATGAGATGCAAACTCTAAGAGATATTGATCAAACATGAACCAAAATATAAAATATGTTTGCTGTCCATACGATTATAGTACCCTACTGTATTTCACACGTGTGAAACCAAAAATAGCAATAAATGAGCATTCTACACACAAGATTGCAAGATAACACCAAGATAGTGCACCAATGAGTAGTAGAACCCAAAGAGAACCATGTATAATGATGAAATGAGAGATATAAGAGAGAAGATGTGTCTCTCCATGAGTTACATCCTTTTATAGAGTGTCCAAACCCTATTTGGCCACTTGGCTTTCCCTCCAAAATGTAAACCCTACTATTTTTGGGTCTAGATTCAATGTACCCAAAGTTCAAATTTGAATCTCTCTCAAACTTGACTACCAACTTTACCACACTTTCCAAAAGTGTTTATTGAATGTATTTTAAACTAATATAACTTCCAAAAGTTTATCTCTAAGTCCAAAATGAGTTTTTGCCTCTTATTGACAATTTACCAAAATATGACTAAACTAGACTAAACTAGTTGAAATCTCTCACACTCCCTCTTCAACTAGTTTTGGCATAGTTTTAACCATACTACTATGATACAACTTTAGAATGATCTCCATCCTAAGTATAGATCTCCTTTCTAAGGTTCTAAAGTATCTTTCATAATTGATATAGAGAATAGTATCCAAATTGGATGCTTCACTATTTCTTACATCAATTTTACACATCAAGATATAACTAGAACATGAAGAACCAAATAGAATGTGAACGAAATGATTCCTCCATGTTTCAAACTTTGAACTCTCTGAAAAATTACAGCAACCAAACAATAAATGTGAGTGATGACCATTTGCTTGCTTGTCCCCTCCAACTTTGTCCTTTCTTGATATGTCTCCACCATAAAACTCCATGAATGAGCCTCCATCTCCATCTTGCCACAAGAAACCATCAAACCTTGGAAATCCCTGAGTAGGTGAGTATGTTAATGATGCAAATCCAGCACCACATGACTCCATAAACCAAGTAGGTTGCACTAGTCCATCTTCAAGATCTACTTGACACAAGAAAATGACCATGAATTCACCAAAAAATGACAATCTCCAAACATTGGCATCAAGTAGCTCAAAACTTGAGAACTTGATCATGGATGAGTGATATAATGAACCTCCAATAGCTTCATTTCCATCAGCAAAACCATCCAAGAATTCTAGTACAACTCCAACAATTAAGATATTGCAAGACAATGTAGCTAGTTTGCCAATATCTCGACAATTTGCACACATCCACATGAATTAGCTCAAACATGAGATAGTACAAGTAAAGTAAACTTGAACAACACTTCCTTGCTGCTCCTTTGACCTTACTTGGGTCTTCAATAATCTAAAAAAATATATCCATAACATCTTTGCCAATTACCTCTCCTTTGATGCTCTTGACTAGCTCCAAATTGCCACATTTCCTTTTGTGTTGTTGAAGCCCTTTGAGACCAACCTCTTGATCTTCCTCTTGACCATCAAAGTCATTGAACAAATTTTTTTTTCCAGATCCATTACTTGATTTTCGAGTATGAAAACCATGAGAACCAATATCCACTTGCATAGCATCATCTACACAAGAAAATTCTCCAAAACATGTGAGTAAAGCAAAGTGAATCGCTTCCACTTGCTTACCTTTCTCTTGATCATCAAAGATATCAATGATATGAATATCTTCAGACCTGAACCTCTGGAAATACTCTCTCTCAAACATATGATCTAGATCCAACAAGATCTCATCAATGCTTGATCTCGAATTTCCACAAAGGTTAGTGAAAACAATGTCATCAATGTCACCATCATCAATCAAAAGATAGATTCCAAACTTTCCATCCAACATGAAGTAGAGTAGGTGAAGATGAGTATTAAACCTAAGAAATCCAGATCTCTTGAGTCCATAACAAACCTCAATAAGCTCACCAATGAGATCTCCCTTGCCTTGAAGAAATTGCCTCTCGATTTGCTCCATGTAGTATTCTCCAACCAACCTTTTGCCATCTCGATCATGAGTGATCAATTCACAATCATAGAATCCTTTGAGTTGATGAAGAGATGTGAGATCCATGCCTTGGATCTTCCCAAGAACCAATCTTCTATTGCTCTTTCCTTCATAAGACTCCCTCTTAATGATTGCATCATAAGAAGTAGAAACCTCAAAAACATTAGAAGCCATGAAAAAAATGATTAGTACCTTCAACATAAGTATGATTGTAGTACTCTCTTTTTTCAAAAAAGAACTTCTACTCAATGTTTTAGGTAATGACTCATATGATAATGATTCTTCCTCACTATCATTCACAATGACATCATTCAAAGTACATCCTACTTTGAGCTCTTCACATACTTCTCTTCTTCTTGACTTGTGACTATCTCCCTCACCAAGTCTCTTGATAGAACCATTTGATCTACTCTCTTTATGAAGAAATGTGACTCCACTTGTTGGAAAAATGACTTTCTTGGACTCATCACAAAATAATGTAGAAGAACCACCTCCTTCATGAATGCACCTAGCAACATCTTTTGACATATGATCAAAGAAATCATTAACAACAATCTTTTTCAAGGAAGAACCTTCACCTCCATTGATGAAGTTAGCTCTTTCCTTACCTTTTGCATGCTTGCGATTGCCATGAATAACCTTTGAAACACCATCAATATCCTCAAGACTAGCCAAGTTAGCACAAAGATGAACACCTCCAAGAAGCACATTAGATCTCAACCTAGATCTAGCATAAGGAAGCTTTTTAGACTTTGCATAAGATCCACCAATCTTATTGATGTTAAAAGGTAACTTTGGAAAGTTGAGACCAATCTCCTTTTCCATTCCATCCTTTTTGTTAGCCATAACAAAAGCATCAAGCTTGAAAAGTCTACCTTGTCTATTGCCCCTAGCAACCAAGATTTCTTCCTTTGTAATGAAGCAAGCATCACCACCAACCTTTACCATGTATCCTTTCTCTATCATTCTACCAACACTTAGCAAATTCTTTGAAAGTGAAGGAATGTAAAGAGCACCATCAAGTCTTGCTTTCCTATTAGTAGAGAGACAAATAAGAATTGAACCAATACCTTCAATCACACACTCACCACCATTGGCCATGTGAATTGCTTTCTTGGCTCCATCATAAGTGACCAAAGAAGTAAAGAACTCCTTGTGACTAGTCATGTGTGAACTAGCTCCACTATCAATCCACCATGAATCTTTGTCACCTTCACTTGATATTAGACTTGAAGAACACATCAAAAAAGAATCACCACCACCTAGATCCTCATCATTAGTAGTAAAGTTGATTTGCTTGCTACCTTCATCTCTTTGCTTCTTCAAACATTCATTTGAAAAATGCCCTTTGATTCCACAATAAAATCATTTCAACTTAGACTTATCTTTCTTTTTTCCAAAAGAAGAAGTCTCACCTTGATCTTGCCCTTTAGACCACTTGCCTTTGCCTTTGCCCTTGAACTTGCCTTTGATGAACATAGCATCCTCTTCATAATGAGATGTCGATGTAGATCCACCTCCTCTTGATTGAAGACTATACTCCTCATTCACCAAGATCTCTTGCAAATCCACAATAATTGGCAAAGTCTTTTGAATAGCAAAACTTTGAACAAGATTAGCATGATCATCCAACAAGCCATTAAGTATAACTTGAACAAGTTCTACCTCCTTAATGCTTTCATCAATACATGCTAACTCATCAATGAATGCTTTAACCCTCAAAACAAAAGCATGAGTACTCTCTTCCTTCTTTTGCAAACTTTGAAAGATTTGACTCCTAAGAGTAAGCACTCTTGATGTAGACTTGGATTCATGAAGCTTCTTCAAAGCTTCCCAAGCCTCCAAAGATGATGTGCACTTACCAACTTCCTTGAGAAGTTCATTGGTAACATTCATCTTGATCATGTGTAGAGCTCTTTTAGCTCTCTTGTCATACCTCACTTGACCTTGAGGTGCTTGAGGCCTCTCCTCCACACCTGCAACAATCTCCATCAACTCATTCATCTCCAATAAGGACTCCATCCTCACCTTCGAAGTAGAATAGTTGATTGAGGTAAGCCTATCATTGCTCTCCAACATAAATCCACCACTTGTAGCCATGTTGAAGTGACTTGATCTTTTCTTTCAACCTGTTCCAATGCACAAAGCACTCTCTTGAATGTCAACAAATGAACTCAAGAAGAAATCACAAAGATATGGAACCTCTCAAATCTCTTCTAGCACTTCTAACTAGAAAATCAACACATAGAATAGTGAAATCTTGATCAACCTATGATCTATCCTCAATCTAATAATTCTTGCCACTTCCTAAGATTGAAACACACTCAAATGAAGTTCAGTAACCTCACAAACTAGAGATCCAATCAAATTTAAGGTTTTGACAAAATCGCAACAAATTGAATATCTCAAATTCTACATGCAATTTCTAATAAATTCTGTTTATTATTATTTTGCAATCATGATTTCTATTTTGCTGATGTTTTTGGCCATTACTAATACATGAATGTTCTACTTTGCAGTTTACACTTCCTGAGTACACATCAAGCTAGGTGTACAGATTTAGACAAGAAATTATCTTGAGTATACTGGCTAGGGCAAGGCTTCAGCCTCCCGTTATTGATGATGGTGCAAAGGATGATGTAGTTATACTAAATTAAGATCAGAACAAATATAGATAGCATAGAACAAAAATACATGTATAAAATTCATAGAAAAATATACATTGATATATCAAATGCTGTTCCAGTTTATGAATTTGAGAGCACAAAATACATGTACTGATGCCCAACTTGGGCTTTCATCTATTGGATTAAAGAGTGTATACACAGATTTTTACTAAAGTTTATTTGAAACTATTGTTTTTCCACAATGGTGATTGTTGTAGGTAGATATTTGTAGCATGTTATCAGCTCCTGTCTTTTTCGCATCTGTGACATGGCAAATATTAGTGAATGTGCAATTGTAAATGATGACATTTTCTATTATTTTGGCAATAAACATAAAGTACTTATGAGTCTTTTGTTGATGATAGATCTGAAATATGCTGGTAGATTGGTAATAGCATGAGCTCTGTTCTGATAAAATCAAGCTTCCAATGCTCATCCACCTCAACCATAGTCAAATATTCCTCATTGTAGATAATGCTTATCTCCATTCGGTTTGTGTGACCATTTAGTTCAAAGTCTTGATCCAGTGGTAACCATGTACCTTCAATTTTCTTGTATCTTTGGTAGCTAAATGTGAGACTGAGCATTTGCTTTTCGATATGATAACGAAAGATCATTGAGGACTTTTTAATCTTGCATTCTATGTCATTATTTGTTCTACTATCCCAGTCTTGATCCATGAGATCTGACAAAGTCTCATCTGATAAATCCTTGCAAACAAATAAAGTTGGTGTCCTACGAACACTAGCACTCGAGAAAAAATCAACAAATATATGTAATGCGATAAACCAACTTAGGTGAACAATTTTCGAGCCTGTGCTTATCTTCATAGCATTTCTAATATTCGTATATTTTGTTGGCTTCCAGTTATCAGCTTCATCTTTCTAATTGTAAAGAATCACAGACTCGATTGTAGATCTGGGTCTTGCCATTGCTCTTTTCAAAGCTTGGGCGCCAAAAACTCTCTGATATGATACTTAATTTCAATTTTTCGTATCACATTTAATCTAATGTAAATGCCAACATAGTCACAGTTACTGCGTATATCATATTTTATGTAACTGTACATACTATACTTCTATAACTGTAACTACTATAGTTAGAAATTTTCATTATACTAACCAGCATAGTCAAGTAAATTTAACTTGAGGTATTGACATCGAGCAGATTAGCACGTGTCGGACAGGAAGAAGAAACCAATGGGATACGTACATGTTGCCTGGACACAAATTTCAAAGTTTTCTATATTGCATTTTTATTTTTTAGTTAGTTTGAATTACGTTACGTAGATTTCAAATCTGTGCATTTTGATTGCGCCTGGTGACGATTGATACTAAAGAAAAAAAATTGCCATAGATCCCATCCACAAAGAGCAGCAAGTGAGATGATGACTCGAATGCTTGCCATTTTTGCCATGGCTGCAAAGGTCTCATCATAGTCAATCCCATGTTCTTGAGCATATCCTTTTGCCACTAACCTTGCCTTGTACTTGTTGATAGATCCATCTTGGTTTGTCTTCACCTTGAAGATCCATTTGCATCCAATAGCTTTCTTGTCCTTAGGTAAATCCACCAATCTCCATGTTCCATTCTTCATAAGAGCTCGATACTTAAGATCCATTGCTTGGATCCACTCTTCTTTGTTCCTTGTTTCATCTACACTTGTAGGTTCATCAAAAGAGATTAGGAAAGCAACATAATTTCCATAAACTACTTGCTTATTCTTTTCATCATAGGATTTAGGAGAGTAGAGGAGATAAATCCAACACTTGATACTCAAGATCCATTGCTTGGATCCACTCCTCTTCTTTCCTTGCTTGATTTACACTTGTAGGTTCATCAGAAGAGGTTAGGAAAGCAACATAATTTCCATAAACTACTTGCTTACCCTTTTCATCATATGTGAGCCTTGAAGACATTTGTCTTTCCCTTGATGTTCTCCTTGTCCATCATCATCACCATCAAAAGTACGTCAGAAATCTACAGGATAAAAAAATTGAGGTATGATACCATGTCAAATTTTGGTGGATTAAGAGATGATCGACTGGTATCAGATTAGTAGAGATCTGATAGAGAAAGATTCTTTGATACCAAGTTAGGAATCAATGGAAATGGTGGTGAGCAGCGAAAGTGGTGAGAAGATGAAGATAGATTGGTAGTGCGTCAATTACCAGATATGAGTTCAAGATGGATCGAATAACTACAATGCGCAATAGGACAAAAATAGTAGTGTAGAACATAAATGCACTCTTATAATAATCAAAACTAAGTACAAGAGCTTGAAGTTGGTGCTAATCAGTCTTTGGCTGAGTTCGTTGATGGCTAACTTCGCGATCCAAAAACTCAACTTGATTCTTTATTACAAAACGCCTGCAAGATGATAACCTGATCAGAGCACCAACTCCAGTAGATCTTCCTTGATGATTGGAAGTCAGATGATCAATACATTGAAAGCTGACATTAATCTACTTGATTAACTACATTTTTCCTGTAGTAGGTAGCCGTCGTTTTTGCCAGAGAGTTATGTATAAATTTCTACAGACTTTGGAACTTTGATTGTGAGAAGCTATTGACTGTATCTTGCTTTTGGATTTTCTATTAGGGGCAATAGAGGCTGTCGAGGTTTATGCACAAATAAACAATTCTAAGCAGGGGCTACTTTGTGTGAAAGAATAGGTAGATGGACATATGGAGCACACACTGAACAACTTACACAAAATAGAGTGAGATGAACCAGGAGGCTAGTAGGCCCTCCCCAACACTATTGTTGTCAAAAGTCTCTCTCTCTCTCTCTCTCTCTCTCTCTCACACACACACACACACACACACACACACACACACACACACACACACATCCACCAAGGATTAAGCCCACATTGCACTCCAAGAGGTACACAATAGCCAAACCACCCAACCAAGTAGAAGCCTAGTATCAACACCTAAGCTGTTAGAATAATAAGCCCAACTTATTTCTAGTCATTTTCAGATGATATTCTGTTTTTCATAAATATAGTAGTTTTTAGCTTTCAATCCATACTGTAGTGATAAGTGCCACATTGACGACACTTGAGTGAGTAAGTTGAGACAATTGTTCCTCAATGGGGACCAGTTTGCGATGTAGTTGTACTCTCTACAAATTAGAACTTTTCAATATTCCATACAAATCTTACTTTTACTAATCTTTCAAAGTTTGCATTTTTATGAAGTTGTCTTTGAATATGTTATTCATCCATCAAAAGTCTTTGCAATACTTTTGAGAATGAACATTCTAGATTGTTTCTTGTAGTCTACTAGGTTACATAGACTCAAAAATTCATCATAGAAAAGTGGAATGACATTATCTCAAATCTCTTCACTAGTCATATACGGCTAATAGCATTTTATCCTATGGTGCTCATCTTTATTTATACAAGACTATAACTATTCTAGTTGTGGCTATAAATTGAATGTGAATTTCATTAGATTGGATGTTATTAGATCCAATCGTTGCAACCATAACCCAATATCATGTTTGGACCTATAATGATAGCTTTGTACTTGAAACACCTATTGGATTAAAAAGCTATTGATATTTTTCAATTTGATCAATTTTGCCAATATTTTATCCACATTGCAATTATTGTGTCATGAGGAAGTTAACCCTTTGGCCCTTTCAAGAAGAATTTTATTGCCTTGGTGCTTTGCAAAGGTGAATTATATCTAGAAGCAAACTATCTAGCCATTGATTCAAATCTAGTGATGCATGACAATGACAATGAGGATCCTTTCACCGTATGGAATTTAGAAAATCCAAATGAAGAATTCGTTGCTCTAATAAATGCATTGGCATTAGAAATTTAAATTATCAATCACTAATATGAAACAATGTATGAAGTAGTATCACCCAAATGCAATGTAAGACAAAAATGCATTGGGCATTGGATGAACTATTCAAGTAAGAGAGGTTCAAATGGAAAAGTAGATAAACAAGGAGATTGTTGCATAATAGATTGTCTACCCTTGCAAGATTGGACCCTTATGAAGACAATCTTGTGCATCATTAACCTAATCTTCAATATCTTTACAATCACAAAAGAAATAACTTGTATGTCAAATTTCATCATGGTTTTAGAAAGTGTGACACTCTTGCAAGTCTCACTATTAGAAGAAGATATCTTAATTCAATAAATTCTGATTTTTTTTAAAGTACTTTTAAAGTTGCAAAATGCTCTTATAGAAAAGTGAGTTGATGTTTTTCGTATGTAACCATATAAGTCGTTTGTAGTTTGTATTGTTGATAGCATGCTTGAACTGCAACTTTTTTTGGCTGAACTAAATGGTATTTTTGAAAATCATTTTTTCTTGAATCCTGAACTTTCGTTTGTCAAATATAGTATTTAGTAATTATCTACATTTAATATAGCTTTTGTGTGCACGTTGTCATCACTTGATAACTAACACTTCACCATAATATCCTTGTGCCAATTTATTTTGTTTGTGTACAAAATAATCATTTGGATACGTTTTTTTTCAAAAATCATAATGACGTAGCCCATCCTGTCTATGGCTTTGTTAATTTTGATGAACTAACATTTTTATGTTGAATCTTGAATTAAATCTAAGCATACTTGGAATCTTTTCTACTTAAATTGTGTTATCGAACTAATCGATAACATTCACGTAAAGCATAACTTATGAACAATGTAGAATGAAAATATGCATTCATCCAATTATTGTACCATTTATAGAAGAAAATATACATAAAGATAAAAACAAATTTTTTTACCTAATATTTTAATGGTGTAAGTATTATCTAGAACTCATGATATAATAACTTAATTATTGGACATGATACATTGAAACAAATAGACAATTATATGTTGTCTAAACAATGCATTTCATAGTGCTAACACTTTTTTTTATCATAGAACCAAATTAAAAACTAAGAATTGAGAAGAGTATCCAACAAGTATTTTCTTTATGTAGATATTATTTGTCATAATGGCAATACATATGAATAGATTGCATTCTTCTTCTTTGCTTGAGCCTATTCACCAAATTTATTATGTACACTTTCATTGCTTGTTCACCAAAGTTGTTTTATTGGAGCCCAAGATGTATACAAATTGCAAATACGTCTCCCCTTGAGAGCTTCCATAGCTTGGGTTTTTGCATGGGACCATAGAGAAGCTCCACTTGTTCCAACTCCTCGTATAATGAAAAAAAATTGTGCCATCCCAATATCCATTTCTCCACAATTTCATGCTTTGTAGTGATAAGATATTTCCACTAGTCCCAAGAAGCTTCTACCACTTTGCTAAGTGAGTTATAATAAAAATGACTAGTAGTAACTACTTCTTGTCTAGTTAAATGTGAATTTACATATATCTCAATGTCTAGAGCTATTTCATTTGTTCTAAGGATGGCCATAGGACATCATTAAGATAACTGTTGTCGAAAAATGAATTTTATGCCTTTTGAAATTATACAATTCAATGGATTGTTCATGCATGATTTGTATGGTGAACTATCTATAGGCATCATGTTGTGTTTGTTGAGTCTAGGACATAAATGATGCCATACATAGCATAAGGGTTTGAAATGGCAACTACAAAAGGCATCATTTATGTTACTTGCTCTTTCATGTAAAAGGAAGCATGTCCTTTAGAAACATAACCTAAATGTTGGTAGCAATTTTGTTGGCTCTTGACAAAAGGAGCATTTGGCATGCTACCTTTTACATGAAAGAGCAAGTAACAATCACGTTTTATAATCATAGTGGACCAAATGCCAATCTTAAATTTTGACACAATTCTATTTGATTCCAGCCATCCACATCCCAGATTGATTTTTTAATATGTCATATTCAATATGTCTAGATGGATTTATCACCAAAAAGAAAATACAAATAAAACCTAATCAAATAGTACACTTTTATTCAAAAATATACATTCAAATTAGTTATAAGAGGAATATCCATTGAAATTTTTATCATGCACTAGAAATATTATTTATAGAAAGTGAAAATTATAGATAGAAAACTTAAATGAACTAGTTGCAGGTGTTCAGAAGCTTGAAAGTCGACTTTAAAATATTGTCATCATACTAATTACACAACAAAAGTAAAGAAACAATTGAATAAAAAATAATGTTTTTTTTTTTCTCAAAGAAAGATTATGACAAAAATTAGATAAAAAAACATTTGGCATATTATGCATGACAAAATATTTCTTAAAATATATCACACTATACAGCTTATTAAAAGTTTGTACCAAAATTTGTCCTAAATACCGCCTTTGTTTAACCATTGTCTCACTAGAATTCATGGTATGATCTTTTCTTTTCATACCATTTAGATGTGCACTCTCATTATGGTGGCATACGTTCTTCAAAATTTATTTTTATCAGACCTACTATAAAACAAAAGAAAAAAAACATTTAAATTAAAGATAGGGTTTGAATTTTTACAAATAAAGATTATGAGTACAAATATTAGAAATAAAAAAATATTTGTATCATGCATGACATAAATGCTTCTTGTAAAATATATCATTGTACTATGATTTCATCTTGTTTGTTAAGATCTTTGACATTTTCAAGGTATTTCCTATCAACATTAACTTAGCCTGACAACCTTAGAAAGGAATTTTTATGTTGCCCACTTAAACACATGGATATTTTTTAGGACAACTATCCACATAATTAACATCATCAATATTATCATGAAAAATCTACAAAAATTGTAACTTTAGCTAGCAAAACATCTCATGATATTGATTGATCATTATTCTATTTTTCTCTTTCTTACATCACACCAATGATGCATATGCTTACCTCAAAACCACATACCCAACATTGTGTGGGTCTTTGATTTTTTTTATACTCAATGAATCTGGACACATGACATTTTTTACACCCAACCAATTATCAATCTATAAAAAAATGGTTTGAAGTGCCAATTTTCAATAGCTCAAGACATTTGTGCTAATAGAATCAAAGGGATATGTAATATAGACAAAGGTATTAATCTATTTTGTGTTGATAGCAAGCTATCAATTTTTATTATCGATACATGTGCAAAAAAAAAGTAGCATGCAAATAATCATAGCTTGGATTTATAAACTCAAACACTAATTCGGACCTATTCAATTCAGGAGTCTCATTCGTTACCCGTACTTGGGGTTCTACATCAATGATGTAAAGACAAAATTGAAAGACTTGCACAACATTGATAACTATGACTAAATTAGCAGTTAAGAAATGTGGTTGTGGAGTTTTTTTTTTCCTTTTTGAGTAAGAGGGGGGAAGAATGGGATTTGTTTTGAGTTCATTTCAGCACATAATATTGATTTTGGAATTTTCTTATAACCTTTAAGTCATTTTGTGAATGCATTTTGTATTTTTAAACAATTTCTTAAGATTGTTGATGTTTTAAAAAAAATAGTAACGACAAAGTGCACTTGAACAATGTTTTTTATTTCAAAATAGCAATTAAAGGTTTATATATTGAATAAGTTTTCAATACAAGAGTAAACTGTAAAAATTAAGACTAGTTATTTTGCCATTGAACATAATTATATGAAATTTAGACAACAAGCTTTCTAAATATGACTATTGAATATTAAAGTTTTTGAGCAAAAATTGCAAAATATACCCAAATAGTGAAAATTAGATCAAATAAAACAAGGACATTGAGACATTGCCATAAATTTAATGTGATTGTCATCTAAGATTGGAACTAGTCAATAGGACAGTTAATAAAGTGGTTCGAACAACCTCACTATAATTGAGAATAGTGAAATTGTAATAATGGTTGTAATTTAGCTAAATAAGGCCCCAAATCTATAGTAGAGGCACAAATGACCACTATAAATAGCCGAGGTCATGCTAAACTTGGAGGCTATTGCTCATTTTGTAATTTTGAGTTTTAAGAGATCTTGGAGCTTCTCTTGGAGAGCTTTCTTGATGGAGAAAGTGGTTCATGTGCCTAAAATCACTTGAGAGCTATGATCATGATCTAGAATGAGGCCCCTATCTTGTGAATGATCAATAATCATGAATAAAGATACCTTACTTTGTCTATTTTGGTGAAGTTTTGTTACTTTTAGCTATTTTCTTGATTTTTGACTAGTTTCTTGATTTCTTGCAGTTCCATTGTAATTTGATGTTTAATGAATGGATTAGATGTTTGAATGCTAAGGTTGGCACATGACAAGATCAACACCATCCCGAAACCAACCTGAGGACTGAACCATGAAAAAAAGCCTTTGTTAGCTTATGAATCCACATAAGGTAAAGGTCTGATACTATCCTGACCAAAGGATAGTCGCTTACACCTCAAGGATGCAAATAGATAGACTAACGAAACATAGCTCCTCTTGCCAAAGCAAGACCAAACCTTTTAAAACCTTTATTCATAACCCAACAAAGTAAAACATAGCTGAAAGCATACAGTACTTCAAAGAAAGAAAGCACCGTGTAGCGAAACAAATTTCAAGACATCCAGTTGGTACCTGCCACCATCCCACCACAAAAAATCGCAGAAGTTAGCATAGTGAGGAATACAGGTGTCAACACAAAATGTGTCGAAAATAGGTTAGATAATTGTAGCAAAAACTTCTTACTTCCAGTGCATAACTATGCCTATCAAAATTGAACAAAGCAATAGTGATGGAAATCACGTTCAATCTTTAGCAACCAACTTTGAAATTGCTAGATACTAAGTGATTACGTAGCCAAATATGAAGCATTGAATTCTCAGACAATTTCTATTAGTTACAAAAGCAATACAGAGATGCATGCATTTTGAGGGGATGATAAGCGGTGAAATTGGCCGTAAATGTTCTGTCTACATAAATGAACCAAAACTGTAGTTCTGTAGAAATGAACTAAAACAACCACAAGCGACACTATCGCAAAAATAGCGACAGTGTCGAGATTACGCAAAAAAGGAGATAGTGCCTTTAAATCTCATTTAGGGTTGCCCTACACTTTGCCAGAGTCATTTCCTTAACATTTTGAGGCTCTTTGGAGAAAGCAAAAAATGCGACATTCTGTTAGATAAAAATGCGACTGCATATTTGCTCGCAAATCTTGATAGGCAAAAAATGCGAAAAGGACACTGCATCTTTACACGAGATTCTTGACAGGCAACAACTTCAAAAATGAAAAAAACCAAAGTGACAGAAAAACACGACACTGTGGTAAAACTCCGTGTATTTCTGTAGACTGTAAAAACACTTGTAAAACTGCAAACTGTAAAAACACGAGAAAATCCGCAGAACTGGATAAACAACGGATGATGATTAAAATCGATTATTTGATTAGTAAGAAGGACAATAATCCAACACTCCCCCTTAATCTGAATCTTGAATGCCTTGACCTTCAAACTTAGTTCTACATAGAATCTTCTGTGTGTATCCAAACTTAATGCTTTGGTAAAAATATCAGCTATCATATCTTGCATTCTACAATACTGCAACCTGATTTCTTTGTTGAGAACTTTGCTTCTGACAAAATGATATTTCAGTTCAATGTGCTTACCCCTGAAATGAAATATAGGGTTGGCTGATAAAGCAATGGCTCTTTGATTATCACAAAATAATGTCGTCGGAGCATATTGATTCAGACCGATATCTGAGAGTAAGTTCTTCAACCAAACTGCTTCCTTTGTAGTTTGAGAGGTTGCGATATACCCTAATTCTGTGGAAGATAGAGCTATCGAAGATTGCTTGCGACTATTCCAAGAAATTGGACCATTGTCGAGGAAGAATGTAAATCCGAAAGTAGATTTACGAGTGTCTACATCTCCTGCCCAACTCACATCTGTGTAACCACTGAGGAAATTGAGTTTGTTATTGTTGACTGCTCCATAACAAATGCAAAAGTCCATAGTAACTCAAAAATATCTCATGACTCTGATAAGAGCCTTCCAATTTGTTATGTGAAAAATAGCCTATTTTGGCAAATCTAGCCATGTAGAAGTTTGTAAATATTGTGTATAATTGGGTTCCACACATGGAAGGCCAAGATGCCACATGGCAACCCACTCCTAATGTAGGTTAGGTCAAGTCAAGAGAGTTGTTCATGTCTATTTGGTGGTCATCCCTATTTTATAGGACCTACACCTAAATTTAAGGTGAAAATTTGACCAACTAGCTACCTACCAAGCATTACTATAGGATCTAGACTAGGATTTCATTCTAGGGCAAGAAGAGTGAGTTAACTTCCTTATTACATGCTAGATAGAGAGCTAAATTGCAATACTTGCTGACTTGAAAATTGTATGAATATGAATAACTATTTATACTAAGAAATTAGGTCGTCAATTACGATTGCCAGTTGGCTGGTATCCGTTGGCATCCATCCGGTTCCTTGTCATTGATTGCTGATAAGCGATGAAATTGGCCGTAAATGTTCTATCTACATAAATGAACCAAAACTATAGTTTTGAAGAAATGAACTAAAACAACCAAATGTGACATTGTCGTTGTCATTGTCTTTAATGAGTTTCTTTGGTGACCTTTTGTCATTTGGGGCAAAGGGATTTGCCCAATCTGGTAATGGAATAAAAATCATTTGTACAAAATGCGTCATTAGGCAACGGTTGGTCGCCCTCGGCAGCCTTCGATGGAGAAATGGGTGGTGTGGTAGGAACATAAGTGGAAACAGGGATGGGGACAGTTTGTCCAAACGAGAGAACGGATGGAATAGAGGGGAACTGTAGGGTGGCGTTGAGGACGGAAGGAGAAGATGGGGCGGAAGTGGTCTGGCATGGTGGTGAAAAGTTGATGACCTGCATCCATGCCAGAGTGTCCGAAGACAAATGGGAATCAGCATGATTGAACTAGAGAGGAACATCGGTGGGAACATGAGTAATGGAGGATGCGATAGTAATGAAAGAGGTGGTAGAAATTTGAACAGAGGTAGAAGTAGTATCGACAAAGGAGATGGGAATGGAAACAAAAGTAGCAGTTGTGGGTGGAACAGAAGGAAGAGGAGCAACAACAGAAACAGCGGTAGCGGGCTATACTGGTAGCAGGTTGGGATGAGGAAGAGGGGGCAATGCCACACATTCTTTTGCTGGCCGTCATGTGAGTGACTGTAGGTTGGGCAGACGGGGATGCAGATGATGGAGGATAAAGGTTAGTGTGTAACACAACAGACGATAAGATGTTGGAGCGGCAGAGCTTGCGCACTTTCGTCTCAAGAAGTGCACAGGTGAAGTTACACAACAGGGGACCTGCTGCGATATGGTCGCGATTGTTTGGTTTGATGGAGATTGTTAATTCATGGATGAGGAAGGTATGCCACTCATATGACACAACCGTGGGGCCAAGGAATCCCAGGATAGACTCTACAATCTGACTCAGCAGTGTGGACTGGATTATGTCCTTGCGAAATATTGAAAAAACCAGCAAGTTGTTCAATAGATGCGCAGCCACCTGAATGATTGGTTCCATGATAGCCTCTATTAGGTACACATTGTTAGTTTGGATCAAAATTTTTGGTGCAATTTGGGTGACGAAAGGTTTTATCTGGGCTCTTGCCTAACAATTAGAGATGGCCTAGTGGTCACCGGACATAATGCCGACAATGACCATCGAGTCCACGTTAATCCTTATCTTGTACATGGTACCCTGGTACAAGAAGTGGAAACGCGACTTCGGCACGTCGCGTAAGCGTGAAGGGCGAGGCCCATGTTAATGTCAAAGTTGAAAAGCACCGGGTAGAAACCCATTGCTTCAAGAAATGGGCCATCAATCTGGAGCCATGGTTTAATTAGGGCTTCAGGAGGTTAAAGTTGGTTAAGAAGTGAGAAAAACAGTGGCATGGATAAAAAGTGATGGAAACAAAAAATAATAGTGGAAAAAGAGAGTTGGATGGTAGTAACAGCAGTTTAGAGTGCAGATCTAGGTTCAGAGTATGTAGATGATGGCTTGTATGAAGTTTGGTTGCATTCGAAGAACTTGGAAAAAATGGTCGAAATTTGAGTAGAGCTTTGCTAGAAAAGGTGACAAATGACTCGAATTCAGCCCTTATATAGCGAAATTTAGAGTGCATATTAGGTGAAATCCACTTTCCCTTGCTCAGTTCCACCCCAAGTTTGGCAGGAACCTTCACAAAATTCTAAGACCTTAGAGAAGTCTACGAGAGTTCATAAGGTGATTTGACTGCTCTGCAAAGGTTCTGTGAGAGTTCAGACAGTTTGCGAGGGTTCAATCCTTGCAGGAAGTGCATTTTGCACAACTTGCTCTCGTGGTAGGATCTCAAGATCAAACCATGTAGGCAAGCTAATTTCATTGCTCTGATTCCATTTATGCCCCTTGTGAAGTTGGTTTGATGATCTTGATGCTCTGCGAAGGTTTTGAATATTCTGCTTCTTGGTACCCTTGCATACATTAAAAAATGATGTTTTTTTTCCATCTAAAACTCATGCAGAGATTTTCATAAATGCATCTAGGTTAGATCTAGTGACTGTCCAAGTTTCAAGAGCTATTTCCTGGGGGATTTCCAAAAATCATGAAAAAAAATTCTCTTTTAGAGTGTTTAGTGACGAGATCTTGAGATTCTCTAATTTTTAACATTTCCAAACTGGTAATCTGCTACATCCATGTTAATCTGATTGTTAGTAACTCTCTGAAAGTTTAGATAGATATTTGGTAGAAGATCCATCAGTTTTGGTGAATTTTGCCCTTATTTTTCCATGGTTACTGAGATCAAGGTCTCTGATCTACAAATTGGGGGCCTTATTGGTGTAATCTGATGATCTGCTTTCTTCTTAATTCTATCTGGATCTTGATCTCTCTTGGATTTTGTTGGATCTTCTCTGATCTTGCCAGATCTGGCTGAATCTTGATGGATCTAGCTTGATCTGGCTTGATCTTCCTGGATCTAGTTGTGATGGCCAAACAGATAAACTTTTCGTAACATGCCACCACCAAACTGGATCTGTCTCACTGCGGTGGCTAGTACTTGTGCAACCGGCTATCGTTGATGGGTGTGTCGAAAGGTGTCCCATCTAGCTTCTCCAAATTCATGGCTCCATGATTAAGAATTTATTTGATTCGATAAGGACCTTCACCTGTGAGTTTTGATTTCCCCTTGATCACCTTGGTTTTATACATCAGGATTAGATCTCCTAAATGAGATCTTTCGTTTGTAACCTGCGATTGTGCCATGCTTTGCGTCTTTCCTTTTCAGCTGGCAGTGCATGCACAACTATTAAGCATGTTTCATAGAGCTTATGTAGAGCTTCATGGCGTGATTGTAGAGATTTGGATTTATCAAGGCATTGCATTGTGGCAATTCTTAATGAAGGGACTTAAAACTCTACTGGCATTACAACATCCTGACCATATACCAATTGGAATGGCGTTTGGCTTCAATTGTTTTTGTGAGCACGCTACACAGGATTTTATTGGATGATTCTGCTTGCCCATTACTGCGAGGATAATAAGGCGTACTGGTTTAAAGGATTACAAAGAATTCCTCCAACATGACCTTGATGGTCTCATTGATGAAATGACTCCCGCGATCGCTGACTATCTCCATCGGGCACCAAAGCGCACAATCATATTTTCATAGAGAAACTTGGCAGTGGTCCTAGAATCAGCTACTCTTATTGCCTTGGCTTCGACCCACTTGGTGAGGTAGTCGGTGGCCACGATTATGTATCGAGGCTGGGTACTTCTTGCTACAAGGTGAATTGGACCAATGTAATCCAATCCCAACTTCTCAAATGGTGCTTGGGTTAAGACCGGGTGCAGAAGGTCATAATTCAATCTCGTCGGTCTCCTTGCCCTTTGACACACATCGTATTTTCTTAGGTATTCCTTCGTATCCTTATGAATCATTGGCCACCAGCATCCTGATTGTAAGATCTTGCAAACTGTAATGTCGGATGCAAAATGGCCTCCACCCATGCCTTCATGTGAAAGCGGAATGATTTGGGTGTCGTGAGGAAGAACACATCGTCAAAGAATCCCATCTGGTCCTCTTCAGTACAATTGGCTGGCAATCAGCTGATAAGCTCTAGCTTTGAAGATCAATTTTTGTTGATCTGCCTTTGGTACTGATTTGTCTAGTTGGCCCCTCATTAGATATTCAACTATGTCGGCAGCCCACTATGGTATTGTGTCTACGTAAAATAAGACAACATCAAGCAGCTCATCATCGGGTTGGGTTGCGACCTCCTTCCCTTTGATACACGACACATGATCTGCCATGTAGTGTTGTTTTCCCTTGCAAACTACTATCCAAAAATCAAACTCTAACAACAGAAGTAAACATCGAGTGATTCTCCTTGTGTTGTAGGTTTTGTTAATGAGATAGAGAAAGGGTTGATGGTCCATATAAAAAACAAAGTGTGTGGCCATCAGGTAATGCCAAAACTTCTTAACCGCATATATCATTGCCAGTGCTTCCCTCTCTATGGTTGAATAATTCATTTCTGTATCACTGAGCTGTCAGCTTGCAAATTAGATCAAAAAATCTTTTTTTGTGTTCTCCTGGCTGGGTTAAGACTGCTCCAACTGCATACTTCGATGCGTCCATATGAATATGAAACTCAATGGACCAATTGGGTGGCCATAAGATTGGTGCTGAAACCAATGCATCCTTTAGTTTTTGGAAAGCCTCTAGGGCTTTCTCATTCCAATGTGGATCCGTTGTGAGTTTGTAAATTGGCCGTGCTAACTCCGCAAAATCTAGAATGAAGATCCTGTAATAGTTACCATGACCCATAAAGATGTAGACCCCACAGATCATTCCTGGAGATGGTAGATCAACAATGATCCTGATTTTCGATATGTCCTCGTTCTCGAGAAAAACTATTGTTACTCGAATGTCAAAGGGATTTAGACCTCGCTCAGCAATTATATGACGATATGTATCAAGACTAAAGAGTTCTTTTCCAAATCCTTTACCTATGTGATGCTGTATCTGATGTTTTCAAATACTTGAAGGCAATAACCATCAATTCGAATAAAGTTCCTACTGAAGAAATATCTTTTAAAGATGAATTGATCAACGAACCGAATATATTCTTTTCTAATCAACGACCAAATCTCAAAAAGAATACTGTTTGTTCACGAGGACGTTTCACATTTGAGGAGGGGGATATGTGAAGATGTGTATTTATTAAACAACAAATATACATCCGAATGAAGCAATATATATTCACATAAGAAGACAAGAGCTGGATACATTTATAATGAAGGGACCTGCCTATATTTTTCGCGACATACTAAATATCACATATAAAGGACAAGTCCTCAGCAATGAAGCGACATCTACAACAACCCTTAAATAAAGACACTTACATGAAACGACTCGATCCGAATCGACAATTCTAACTATGGTAATCTAAACTCAGGCTTAGATACATCTTTGCGGTATAATCTACATACGTGTCAGATATATATTGGTTAACCTTATTCAGTAAAGCGACATGCCTCTAATTTATAAAGACGTGATTGTTCGCTCTGAAGATGATAAAGAGAAGACACGATTCAGTCTTACTCACCAGGAGATATAGTTTATGTATTCGCTGAGAGATAAAAGTTTATGTACTTGTGAGAGATCTTCTGAAGTACTCTAACAATCTTTCTTATATAAATCTATCTCTGGTCAGACAATTGCATAAGCACATTACAGTCTATGCTGTGTATCCGTAAAAGTGTTCTAACGAACTGTCTTAAAACTAACTTATTCGTTCATTCGAATATTTGTTCGACACTCGAATACTTGTTCGATACCCGAATAACGTTTATCATCAGAAGTCTATCTCAGTCATCGATAGAAAAGTATGTATACAACTGAATTGATAGTCCCTGTCTGAAGAATTGAGATAAGATATCTGTATTCTGAATATCTTCGAACATATGTTTCTAACATATTCGAAGATTATACAAGAGATTTAACTCTGAGGAGAACACTAGTTGTTGAGGACTACTGTTTAACTTTTGTTAATCCAAGAATAAGATTAACTTTGATCACTGATGAACGAATACATCGAAATCAATCCGAATTCTTGCCGACACCTTAATCAGATAGAGTGGAGTACATTCGTACTACTCTGATAACAATTCTCTTGTAGAACGCCAATTCTTCGATTCGAAAGAGAAGACTGATATTCCAATTTTAAACATTCATTTATCCATTAAGTAATACTGGTTACTTAACCCAAATGTCTGTTTGACAACCAGACTAATTCTCCATTTTATATCATACGAATAAGTCAGAACAATATCAACATTATACCATAAAGAAGCTATCCTCTTGGGGATTCGACATTAAATACTACAAAACTATACCAAATACAATTGGTATACCACGACACAAACCCCCAACTGGCCAATTATATACCATAAGTACAACTGGAACATCTCAATTGACTTCCACCAGGCCCTACAGTTTTATGCAACAGAATATCGCCATTCACCAGATCCAACTTTTAGGCAATCTGCACTCTTTGCAAATGATTTGACAATGTTGGCGTCGGTATCCACAAGATGGGATGATTGCCATCCTACCTTGGCTTTTGATCCAAATATTCTGATGGCGTCCAACACCGTGCAAGATCAACTACCACTAGCAAGACTACACTATCAAGCTGCTGCGATGTTGGGCGGATCATGGGAATCAAGATTTTCAGCTTGGACAATGTCCAAATGGCTTTCAGACATAAATAAGTGCTTTCTACCACACACAAAGTATTTTAACACAAAAGGCTTGGTTTTTATGAAAAATATTCAGTACCATCTCATCAAGGTACGACGTGAGGCCCGAAGTGAATTATAATCTCGCAAGGTGTCATGGGACCGCCACCAGTTTTGCTAGGGGATACTATTGGATGATTTGCGGATCCCAAAGCAACCCTAACCCTAGTTAATAAGTGAGAGGGATTTGGCGCCCTGCGTGTGTAAGTCCAACCGATGATAACATAGTTATTTGATTAGTTACAGCTTAATAAAAGGACTTTAGGCCTTTTTGTGGGACTTTTAATATTGTAGGGCCTAAATGTCAAGTTAGTGAATAAAATAGGTGTTCCCACCAAAATTGGTTTAAAATTCAAATTCAAATTGGTTCCCTCCAATTTTTGAATTGAGTTCTCTCCAATTTTTGGGAGTTAGATTAGAATTGGCTACTATAAATAGGTGCAAACTCGAGTTTTAAAACATGTTTTCATTTTCATTTCAATACAAGCAGGTTGGTCCTCTTATGAAGTGAATGTGGAATGTCCTTGCTCTCTATCTCTTTTTTTATTGCTCTATTTTCATGCATCTCCTTGTCTTCCGCTGTCTTGATTGCTAGAATGGAATCTGTTCAGTGATGTGTAGTCGCGTGTCTAGGTTCTTGTGAGCTTTCGCACAAAAGAAAATTCAAAGAAGCAAAATCGTTCGCGACATGGTATCAGAACCCACAAGTTATCACTACTAATATTTAAGTAGTGATTTTCTAGACAATACAATATGGCTACAATGATCCAGACAATAATAGCAATCAATCTTGATGGCGCAAATTACAGGATATGAAAATTCAAGATCAAAACACTTCTGAAGGGCGAAGACATCTGGTCGGTGACCGAACTCTCAAAGGTGCAGCCTCTAGAGGGAGACCCGAGGATAGTTGAATGGATCAGAAAGGATGAGCGTGCAATGGCGATCATTGTTTCATCCATTAACGAAGATCTACTCATGTAGATTGAAGACTGCGAAAGCAGCCATGCAACATGAGAAAGATTAAAAATAAGTACAAAGTGAGGACCGCAGCTTCAGTGATGCATCTTCACAATCAATTGCAATCCATACGATGGGATGGCAACTAGTTAGATCAGCATGTTAAGAAGATCATAACGATTTTCGCTCAACTCGTTGCATCAGGACAGGAGCACCAGGTCCCAACACCACAACAACTGATTTACTTCATGAAGTCTCTACCTACGTCCTATCAGCCGTTGAGAATGCTCATACTGAGTCTACCAGACATTCGACAAAGCAGTCAGTCTTGTCGTTGATGAGAGACTGATGAGAGCGAAGAGAGGGAAGTAGTGATCAAGAGAAGGCTCTCTTCATGAAAGAAAAAAAGAAGAACAAAAACAAGCCAAGATTCGAGAAGACGAAGGCCTTGAATCAACAATCTTCTTCATGTGATCATTGTCACAAACCAGGACATACAGCCAACAAATGCTGGTTCAATCTAGCAATACCTTGCATGCACTGTAAGAAAAAGGGGCACTCTGCATACGATTGTAGATTCAACCCAAAAAAAAAGAACAAGGTTGAGAAAGCAAATGTTGCAGAGTCATCCAACGATGCAGATAGAGGTGATGAAGCCTTCACAATACTTGATGAAGCTTCAACGAGCTACCAGGAGCAACATCACACATCACTTGCAACAAGAAACTCTTGATCGACTTCAGAGAATTCGAAAATAACAGAGTAGTGATTCTAGGTGATGGGAGTAGACACGATGTCAAAGACATCGGGATTCTATAGCTGCAAACACTGTCAGGTCAAGCAGAGCTGCCAGGAGCACTCTACGTGCCTTCACTGAGAAAAGATCTGCTATCAGCCTCCAAGATGGTAGATCTTGGAATTCGAGTTTTGTTCGATGACAATACATGTCGCATAATCGAGAAAACTACAAACAAATTGCTAACGGTTGGATGCAGAGAAGGAAACCTCTAACAAGCCAAGATAATTAGCAACTCTGAGAGCATACTAAATGCATCAAAAAATGAAGATCATCTCTGGCACAGGAGAATGTATCATCTGAATATGAGGAGCCTGTATGACGTGTAAGAAAGACATAGTCACAGGTTTAAAGATATCAAGACCCGATACTGAGTTCTACGACGCTTGTTAGAAAGGAAAACAACATCAGAATCCATTCATACATGAGGGAAGAAGAGCCAAAGAAGTTCTTGAGCTTGTCCACTTAGATGTCTGTGGACCGATGAAAATGAATTTGCTCTCATGATCATGGTACATCCTGAAGTTCATAGATGACTACAGCCGCATGACTACGATCTACTACCTAAAGAAGAAATCTGAAGTAAGTTTGTGACATTTGCAGAGAGACACACCTCGAAGAAGATACAGATCACCAGATCTGACAATGGAGGTGAGTACAAGAGCAAAGAGTTTTCAAGATTCTACCAAGAATAAGGGATCGAGCATCAGTTCACTCTTGCATACACACCAGAATATAACGGTGTCGCGGAGAGAAGAAACTGAACACTAGTCGAAGGAGCCAGATGCATGATGGCACAGACTCAATTGCCAAGTCAATTTTGGACTGAGGCAATAGTTGCAGCTATACACCTATAGAACAAATCAACAACGACGTCGTTGGAAAATAAGACACCATACGAAATGTGGACAGGTAGAAAGTCTGATCTATCATACGTACGTGTGTTTGGATGTGCAACATACAAGCACATTCCAAAAAAACAAGGGAGTAAGCTCGATGATAAATCAGAGCAAATGATCATGGTCGGGTACTCGAACAGAACACAAGTGTACAGGCTCTACAAACCAACCACGAAAAAGGTTGTTTCGAGTAGAGATGTGAAGTTCGATGAGTCCACATTCCCTGGACTAAAATATGAAAGAGGCCATGGGATCTTTACACTGCTGCCAATTCAAGAGGGAGATCGAGGACAAACGTCAAATCAGAATGTTGAGCCACAGACTCTAGAGCAACAGGAAGCATAAGATCAATCCCATGAACAAAAAACGTTCGAGCAGTGACGAAACGAACCCAGAAAGTCAACAAGACAAAGAATACCTCCAGACCGTTACACTGACAATCTTCAGTGGAGTGAAGACATGCAATTTGAGTATTGCAGCTTCATTGAAGAGCCAACAACATATCAAGAAGCTGTCTAGAGTCCAGAGGGAGAATTTTGGAAGTAGGCAATGTCAGTGGAGATCGAGTCGATGAGGTGAAATGAGGCATAGACATTAGAGCCTTTGCTAGAAAACAGAAAGATAGTGGACTGCAAGTGGGTGTACAAGAAGAAAATGAAATCAGATGGCACCATTGGCTGCTACAAGGCAAAGCTTGTCGCAAAGGACTACACACAGAGATATGGTGTTGATTATTTCGACACATATTCGTCGATGGTCAAGATGACAAGCATACAACTACTCCTTGCATACGCCACACAACACAATTTGGAAATTCACCAGATTGATGTGAAAACAGCCTTTCTCCACAAAGATCTAGAGGAGGAAATCTTCATGAAGCAGTCTAAAGGACTTGAAGACCCTGACAATTGACAATATGTCTATTGGTGGTAGAGATGCATCTATGGTCTAAAACAGGCTTCACGGGCTTGGTATAAGAAGCTCGATGGTCTTCTGAATTCTCTAGACTTCAATCCTATACAACCGGACTGTAATGTCTACATAAAAAGAGTAGGAAAAGATTTTGTGAAACTGACTATTTTCGTGGACGATTATCTAATGATAGGAAATTCCTTGATGATGAACAAAGACACGAAGAGTCAAATTTCTAAAAGTTATGAAATCACAAATCTAGGAAAAACAATGAAATGCCTCTGGCTGGAGATCAGAAGAGATCGAACAAAGGGCAAAATGCACTTGAGTCAGTCTCAATATGCCAAAAAGGTGCTCAAGCAGTATCACATGATGGACTGCAAAGAAAAGGCCACACCAATGATAGCTAGTGCCAAGCTGACGAAGTAAGATTGCCCAAAAACAGAAGAGGAAGAACAGAAGATGGCAGATATACCCTACCAAAACCTAATCGTTAGTTTGATATACCTTACAATTTGTACCAGACCCGATCTAGCTTTGTCTGTTTACGCCTTAAGCCAATTCTCTTCCAATCCTGGCATGGCACATTGGCAAATGACAAAACAAATCCTATGGTATCTGAAGGGTACCCAAAATATGGGATTAATCTACAGAGCTGAAAATGAATGAAAATCATTTGAGCTGCATGACTACCGTGATGCAAGCTGGATGAGCTGCAAAGATGACAGCAAGTCCATAACTGGAGGATGTACCATAGCGTGCGGAACTGCAATCAACTGGATATGCAAAAAGCAAACCTTGGTAGCTCAATCTTCTTGTGAAGCTGAATACGCACGATGATGATGGACTCTCAGAGTGCCATTTATTTGTCCCAGGATCCTGTCTTCCATTCAAAGGCAAAACACATACCTTTGAAGTACCATCACATTCGAGATTTAATCTTGAAAGGAGAGCTCCAGGTCCAGTACATAAAATCTGAAGACATGATTGCAGATCTACTCACAAAGCCGCTCGACAAGCCACTCTTCAAAAAACAAAGAAAGACAATTAAACTAAACATGCAAAGCTGCAAGGTTCAAGAAGGAGTGTCAGAAATGGTGAACTCCTGCAACTTTGCCATGACGCAAAAGTCAACGTGCCTTGACTCAAAAGTTGAACAATTTGCGAAGATTAAACAATTCGCGAAAGTCAACATGTCCAGGACGAACGAGTGACGAATGATTCGTGAAAATCAAACATGCCTCCAGGACCGCAAAAATCACAAAGCGACGCAAAATGAAAAGAAACAAAAGAAACGAGATGAACAGAAAAGGAATCTTTCACACTGCCAGCTGGCAGCTCAACGGGCTTGGAGTCTTAAACTTCACGCCCAGTTGAAACTGGTGGCAACAACGGAGAGTAACTGATTAGTTGATTAGTGTTAACTACTCTTGTATTCTCGGTTTGGCTATCTTGTAAACTCCACGTAGTGGAGACACAAAACTATTCTTCTCGATCATAATAGATACAGAGAGATACAATGAGACATAGAGAGTAGAGCAGAAAAGAAAAAGAGCACAAACGAGACAATTGTGTAGGAAAGTCTGCCAACAAGTAGAACACAGCGAAAGAGCAGAGTGTCAGGCCGCCAACGAGCAAGACACTAACCATCTCGCTCTTAAAAATTAAACCGATAATTGATTGCTCTATTTTTGTGCATATCCTTGTCTTCCGCTATCTTGATTGCTAGAATGGAATCTGTTCTGTGATGTGTAGTCGCGTGTCTATGTTCCTGTGAGCTTCCGCACAAAAGAAAATTCAAAGAAACAAAATCGTTTGCGACACTTGTCTCATTGATTGGTAGATTTGAAGTGATGTGGCATTCTCCACACGTGCCAGGCCTATTGAGTTAGCATATCAGGTCGAAATGTACTTGATCTATATATAGATCATCATTGTAAATATGAAATTTGATTACTAGAAATCTTGATTTTGAGGCAAATCCTTGTCATTTTCACTATTTGTGTGGTAATTTTTTTGAATTGAATGCTTTCCATAGTTAATGAACTTCACTCTCTGTTCACTATCCATACAATAATAGATTTTCACACGTGTGAGGCTGCTCTTTGATTAGTTTGATCAATTTACATGTTGTTCTTGCTAGTTAGGTGCTAATTTTTTATCTAGATCAAGATCTAGACATTGGATTTGTGATTGATCTATCCAACTAGCATCCAACACCTCATGTGGATCGATTGTAGATCCATTTAAGGTCCAAAAATCAGAGAATTCAACATGGTATCAGAGCCAAGTACAAGAGGCTAAGTAATTGATCAACGAATAAAGTTTTGAGCTTTTGATCTAATCTTGAGAGGGCGAAGTGAGTGGTAGCATAAAATGTTTTGTATAATATATTCCCCTTAACTTAAAAATGTTGAAATTTATCACATAAAATTGCGTGACAGAATTTTGAGCATTTCAAATAAGTAGGGGGCAATTGATTCTTTTTCCATGTGAAACCTTGCAAAATTTGTTGTTAACTTTTCAAGAATGACAAACCCCATAATTGTGGAAGTCAACATGATCTGGGAATGTTCCATATGGACAATGTAGCAGCTTATGATATAAAATTTGAGAATAAAATCACATAATTTATCGATGCAAACATTACATGAGTGCAAATTAAATATACATAACTCCAATATGCAAGCTTACATGGTATAAAGCCAGAAGCACTGCACAATGTTGCTTCCAATATTTGTGACCAATGATGTTGTACACTACCATTTAGAATCCACAGTTAGAAGAAGAACTAGACCCAAAGCTATAGAATAATCTCTATCATATCATCAAACAAAAGATGAACTATGTTGACATATTAAAACATCTCAATTTGTCTTCATGGATTACCAAAAGACAAGCATTATCTTTTGATATTAAAAACATTAAAAATTAGATGTGTTTGATGCAAAAGACATTATATAAGTACAAATTCCAAATCATGAATATGGTAAGGTAAAACCCCTTAAGAACCACATGGAGTTGAATACATTGAAAGATGAATGAATTTCAAATTGGCCAATCTATACGTAAAAAACCACAAGAAAACAATTTCCAATTAAAACAACAATAGCAAGAAGAGTATATTGAGCCTAATGCCTAACAATAGACCAATCAACATCTAATTTCATAAACTTTTCAAAGAATGGTTTTATTTAGTCAAAAAGCCTTAAAGTATGTACATCAAAAAAATCATTAACGTGAATGGAGTTTACATACTTTTATTATGGCATAAATGCACACAAACACACCTCATTATCCTATCGCTTAACACTAGATCATTATAAGAAAAAAAACTTAATATTGTATATGATTATAATCTAGTGACATTGCATATCTTATGTCTTTGAGAAACATGTAGTCATCACAACAAACCTTATTTCTCAACAATTATTGGAGCCATTGACAAATCTAAGCCTTTGTAGGATCAGCAATATTATATCATAAAACACAACTAATTGAATTCCTCAAATTTAAATTTTAGAGATCTAGTAATTGTCTATCACCCAATCATGGACAAGTGCTTACCAAAAAACACTTGTTTTAAAGGGAGATCATAGTAATCATATGAGGATATAAATAATCTATTGCAAGAAAACAAGCTATTAGAGTTCATCCAAAGCATCTACACTCTTGCCAATATGTGAGCAAACAATTGAGGGCTGAGTTAAGATTAATAAGCTTGGTGCGCTCCACTCGTCCCTATCTCTTTTTGTAATATAAGTGGAGCACACTAGTCACATACTTCTTATCATTACACCTCCTCTATCCTCTTTATCATTAACAACTCATACTTGTACTCTTGGAGGAGAAGTATGGTAGATCTTCCTTAAGATTACCACCTCATATTCATACCTTGGACTTTGGAGGGGAAATTTTTTGGTGTACCACTTGCTCCTCTCCCTCTAAATAATGAGAGATAAAAGCATCTCTTATAAGCTTGTTCATGTGCTTCATTTTCAAAAAAAAAAAATTCTCTAGCATGAGCGCCACTTGGGGTAGAGATCACCACAATGCTACCGCTGAGATCAACAGTGCCGAAGGGAATAGAGAGATGAATGCAAAGGGAAACGTGAATAGGTCGCCCCCATCCGAAGTCGAGCTCATAAAGGGAGTAGCCCGTCATCACACTTGCATGTAAATCTCCATCATTCATCATCAAACCGCCTAAGCTTACCTTGCCATGCTGTTGAAGCTGCGTCTCCAGCCAATCCACTGCTGCTTGACCATACTCAGAATCAATAGCAACAATGCTCTCATGCACCAGCCTTGCTGCGTAGGAGAAGTGCCGCTCCAGCAGGTCACCACTTCGAGCTACGGCCATGGCAGGTAACGAGGCGTTGCCAAAGAAGAGTGGCGGAAGTGGAGGGCACCACCTTCGACGCATATTCACTGGCAATGCAAAGCGGGTGTAGGAATCTGGAGGGAGATCTCTGGCGCGGGTGATTGCAACCCATAACAGCCCTGCCACCGCCTCGAATGAGCTGGGGTGACCATACGAATAAGGCCCCGTTTCTACCTCGTGAACTGCCTCAGCAACGCTTGCGTCCCCCATCCGCAAAAACCCAGCAGCGGTGGTGATGGCAACCTCCTGACCGTTGGAGCTCGCTTCTTTCTCACCTACCTTTTTATCAGTATGCTGATCTCCACATAGATGCACTAGTGCATCGATGGGTACACTTATTGTTGGAAGATTTCTAGGCCGCAGCAGGGCGGCGGTGTCGAGGCGAGGGACTATGAGAGGCGTCGTGTGGACGTCTTTGCTATTGCATGCCCTTGCCCACGCCTCTACGAATTCTGAGAATATCTCCCACTGCATGTAAAAAGCTACGCCGCATTGAAATGTTGCAATCATCATCTCTTCAGACATGAAAGGTTTTTTTGGAACCAGCTGTAAAGCCATAGTGCAAAATAAATCAAGTGCTGTCCAGTAGATCTACAGTTCTACCGCACTCAGCCCCACAATCAGGACATACAAGCGAAAGATCTCTGCTTCAAAGGCACGGAGCTACCTCTACTACATCCAATTAAAACTTGCTTGCTGCAACAGTCGCTGAATTTTCTGAAATTTATCAACGCTATTCTATCTTCTGTCAACTGCCAGAAATCTAGTTTTCTAGAAGTCAAAAATCATTCTTCCTATCCATCATCCATGTGGCTAAAGGACAACAGAGCGAGCTACAGACAGGTTGCAACAATTTCTATTCCATATAACTATGGCGTATTGATCGACGATCAGGGAGCAGCATTAAGGCTCGGATTTGTGACGTTTCGCTTCAGTAGATGTATTCGAAAATTGTGCATTTAGATGTATGTGGACCATTCAGAGTATTGTCGTTGGATGATGCAAAGTATTTCATAACGTTTATTGATGACTTCAGCAAGTTTGTTGTAGTATACTTTATTTGTAAAATTTCTGAAGCTTTCGAGAAATTCGTTGAGTATACGAAGTGGGCTAAGAAACAGACAGACAATAAGTTGAAGCAGATTCGCACATATTATGGAGGTGAATACATTTTCAATGAATTCAAGGCTTACTGTACTGATCAATGTATTATGCATACGAAGACTACATCATACACAATGGAATAGCTGAACGAAGGAATCATACACTTATGGAAGCTACAAGGTGTATGATGGCTCATGCGAAAGTACCAAAATAGTGTGGGCAGAAGCAGTCCTACATCGAATAATCTTCAGAATCGTATTCAGAAATCTTGAATACCGAATAAAACTCCTCGTGAGATATGGTCAAAGTCGAAGCCAAATCTAGCACATGTTCAGACATTCAGATGCGCAGTGTATATGCACATATCAGACAAGCTGAGAAAGAAACTCAATGAAAAGATCGAACAAGGTTTTCTGGTCGGATTCGAGTTACATTCGTCATATTATTGTGTCTATGTACCCGAAACTGACAGAATAAAAGTTGTTCGAGATGTTAAATTCGAGGATGATACATTCGTCTATGCCAGAGATGATTTTCAATTTCAGATGCATTCAGTATGCTATAGCTGATGATGATTTTGGCATGGTATAGACTATATTGTCTTGACTCGATAGTCAGCAGCTTATTAGATCTGTGCTCAACCATTCGGCATATGTTTCCTTGATCTGGTATCCTCGACATAGAGAGTAGAGCTCTTCTTAATGTGGATACATAGAGTGCTCCTTGAAGTTCTGCATGTCTCAATAGTGTACAAAACTGTAGAGTTCCAATGCCTTTGACATTGTATATGCTCTCATCACCTAGTATTACCATTCCTGTATTGTCGAGTGTTCTGTAGTTGATTGAGACATTGTTGTTATAGGTTGTGTGAGATGTAGCTCCTGAGTCAAGAATCATTATCTCATTGTCGTTTTGCATGTAGGTGGTGTTTCTCCTTCATCTCTCATCAATCTTTTGTCTACAACGAGATTGACTACCCTCTCGAATGTCATCTCAGATAAGCTCAGATCGTTGTTGGCGAGTTGGCTGCTTGTATGTCAAGTGGGTTTGGATGGCAAGAGTTGAAGGCTGGGAAGCTAAGTCATGGTTCCTGGCTCCCTTTGGGATGCCTGCGCTACATGTGGTATCAGAGCCGACTGGCCGGTCAGCTATGCGGATCTCACGGAAATGGCCACGGTTTGGGGTTCATCAAGACAACTGTTGTGCAAGGTGCTGCCCATAGTGTAAGCACGGGTGCGTCCACGGTCGGGGTGGTGGACAGAACGGGAGACTTGATGAGTCAAATTGCTGCCCTCGAGGTGTAACCATGATTAGTTCTCACGGTTCGGGCCTGGCGCTGTCTACACATAGGAAGGATGAGGCAAAGTGTTGCGGTCTGTACCTTGTGGGGTGCGGGGCGACAGATTCGAACTGTACGGGTCAACCATTGATACAGAGATACTGCTCGAATTCGGGTGTAAAGCACGGGTGGTTAGCTGACGGTGCGAGTAGAAAGAGAAAATTCTAGAGAGAGAAAAATGTGCTTTACCAGCTTGGGCAGAGTCCTTGGTATGGGGGGGGGGGGGGCGAATCCCACCAATACTATAGGGGAGTGCGGTTTGCGACTCAGGGTGAGCTCCAACCAAGTCTCAGCCTCCCTTGCTAGAATGTTGTCATGGCTCTCGCCTTGGCATGCTAGCGCCCCGGAGACTAGGGTCGGTCACACACTTGAAATGTAACCTTCTCAGATTTATCAATAAAGTGGGATTTTCCTCAAACTGACTCTGATTACCTTCTGGGTTTCAGTGTTCGGTAAAAGCGCCAGTTGTAAGGCCGCTTCAAAATTTTTAAGTTGGCACATAGCTGAGGGTTGTATCCCGGGACGCCAGCGGTATGCCGTCGGGACCATTCGGTCCGTGGCGCCAGCGGTATGCTGTCGGGACCATTTGGTCCAAGAACTGGTTGTCTCCATATCTATCGCGGCTTGTGGTTCTGAGTGTTCCTTGCATGAACGTGAATGAGTTTAGCTCTTGGGGAATGGGCTCTAACCTGTCGGCTGAGTTGGATGGCTTGCTTGGGTGGAAGTTACCTGTTTATGGCTGTCCAGTCTGGCGTGGCACCAAATTGGCTTCCAGTGCTCATGACGAAGCTTTCAGTTGGTTAAGTCTGATGTAAGTCAAACCGCTTGCTTGGAATGAATGTTAGTTGTTCGTAACGAAGCTTCGAGTTGGCTTGCTTGGAGGGAAGTCACCCACATCGGGACCCCCGATCTGGCATGGCGCCAGGTTGGATCTCAATGTTGGTTTGCGGAACTTCAAGTTGGTTAAGTCTGATCGTTGTTGGCGAGTTGGCTGCTTGTATGTCAAGTGGGTTTGGATGGCAAGAGTTGAAGGCTGGAAAGCTAAGTCGTGGTTCCCGGCTCCCTTTGGGATGCTTGCGCTACACTGCTCCATGCTCTTGCTTCACAACTATCATTGTATACTAACAATAACTGCAGCAACAATGATCTACTTCAAATTTGAATGATGTTTTGATAGGTGAAGAGGCAAAGCTTGACCCAAATGATGCTGCAATCTCTCGATAGAAGCTGAAGGATGGCAAGGCCTTCATGTTGATCATCCTCAACATCTCAGACACATAAATAAGCCATGTGTCCAAAGCTCATACCTCAAAGGAAGTCTGGGACATCCTGAGCCCACACAATGTGTGAGACATAGCTTCCAAGCTACACCTCAAAAGAAGATTCTTCTCTCTCAAGATGTGAAATGGTGATTCACTACAGAATCACATCAACTAGTTCAAGAACTTGCTACAACAAATGGCTATTAGAGATGGTGAACTCATGCAACCCTTCTCTGGCTTCCTCCGAACGGCCGACAAATCAGTGGGCTTGACATCGAATTATTGACTTCTACACAAGTACTAAGGACGGGATGTCAAGCAGAACGAATCATCGGGTAAGTCCAATTTTCGGGCTCTAGCTCATCGGGCGTGAAGCTTTCCACTGTCACGCTCAGAGCTACAGAGGAACAATATGAGAGAATGTAGTTAACTTAGTTTTTAAAATAATTCTCTTTTGTAACGACTAGTTAATCTATCTTTTAATCCCATCTGTTATGACATAAGTATAGATCAGAGATCAATAGAACGTATGCTACTATGCTGAAGGAGAAGTAGAATAAAAAATTCTAAGAAGAGCGTCAGGACGCTATGTCGCTATGCATTGTCGACTCACTCTCTAGAAAAGAAAAATAAAAAAGACACTTCTATTCTTTCAACTGTTGTTTTTTGGCACTGCATATGTTGTTGTGATTGATTGTTGCACTTTATGTGATTGGTAGCACCGTCCTGTAATGTAATGCATTGTGTAGCACACTTCCTCACAAAATAGGTGCAACACTGCAAAAACCCAAATTCACAACATGGTATCAGAGTGGATTCATTAGATACAATATGGATACTACAATTCAGACAAGAAATAACCAACTTGAAGTTCCGAAAACCAACATTGAGATCCAACCTGGCGCCATGCCAGATCGGGGGTCCCGATGTGGGTGACTTCCCTCCAAGCAAGCCAACTCGAAGCTTCGTTACGAACGAGTAACAATCATTCCAAGCAAGCGGTTTGACTTACATCAGACTTAACCAACTGAAAGCTTCGTCACGAAGCCAATTGGTGGCCAATTTGGTGCCACGCCAGACTGAACAACCATAAACAGGTAACTTTCACCCAAGCAAGCCATCCAACTCAGCCGACAGGTTAGAGCCCGTTCCCCAAGAGCTAAACCCATTCACGTTCATGCAAGGAACACTCAGAACCACAAGCCGCGACAGATATGGAGACAACCAGTTCTTGGACCAAATGATCCCGACAGCATACCGCTGGCGCCGCGGACCGAAAGGTCCCGACGGCATACCACTGGCGTCCCGGGATACGACCCTCAGCTATGTGCCAACTTAAAAATTTTGAAGCGGCCTTACAACTGGCGCTTTTACCGAACACTGAAATCTAGAAGGTAATCAGAGTCAGTTTGAGGAAAATCCCACTTTATTGATAAATTTGAGAATGTTACATTTCAAGTGTGTGACCGACCCTAGTCTCCGGGGCGCTAGCATGCCAAGGCGAGAGCCATGACAACATTCCAGCAAGGGAGGCTGAGACTTGGTTGGAGCTCGCCCTGATTCGCAACCCGCACTCCCCTATAGTATGGTGGGATTCGGCACCCCCCCCCCCATACCAAGGACTCTACCCAAGCTGGTAAAGCACATTTTTCTCTCTCTAGAATTTTCTCTTTCTAGAAAGTCATTTTCTCTCTCTAGATTTTATCGATCCACATGATTCCTTCAATCATGCCTAGATCGTGTGAGGTGATTGCACATCGATCTGAGCTCTCTGGACTTCGCTAGAACCGATCAAAGATTTTTAGCCATAGGAACTTGGCGCCGGCTGGATTCTGGTCACAGTGGAGCCGGGAGCGGCGCCGGCGCCGTTGGTGCCGGGAGCAGCAAGGGCGATGCTGGTGCCGGGGACATAGCTGGCGCCGATGGCGCTAGAAGTAAAGCTTGTAAAGGTAGCTTTACAACAAGCAGTCTAGCGTGAAGACCGCCACCACAACTCTTGTGAAGGGGTCGCAATAGACCATAGGTGATGGATTTTAGGGACCCTTGCAGTCCGTCTTGCTACTTGTACATAAGACCGCAAGTGATGGACTTGCGGGACCCTTGTGGTCAACCTTTTGTGGGGCCTTGGGACTTGTTACCGCAAGTGGATGAATTTGATATAGTTGTCCTGGTAGTTCAGACTTCCTCGATAAGTCGGTTGCTACTTTGATGCCTGTCTTCAGTAATGGAGGATTTCTGCAAATTGTGCGACAATGCACGTAAAACTACAACAATACATGCAATTTAGGAGAGTAGAGGAATAAATCCAACAAAACCCACAAATTTCATGATCTTGATGATGATGGGTCCATAATCAAGAATGTTTGTCATCAATGGAATGCACGACCTTGCCCTCAAGTATTTTGGTCTTGATTTATTTAATCCTTGGGAGCAACTAGACCAAGGGGACAAAAACAAATTTATTGACATTTTGTATCGAGAATTTTTAAAACCAAACCAATTTTGATAACAAATTGACATTCACAATTATATGCACACATATAGGTCATAAACAACAATCCTTAAGAATGTATATGTTTTAACCACTTCTTAAGTTACATGTAGTTTTTTGAACTAGAAAAGCAAAAGGAAAGGATTTTGTTTGAGACATTAATATTTTAGAAACAAGACACTACATACTCTTTTGAAGAATATAATTACATTATCACTTTGTTCTAATTACTAAAAGTTTCTTTTTTATTATAAACATCTATCAAACAATGAGAATACACAATTTCTTGCTTTCAAATTAATGCTAATGTTTATCTAATGTTGTTTGAAAATCAAAATAGTTTTTTTTCTCAAAACCCACATTAAATGATTGATCACATAATTTCACAATCTATCAAGTTCCTTAAGAAGCCACATACAATAAACACATTAAGTCATTAAAAAGCATTTAATAAAACACAATGTAATTGCAAAGCTTTTTTGTACACCAAAGTAAACCTCAAAAAAATAACATTTTGGGATTAATAACATACCTCATGTATGTGCTTTTGAATGCCCTTTCTTCTCAAAAACACATACGTAGTAATCAATAAAAAACAAGTCATTCACCATCCCTTTATTTCAAAAAATCATTTTTCTATTCTTCAAATCAATAATCAAAAACAAATTATTCAACATCCAACTAACAATCATTCAATCAAGATTAAAATCTAATCAAGAATTACAAACATTTATCAAATAATGAGCATACACAAATTCTTGCTTTTAAATTAATGCCAATGTTTATCTAATGTTGTTTTAAGATCAATATAGTTTTTTTTCTCAAAGCCAACATCAAATGGAAGATCACATAATTTAACAATCTATCCAGTTCCTTAAGAATCCACATACAATAAACATATTAAGTCATTAAAAAATATTCAATAAAATACAATGTAATTGAAAAGCTTTTCTATACACCGAAGTAAACCTCAAAAAAATAACATTTTGGGATTACTAACATACATCATGTATTTGCTTTTCAATGCCCTTTCTTCTCAAATAAACATACATACTAATCAATAAAAAAACAAGTCATTCACCATCCTTTTATTTCAAAAAATCATTTTTCAATTCTTCAAGTTAATTAATCAAAAACAAATTGTTCAACATCCAACTAACAATTATTCAATCTAAATTAAAATCTAATCAAGAATCTAGTCTAATAGAGACATTTATCACCTAATATTTTTCTCTCAATGGTCATCGCCAGAAATTTGGTGGCATAGCACTACTACACATGGTAGAGCCATGTGCTCTTGCCCCACATTCCCCACAAAATTTGCCCCAATGAGCCATAAATGGGCCACATCTTATGTGCATAGCAAAATGTGTGGCCAAATGCCCATATTTGTAGTTGTTCTTATTAACTAAAAAGTCATTATTTATTCTTTGAGTATCAATATTGTTTAGATTTATTATTGAATTCATATTTCCTAGCCACATTTAGATGTCAACAATAAAAAAATTTGTAAGCATGGAGGGTTTTTAGCTATAGGTTACAAATCTGGTGGGCATAGAAATTTTTGGCAATGTCAAATACCTTCATTGACAACCAAGTGTATTAAAATTAAAATTAAATACCTTCACAACATAGATAAATACTCTATTTTCCATCAAAATCAATAAAATTAGGACTGCATGGATGTGGTTGTGGAAATATTTTTTTGGGAGAAAAGGGGGAGGAGAGATTATTGTGTTGAGACCCTTTTGCCATATATTGCTGATTTTGGCTTCTTTTTACAACTTTTCGGTCAAGCCCATGAATGTGACCTTTTAAAAAATTTACTAAAATTGTCAATGTTTTCAAATTTTGGTAGTTATGAGGTGCAGTCAATTTACAAAAAGAAAAACTAAAAGTTGACAATGCATTGTCAAAGTAGTGTGCCTGTGTCCATTCTCATGACCTCATATTTTTTACAACCTTTGGGTCAACCATATGAATGGAAGGTGTGCATTTTTAACAATTTATTGAAATTATTTATGTTTCAAAAAATTGCTAGTGATGCATCTAAAAAAAAATCTAAAAGCTGACGATGCATAATTGAAACTAAGTAGTGTATGTGTCCATTCTTGCTCCTTCTAGAACTTATCTTGATGTAAAGGACCCCTTTGACGTGTGTTCTTGTAATACTTTCATTTGTGGAAAAGAGCAATCATGGCTTGAGTTCATAAAGGTTTCAAATTGAAGTGCTCCCATAAATTGTTCATGAATCATAAAATATGCCATAAAAAAGAGGTCATATTCACATAGTAATAGATGGTCCCCACTGGGTGGGGGGGGGGGAGAGAGAGAGAGAGAGAGAGAGAGAGAGAGAGAGAGAGAGAGAGAGAGAGAGAGAGAGAGAGAGAGAGAGAGAGAGGTGGTCCCCACACTTGGGGAGAGAGATGAGAGAAAGAGACAAGTCATAGGTGGTTCTCACTTTTTTTGAAGAAAGAAAGAGTGGAATGGGTAATATGTGTAGAGAGAGATTGTGACCTAAACTTGCTACTTTTGATAGCATCACTCATTCTTTACATAAGTGAGTCAATTTCACAGTGACCTTTCCACTAGGGAATGATGCCATAAACAAACGGTGAGGTTGTTCCATTCCCTCAAATGCAAACACCTCAGGACATTGCTTGGGTAGGGAGTTATGCCCTAGGCATGGGACTTTATGAGGCATCATGTGAATACAACACTTTATGTGGCATTTATGTTAGCTAAAGCCTTTCATAGCAAGATCCCCCAGTGGAAAGGTCACTAGGAAATGTAAACATCTTGGGAGATTTCTTTGAACATGGCAGTATACCGATCAAAAGCCCAACTAATGTCTTGATGGTGTCGACATTTTGCCTTGGGTAGGGCATTATGTGGCTTTTATGTTGGATATTAAAGCCTTGGGGAGAGGGCCTTAAGTCGTAAAGATAGTGCTCTTTAATTAACAACATCCATGTGGTAGTGACATGGCAAATGTTGATAGGCTTGAAATTGGCAAATGGTATACCTTGATTCATTCACTTGCATGCCCTCTCTAAAATGTCAACCTTCCGGGCTCACGCCTGCCCCCCACACAAGCGCACACATCAAGATAATTTGCTAAATTCATGTGTATGTCTATATATATGTACATACATACATACACACACACACACACACACACACACACATATATATATATATATTCATGCATGAATTGCTACTTAGAAGGATTGCTTGTGGCACTAAAAATGGCCTTGCCATAGGTTGCATGGCAAGGGTCTTGAAAGAAAAAAATTGTGGCATTGTGGCTGGTTGTTGTTAAGCAAGGCTGAAGTGCCGGCTTCAGCTAGGCAATGCTTTGAAAATGTGGGGCAAGGCACACGATTTGATGGTCCCTTTGTGGCATTATTGAGAATGAGGAATATAGGATGTAGCATGGCCAAGACCGGACACAACAAGGGCCACTACATCCATGCTCCTCTTCATGATTGCTATCAGACATAGTTCATTGCGAGGAGCACATGACATCTCATTTGACTACTTTACGCTCACATTTCATTCAAAAAAATGTGCATTTATAGGAAATTTTGGCTATTACATATTTACTTAATCAGACTACTTTTCTTTTACATATGTCAGATCTCATTTATACATATGTGCATTTATGCATATGTGCATTTATAAGTGGTCCTTGCTATCACATATTGACTACTCAATTTATTTGAGATCCTGACATTTACATATGTCACATCTTATTTGAAAATATGTGCATTCATAAGAAGTCCCTCTCACATTCATATATGTCACATCTCATTTAGTAATAGTCCTTGTTATCAATATATTGACTACTCAATTTGGTAATTAGATTGTTTTACATTCACATATGTCACATCCTATTTAAAAATATGTGCATTCATATTGAAAAGTCCTTTATATCCCATAGTAATTGTGAAGAGAGAAAACATGAATGTGGCATGTTGTGGTTGGCTAAGAAAGCTTGATTATAAGCCACAACAGGGGCTAAACACACTTTCAATATGAGGCATCCATCTCCAATTGCTACATCATGTATTTGTCAATTGATGACTAGTTATCGCCTTGTCCCACAATTTATCGCCCCCGTGGCTCAAAATGCTACCATCCTCAAAGGATAACTAGTATATGTTGGCACCCTCCTGATAATCAATGGCAATGGAACTTTTATATGTGCATTTATAAGAATGCTTGAATATATCACATATATTTGCCATCTTCATAACCAATGGCACATCCTTAAGATAAGTTAACCAATGATAATGTTGTAGGTCACCAAAATGTTGTAGAAGAGTGTAGGGAGATGAGCCTTCGCATCTAAGAAGCATGTAAACAATGGGCCCTGATCGTGATGCATTCATTAGGGAAAACATGGGATCAAAATGGGCCCTTTAAGAAGTTTGACTTTAAAGAGAGGTTACGTAGAGAGAGAATAGAAACCAGTAACAATCCGTTGCTGTTTTCGAGTTTCTGGTTATGCCCGCATTCTAACTACTATGGTTTACTAGCTCTAACTTCAAGCATTAATTAGTTAAGCATGCTTGTACTCACCAAAGACTAAATGTCTCTGCATTCGAGTTGATTGTTGTGATGAAACTTGATAAATCTAAAATCATCAAAGGTCAAAAGTTGGAACGGGTGAGTATCATTTTGATGAGCAAAGTATCAAATGATCACACATTTAGTGTTCAATCAGAAAATCATATATGGTGGATAGTGTTGGGGTATTCCCAACATATTGTAAATAAATAATATTGGCTATTAAAATATGTTGCTAGGGCATGACATCCTGCACGTATAAGCCCACGGTCCAATGAGCACGCAAGTTGAGTTGTAAATAGAATAATAGATTTTGGCCCATGACTAGTCTCGAGTAGCGTGTCCATGCTAGGGACCGGTAGACCAACAACCCATAAGTTAATTGTGACTATAAGGGAATTGGGGCCCTTATGTATACATGGTCATAATTAATGGTTGTAGGCCTAAACACTTGATGGTGGATTGGTATGGGTCTATCAGTGATTCATTGGGGAACTAGGTGCTAAAGGCGAAAGTTATAAAATCCATATTAATTTTTCCCAAAAAGACACACTCCTGTATCCCCATTGCGGTGAGCAGAGACCCAGCAAAGTTCATCCATTGAGCCACCATGTGTTCACATAGCTCTTTATGTAAATGATGCATTTATTTTGTCTAATGACACTTCTCTTCTGCACACTACTAAGAGTGATTTGTCAAAGGAATTTGATATGACTGATTTAGGAGCTGTTCATTCTTTGCTAGGAATTCACATTACTAGAGATAGACTTCAGAAGAAGATCTTTCTTAGCCAGCAAGCATATCTAAAAGACACTTTGTAAAAGTTTCATATGTCTGATTGCAAACCAATTGATACCCCCATGGATCCAAGTATAGTATTCACTAAACCTTCTTGTGCTAAGACTGATAGTGAAGTACTCGACTCAACGAAGTACTCTTATCATTCACTAATCGGATCTTTAATGTATGCAATGTTGTGTACTAGACCAGATTTAGCATATAATGTCAGCACGCTAATCCTATGATCTCTCATTGGAAAGCATTAAAGAGAGTGATGCAATATATTTAGAGAAGTTTAGACCACATTTTATGTTATGATGGAAATGCTATCAACCCACTCGTCCTGTGAGGCTACTCCGACTCAGATTGGGGAGGAACATTCTCTACCAAAAAATCTACCTAAGGGTTCTATTTCTATCTGGCAAGGGGACTGATTTCATGGTACTCAAGGAAGCAAAAATCAGTTGCGCTTTTTTCGATAGAGGCAGAGTACATCAAAGTATGTCAAGCTTCAAAAGAACCTGTATGGATCAGGTTATTACTTCACGACCTACATCACACTCAGTTTAATGCTACCACCATTCTGTTTGACAATTTGAGCTGTATTTCATTGTCACTAAATCCCAGATTTCATTGCAAATCCAAGCACATAGAAATCTAGTATCATCTCATTCGAGAGAAAGTTTTCTCAAAACAAGCGATCCTTCAATATTGTTCCACAATAGAAATGGTTGCAGACATTTTCACCAAAGCGCTTCCCATGATCAAGCACCAGAAGTTCTTCAGTAAACTGAATCTGACGAAGATACCAAGGCACCAATCGTGACCTTAAGGGAGATTGTTGGAAATTCAGCCCACAATTGCCTCCTTGGTGAATGACTAATTTCTATTTCATGATTCTTCTTGCATGTTTACTGATTGATCTAGGGTCAGGTGAAACTAAATTTGGTTCTACGTCTGCTCATTTGATACCTACAGGAATCGCAAACTTAGACAACCAATTTATTTGAAGAACGTCTACAACGGGCTTCCGACTGATCTCCAACAAAGGGTAATCAATCCTGTCATAATTTCAAAGTTCAGATGTTAAGTTTAATAATTTGAAGTCATTGAAGACTTGGCCATCTTCAAGGACTTCCACAAAATTAGCATTTAGAACAAGTCTGCATAAATACATTACTTTCGCGACAGTCTGCAAAAATACTATAAGTGTCGTGATAGTTTGCAGAAATGAACTATGTTTTCAACAGCTTCGGCTTTTTCACATTTCTCTGAAATGCGACACTTGCATAGTTCAAGAATAAAATTTGTGCCGTTCAAAAGTTTAACTGTTTTTAACACCTTCGACTTGTTTGTATTTTCTTGAAAAATACGAAGAGAGAGAAAATTCCCGAAGGTCATCTATTTTCATAAGTTAAACTATTTCAAGGGCACCTTCGGCTTTTTCGCAAAATCTTGAAGAGAGAGAAAATGTCGAAGGTCATCTATTTTGAACGAGGAACGTTCCCAGTCACTTCCCGAAATTTGCAAAGTTAGAGAAAACCACTTCACGTAAAATGCGAAGTGAGAGAATTTGCGACGTCCTCGTCCGTGTCAACGTTCCTAATTTGTTGACCGTATATATATTGTGTACAGTCGTCACAAAAGCCATATACTTTCAAGTACAATGGCTTTCCTAATTAGGTGACAAGCATTCAATGTAATTAATACACGGATGAAGTCTATAAATAGATCATACAAGCACAGATTAGTGGTTGCTCCGTCCATGAGACGCATTATTTGAGCCTCCCAATTATGTCATCATTTTTTGTTTTGATTGCTATTTTGTATTGTGCTTCAATGTGATATAGCAGCAGTTTGTTTTTATCTGTGTACAACGTAGATGAATACTTGTTGTAATTGAATGCACTTTCATTGCTGTTTGATCGCGCTTGTTTACTCACTCTGATCAGAACACGGATGTCTACGACTCAATTTTTGATCAGACGATGGCTGTCTTTGATGCCTGAGCAACTCGTGATATCATACTGCCCTTCCATTTATTTCAGAACTATACTTCACATTGAATCTGATTTCAGTAGCACCACACACAAACCATCTCTGATCTCTTCGATGGACTGTACTCTTATTTTAGAGTATGAAGTAATTTTTAAGATTCTATTGGGCAATTAGAACACTTAAAGCTGTGATGACATTTAGCATAAGCCGTCCATTAGATTGTTTTTGCACCTAGTAGCCGATTAGAACGGGAGAGCTGTTCCACGATATTTTTGCTCTCTTCTCCGTTTGCGTTCTTCTATCTCCCTTGCCCCATCAGCACTCACACTATCGAAGGTGAAGGTACTGTAAGATTAAGATTCCAGCATGATCAATTCAAACTACTGTCAAAAGTCTTGTATGTTCCTAAACTCTCTATAAATTTGTTATCAGTAAGTAGAATTATAGATTTAGGTCATAAAATGAAATTTGAGTCTGATCAATGCAGAATTATTGATAGGAGCAATAAGATCCTTGCACTTGGCAAGAGGCATGGATACTTGTATAGATTGGCACGTTGTTATTCAAATTCTAGTCAAGCCCTGAAAGCCTCTGTTCTTGTCAATAAAGCATTACTTTGGCATCATTGCTTAGGACACCACAATCATTCATCTATATCAAACATCTCCAGACAATCCCTAGCACTTGATCTCGACTATCCTTCTAGTAAAGTCGATCTCCCTGTCTGCCATAGCTACATCCTTGGATAGCAGACTAGGATCCATTTAGATCGATTCATAGGCATGCAGCAAAAGGTATGTTAATGTTGTTAATTCAGATATATGTGGACCTATGTAAACTCCTTCATTACCTTTATTGACGAATTTTCTAGAAGAATAGCTATTTATTTCATTAAAAAAAATCGGAGGCTTTCATCAAGTTTAGACAATTCAAAAAGCATGCTGAAAATCAAACTGGCAAAAGAATCAAAGCATTGAGATCCAACAGCGAGGGAGAATCCACCGAATTCAAGGAGGAGTACTGTCTTAACAACAACATTGAGCAACAATACATTACCTCCTATTCGCCTCAGTCAAATGGTCTTGTTGAGAGAAAGAACAGAACCTTAGTTGAATCGACAAAGTGCATGTTATCACATGTGACACTTCCGAAGTCCTTCTGGACTGAAGTTGTTTTAACAAAAACCTATATTCAGAAAGGTCTCTCAGACAAAACACCATTCTATGTCTGGATAGGTACCAAACCTTTTTTATCGAATTTAAAAGTTTTTGGATGTACTGCTTATTCGTAGATTCCTCATGATCTCAAAAAGAAGCTCAACTTCCAGAGTATCAAATGTGTTTTCATTAGCTACACTACTTCAGATCAAACCTACAACTTGTTCGATCATATCGAGTCAAAGATATTCACTAGCGGGGATGTCATCTTCATCGAAGATCAGTTTATCGACCTTAAGGGAAAAGGCAAAGCCCATATAGCTGACTTGTCCGACTCATCCGACATATTGAACTTCGAGGTCCCTCTGTCGACTATTCCCATTGAAGGTCCAAGCTCATCCACTATCGACGAACAACATTTCAACAGTGAATTAGAAGATGATGATGTTGCAATTTAACAAATACAATATGATGAAAATGATCAACTTTATCTATTTCCTAGAAGATCATCAAGAACTAGTAGACCACCTATCAGGTATATCGATGAGTCTGCAGCCAATCTTGTGCATGAGCCAACAACTGTCAAAGAAACACTTAGTCAGCCCGATTCTGATATATGAAAATAAGCTATGGATAAAAAGTATTCACCTCTTATCAAGAACTAGACATGGACGATTGTCAAATTACCTGCTAGCAGAAACGTAGTTGATTGCAAATGGATTTTCAAAGCCAAGTACAAAGCAGACGGAAGCATCAACGGAAGAAAAGTTTGACTTGTCGCCAAAGGATTTTCTCAAGTTTACAACACCGATTTCACTGAGACCTTCAGTCCAGTAGTCAAGCATTCTTCTATTCAACTTTTGTTATCATTTGTTGTTGCAGCAGATTTGGAAATACATCAAATGGATGTACATACAACATATCTCAATGGAGTTATCGAAGGTAAACACAATCATGTGTGTAAACTCCATAAGAAACTTTATGGCTTGAAGCAATCTTTTCGAACATGGTTCCAAAAGGATCAATACTTTCCTTATTGATCATGACCATATACCAAGCTTTTCAGATTCGAATGTTCACTTCAAGACAGTGCAACAATCTTTTATCATTACCACTTTATACGTGGACAACACATTGCTCTTCGACAACATTATCAATCTAATAAAATAAGGCAAGACAATGCTATCTTTTGAATTCGACATGACTTTGGGCGAAGCACATTTTTGCCCTGGTATCAAAATCCACAGAGATAGAAATCGAAAGTTGATCTACATTACTCAACAGAGTTACATCTACAATATGGTAGTCAAATATAATTTGGTTAATTGCAAGTTAGCTCTTTCACCAATGGAACCAAGTCTCAAGTTGTCGAAGGACCAGAGTCCCCAAACAATCGAAGAGAAGGAGCAGATGCATGAGTATCCATATCATTTGATAATAGGATGTCTTATGTATGCAATCATCTGTACCAGGCCAGGCATAGCTTTTGCAGTCAGCTCCTTAAGTCAGTATATGACTAACCCTGGTATAACATATTGGAAGGCTCTTATCAGAGTTATGAGATATCTTTGAGCTATTTCATTCTAGGATAAGCGCATTGAACTCAAGTATCACTATGTCAGAAGCAAAGTTCTCGACAAAGAGGTCAGATTGGAGTCTTGTCGAACGCAAGATATGACAGCATATAGTTTTACCAAAGCATTAAGCTTGGATGCACACAGAAAGTTCTGTGCAAAACTAAGCTTAAAGGTCAAGGCATTAATGGATTCAGATTAAGGAAGAGTGTTGGATTATTTTCCTACTAATCGACTAATCGACATTTTAATCTTCATCCAACTCATTATCCAGACCTGCAGTTTTTCGTGTTTCTACACAGTCTACGAAATTGCTAGGTATTGAAGAGTAGAATGTGTTGCTCTTGATTCTAAATCAATTTGATTTGCTTTTATAAGAGTTTTAGGCAATCAAAGAGTTTGAGAGGGTACTCAACTCGTGGGATATGCCAAAGTGAGCACACATATGTCTTTTTCACCATTTTCATCAATTTTCACTGTCAATCAAGTAGAATTGAATAGAAGTGAGTGTTATGAGGTCTTAGACTTTTCATTTCACACATATTATTTTCCTTCTAAGAATGAAGAAGTTTGGTGGATAGATAGTGGGGCTAGTTCCCATATGTCTAGTTCTAGGAACTCTTTCACTAATCTCATGCCATATCTAGGTGCAAAAAGGTCAATCTATACTGCTAATGATGTAGAGTGTAGGATTGAAGGAATAGGTAGTATTCCATTGCATGCATCATCATCAAAATCTTTTTGCTTACATGATGTACTGTATGTACCTAGATTGACCAAGAATCTCATTAGTGTAGGATAGTTGTTTGATAGTGGATTGGATGTCAAGTTTCAAGTTGACAAGTGTATAATCTCAAGAGAAAATGAAGTTATTGCTAGAGGATCTAGAATTGGTAAGTTGTACAAACTAGATTCTAGGGAGAGTGCTAACATTTCAGATATTGCTTATGAGACCAAAGTTCTACAGGAGGATCTGTGGATCTCATTTGAGCATGTTTCATCTTCAGATTGTGTTGCAGATCTTCTCACCAAGCCTCTACTCAAGAATGTAATTATAAAGATGAGGTCAAACCTTGGCCTAATTTTGAAGTCTATGTTGATAGAAACATAAATTTTAAGGAGGAGTGTGAAGATTATTAAAATATTATCTTCCTATTTCGAGTTTGGGGTCATGTCCATGGTGATTTCCACTAAAATTCATGCTGTACATAAAAGGAGTGTGAATTGAGCACATATCCTTCTAGTGTAGCTCAGATTAGGCTTAGATAGGTTCAATTATGATGACATGCAGATGTTTAGATAGCATGCAAAGTCTTATTGTATGCATGCAAGCCACATGCAATCAGTGCATGCAACATGCAAAGTAGTTTACGTGATCTACACATGTCTAGGCAGTTTTATGAGTTGACATGTAGTACATGCAACATACATGCATGCAGTTACACATGTGGATCTCTGGTAGGTGAATTAGTTTAGTTAAGTGAACTTTCCATGCAACTCCATTGTAGGAATTCGAGTCTCTCTCATGTAGTAAAAGCTGGGCATGTTTTGCCACATTGTGAATATTGAGATTTTGGTGTTTTGGACTCATTCTCTCTCTACCCGAGTTTTCTATGCTTGTTTTTCTCTCTCTACCCAAAAGCAGCCTCTTTTTCCCATACTGAACACTTAGAATTATTTCTAACATTCATTTCTCATAGTGAAGAGTTAGATTTTTTCATCAGATGTATGCCATTGTGCTCTTGCCTTGGAATTTTCAAGCATACTGTTCTTTGATCAATCTTGTGCAATCCCAACACCTCAGTAAGATCCATTAGAGGAGTTCTCAATATCAAAAAGACCCTTTAAGGAATGCCATGCAGGATATACAAAAATATCAAAATAAATAAAACAATATTGTTTATATGCTTGCCCACACCACTCCCAAGGCCTCCCCAACTCCCAATGATCTAATCATAGAGTCTATAGTCACAGTTAAGAACTGTTAACAGTTTGCAGTATAACTTGACTAAATTCAAAAATATTCCCTCCATTGGTGACGAAAATGGCAATATTTTCACTGGATCTAGAATATGACCGCCATCTCCAAATTCGAATCAGGAAAAATTGCAAAATGTTTACATATGCATTCCTTCCACGAGAATGGAAATATGAGCGTCAACTACCTATTGGAATGAAAAAACGAGCGGCATTTCCAAATTTGAATCAAGCATACAAGCATGGAGATTGGATTGATCGTACATAGTATATAATATAATCAAAGATGAGTATTTTGTTTTGCTTCATAGAATCTGGTCATAGTTCTTTGATGCAACTGATTACTCTATTATTTTTTTGATGATGACATTATATCATCTACATGTGGATATCCCTATTGATTTGGCATAGAATCTGGTAAGATGATACCTTTAGTCATACTGGCCTTGGTATGGCCATGAATTTTGCGCATGGTTGACTCCATAGTTGTTTTCTTGTTACCAAATTCGTGTTCAGATTCGTCACTCGAATCGTCAGACTCTTTCGAGTTTGTGTCTACAACGTTAATTTCTTCATACAAAACATCAGCTTCATCGTCGCAGGCATCTAAGAATTCTTCGTCATCAGCATTCTCATAACATTCAAAGTACTACACTTCAATATCAAATTTATAAAAAAAAATAATCAAGGCATACGAAGATTCTTCTGAGTAAAATTGGTGCCAAACAAAGGAGTTTCACCTTCATATTTTTCACGACTCCAGGTTATGATTTGTTCTGCTGGCTTACCTCGGTTATTGGTCTCACCAGTCTGAAATCTTAGCTCTCTGGATTTCCAATGTACACTAGCATTGATTAATAAAGCCAAGGTCGTCCAATCAGCACAAAATAGGATGACAAACTGAGTTGTTTGATAACAATGAGATTCATGGTGAATGGCTTGGCTTGAATGTAGACAGTGACATCCTTCAGCTCACCTACAGGTTTTCGGCATGTCGAATTAGCTAACTTGATGTTTCGCTGTGTTGGTTGAATGTCAGTTAGCCCCAAAGCATGAGTTGTGTCTTCTGTTATTATATTTACACTAGAACCAGAGTCAATTGGTACTTTTTCGATCAAGCATCCTGCAATAGTGCCATCAATTTCAGATGCACCGAGATCACCTAATCAATGGACAAAACACCAACATCTGGCAGAGAAATTTTCTTCTTTTTCTTAGGCACAGAAAGGCCTTTCAGCTGTTTTTTGTAATAAGTGTTATCTGCCAACAACTATTCAAAAGTGATCTTTGGTCGAAGAGATCCGATATCAGTTACGATGTCATTACTCTTTTGTCTTTGATTTTGAGGTTGGTTTATCAATAACAACACTAGACTATTTCATCTTCGCGATTTCTTCGTCTTCTTCCTCGAAAGTGACCACCTTCTCTGCAGAAGCAGTCTTTAGTTCAGCTTTGATGATTTCCTTTGCTTCTGCCAAGATATCTTTTGCAAATAACTTCGCAGCATCATGGTCATAGTCAGGGTCATCCTTGAGATCTTCTTTAGTCATAGATTTGTTTGTCGTCTTGCTAGAAGATTTTGTCTTTGAGGATTTTCTGCACTTTGTCAAAGATTTTTGATCATTTTTTGAGGAGCTTTTGCTTCTCGTGTGACTTTAAAACTCTTTTCCACGTCACTTGGTCAGGATTAATCTTCAATCTTTGCCAATTTACCTTCAATAACGTCAATTCTCTGTACAACAGCATATGTCGCAGCTTTCGCTTTCGTGTCTGCAGCAGCTGGTGTTGCTACATACTGATATTTGGGTCGCGGCTTTTGTGGCTGAGGGCAGTTAGGATACTTGTGACCAAGTTTTCTGCAATTCGAACATAATGGTACGTAACCAATTGGCTTCCGTGGTTGAGGACAATCAGGAGAAAATTGTCCCGGCTCTCCACAGTTGTAGTAGTTGCCCGAAACTGGTTTATTCGAGGTTTGAGACTTCGTTGGTCCAACAAAGTCAGGAGGATTATGTCTTCTTGGTGCGAATTTGGGTCTATCCTGCTGGGCTGATGCTACAGTGTCCTGTACATAGTTAGTAATCGCATCATTCTGAAAAAAAAAAAGGACCTCCTGGGCAGGATCTTCAATGTATTTGACATTAACAGTGGTGCAGTCTTCCTTGGTGTGTCCAGATGTTCCACATTTTGTACACCACATTCCTCAGTTAGAAGAAGATGCCTTTGGTCTTTCATCTTCAACTTCTGAGACCTGCACTTTCAAGTCATTAAATTTTTTATTAAGGTCAGCCATATTACTTTTCCAAAGCTTTTGCACTTTGGAAGTTGACGACTTATCCTCAACAACTTTCATGTCGTCCTTTTGTTTAGTTCGTCGTTTATTCTTTTTATCTCCTTTGTCAGCATCTGATTCCGATGAATTGCTACTTTCAGATTTCGAGCTTGAAGAACTACTACTGGAAGCAAAATTTGAATCATCATTGTTGTCATTGGAATTAGTCTTAGACTTTCGAGATTTATTCATTGATCGTCGCTTTCATGCTAATTTCAAAGTCTCAAAATTTTCTACACTAGCTATAACAGCTGCTGAGGAGTTCATGTCCCCTTGTCTGCAGTATCAATCAATCTTTGGTGGGAGACCAACCAAAAACCATTCGATTTGTATATCCACGGGATATACACCGGTTAATTTTCCTATGAGGTTTTTAACCTCACGCGTATATTTGCGAAGAGATTCTTTACTCTTCTTCTGAACATTGTTCAATCGTCCAAAAATTCTAGATCTGTAACCTATCTCTCTAAACTGGTTCAGAAACGCATCTTTCAACAGGTACCAGGTTCCTACACGGCCTGCTTCTACTTGGCTATACCAGATACACGTCTGCTTTCTTAGCAGACCAGGGAAAATTAGTAGTTTGTCTACGTCAGTTCCCTTATTATTCACATTGGCTATTGACTCAAATTGTGAGACATAGCTATCTGCATCATCGGAGCTGGTCCCTTTCAAATAATCATATTTAATTTTAGAGATAGAAGTGAAGCGTGGAGCAGGACCCTCCATACCGAAGCTAATTAGGAGTTCAAGTAATTGAGCAGTGATTTCCTCTAGATTTCTATGACTAGTACTTTCACTTGTCTTCGTAAAAACTCCTCTCTAAGCTTCCGATATCTTTCTAATCTCGATTCTCTATCTGACATACATTAGAGATGGAAATGGATGTATTAGATTTTTTATAATTTTCCTAAACTATCCCCGGCAACGGCGCCAAAAATTGGAATATGTCGTGCTATACCAACAGGATTAATATAGATTTTGTAGTGAAAAGTATCGTTCCCACAGAGGACAACGTTAGAAAGTCATGTTTATGGTGTAATTATGGCAGGTGGTTTCGAATGTTATTCTGGTTGTCAACAGACATTAAAAAGTAACTAGTATTACTTATATTTGGAATGGGTAATGTTAATGAATTCTAAACAACAATCTGGCCTCTATCGAATTGAAGGAAGCGCGTTCTACAAATGAAATGTTATCGGAGTAGTACAGCAGACTACACTCTGGCTGACTAAGGTGTCAACAGAGAATCGAGAATTGTTTGATGTATTCGCGACTGCGCAGACAATTAATTAATCAAGTTCACGAACTATTCGTTCCTAGACAATAGTCCTTAACAACTACAGCCCAACTTAATGGTTAAAGAGCACGTTAGAAACTTATATCAATGCCAGTCATGAAAACAAATCAGAGACTCAATTCTTCAGACAGGAACTGTCATCTCATTTGTATACATACAACTTAATTCAATGATCGTGCTAGACTGCACAAAGATAGTCATTATTCGAGTGTCGAAAAGAAAGTATTCACGACAAACAATTAAGATGATTTTAAGACAGTTCTTTAGAGCATGCCTTACGGAAACACAACAAACGACTGTAATGCACTAGAGCGTCTGTCTGATCAGAGAGTAATTCATGAAATGCGTTAGAGATTGTTAGCAGACTCAAGATCACTCACACTCAGCAATGTGAAGAACATAGATAAGGGAGAATAGCTCACAAAACTCTATTCACTTCTTCAATCTCTTACATAAGCATAAACTCTTATCTCTCGATGATCGAGACTGAAGTGTGAGATCAATATATGTTCTACGGGACGAACAAACACACCTCTTAAACAATAGGTGCGTCGCTCCCATGAAAGGGTCTAGTTAAGAATTAAACTGAAAATACGTTCAACTATACCATAAGAGGTATACTTAACTATGAGTTAAAGTTACTCTAGTTTAATATGTCTTTTCATAACTAGTAGTTTCGTTTGGACGACCTAGTTAAGGGTTATCCAAGGCAATGTCTTTTCGTATTAAAGGTCTAACCCTTAATTTATAAGGCAAGTACCTAGGAGATATATTCTCGAAAAATGACTTAGGTCTCTTCATGATTTATACTTAACCAGCTCATATCTTCATTTTCGAGTATATCATGCCATATTTATGTTGATATTCAATTTTTGACATTTTCGTGGAATCACAGAGCTAATCACGACATCATGGAGTGTTGCATAGGATCTACAATGAGGCAAAGAAGCAACAACAACAACAGCAGCCGGACTCCTCCAGCACGGCGGAATTCAAGGAGTCAAATACACACTTGTTGATGGCTTACAGCAGCAGCGAAGACTGTGATAGCTGGTACCTAGACAGCGGTACTACCCAACACATGACCTCTCGGAAGAAATGGTTTACGAAGTACACAGCTTACAACAGAGACCAATTTATCTACCTCGGAGATTCTAGCACCATACGCGTGGAAGGCAAAGGAGCAGTGAAGATCAGCTTCAACAACGATCTATCCATTTGTGTTCCTAACGTCTTTCACGTTTCTCAGTTATCAAAGAATCTGTTATCAATCTCTACTATAACTGATGAGGGCTACACTGTTACTTTCTCATCTGAGCAGTGTACAATACTCGAGGAAGATACTACTCTGACTACATGCACTAGAGTCAGAAATCTTTATGTACTCTCTAATTCAGTTGCATTAGCTAGTATCTCTAATGAAAATGTAAACGACAATGTTGTTATGTGGCATAGTCAATTTGGACACGTGAATACAAGATCACTTTCTTATATGTCTTGCAATAATTTCCCATCTTCATTAGATAGGAAATCTTTCTTTTGTGAATCATGCATCTATGGGAAGCACTCTAGAAGCAAGTTTACAAAATCACATTCCTTCAAAACAAAGCATATATTAGATCTTGTACATAGTGATCTATGTGGTCCAATGCCAACTCTGTCATTAGGAGATGCAATCTATTTCTTCACTTTCATAGATGATTATTCTAGATGGTCTACAGTCATGTTCATTAAGCACAAATCAAGAGATTCAAGGCCATGGCTGCTGAGACACAAATGTCTAGGAAAGTGAAGGCACTTCGAACTAATGGTGGCGGCGAATACATCTCTAACGAGATGTCCGACTACATGGCTGAACATGGTATTAGAAGATAGTCCACCACTTCCTATTCACCTCAACAGAATGGGACTGTAGAAAGGAAGAATCGAACCCTTATCAACTCAACCAGATCCATGCTACATCAAGCACACCTACTTGCGAAGTTCTGGATAGAATCTACTGCCGTAGCCTATTACATGCAGAATAGATCTAGCACCAAAGTTGTTAACAACAAGACTCCTCATAAAGTTTGGCATGGGCACAAGCCTAGTGTCAACCATTTAGAGATCCTTGGTTATATATGTTTTGTTCACATTCCTAAATAGCTTAGGAAGAGGCTGGACCATAGGACAAATAAATGTATTTTCATTGGCTATCCTGATGAACATAAAGCTTATAAAGTTTATGATCCATCCACCAATGTCGTATTTGTCTCTAGGGATGTAATATTTCAAGAGCATACATACTATGATTTCAAACAACCATCGATAAACGATGCTATGTCATTTCATCCTATTTTAAGTAGCATGGATTCTTCCAACATTGATATTCCTTCTACAGAACCTGCAGCTACAACTATAGAAGCCGAGCAGTCGACAATACCTTTCATCAGACCAGACCTAGCTAGCTTGAACAGATCTGAAGAAATTCAAGAAGAAGCATCATCGCATCCTGGTCAACCCAACGTCCGCAGATCCTCACGGACTCGGACAGTTCCTGAGATCTATGCACCTCAATCATTCTAGACTTCATCAGAAGAACTAGAGAGTCTAGCATAAGCAATTAACTCCAAGGATGTTGTGAAGTGACAAGAAACTATGGAAAGTGATTATAATTCACTTTTGACGAATCAGACCTGGACATTGGTCGACTTCTTCACTCACAAGAGAGTTATTGACAACAAGTGGATCTTCCAGAAGAAGATCAACTTTGATGGTTCCATTGCAAAATGGAAAGCACAGCTGGTGGCTAAAGGATTCACTCAAGTCCAAGGGGTGGATTACCAGGACTTTGATTGCGTTAGTAGCCGCAGAAGACCTCAAAATTCACCAAATGGATGTCAAGACAACACTTCTCAATGACAATGTCGAAGAGGAGCTGTACACCTTCCAACCGGAAGGATTCGAAGTCAAAGGCCAAGAGCACAAATTAAAGTGTGCAAGCTGCACAAAGCAATCTACGGTCTGAAATAGGCCGCAAAAGCATGGTTCGATAGAATCAACTCTTATGTCATTCAATTAGGATTTGCAAACAATTCAGTTGACTGTAATGTTTATTCAAAGCATATAGGCACCAAGTCCGTCTTGATCGGAACATCACGATGAATGACATATTGAGGAGACTGATGTGAAGTTTATAGCACATGTGAACTTCACCACACACCCTATAGCATTAGAGGAGTTCTCAATATCAAAAGGACCCGTTGTAAAGATACTTTTATTTTTTTTCTTTAGTTTCGACCATCACCAGGCCCAATCAAAATGCACAGATTTGAGATCTACGTAACGTAGTTCAAATTAATTAAAAAATAAAAATGCAATTTAGAAAACTTTGAAATTTGTGTCCAGGCAGCATGGACGTATCCCATTAGTTTCTTCTTCCTGCCCGACACATGCTAATCTGCCCGACGTCAATACCTCAAGTTAAATTTACTTTACTATGCTAGTTAGTATAATGAAATTTTCTAACTATACTAGTTACAGTTATAGAAATATAGTATGTATAGTTACATAAAATATGGTATACGCAATAACTGTGACTATGTTGGCATTCACATTAGATTAAATGTGATACCAAAAATTATAATTAACATATCAGAGAGATTTTTGGCGCCCAAGCTTTGAAAATATCAATGGCAAGGAGACCCATATCTACAATCGATTATGTGATTCTTTACAATGAGAAAGATGAAGCTGATAACTGGAGCCAACAAAATATACGAAGAACTCATGGGTATTGCTGCATCTATCATCAAAGGGCAATTTTCGACAAAAGAAAAGAGCAAAAATGACTTACAAATCTTATTGGAAAGCAAAAATTTTGGAGTTTAAGACTACTCCGGGAGGTCAATCGATATCAGAAGTCTTATTGCAACATGTATATATGCATTCAGAAATCAGAGTACATGATATCAGTCCTCATGATCATCAAAAATGTAATTGTAAGTATATCAAAACATATGCACTCTACAGCAATCATAGGTGATTTTCTTTATTGATGCTCTTCAGATTATGATTTAATTGCCTCAACATTGTTTTTTTCTTTCAGATTTATATCCATCATGCATAAGTGAATGGGAGCCCGCACAATCACTTGCAGGATTATTAGACGTGATTCACTCTGATGTTGAAAAGCTGCAATACAGAGGAAGAAGTCCAAAGGAACTTGCAGATTGTGGTATCTATTTTTATGAATCTTTATATAAGCCACAAACAGATGGAGGTTTTGGCAAGCTCGAAGCAATTCCATTGCCTAGTTTTCAAAGTGATGAGTGGCCTACTCCTGACAGCATTGTTTCTGAATCCTTGAGATGCAAGCTACTCATTGATATTAAAAATGATATGAAGATAAGCATAGGCTCAAAAATTGTTCACCTAAGTTGGTTTATCTCATTGCATACATTTATTGATTTTTTCTCGAGTGCTAGTGTTCGTATGATACCAACTTTATTTGTTTGCAAGGATTTATCAGATGAGACTTTGTTAGATCTCATGGATCAAGGCTGGGATAGTAAAACAAATAATGACATAGAATGCAGAATTAAAAAGTCCTCAATGGTCTTTCATTTTCATATCGAAAAGCAAATGCTCAGTCTCACTTATAGCTACCAGAGATACAATAAAATTGAAGGTACATGGCCACCACTGGATCAAGACTTTGAACTAAATGGTCACACAAACCGAATGGAGATAAGCATTATCTACATTGAGGAATATTTGACTATGGTTGAGGTGGAAGGGCACTGAAAGCTTGATTTTATCAGAACAGAGCTCATGCTATTACAAACCAATCTACCAACATATTTCAAATCTATCATCAACGGAAGACTCGTAAGTACTTTATGTTTATTGCCATTTCAAAATAGAACAAAATAATAGAAAATGTCATCATTTGCAATTGCACATTCACTAATATTTGCCATGTCATAGATGCGAAAAAGACAGGAGCTGATAACGTGCTGCAAAGATCTACCTACAACAATCACCATTGTGGGAGAACAATAGTTTCAAATGAAGTTTAGTAAAAATCTGTGTATACACTCTTTCATTCAATAAATGAAAGCCAAAGTTGGGCATCTATACATGTATTTTGTGCTCCCAAATTTATAAATTGGAGCAACATTTGATATATCAATGTATATTTTTCTCTGAAGTCTATACATCTATATTTGTTCTATGCTATCTATATTTTTTTTATCTTAATTTAGTACAACTACATCATCCTTTGCGCCATCATCAATAACGGGAGGCTGAAGCCTTGCCCTAGCTAGTATACTCAGGATAATTTCTTGTCTAAATCTGTACGTCTGACTTGATGTGTACTCAGGAAGTGTAAACTGCAAAACAGAACATTCATGTATTAGTAATGGCCAATAACATCACCAGAATAGAAAACTAATCATGATTCGAAAATAAGAATAAATAGAATTTATTACCTTAGAAATATCAACATCTTGTTGAAGGTTGAACCACTCAAAAAACAACTTGGCATTGTACAATGTGTACCACCCACAGCTGAATGAATAATTTTGCTAGGGTGACTGCAAAATAATTCAGCACACAAGAAATCAATTATGAAACTGAATGAATTAGATTGAAAATATTTCATTAGAATACTGATTTTAAAATGCTATTAAGAAAGATAGAGTTTACCTCCAATCTGACGATCTGCCAGTCCACGGAATGGGGAACGTCTGTAGGAATATATTTACTTAGATATGGAATGTATATATCTACATCCTTATACGTATTTCTTGTTGAATTCATCTTGACACAAAAACATTTGATAATATTATTTATAGATCTCTTAATAGAGATCAAGTTTAAACTCCAGTGGTCACTGCAAAATAAGATTAAAATTTTTTTAGTTACAATTCTGAAAACTATTCTCATTGACAGTGCCAATGTTAATGCATAAAACAGCAAGAAGCATTTAATATAACTAACTTCGTATGATAAGGTATGAGCAGATATTTTGTTGCTGGTGTTAATCCACTTGTTAGACACTGTGACAATGTGTCATTGTTCTCCTTGAAGGCCTGAAGCAGGAAGTTACTCTGCACCAGCAACTCATTTGATGAATATCTTGCAATGTCATATTGCAAGAGTATAAGCCCGGACTCTTTCACAAGATCACTGATAGAAGTCCGTTTGTCTTTGAGATCCAGACAATCTAGAATTCTAAAATTAATACTAAAATCAAGTTCATCTAGTCTAAAACAAAAAGGAGTACAAATTGTATCTATAGCATCTGATATGTCTTTCTCAAATTTAAGATAATTATCCGAATCTATATATGTATAAAAATTGGGAGGAGGAGGAGGAGGAGGTGGATGTGTAGTATCTACAACAATTATAGGAGTATCCAAAACAGAGGTAGCTATATATACATCATTATCAATAGCAGCGTTATCTACAATGGATTCTTGGATAGGCTTCACATAATCTGAAGGGTTAGGCTTCACTTTCTTAGGAGCACGCTTGGGAGCTGTCTGCATCCTAGGACGCTTCGTAGTAAGATTAGTCCTATCTACAGGAGTTGGTCTAGGAGCAGCAGGCTGAGATACATGTAACCTACAATACCTATCCCTCATTCTCATTAGAAGCTAAAAATCCTTGAGCATTATGGTAACCCTCTTGGTATGGATGGCAAGCAAAAAAGAATCCTCAAAAAACAGGCTAATATAATCTTCAGCAGCCTCCTGAAGGCACTGAAGAGCACTCGATGTGAATCTAACATGCTGTCTGAGATCATTTCTTGTTATGTTCCGGACAGCACGGTAGAATGGAGCTCTTGGGATCAATAGAGCTGTTGACCTCTGATACTTGCATATCTTAGAGAGCCACCTGCTGCGATTGTGCGTTCTAGGTCTAGCAGGTGGTGTGATGGCAACCGCAGGAGATGAGGATGAGCCAGGAGAGAAGAAGTCCCTCCTTGTCTGCTTTCTCCTATCCATGGGCGTGAACTATGTGATAGCAGACTTGTGCGTGAAGGTTGGGGTGAGAAGGGAAAAACGATAAAGAACTCGTAGAGGACCGCTATGTACGGACAGAATGTACGGTATATCAAACCTATGCGAGCCAATATCAAAGAGAATGATCAGATTTGAGGAAAGCTGCACAAGTGCGATATGGGGTGACACGTAGGTAGACGTATCAGACTTGTGTGCATGGAAGACAGTAGGAGGAATTTCAATTGTGAAGGGTGCACACAAATGCGATATGCGGAGCGAAAAAAAAAAGTGAAAAAAATCTATTGAAATTTGTGATTTTATATCGGGGTTCGCACGTGCGAAAGAACGTCCTGTCACACGTGTGGGAGTTGTACGGACCCTGTCACATTACACGTGTGGGATTTGTACGATCAAATGCGAGAGCGACACGTGTTTATGAGCAATTGAATGAACACGTGACACGTGTCCAGCTGTCATTTCACACGTGTGCAGGTGTCATCTCACACGTGCCTGCGTTTGTTGTCCAATTGAAAGTAGACACGTGTCCACACATGCAAAAATTTAGTATAAATGGCACGAAAACCGAATAATTTTTTACCTTTTCCGTTCTCGAAATTCACGACATATCGCTTTTGTGTGCGCTCATTGCTGTCCATTTGCTTGCAACTATACCTACTCACGCACAAGTGCGATAGTCTGTATCTGTCTGTCGTACATATCCATCTTCTGCGCCATTTTGATAGTTAGTTTTGGTTCAGTTCTCCCGCGCGCACAAGTGTGATATTCGCGTTACTGCCATGGCCTCTTCCTCATCATCCTCACGAGAATCAGGCTTGAGTTCATTTCTGAGTGAATTTGGGATTATTGAAAACCTAGACTACTTCCACAGACTATTCAGACCATATCTACATGTTTTCAAGACTGCACAACCGTAATTATGACGTATTTTATGAAAGTTATGTCAGATTCAGAGATATACTTAGCAAGCCTGTTTTCTCCATAGGTCCACTCCAGTACATGCATTATACTGTTCTTGTTCATTTCTTCCCAGCTTTTAGATATAGACTGGATATAATGTTCACCAAATTGTTTGATCTTTTCAAAAGTAGTTCAATGTGTCCGTATTTCAACAAGAAATGTCGATTGATTAAATATCAGAGTGGTTTCATACTTTTTCTGTTAATTCAGATCCCAGATGATGATGAAGTTCCTGTTGCTGACCCTCCTTTTGCACCCTCCTCTGTTTAGTCAGCCATTAAGAATATCAGTCACTTTCTTATCGACACTCCTGATAAAGAAAGTGACTTCATTGATGTATATACTGATGTTCTCCAGGATTCTTTCATTGGCCAAGATACATCTGATGATGAATCCAAATCTATGGAGGATTCAAAATGTCTTTTCAATTTGTCTGTATATTATATTAATGACGATATATATTTTACTACTATTGATTTATGTAAATTTTTTGACTGTCGTGAGGACGAGGTTCTATGTTTATTATCCGGCACAATTTTCGAACTCTCCAACTTTGTAGATTTGGAGACAGATGACCTTGTTGTTGGTATTGATTTTGATGATGAGGAGGGTCTTATGACCAGAATGCTTGAATAAGACTTTATCAAATATAGCTAAGGATGGGCGAGGCAGATCATCCGATGAAGAATTCACGGCATTTCAATCCCAGATGGGCTTCCCTCGTCCATCATTAATGCACTTCACTGATTATTCCACTTCAGAAAGTAGTCATTATATTGATCATCCTGATCTGGTTGCTGCTGATGATGAAGAATGTGTAAGTGTTTAATCTTCCTTGTATTTGAATGTTTTCAATCACTGAATGTGTTTTTGCTAACATATTTCCTATTGCAGGATGCTCTCATAATAGGTGACTTTGCTGCAAGACGAGGTGGTTTTAGACAACACGCATCCTCGTTCTAGAGGGATAGTGGACTGGGCCACTATCTTAGGCATTTCTTGAAGAATAAGATTTGTATTGCTCATTCCAAGCTGAGCCCAGTCAGGGAGAGTCTTATAATGGTAGTTAAAGCTTTATCATTTTATCTAGAAGGACATAAATTTGTTAAGACAAATAAGATCGTTTTTGTCAAAAGATCTTATGTTTTGAACATTTTAGGCTTTACTGATGGGAATGTTCCTTTAAGGAGCTCCCATTATTCATTGTATTCCACTTATATTGAGCTTAGTGGAAATAAGGATAATGCACATCTATTAGATGCATACGCTAGCAGAGAATTTCTTCATGACAATACTACCATAGAATCTAATACAAGATCTGATGATGAATAGGTATTTTGGTATAATACAATCAATACATTTACATTGGGTATTTCTCCTCTCTTGTTCAATGAATTTGCAAAGCAATTCTAAACATGTCATCATGATCTTCTACTCAGCAATGATGATCTTCTACTCAGTAATCATCTAATTTTCTCTTCCTGTATGAACTTGCATGCTTTTCTAAACTTGTTGTATTGCGTGGACTTTGTTATATGTCAAATCTGAACTCTGCGGTAGAACCACTAAAACAATTGACAAATGTAGTTTCGTTTTTCATTGGTTCCTCCATGTTGTGTATTTCGATGAAACGCTGCTCGTGCATGCCAGTGTGACTTCTCCATCCCTTGTGATGACCATACACTCAAGCTTCCATATGTATTTGCAAAAAATGTTGTATGATGTCTTAGTATGTGCTGCATATGTCAAAATCATAATGTTAGTCATATGTTTGGATCTAAATATATATGAAAATTTTATACTAACCATGTAATGAGTGATGTGATATTGCATTAACAAACTCGACACGAGTCCTTTGGCCAGCTTTCTTATCAATATTAGAGTATTTTTTTTCTTAAAATAGCAATCATACTATCAAGCTTTTCCCATATATCAACTTTTAGTACTCTGGTGTTGCGGTCTTTCTCAAAAACCTGAGTGGCAACAATAATATATGTCCAGACTGAGTGTTGAATATTAGAAGCCTTACCAGTATGATTTGATAGAAAACGACGTGCTTTTGCTCCTCCTATGCTTGGCTTAGTTGGCATGTTCCCATTCTTTCCTAAAAGCTTTTCATCTTTTTGAATTTTGACATGTCCTTTATGGAGTCCTGCTTTTGATAAAACATCTTCTAATCGAGACATAGCTTCATTTGCTAATGATGCTGGCTTGGTATTCCAAGCAAAAACTATATAAAGATAAATGATCTTTTCTATTAATCTAACTTCTGCATGAAGAGTGCAAACATGCAGATGTTTTAAGGGGATAGGCAGCATAGGCTTCCAGTTTGGATCTGCATATTCTCTAGTAATTCTTGTACTCCTAGTTACATCTTTTGCCATTTTCATGCAGTACAAACAAGGATGTTTTGATGTAGCATCGTGAGAGACATTATAAATACATTTCAATGTTTTCAAATCACCTACTAAGTGCCATTCAACATTGAAGTCTCCAACTCCTGGAACATTGAGAAGTCCTCCATCCAGATGGTCCTTGATGATCCTAGGATAAGATGTCCTTGAGAATATCCATGATAATATATCATAATCCTCTTTCAGCACCTGTCCAAAGAATTAATCAGACTTAGTTTACAATGTATTAATACTATTCAATGAATGTAATGTAATAATGAGGCTAGTTTCCTGAAACCCTGCCAACCACCATATATCATTTTCTGACTGGACACTGAATTTGAAATCTTTTTGGTTCTTTGTTTGTGATAGAGCACCATTCATGAGAGTTATAGTAACCCTTTCCATCTTCTGCCCTTTCACAATTTATGACTCATCTAACTTAAGTACTATGATTATTTTGCCATTCACCTTTCCATAGGTTATATCATAGAATGTGACGATGTATCTCAGCAAGTAATTTAGATCAACAAATAAATTGTTTGATGAATTATAGAATATCGATCTTCCATCAGTTTCATACACCTCCTCAATATGAAATGGAATTCCAGTGATCTTATGCATACCTATGTTTAATGTATCTCTCTCTTTCTTCAAGTGATATGTCATAGGGATTGGGACTTTTCTAATTTGAACTTGCTTAAAAGCTTCTCTAATTAGTTTAAATATTGTTGCATATGCTTCCCTACTAATACCTGCAAAATCACAAGCACCCTGAAGTATAGTCTTATCTAAAATATTTTGAATGTCCACCATCAAAGACTCTGCTATTTTACACTTTACATTTCAAATCCTATTGTTCATCATGATACGCTCAGTGGATTTGCAAGTCAATATTGTGCCCAATGACATTCCTAGTGAAGCATTGTCTTTAATATTCCGAGGAGCTACTAATGCAGATCTGCAAAAAAAACATGTAGTTAACAAAATATCACCATAGCTGAAATTAAATCCAAATGTCATTGAAAAACTTACAAAATTCAGAATATGCTTACTTGAATGCACAGATCCTTCTATTTCAATAACCTCCTTTTGAAAGCGTTTGAATATCCTTGCAACTTTGTCGCTGTCGGTTCTTACTTTCAGCCTGCTTCTTTACCAAATCCACATCCTTCAATAATTGTAAGTTCTCAATACAAATAGACTATAAGACTGATTGCATTTGCTCTAGTTCTGATTTGATATTGATTGTTATCTTCTGTAATGATTCATTATTTTTTTTAAGTTGTTCATTTTCTTCTAACGTCTTTTGGAGATGACAATCTCTATTCTGACCATAAGAGGATATCCGAATTAACTCACCTTCTAAAAAGTGAACTTTATTCATATAAAGTTGTTTTCTATGGTTTTGCAATCTTTTAAAGTATCCTAGTAATCCACTATGCCCGTTGCATATCCATGTAACTAAATGAGTTATTGAAGAGAATGTGGGATGTGTCAAAGTGCTTGGATCTTGTGGATATAATGTTCTATCTGTCCACAAATCCAAGTTTTTCTTTCCTTCTGCCCTGTAACGAGAACGATCTTCAGCAGATATTCGAACTCCTTTGCCTCCAGGAGTATCAAGATGTTTTTGTCTGGTCGCTCGACGATTTGAAGGGTATACCTGCAAAATTTGGACACCGAATTGATCTGAAGGAAGATGCTGTACCTATTTGATAGAGATAGTATCGTCTCAATCCTAAATACTCTCTAATGGTCAAGGACGAACTTAACAAACACCTTAAAGCAAGTATAATCTATCACGTCTTAAGTAGTGAATGGGTTTCACCCATTTCTGTCGTCCCAAAGAAGAAAACTGGCAAAATACGAATATGTCAGGATTTTCGAAAACTCAATGCTGCCACCAGGAAGGACCATCATCCTTTGCCTTTTACTAATTCCATCCTAGATCAGGTTGCTGGTCAAGAGCATTACAGTTTCTGTGACGGCTTTTCTGGATATAATCAGGTGGGAGTGCGAAAGGAGGATCGCTCAAAGACCACATTCACGATGGATTGGGGCACTTATGCCTACAACAAAATGCCTTTTGGTATTTGTAACGCTCCAGTGAACTTTTAGCAAATCATGATGTTAATTTTCGCTGCCTTCCTGAGAACTTTTCTCGAAATATTTATTGATGATTTCTATGTGTACAGTGATATAAAGACACTACTGCAGAATATTGCTCAGACACAGAATATCTAATAGAGGAATAGAAGTCCACAAAGATAAAGTCGAGCTTATAAAGGACCTCCTGATACCAACCAATTTGCATGAAATGTTGGCTATTACAGGAGATTTACTCAAAATCATGCTTCTATTGTTGTCTCTCTTACACATCTACTGAAGAAACAAGTGGAATACTTGTGGACGAATGAACAGCAGAAAGCATTTGAAGATCTTAAGCAAAGGTTGATCAATGCTCCTATTCTAAGACCACCCAACTGGGCTATTTTATTTCACAGTTATGTGGATGTTTCTGCATTTGCTATTGGCGTCTGTCTAAGCCAGAAGGATGACCAGAAGAAGGATCATCCCATCTACTATGCGAGTCGACAGCTCAGTGCATTAGAGAAAAATTATTCGGCTACAGAAAGGGAAGCACTTGGCATGATTTTCACTGTTAAAAAATTCCGGCATTATTTGCTGGGATATGCATTTATTTTTCATGTGGATCATTATGCTCTTAAGTATCTTGTAAATAAACCAGATCTATCAGGACAAATTGCTCGATGGATTCTACTTCTGCAAGAATTCACTTATCAAGTAGAGCTTCATGAAGGAAAGTATCATACAAATGTTGATTATCTATCGCGACTCAGCACTGGAAAAATTGAAGATCCTATCAATGATGATTTTCTAGACGAACATTTATTCGAGATTTCATCTACAAATTTGCTATATTTTGATATCATTACTTATCTCAAGGATCAGATATATCCAGATGGTTATGATTTGGAGCAAAAGACAGTTTTTCAATATAAGGTAGCACCTTATACAATTATTAACAATGTTCTATACAAGCTTCGTGCAGATCATCAGCTTCGAAGATGTCTCAAATCCGAAGACATTAAAAATGTCGTTAAAGCCTTACACTCAGAAGATGCTGGTGGACATTTTGCTTTGAAGAACACAGTTAATAAGATATTGACTGCCAAGTATTGGTGGCTAACAATGTTTAAGGATGTATCAAACTTTATTCGTTCATGTGATCCATGCCAAAGATCTGGTAAGCCTACAAAATCAATGAATTGGCCGTTGACACCAATCCTTTCTCTTGCACCATTCGAGAAGTGGGGGATTGACTTTGTCAGTCCAATTAAACCTGTTACACGACATACGAAATGTCGATATATACTAGTTGCAATGGATTATGCTACAAAGAACGTGGAAGCAGAGGCAACAAAAAGAAATGATGCAAAAATTGCCGCGACGTTCTTATTCAAAAGTATTATCACCAGATATGGTTGTCCACTCGAACTAGTAAGTGACCGAGGTACACATTTTTTCAATGACACTATACGGTTGCTGACAACTTATTTCTTCGTCAAACACAGAAAAACTACACCATTAATCCAAAAGCAAACGGGTTGACAGAAAGAGCTAATGGAATTTTATGTAAGATCCCGAATAAAATTACTATTGCACACGCAACGGATTGGGATCAGAAACTACCATCAGTTCTTTGGGCTTATTGTAATACAGAGAAAATCACAACACCATATTTTCTGACATATGGTATGTATCCTATTCTGCCAATTGAATTTGAGGTCAAAACTTTTCGTATCCAATCTCAACGAACAAATGCAGAATGTATAAACGAAAGGTTGACTAATATTGAAGAACTAGCTGAAGCTCATGAGTCTTCACAAAAATTAACCTAGGAAATCCAGGAACAAAGAAAGAAGAAATATGACAGTCATATAAAAAAACGTGATCTTCAAGCTGATGATTATGCCCTGATATATGACAGTCGCCATCAAAAGTTCCCAGGAAAACTCCATATGCGATGGCTTGGACCTTTTAAAGTCATAGAGGTGTTTGACAATGGTTCTGTGCAACTTCAATCACTTGAAGGGGAACTGTTACCTACACGTATTAATGGGCCCAGACTAAAAAATACTACCTTTGACCAAAAATTTATTTATTTATTTTTATTCTTATTATTTTCTAGTATTTTTCTGGAATCAATCGCGAATTTTTCTCTATCTTTTCTAATAATGTTCGCGACTTTTTTTTTTCTTTTCTAGAAAATTTTCTACCATTGTTCAACATTTGTTCAAACTGTTTCGTGAATTTTTCGAGAATTTTTCTTGTCTTCTCTCAAATCTTTTAAATTATTTTTCAAAGTATTTTCAAGAAACTTTCTAGTATCCTTCGAGAATCTCTCAACCTATCTTTTCGAGAATCTATCTACCTACTTTTTACATCCCTCTATTAAAGATGATGGCCATGTGATCATCATTATTCACACGTGTGTATGCTCACATATCAAAACCGATATTGTTTCTCCTTAATTTATGGGCCATTGGGCCTTCAACTTCTTTAAAAATCTTCATTTTGAAATGGAGATTGGACCCAAAGGACATGTTTTCTTTTCAAAAATGGTCTTCCATTATTAAAGATCGATCATAGTTTCAAACACTGACCCATGCGCGTATTCCATAAATGGAAGTGACAGATGTCAAGTCACCATGCCACATCATCATCCCTTCCACACCGCTACTGCATATCAGAGTTGTTTTCTATTTTTCTTCCTTAAACTTTTTGTCTGCGATTTTATGCTTTCCTGCGCACATTCTCTTTGCGATCAAAGCATTCATTTGCGACCTATTGCGATCTACGAGCTTTCGTGAAAAATTCGAACAATGGCTTTTGGATCCAGTTCAAGCTCTAACATCATTTGGAAAGCACGCATAGGAATCCGCCTGGCATCCATCCAGTCCTTTTTGGATCTATGCAAGTTGGGTAATTTAAAAGTGGACCCCTCCATCATCCTCTCCGAAGTCAGTACGGAGTTTGTCAACTCCATTTATTCCATTTCGGAGGTGGATTTCAAAGTCCATGTGCGAGGCAAATTCTTCACTATCTCTGAAGACTTGTTCTGCACAGCCCTTGGATTACCGATGGATGGGCAAATGATCTCAACAAATAAGGATTCGGTGGATGAAGCTGTCCACTTCCTTAACAATTGCTTCGTACCCACGAAGGGGTACAAGATCTCTATGATTCGTGATACCACATTTAACATGTTTTGTAAATATGCAAACCAAGCACTCTTTTTGACAGATGCGGATGCGATGATTTCAGTGCAAAATTTTGGTTACATCTTAGATGCACTTTTGGGTAATCCGGTTTGTTTCGGCACCATTACATATAAAGCATTTTTGCGCTGGATCAAGCACCAAAAATTTTCTGGAGTTGGAGCACATATATCTCGGCTATGCGCCCATTTTGACATTTTGAATGAGCAAGAGAAAACATTGCTGACGGGAAGGATGTTGGCCCCCAAGCCAATTGATCTTTCCATCCTCGTTACTGAAATTGCACCAGCCATTGAAGTAGTAGCTACCACTACTATGGACATTGACGCTGCACCATCCCAGTCGAAACTAGTTCCAGTTGTGGCGATGGAATCTGATAGAGCTACTACTGCTGTTGCTGCTGATTCTTCACAGCCCGCATTTGCTTCCACATCTCGAAAGCAGCCGAGTGCCTCCTCCTCTGACGATGACGCAACTCAGTCTAATACATCAGACAAAAGACAAACAACTGCTGAAGGCGACACTGGAGCACCTGTGGCAGATGAAGAACAACCAGACGACCAGTCCCAATGGTTTTGCACTATGACCGAAAAAGCCAAAAACCTAGTGGCTGAAGTGTGTGAGTTGGACAAGTACCACCAACAACTTACGATGGAATTTGTCAACTCATAAAGGAGATGCCAAAAGGATCTCAAGGCGTCTTTCGAGAAGATTGATTTGCTCAAATCAGACAACACGAAGCTGATTGAACGAAATCATTCTCTCGACACACAGCTTCAAACCTTAATAAAGGAAGCTGATTCTTTAAAACAGATCAATAAGACGATTGAGGCCAAGTCTAATAATTATCAGACTCAAAACGATTCTTTAAAGCAGCAACTGACAACTGCAAATCAACATAATGTCGCGCTCCAGAAACATTTCCAAGAGGAACGAATGAGAAGACTGAAGGCAGAAGCTGCTCTCTCTGTATGCACCAATGCAGGGTCCATTACAGTCGACCTCACGAAGCTAAACCAACTCCAAGATCAGATGCTCGACAATTTTTGAGTTGAGTTCCTACAACCACTCGAGGATTCGAAGGCTCTTGTCGAGGAAGAATTGGCGGAGCTAAAGCGGTTTTCGAGTGAAGCTACCCCATCTTGCAGCGGACCAGATGCACACGATGAGTACCTTTAGGCCTTACTCAGAATCGATGACCTTACACAGCAAATTCCATCTATGCATGCCTGCACCGGAGCCTCAGACCATCCCGAGTATTTGGAAGCAGTCACAAAGATTGACAAGCTCGAACAGGAGCTGTCAGATCTCCAACAACAAATGGAAGATCAGAAGCTGGGTGCTGAGTTGCAAACTCAAGACTTGGCAACTGCATCTACACAGCCAAAACGAATGCGGCGGAATCAGTCGAAGGTATGTGCTGACAAATTCTGTGCATTTGTTGAACGCTTCTGAAAATGGTGTCCACCTGCTTTTAACATCGAATTACAATGGCGTATGGATTATATGATGCTACCAAGCGCAATAGGCATCGCCTTCGACGATTGAAAGCGACCATGGGAGAAGGAAGACTTTCTCTGGTTATGTGCCCAGCTTTCTATCGAGCAGAAAGGATGACTCTGCTGGGGCATAATCCAGGGTAAGTTTAAAGTCCTACCTTTCGGGTCAGCAGAGTCATACATAGGCTCTTTGGCTATGTATGCTCTTGAATATATTCGCATCAAAGAACTTCAATTTTTGCAGAACGAAGACAATAAACAACATTTTTGGAAGTGAAAGTCACAGCTTCAATTATACAAACCCAAAGCTGTTGCGGATTTAGGCGCATTCGACGACGCAGAACATTAATATGGCGTATCCAGAATTATTCAGTCTATATGTGGATTGGGAGCAAAACCTTGCAGAATATTTTGTAGAGATTCGACATAATCTACATGATAGAAGGAAGTCATTCAGATATAAGCAATTTTGTACATATACATTTTGGCAGTTTGGTACCTTTGCGGCCAAGACATTATTTTTTGTTCAGAATCTTTATATTAGAAGCAATTTTATTAGATTCTCAGCTCGATACTGTGAAGAAATCACTCTACGAAGTGATTCAGACCAAGATACAAAGTTGACTCAAGAGTTGTTTGATGGAACATTACTCCTTGTTAAACTAGAAGAATTCGGAAACCTCCCAGTTGGCCGATATACAAAATCCAAAGAAGATTTGTTGTTGATCGAAACTCAATAGAACTTGGAACTAGCTTAGAAACTATATGAAGAATTGAATAATTCATAAATATTATTCATGTCTTTGTCATGCTGATGCCTATCTGTGATACTGAAGCTAGATCTTTACAATTTGATAATGTTTTGAAGTTTGATTCCAGTTTTCATCAAACATTTCAGCTTAAAATCAACCTACTCAACGCAACAACAAGACACATATTCTTTGAAGAAATATCTAAAGGACAAATCATATGAAGAAATATTTTTTTTCTCCTCAACGAAAATCTGACGAACAACAATGTTTCTCGAATAATTCTCGAAATAAAGATGATATGTTCATGAGGACGTTTCACATTTGAGGAAGGGGATATGTGATTCCACGCAAATGTCAAAAATTGAATATCAACATAAATATGGCATGATATACTCGAAAATGAAGATATGAGCTGGTTAAGTATAAATCATGAAGAGCCTAAGTCATTTTTCGAGAATATATCTCCTAGGTACTTGCCTTATAAATTAAGGACAGACCTTTAATAGGAAAAGACATTGCCTTGGATAACCCTTAACTAGGTCGTCCAAACGAAACTACTAGTTATGAAAAGACGTGTTAAACTAGAGTAACTTTAACTCATAGTTAAGTATACCTCTTATGGTATAGTTGAACGTATTTTTAGTTTAATTCTTAACTAGATCCTTTCGCGGGAGCGACGCACCTATTGTTTAAGAGGTGTGTTTGTTCGCCCCGTAGAACATATATTGATCTCACACTTCAGTCTCGATCATCGAGAGAGAAGAGTTTATGCTTATGTAAGAGATTGAAGAAGTGAATAGAGTTATGTGAGTTATTCTCCCTTATCTCTGCTCTCCGCACTGTTGAGTGTGAGTGATCTTGAGTCTGCTAACAATCTGTAATGCATTTCATGAATTACTCTTTGATCAGACAAACGCTCTAGTGCATTATAGTCGTTTGTTGTGTTTTTGTAAAGCATGCTCTAAAGAACTGTCTTAAAATCATCTTATTTGTCTGTCGCAAATACTTTCTTTTCAACACTCAAATAATGACTATCTTTGTGCAGTCTAGCACGATCATTGAATTAAGTTGTATGTATACAAATGAGATGACAGTCCCTGTCTGAAGAATTGAGTCTCTGATCTGTTTTCCTGACTGGCATTGACATAAGTTTCTAATGTGCTCTAAAACCATTCGTGCTCTTTAGCCATTAAGTTGGGCTTTAGTTGTTGAGGACTATTGTCTAGGAATGAATAGTTCGCAAACTCGATTAATTAATTGTCCGCACAGTCGCGAATACATCAAACAATTCCCGATTCTCTATTGACACCTTAGTCAACCAGAGTGTAGTCTGCTGTACTACTCTGATAACATTTCATTTGTAGAACGCACTTCCCTCAATTCGATAGAGGCTAGATTGTTGTTCTGAATTCATTAACATTACCCATTCCAAATATAAGTAATACTGGTTACTTTTTAATGTCTGTCGACAACCAGAATAACATTTGAAACCACCTGCCATAATTACACCAAAAACATGTCTTTCTAACGCTGTCCTCTATGGGAACGATACTTTTCACTACAAAATCTATATTAACCCTATTGGTATAGCACGAGAAGCTCTTTCACAATATCTACAAAAAAGCTTCTTGTGCGATCCTCCATGATCACCTTGAGTGTGAGGCTTCTGATGTTGCTACTGCACTTGATTCTTGCCCTTGAAATAGTCTTTCTTCTTGGTGTATAGATTCATGGATTTGTCTTTGATGGATAGGCTTCTAGTCTTTCTCCGCATTTCTTCTTGAAGAAAATGCCCGATCACCTTTTGAAGAGTGAGGTCGGGTGTGTGGAGATCATCATGACAAAGTGCTCATAGGACTTTGAAAGAGAAGAAATCAAGGACATAACGGCATCATCATCTTGAATAGAACATCCTACAACTAATAACTGATCTAACAGGGGTTTGGAGCTGTTGATGTGAGAAGTGATGGCAGTAGAATCAGACATGCTAAGGGTAAAAAACTTCCTTCTAAAATGTATTCTCGTGGTTACATCGTGAGTCTCATAAAGAATTGATAACAAGTCCAGTGCTTCCTTAGAGGTTTTGCACATGGTAACGTGAGATATTTGGGAGTCGGCCAGATTGAGTGTGATACATGCTAGGGCCTTTTGATCTTTGAGCCTCTAGGCCTTTGCTTGATCACCATCTTTTGGTTTCAGGTCTGCACCTTCTACTACATCCCAAAGATCTCTATCTATCAACATCATTATAAGTTTTAACTTCCAAATCTAGAAGTTAGAACCATTGAACTTGTCAATGACTCTAGCTTCACCGAGTGATGAAGATGAAGAGTTACCTATATGAGACATGATAACAGTACACAAATAGAACAAACTTAATCTCTCAATTCATTTGAGCTATGCTCTAATACCAATCTGATGGGGCAAGGAAGATAGAAGAACGCGGACGGAGAAGAGAGTAGAAATATTGTGGAACAACTCTCCTGTTCCAATCGGCTGCTAGGTGCAAAAACAGTCTAATAGATGGCTTATGCTAAATGTAATCACAGCCTTAAGTGTTCTAATTGCCCAACGAGATCTTAAAAATTAATTCATACTCTAAAATAAGAGTACAGTCCACCGAAGAGATTAGAGATGGTTTGTGTGTGGTGCTACTGAAATCAGATTCAATGTGAAGTATAGTTCTGAACTAAATGGAAGGGTAGTATGATATCGTGAGTTCCTCAGGTGTCAAAGACAGCCATCATCTGATCAGAAACTGAGGAGTCGTAGACGTCCATCTTTTAATCAGAGTGAGTAAACAAGCGTGATCAAACAACAATGAAAGTGCATTCAATCACAACAAGCATTCATCTACGTTGTATACAGATGAAAACAAGCTACTATTATATTACACTGTAGCCAAATACAAAATAGCAATTACAATAAAAAATGTTGGCGTAATTGGGAGGCTCAAATAATGTGTCTCATGGATGGAGCAACCACTAATCTATGCTTGGATGATCTCTCATCTGTGTATTAATTACATTGAATGCTTGTCACCTAATTAGAAAAGTCGTTGTACTTGGAAGTATATGGCTTTTGTGACAACTATACATAGTATGTATACGGTTAAACAATCAGGAATGTTGACGCAGACGAGGACGTCACTGACGAATTATCTCACTTCGTAAATTTTGGGAAGTGATTGGGAACGTTTCTCGTTCAAAATAGATGACCTTCGGCATTTTCTCTCTCTTCGAGATTTTTCAAAAAAGCCAAAAGTGACCTTGAAACAGTTTAAATTATGAAAATAGATAACCTTCGGTTATACTTTTGAACTATGCAAGTGTCGCATTTTGGGGAAATGCAAAAAAGCCGAAGCTGTTGAAAACATAGTTCATTTTTGCAGACTGTCATGACACTTTTGCAAACTATCACGAAAGTAATGTATTTCTGTAGACTTGTTCTAAATGCTAATTTCGTGGAAGTCCTTGAAGATGGCCAAGTACTCAATGACTTCAAATTATTGAACTTAACATCTGAACTTTGAAATTATGACAGGATTGGTTACCCTTTGCTGGAGATCAGTTGGAAGCCCGTTGTAGATGTTCTTCAAATAAATTGGTTGTCTAAGTTTGCGATTCCTGCAGGTATCAGATGAGTAGACATAGAACCAAAGTTGGTTTCACGTAACCCTAGATCAATGATCAATAAACATGCAGGAATAATCATGAAATAGAAATTAGTCATTCACCAAGGGGGCAACTGTGGGCTTAATTTCAAACAAGTGCTATCATCACCAAGATGAACATACTTCTTTGTGTTGAGGCATATAGGAATGGAAAATCTGACGATGATTGGTCATATGTTGAGTAGCTCTGAAATTTAGAAACCACGAATCATCCGAATTCGCGTCTTTGTCTTTGACCATAAAAGTGCCTTCATCCATTTCGACTTCTGGAGATGCTATAACTGTATTTGCTTGTTGATCAAGTTGCTTGGCTACATTTTTTGCTTTGAGATTTTGGCAATCTTGGATCATGGTTATTGAGCTTGCAATACCTGTAAAACATCTTCTTCTTTGACGAATTTGGATTCGATGATTGTTCTTGACATTGAGTCTATTTTAGATTCGATGTAAATTGCTTGGAGCTTTTCTGCTTTTGTTGTTTCGAGCCTTTGTTGACATACAGAGCATGAGACGAAGAGGTAGACGAAGTGTCTTGACTTCTGTGATTATCTTCTTGCAGCAACATAGTGATAATTATGGCAAGAGTTAAATATGAGTGTGTCGATATGATCATCACCCAGTTCTCATATGTAGAGGGAACACTTGAAAGTAATGTCATAATTGCATCTTGATTGTCTACGATTGATCCGACAACGGCCATCTATTGCAAGAGATTCTTAAACTAGTTAATATGATTCTGAAGAGAATCATTGTTCGACATCTTGAGTGTGAAGAATTTTCTTTGAAGATGCAACTTGGTAGTTATGTCTCTCACATCATATAGAGAGCTCAAGATGTTCCAAACTTCTTTTAAAGTTTTGGCTTCATCTACGTGGCCAATCTGAGTCTCTAATATATTGAGGATAATAAGCGCGAAAGCTTTACTATCCTTTGATTTCCACTTTGATTCATCTATGTCATCTTCAGGATTCACTTTGATACCTGTAGCACCATCCCACAACTCGTTGGTGATGAGCAAGGTCTTCATCTTAAATTTTCATAAATGATAATTGGATCCATTCAGCTTGTCTACGAAAAGACCGGCTTTACTTTGAGAATCCATCTAGAACTTTACATTGTCGATAATTCGATTATCATTAAGAGAAAGATACAGTGTTGTGAAAATCAATTTTCTGATACCGAAACAAATTGATTCAAACTGAAGAATAATTTGATATCACAAAAGATATCAAGTATAAGAGCTTGCGCTCTTAATAGGATGAAATATCCTATAAGCTTTCTTACTTTCACTATAACCAACAAAGATGCCTTTGAAAGAAGTGGCACCTTCCTTTTTCCTTGTTTCTAAAGGAATATGTACATAACAAGTACATCCAAAAACTTTTCAAATCACTTAGATTTGGCTTTTTGCCAAACAATACTTTATAAGCATTAGAGGAATTCTAAATCCCAAAAAGACCCTTTGTAAAGATTCTTTTTATATTTTTTCTCAATTTTTTCTTACACATGGACCACAAAACACTCAAATTTGAAATTTACGTAACGTAACTTTTTGAGTCCACATTTTGATTCCATACTAAAAATGGCATAACTTTTTAGTGTTAAGTCCGAATTAGTGTTATAATATTTTAATAATAAAAAAGGCATCTTGCACGAATTCTTAAAGGGTCTTTTTGGAACTCAAAACTCCTCTAATGGTGTAAGTCATTTAATGGCACTATTAGTTATTCTATTACAAAGAAAGTTTTCACATGAAATAGCTTCTCCCCAATGAAATAGGAAGAGATGCATCTAATCTCATAGCTTTAGCACACTCACATAGTGTCCTATTCTTTCTCTCAGCTACTCCAATTTTGTTGTGGAGTATATGTGCAAGTATACTCTCTTTTAATGCCATTAGTTTCACAAAACTCTTTCATCCTATTGGAGATGTACTCCCCTCCATTATCACTTTTTAATACTTTCAAGCTAGTATTAAGTTGTTTTTCCACAAGAGTTTTGAAGTTTACAGAGGACTCAAAAACTTCACTTTTCTTAGACAAGAGATAAACCCAAGAATATCTTGATCTATCATCAATAAAAGTGACATACATAAGAGGTCCACCATTTGATTCATGTGAAAATGAATGAACATCCGAGTGTATAAGGTCGAGGAGAGTTAGATCTTATCAAAGATCTCTTGAAAGGAAGCTTATGAGATTTGGAGAGTCCACAAGCTTCACGAAGCCACTCGGATATGGTTTTGGGAAGTCCACTTGCTAGCTCCTTTGTCACCATGGTCTCCATAGCTTTGTAGTTAGGATGGCCTAACCTTTTGTGCCATAATTCCACTTGAGTGAGCTCCATGTTCACACTTCCAACCATCACATTAGCATCCAATTCGAATAACCTCCCTTGCTTGAAACCACTAGCAATACATTTTTCATCTTTTAAGATAGAACATGCATGCCTGAAATATACATCTAATCCACTATCCATAAGTTGTCCTACACTCAACAAGTTCTTTGTAATTGAAGCTACATAAAGAACATTGTCTAGATCTACTTTTTTAGATGATCCTACATATAAGGAATGAATCCAACACCTACAATCTCACATTATTGATCACTTGCAGTGAAGATAAATCTCTTAGAACTATTGTAAGAAAGTAGATTAGAAAAGTAGTCTTTTTGGTGAGTCATGTGAGAGCTTGCCCCATATCAATCCACCAAGTGTCTTGATTAGATGTTTGTGGTGAGGATACTATCAAAGAGAATTGCATTCTTCCTCCTCCTCAAGCACAGGATTGCCTTGATTGTCCTTCTCTTGGGCATCCTTCTTCTTGTAGCACTCGGATGCAAAATGTCCCTTTTTTCCACAAAAGAAACACTTTAGCTTCTTCTTGTCCTTCTTGCTCTTGCCTCTGGAACTTGATGCTCCATCTCTGTTCTCCATCTCCATGTCTCAAGTCTTCTTGGATGGAAACTTCTTCTTCTTGCCTTTCAAAGAAAAGTTAGCTTTTTCATCACCATCAATCAAAGATAGGGAACTCATCCTACTTTTGATATGAAGCATTCTACTCTCCTCACTAACAAGCACACTTTGAAGTTTTTCAATACTAGGAAGTGAATCTTGAATAGCAAAGGTTTGAGCAAGATTGGAATAATCATCTCCTAATCCATTCAAACTGATTTGAACTAACTCATCATCTTTGATTTTATCATCTATAGAAGACAACTCCTTATTCAAAGATTTGATCCTAAAGACATAATTTTGGGCACTTTCACTACTTCCTTTCATGCTTTGAAGAATTTTATTCCTAAGCATGAGTATCCTTGAAGTGTTTTTGGATCCATAAATTGCTTTTAATGAATCCCATGCCTCTTTGGATGTGGTACAAGATGAGATTTCCTTCAAAAGTTCATTACTTACATTCATCTTTATGCAATGTAATGCAACTCTACATCTCTTTTTGTACTTTGCCAATTAAACTCCTCCTTGAGGTTGTACTTCTACCTCAAGTACTATGTCATAAAGATCATGAAGTACAAGCAAAGACTCCATTCGAACTATCCAAGTAGGATAATTAGTGGATGTAAGCCTTTCACTAGTTTCAAGCAAGAAACCACCCATAGATGCCATTTTTGAATGTGAAAAAGCACTAGAAACTCTTATGGTTTCTCTAACAGATCTAAACCTAAAGTCTTCTAGCAATTAGTATGCTTATAGACACAATCCTATCACTCATGAACCAATCTAGAATGATGGAAATTTAGATTCTAGTCTCAAACTTGCAAAATCACTCCTTAATCTATGATTTTTAGCAATTTCTCTTTTCAACATCAACATACACTCAAAAAATCAGTGAAGATCACTTAATGCACCTAATTCAAGCTTCAATTTAAATTTTTTGGCTGATCTAATCCAAGAACTAATCAAGGGATTAGATTCACTATAGAAAATCCTTGATTTTGCATTGCAAATCACTCAAATTGGGTATGTGAGTCAAATTGTATAAATTTTGTAAGCTTATCAGTCAAAACCGGAGCTGTACGGCCTCACACGTGTGAAAAGGGTTCCTACAGCCCACAACAAGTTCTGGACCAAAAATTTTAAGAATATCTATCCAATCCAACTCGCTACCCAAAATTTGACTAGTTTCCTAAAACTTGCTAATTTTGGCTTTGATTTGGATCAACCCTATCAATTTCAATAAAACCTCTTGTACTTGGCTTTGATACCATGAGGAAAAAGTACAAAATGGACCAAGAGTGGATCCTAATCTGATCCTCAAGAGGGATTGGATGTTAGATTTACTTGATCTATCAATCTACTTGAGATTAAGATCAATCTAGATCAATTCTAGACATAAAATCCTAACAAGAACAATCATTAATGAAGGTAGGTGTACTTTCTGGTTTCACATGTGTGAAACTCTATCTAAGTACGGACTCCAAGTACACTATGATAGAACCTCAAAACAATCAATACAAATGTAGACAAATGGAGAGAATCACACAAAATTGCTTCCAAAATCAAGATTGATCTCTCACATTGATTATGGCCAAATATGCCTCTATATATACACTTCTTGGAGCTCGAGATATTGATCATGCATCAGATCTCGCACATGTGAGGATGCCTTGTCATCATCATGCAATTTGGACACTTGGATCAAACTTTCCATTTTGGACATTTTTGGTCCAATTTCCTACTATATGTAGATCTTCATGGAAATCTTCTAGAAGCAAAAACTCGCCTACTTCAGCTATTTCCACACGTGTGAGCTGTCCTCTACACATGGGATGTGACACCTATTCAAAATATTTGGCTCATGCAATCAATAGATTGACGCCATGTGTCATATCTCTAGAAAACTAGTTTTTGGCCATTTTAGCCATTAGAACTTGAATTAAATCATATGTACAACATATATGATTATGGTACATGACAAGTACACTAGTTTCACACGTGGGAACAGGCTCCACACATGTGTGTTTATCCTATATACAAGATTTTTGGCTTCTACCAAGCTTATTTTTGCATTTTTCACAATATAGATAGCGTTTGTGAACAAAGTTTTAGACTTGCTCTGAAACTAAACATAATACTCACTCTGGAATATAAAGGCGAACCCAGTTCCTTGTGACGCCATCCCTGGACAAGGCACCTTGGGTTGCATGATCGGGATTGGTTGGTGTAGTGGAGAACATTAGATTGTGTTCCAATTGATCAACTCGATCAACTGTGCCATTCTGATAGACCTTCACTCCAAGTATCTCATACTGAACTTGTCTTGGAATAGTCGCCATTGCTCGACCTACCCTCCTTCAATGAGTACTGGGAATTTCCAGATCTACTAATTATGTTGACATACAGGCTCAAGCGTGACGCAAGTCATGCCTAGATTCAAATGCTCTAGCTTAGAATTTTTTTAACAACACTTTCTTTGTGGTTTTAGATTATTGAAAATGGATTTGAGAAAACTGTTTTTGTTAGAACTGCTCTTGTGAAAAATGTGGGAAGTAGAGGACGCTCACAATATGTTTGAAAAGTTTTTCACCAAGAGTTCAACTTCTCACCAATCAAGCAATAACAGATCAACTAGCATTTGCATTGAGGGTGACTAGAATGAGCAGTTATAAGCTAGATATCATGACACGGATCGTCATTCTATTTGTCTTGTTAATTATCCATTGAACTAGCGTGATTTGATTTGGTTTTATCAATGTCCTTCAATCGAATAAATTTTACACATATGTTAAAAATATTTATTTGTTGCTTTTGCAGGATTTTCTACAATTGATATAATATCAGAACAAAAAATAATATTTCAAAAATCAAGAGGTGATCCTCATCATTCAATGTCATATTCAAAATAAATATAATAGATAGTTGAATTAAAATGAATAGACGAACTAGATGAGCCTTTGCTAGACGTCAAACCCAAATAAAATGCAAAAATGAATTTCGACCCTATTAAAACACATGGTTTGAAATAACTACATTGGAATCTCAGTGGATTGCCTTATGTAATAAGATAGTCACTAATAACGGTTATAGAACAAGATACTTGCTATCATTACTTATCGATGAGAAAAAAAATGCACTCGATAATTTCAAAGTATTGATAATGGTCGACCAATTGAAGGTAACTATCTATAAAACAAGAATATTTAGTATTTTGATATCCTTTTTGTTTTAGTAATCAATACCTACACTTTATTGTATAAACGATTTTTTTATCCATTTATTCAAAAAATTTCAAATCACTATTCCCAAAACAATACATACAAATCCTACAACGATTCCTTATTTGAATAAAATGTAAACAAATCCTACTACACAATGATAAATTTGTATTTTGGATACAACATTCCAATCAATGATTGGAATGAAATGACTCGTGCACAATCTGACGCAATTGCAGCTGATCTGGATAAACACTTTGGTCACATTGATCAATGCGGAAACAAATTGACAAATGGACCAATCACATTTTCTTCTGTAATACAAATGGTCAATCCTACAATAGCACATCTATTTGAATCTCATCTTCAAATACAAGAACATAAGATATAACGAATAATTTTTTTTATATTTCTATTATGAAATATGAAAATAATTTTCAACTTAACTTTATTGCACGATTTTCAGGTTATCATAGAAGAAGATGTAGCATCAACAAGTGCTACAAAGGTATATCAAACTTTTTTTATCTATTTCATTTTTTGAAGTTTAATTATGCAGATAAATTGTTTGAATGCAGAAAAACACATCTCCACCACAAAGAGTACGAATAACATTCACATCTACAAATTAGAATGCATCAAAAACAAAAAAGTTTACATTGGACAAACAACATCACTGACGAAAAGATATCACCAACACTATGAAAACCCTCCTTAAAAAATGTTGGCAGTTGCATCTCTATATGCTCCTTTTAAAAATAATTTTATTATATCTACAATGTGTACTACTTGTGACAAAAAGATTGCAAATAATTTAGAATCTATATAGATCTATTCGCTTCATGTGGCTCAAATGGTTATCACATAAAAAAAAAACCAGGCAATTCCAAAAAATATTGGTACTTGTAAAGATGTCATTATATATAAATATAATAAAGTTAGTTGTCAACTATAAACAGTTAAAATATGTTTTCATTTATCATTTATGATTCAATGACATGAAACATTGCAATGATGTTATATATTCCTTGCAACTTCTATCATTTAAAAATTGGATGAAGTTCCAAGAACAAAATACATATCCAATGCATTTTAGGACATTACAAAGTTGAAGTCCTGGTGCATGAGAGCATTGTTGCTATCGATGCTGAGTATGGGCAAACATCAGTGGATTGGCTGGAGCTGCAGCTCCAACAGCATGGCAAGGTAAGCATGGGGGGTTTGATGATGAATGACGAAGATATTCACGCCAGTGTAGTGACAGGCTTGCCCCTGTATGAGCTCAATTTCGGGTGGGGGCGAACTATTCACGTCTGCCTTCCCGTTCATGTCTCTATTCCCTTGGGCGCTTTTGATGATGAGGGTAGAATCCAGGTGCTGCCAGCCCCAAGTGGTGGCCGCACTCGATACTTTCTCATATGCTTGACACTCCAACACATGAATAGGCTTATTGGAGATCTTTTTTTCTCTCATTATTTACGTGGAGAGGACCAAGTTGTTCACGAGATTGGTTCGAATCTCTTCCAAGAGTATAAGTATGATTAATGGTAAGGAAGATCTAAGAACTTTTTCCTCCAAGCAAGAGAAGGAGTTGATAATGGTGAGTATTTAACTTGGTGACTTCCACTTACATTTCCTAGATGTTATAAGGGAGTGGGCAAGCTTAGTTTTACGCACTGGCCCTCAATTGCTTGCTATGCAAATATTGGCAACACAATAAACACTATAGATGTGCTTGGATGAGAAGCATAATAGCTTATCCCTATTATATCCCCTCCATCATGTGTTAAATTATATGCTCATTAGGATTTCCTTTTAAACAAGTGTTTGGTGACACACATGATCTTGCCTTGACAATAGAAGGATTTCACGAAAATGTTGGAAACTATTTTGCACAAAAAATAAAAGCATGAGAACATATTAAATGAAAGAAAATTCAAAAAGCCTTGGTAGAATATTGCTAGAAACATCATATTGGTAGAAAAATACAAATCTACACAAAATTTGAGACTTTTGAAATTTATAATATTTTATTTTTAGCTAGAAGACATTCATACATTAGGCAAAATGCAATTACAAACTCAAAATAAGGATATAATATTGTCGATGATCTACAAAGGCATAATTTTCCATGGCTCCAATTGTTGTTGAAATATAAGGTTTGTTTTGATGATTTCATGTTTATTATAAATCAGAATCAAAGGCCAGCTATCGTACAATGATAACCAAATTTTAAAATTAAGATAAAAGAGTTAATATATGACTATTGATATGTTGGTGAGCACCTGGAATTTATCCATGTATAGATCTTAGAATATGACAAGTTACATCTATAAATCTTTATTTAATTTTTCAAATTCATCTCTTTCATGAAAAATCATTCTCAAATTTCATACAAAATTTAAAAAAATGAAGATAATGTATGAAATGTCCAAAAGTTTATATGTTTGTGAAATAGCCTACTAGTTATTCTTATAGGAAACATGTTGATATGAAGTAATAAGTGATATGATTTTAATAGGTGTGAATTTATTTGATAGGCAACCATACACACAATACATGCATGCCAAACTCTTATGATATCTCATATTACAAACAATAGATATTGATCATGTGTTTAGAATAGAGCATGCTTAAAATCACATGTTCCATACAAATATGATTTGTTATTATACATAATGCGTTCTATACACTACAAAACTATGAGAGAATCTATAATGCAGATTATATTGAGAGTAAAATAACGAATCAACTATAGTACTCTATTTGTTTGCACCATAGACAATCCAATAAATAAATCAGATCACACATTACATACGAAATTTTAATGCAAGCTTTGTGAAATATTTTCATTCTAGAGCATGTGCATGCTTTACGTGCGTTGAAAGTTTTGCACCGTCGTGTATTGAGCTCCATCTCCATGTCCAAATCCACTCATGTATATTGTTATGCTAAATAAATTATTAACATATTTATTGTACGTTCATGCATTGTTTTGTTGCTGATATCTATGTCTGTTATTGATTACATTCCAAAACGAAGCACATTGATGTGGAACATCATTTTGTGCGAGAAAGATTAGCAAATAAGAAATTGATTCAATGTTTTGTGCTTCTGAAGAACATCTAGCAAATATATGTACTATACCCCTCACAATAGTAGAACATCTTTTGCTATGCATAAAATTGTACCTCACCTCCCATTTTGTTGAGCACTAATATTTGATAGTGACATAAAACAACAAATTGATTAGTTAGTTAGCTAAACAAAGTACACCTTGAAAACTAGGAAGAACATAGAAAAAGTGTTGTTCAAGTCCAAGCAAACTTTTTTAGACAATATTTCATTCCAAGCAGATTTTGTTTCATTCCTTGGTACCCCATACCAAGACATATTTCTGGCTCAAAACAAGACGTTAAAGCTGAAAAAAAACTCAAAAAGGGGCCTTCAAACCCCCTGCATCTGTCCGTATTGCTTGCTTTTCAAAGGCCTCAGCAATGGGGTTGATCTCACTCCAAAATTTCGCAATTCTGAGAAAAAGCATTTGAAGCAACACGACGGATCGTATGGGCACAACTCTGGAGTAACAGGATACTTTGGATGCCTAGTTAATGGTGCCTTATACAGACCAAAAACTTATAAAACTCATATCTGCACTATTCACCAAACCACAGACTGTAATATACCACATGTCTTGCCGAAGCTGATAGTTTTGCTCATCCTTCTATTTAATCCAAGTATTATAGAAACATCATTACCAGAAGAGGGCTCAGTATTTTCCATACAATCAATAGGGCAAAAACTCTTTAGAACTATTCCTACACCAGCTTCCACACCAAGCACTCCATTATTTCATGAATTTTTCCAATGCTGATATTTTTGCTCATCCAAGAAACGTAAGATTAGATTTATCACCATGATATTGGCAAGTGCGCCATTTAGAGAGACAACTTTACAGAAAAGATTGCAAGCATCTTCCGATACTAGGCAAGTGAATTCATCTATTTCTCTAATAGATGCTTTCAGACGATTGTAAAAAAGCCGATTGCAAGCATCCTTTGATAATAAGCAAGTGAATCTATCAATTTATGTACAGATAAAGAACAACGGTTGTTTATAGCAACTGCCTAAAATAACAATATGATAGAAATCAAGCACAGAGTTGATATTTCTGCTCATTCGTCTGTGTCATCCAAGAAACTAAATTTGAGATTCTCACTACAATAATCGCAAGCACCATGCTATTGAATGAGAAATCATTCAGAGTAGACAATTATTATACAGAAACCAATTCCCAAGTATTCTTTGATAATAAACATGCGATTCATGAATATACCTATTTCTCTAATAGATCAGAAACAACCGTTGTTTGCAGCATTTGCTAAAACAAAAATAATGAAAGGTGAACAAAAATTTCTCCTTTCAAAGAACTTTAAAATGGGTATTAGCTAGCCTTATAATGAAACATGCAATAGAGTAAGATCATTTAGATTATCATGTTTGGTTTTTTAATAATGATCTAGTGTTGAGATTGGATAATGAGGTGAGATTGCATACATGTATGCCATGATAAGAATGTGTGACTTTCATTTTGACATTGTTCTCAATCATAATATCATTTCATGTTATACAGGTTAGTCAATCTTAGGTAAATGGCTGATGTGGTATGCTTTTATATTTTTTGATCCTAGTTAGGCCAGTATACATTCTCAACCATGTCTTGAAACATTTGTGATATTGTTGTAACTTTATTCAGAATAGATCAACCAATTTGAAATTCTTTCATGACTCGATGTATTGGAATTCATGTTTGATCAATTTTAGTATTATTTTTTACATGTATAGGTGACGTTGATGATTTTCTTTAATCTAATCCATGATTTTCAATTTGTACCCATATAGTATCTTTTGCATCAAACATAGCTTTACTTACAAAAATGGCATTTGCTGCATTATCAATTGCATCTTTGATATCTATTTGTTGGGTATAGTTCTACTACATTGCTTGTTTTCCAAAATTGTATATAAATTTATTGTTTCCATCATTTATGATGTTGCCAATGTTATTTCTAATATTGGTAATGTGGGACTACAAGCATAAATATGAATGTCAATTGCTTCTAAACATTACTTTATAGTTGTAACGATGTCGTAAGCTTGTTCGATTGTAATGTTTTATATTTTTGTTTGCATAAAATAAGTGTGGTAAGTCAGCACAACTATTGCATTTTTAAGAAAAATAAAAAATTATAAAGTTCTAAAATTTTGAATTCACTTGATTTAATAGTTATTTTTCACAATAACAATGATAATAACTAATGTTTATTTTTTTTTGACAAACTGAAACTAAAATCTTAAAAATATCTTGCAACACATTCTAAATTTTAAATTTTTGCAAAATGTAGTATCTTACAAATTATTATTTTTCTTCTATTTCAAGGTTCAAAATTTACAAGAATTCTAAACTAGCCAGCCTCACAGACTCGTCATTTGTGTGTATTTTCTATAATGTTAATTGCCCACGCCTCTACGATTTCTGAGATTGCTTGCATATCACCCACTCCACGAAAAAAGCTAATGCAGATTGCAAACCCGCCGCATTGAAACGTTGTGACCTGCACGCACGCGAGAGGAGCGCCAATCAGCATCTCTTCAGAAATGAAACTCTTATTTGGAACCAGCTGCGAACCCATAGGGCAAAGGCGGAGATCTTTCCATGAGTCTAGTCTGGCTTCTGTTGTAGCTACTGAAAACTCAACGCCAGCCCCGTTCACTTCGATCTCCAGGCGTCCCCCCTTGCCCTTTCTCAACCTTCCTGCTAATACAGGATAGAGCTCCAAAGCATCTGCCAAAGCTTGTTTGAGACTTGTAACCAGCTTAGTTGCAGAAGAAGGAGACTCTACCCCAGAGCGAAAGAAGTAAAGAATAGGAAAGTAGAATGGAATGAAAGCATTTAGTTGATCCAAATTGGATAGTGAGTGGACGTATGATTCCTGTACGTGGGTTGGTGCGATCAAAACTGCATCTTGTACTGCAACAGCTTTCGCTTCGGCTACCTGCATATCTGAGATGGCTCTTTGAACGAAATACAGATCCTTAATTAACCGTCGTTATGTTCCCTTGGAGATCAGAACTTGTGTTGTTGCAAAATCAGCCTAGTAGCAATACGAAATTGTTAGTATGGGTCTTTCGTAATGTGAAGTTACCTGCCTAAAATACAAATGCACTCCAGAAATTGCTTACTACGACTCTATGCCCAGATTGCCTACGCTGGATTAGAGTCCAACAAACTTTTTGAAATCTCCTGATAAGTACTTGATGAGCTTGAATTGAATCATTTTCTGGCATACAATTTACGCAAATATTTCACACTTCACAGCCAGGCATGTCTTGTTTCAATAAATTTGTACAAACATCAGAGAAAGCATTGCCCAAAATCCGAGGTGACTGATGTGAAAAAATATGAGATGACGATAATGCCTGCCGAGAAACTGTAACTTAAAGGAGAAGGCAACTGAAAAAGATGATGAGTAACTCTACTAAGAGTTCGGAGAGCAATTACAAATGTCTGTCTGTTAAAGGTTGGGAAGAGAAGGGGTCAGCCACTCATGACTCTTGAGAACTCCTTCGTTGATCTTGGAGGAGAAAACTTGTGCGTTGTTGTGGGAATTGCTCCTTCTCATAGTTTTCATGAGCAGCTATTTTGGTAATGTGTCGCATTGCACATTACGGCGACGTAACTCTCATTCATATGACTTTTAGCCCTTTTTGGATATTATGAAAATATTATAACCCCCCATGCCTTTTTTTTCTTTTTTCTCTTCCAATTGAGAGAGAGAGAGAGAGAGAGAGAGAGAGAGAGAGAGAATGACATTTGGTATTCAATATATATACATATCATGTTAATATCATGTTACAGGTGTGCAGATGAAGAAGGTGGATGTGCTGTCTGTAGGAGATCGTGGGTGGCTGCAGTCATTGTCCAGTCCATTAGCGCAGCTGCATGGGGTGAGCGTGAAAAGGACGCGACGTCAACCATTGTTGAGGTGACCATTGGTTGTCACCTGAACACGTGTAAAAACACAGTGTCGTGATTCCTTCATCTTTTCTTCACTTGTGAGAATTTGCATGTTATTATGCAGACTGCGTGACAACGCGAGTAAATATGCAGCATGAATGGAGGCAGATTAAAATGGGATTTAGGTGACTAGAGGAAATAAATCCAACACCCTCTCTTAATCTGGATCCGTGAATGCCTTGATCTTCAGACTAAGTAATGCACGAAATTTGTTGTGTGTATTAACACTGAGTGTTTTCGTGAATATGTCTGCAACCATTTTCTGCGTTCTGCAGTACGTTAAGCTTACTTCCTTGTTGAGAACTTTGCCCCTGATGTAGTGATATCTAATTTCAATGTGCTTATTCCTAGAGTGAAATCTAGGGTTGGCCAATAAGGCAATAGAACTCTGATTATCACAAAATAAAATTGTAGGGCTGTACTGATTCAGATTAACATCTGACAGGAAATTTCTCAACCAAAACGCTGCCTTGATAGATTGAGAAACACCAATCTATTCTACTTTTGTAGAAGAAAGTGCAATAAAAGTTTGCTTACGACTGTTCCATGAGATAGGTCCACCGTTGAAGAAGAATGTAAATCCATATGTGGATTTACGATTGTCTACATCTCCTCTCCAGCTTGCATCAGAATAATCATTGAGCTGATGAAAATTGTCGTTGCTGACATCTCTATAGCAGATACACTGGTCCATGGTAGCTCGAATATATCTCATGACTCGTATGAAAGCCTTCCAATGGGTAATTCCAGGATTAGCCATGAGTGAGCTTACAAGAAAAGAGATATCTGGTCTTGTATAGACCATGTGTACTTGAGAGATCCAAGTATCGATTGATAAGGATACTCTCTCATTTGCTCCTCTTCCTGCTTGGTCTGGGGACATTGGTCCTTTGACAGATGCAGGCCTGGATCCGTTGGTGAGTGAGCTAATTTACAATTCATCAAATTTTATCTGTTAAGAACATTGTGAAGATACCTTTGTTGAGTGATGTAAATCAGTCGGTTTGCTCTGTCTCTGTGGATCTGAATTCCCAGACAAAAGTGAGCTTCATCCAAATCAGTCATGTCGAACTCTGAAAACAACATCTATTTCGAATCCTTGACCATATTGGTATTGTTGCTGAAGAGCAACGTATCATCCATGTATAAGGTGATGATAATCAAGGATTGCTGCACTGACTTGGAATAGACATTGCAATCAGCAGTGCTTGGTTAAAATTTTTGTTCAATGAGGAATGTGTTGATCCTTTGAAACCAGGCTCTGGCAGACTATTTCAAGTCGTACAATTCTTTGTAGAGTTTACAGACATGATTCTTTATACCTTACAAAATGTATCCTTCAGGTTGGATCATGTAGATATCTTCTTGTATAACTCCATTCAGACAGACTGTTTGTACATCAAGTTGATGCACTTCGAGGTCGGCAGCTGCAGCATAAGACAGGAGCATTCGGATCGACGAATGTTTGACTATTGGACTGAAAGTCTCACTGTAGTTGACATTGGAAATTTGGGTGAATCCTCGTGCTACTAGTCTTGCCTTCCTTCGATCAATTGCTCCGTTGGCATTGTATTTGATCTTAAAGATCCATTTGCAATCAATGATATTGTAGCCAATAGGAACTTTGAATAATGACCATGTCTGATTCTTGATCAGAGAGGAATACTCTCTGTCCATAACTTCTCTCAAGAGATCAGAGTCTGGTTGGCTGAGTGCCTCTTTGACTGTCGTCAGTTCCTGTATCAAGAGATAGACTGACTCTGGAGTATACCTTGTGGGCTGCGTGCGCACTCGGCTTGATCTTCTGGGAGGATTCGACTGAGGAACGACTCTTGGGACTTGTTGTTGGATAGCAGCAACATCTTCATCTGATTCGCTGTCTTGAAGTGGGTCGACAATAGACACGCCTGAGCCATAAGCTCGGACTGTCATGTCAACGGCAAGTGATGAGGGTTCTTCTTGAGCAATATCCTTTCCTTTGAGGTCGATGAACTGATCCTCGATAAAGATTGTATCCGGGCTATACAAGATTTGCTGGGTATCATGATCATACAACTTATAAGTATTATCAGATGAAGTATATCCGATCAGGATGGTCTTGAGACCTTGGAAGTCCAATTTCTTCCTTGTGTCTTTTGGGATCTACGCATAGGCAATGCAGCCAAACACCATTAGGTTTTTCAAAGAAGGCTTAGAGCCTGTCCACACCTCGTGGGGTGTCTTGCCTGAGAGGGCCTTGGTCGAACATCTGTTCTGGATGTAAGCTGCAGTGGAGACAGCTTCAGCCCAAATCTCTTGGGCAACGATGCATGCGATAGCATACATTTGGCATATCCAACCAGGGTACGGTTCTTCCTTCTTGGCTAAGCCATTAGATTGAGGATTGTAAGGAGTGATGAATTGCTGCTCAATGCCTTGGCTTTGGCAGTACTCCTTAAACTCGATAGAGATATATTCTCCACCATTGTCTGACCTGAGGGCCTTGATTGTCCTTCTAGTCTCCTTCTATGCACGCTCCTTGAAGATTTTGAAGCAGTTGAAGGCTTCTGATTTCTTCTTTATAAAATACACCATGGTCCTTCTGGAAAATTCATCAATAAAGGTTATAAAATACTTGGCATCCTTCAGCAAACGATTTTTCATCAGACCACAGATATCTCTAGCAATCCTCTAGCAATGTGCTGATAGCTTTATTTAAATGGTTTCCTAGTCTGTTTACCAACTAGACAGTCTTGATAGACAAGTAACTCGATTTTTTTGCGAGGATAGTCGAGATCAAGAACAATAGATTGTCTAGACATTCGTTGTACAATAGTATGATTTAAATGACCAAGTCTATAATGCCAAAGTAAACCTTTATTTGAATGAATAGAAGTACTCAGAGCCTGACTAGAGGCAGAAAAGCAATGACTTAATTTGTACAAGTATCATGTCTCTTTTCAAGTGCTAGGATCTTGCCTGTCCTATCAACCACTTTACACTGATCACATTCAAATTCTACTCTATGTCCTAGATCTGTGATTCTACTTACAGAGAGCAGATTCGTAGATAAATTTGGTACATAAAGGACTCCAAAGAGTAGCTTAGACTGATCATTAGCAAAGCTTAATCTTATAGTGCCTTCACCTTTAATAGCTTGTGTGCTATTGTCACCAAGGTGAACATATTTTTGGGTACTGTAAGGTGTATAGACTTAGATTTTGCTTCGAACAAGAACACAGATCATGCTACATAGTAACACAGACAGAAAACACTCTCCACCGCAAGCTCACATGGCAACTGTATTTCTCAAATTGAAATTACACTGTACATATAGTTGTTCACTTAGGCAACCCATGCATGACCCAGGTTGCCGTTGGCGGGACGCGTGTCCCGTCGACTTGCCTCGTGGTGAGGCCAACTGATCCTTATCAATTGATAGGACCCACAGTACAATAGCACAGTGATTCTACTTTAATTCTAACTCTCTCCCTTAAAGTAGAGTCTACTTTTTATACAGTCATATACATACCTTTAAATTCAACAAACTTTAAGTACATAAAGCTTTGATCTAAACTTATGAAACTTTTCTCCAACAAGTGGCTTAGTGAAAATATCAGCTAGTTGTTCTTCTGTGCTACAATGAACAACATGAATTTCACGAATCAACAGCCTCTCACGTATAAAGTGATATTGAATCTCAATGTGTTTAGTTCTCGCATGCAACACTGGATTCTTTGCTAGTTGAATGCCACTCTGATTGTCGCTATGTAATGTCATGGGATTTTTCTGCTTCATGCCAACTTCTTCCAAGATTTGTCTCAACCATATAGCTTCATGTGCTGCACTACACATTGCCTTATACTCTGCTTTTGTGGTGGATAGAGCAATTGTACTTTGCTTCTTACTAAACCAAGAAAAGTAACTACCACAAACCACTAGCCACAATGCAACAATTTTTTTCTTTCAAGACCCTTGCCATGCAACCTATAGCAAGGCCATTTTTAGTGCCACAAGCAATCCTTCTAAGTAGCAATTCATGCATGAATATATATATATGTATGTATGTATATATATATAGACATACACATGAATTTAGCAAATTCTCTTGATGTGTGTGCTTGTGTGGGGGGCAGGCGTGACTTGTCTCTTTCTCTCATCTCTCTCCCCAAGTGTGGGGACCACCCATCTCTCTCTCTCTCTCTCTCTCTCTCTCTCTCTCTCTCTCTCTCTCTCTCTCTCCACCCAGTGGGGACCATATATTACTATGTGAATATGACCTCTTTTTGATGGCATATTTTATGATTCATGAACAATTTATGGGAGCACTTCAATTTTAAACCTTTATGAACTCAAGCCATTATTGCTCTTTCCACAAATGAAAGTATTACAAGAACACACGTCAAAGGGGTCCTTTACATCAAGATAAGTTCTAGAAGGAGCAAGAATGGACACATACACTACTTTGTTTCAATTATGCATCATCAGCTTTTAGATTTTTTTTCAGATGCATCACTAGCAATTTTTTGAAACATAAATGATTTCAATAAATTGTTAAAAATGCACACCTTCCATTCATATGGTTGACCCAAAGGTTGTAAAAAATAAGAGGTCATGAGAATGGACACAAGCACACTACTTTGACAATGCATTGTCAACTTGTAGTTTTTTTTTTTTGTAAATTGACTGCACCTCATAATTACCAAAATTTGAAAACATTGGCAGTTTTAGTAAATTTTTTAAAAGGTCACATTCATGGGCTTGACCCAAAAGTTGTAAAAAGAAGCCAAAATCAGCAATACATGGCAAAAGGGTCTCAACACAATAATCTCTCCTCCCCCTTTTCCCCAAAAAAAAATATTTCCACAACTACATCCATGCAGTCCTAATTTTATGGAGTTTGATGGAAAATAGAGTATTTATCTATGTTGTGAAGGTATTTAATTTTAATTTTAATACACTTGGTTGTCACTGAAGGTATTTGACATTGCCAAATATTTCTATGCCCGCTATGGCTAAAAACCCTCCATGCTTACAAATTTTTTTTATTGTTGACATCTAAATGTGGCTAGGAAATATGAATTCAATAATCAATCTAAACAATATTGATACTCAAATAATAAATAATGATTTTTTAGCTACTAAGAACAACTACAAATATGGGCATTTGGCCACACATTTTGCCATGCACATAAGATGTGGCCCATTTATGGCTCATTGGGGCAAATTTTGTGGGGAATGTGGGGCAAGGGCACGTGGCTCTACCATGTGTAGTAGTGCTATGCCACCAAATTTCTGGTGATGACCATTGAGAGAATTATATTAGGTGATAAATGTGTCTATTAGACTAGATTCTTGATTAGATTTTAATCTTGATTGGATAATTGTTAGTTGGATGTTGAACAATTTGCTTTTGATTAATTAACTTGAAGAATTGAAAAATGAGTTTTTTGAAATGAAAGGATGGTAAATGACTTGTTTTTTATTGATTAGTATGTATGTTTCTTTGAGAAGAAAGGGCATTGAAAAGCAAATACATGAGGTATGTTATTAATCCCAAAATGTTATTTTTTTGAGGTTTACTTTGGTGTATAGAAAAGCTTTGCAATTACATTGTATTTTATTGAATATTTTTTAATGACTTAATATGTTTATTGTATGTGGATTCTTAAAGAATTGGATAGATTGTTAAATTATGTGATCTTCCATTTGATGTTGGCTTTGAGAAAAAAACTATATTGATCTTAAAACAACATTAGATAAACATTAGCATTAATTTAAAAGCAATGAATTGTGTATGCTCATTATTTGATAAATGTTTGTAATTCTTAATTAGATTTTAATCTTGATTGAATGATTGTTAGTTGGATGTTTAAGAATTTATTTTTGATTATTAATTTGAAGAATAGAAAAATGATTTTTTGAAATAAAGGGATGGTGAATGACTTGTTTTCTATTGATTACTATGTATGTTTTCTTGAGAAGAAAGGGCATTCAAAAGCACATACATGAGGTATGTTATTAATCCCAAAATGTTATTTTTTTGAGGTTTACTTTGGTGTACAGAAAAGCTTTGCAATTACATTGTGTTTTATTAAATGCTTTTTAATGACAATGTGTTTATTGTATGTGGCTTCTTAAGGAACTTGATAGATTGTCAAATTATGTGATCAATCATTTGATGTGGGTTTTGAGAAAAAACTATTTTGATTTTCAAACAACATTAGATAAACATTAGCATTAATTTAAAAGCAAGAATTTGTGTATTCTCATTGTTTGATAGATGTTTGTAATAAAAAATAAACTTTTAGTAATTAGAACAAAGTGATAATGTAATTATATTCTTCAAAAAAGTATGAGTGTCTTGTTTCTAAAATATTAATGTTTAAAACAAAATCCTTTCCTTTTGCTTTTCTAGTTAAAAAAACTACATGTAACTTAAGAAGTGGTCAGAGCGGTCTTCACGCTAGACTGCTCCATGCTCTTGCTTCACGACTGTATACTAACAATAACTGCAGCAACCATGATCTACTTCCAACGACATCGTGGACAACCTTCATGGATCTAGCTACCATTTGTGGAATTTTAAGATGAAAATCGTGCAAACGGCTATAGAGTTGTATGATGTTTTGATAGGTGAAGAGGCAAAGCCTGACCCAAATGATGCTGCAATCTCTCGATAGAAGCTGAAGGATGGCAAGGCCTTCATGCTGATCATCCTCAACATCTCAGACACATAAATAAGCCATGTGTCCAAAGCTCATACCTCAAAGGAAGTCTGGGACATCCTGAGCCCACACGATGTGTGAGACCTAGCTTCCAAGCTACACCTCCGAACGACCGACAAATTAGTGGGCTCGACATCGAAGCATCGGTTTACACAGAGAACCTGAGTTTACCAAGGGGATAAATCCTGAGATGATATAGTACTTGCCAAAGTCCTGTACGTAGAATTAGGAGAAGGCAGCTGAGAAAGTCTCTGAATATCTCTACATGTGGTATCAGAGCCGAGTGGCCGGTCAGCTATGCGGATCTCACGGAAATGGCCACGGTTTGGGGTTCATCAAGACAACTGTTGTGCAAGGTGCTGCCCACAGTGTAAGCATGAGTGCGTCCACGGTCGGGGTGGTCGGCAGAACGGGGGACTTGATGAGTCAAAGTGATGCCCTTGAGGAGTAAGCACGGTCAGTTCTCGCGGTTCGGGCCTGGTGCTGTCTGCACGTACGACAGATGAGGCAGTGTGCTGCCATTAGGTTGGTGTAAGCACGGTCTGTGCCTTGTGGGGTGCTGGGCGACATATTCGAACTGTACGGGTTAACCATTGATACAGAGATGCTGCTCGAATTCGGGTGTAAAGCACGGGTGGTTAGCTGCCGGTGCGGGATAGCTGCCGATCGTTTAGCTATAAGGGCTATCGACCAAAAAGTGGTGGGGTGTGACTGAGGCAATGTGCTGCTGAATGGTGAAAGCACGGATAGTTGGAGGGGTGTCCTATGTGGGCTGATTCCGTGATCGATTTGTATGGGCGCGGCCAGACAAAGGTCCGTTGGCAGGACCATCTCAAAGGGGGACCTTGTCTTTGTTACTTGTTAGTAAACCTGCCTGAGTGTCTATCTTGTATGTATTCGTGGTGAGTCTTAGTAATCGTGCTTTGCCTGGTTTGCATGATTGCTTGTGATACAAGGAGCTGATGGCTCGAGAAGGAACCTTTTCTTTTGAAGGCTGATACCATCAAACAAAGAGGACTACAGAATCTACGGGGCGGATTTGTAGTTCAAGTACTCGCACGTGAACGGCAACGAAACGACTCAATGTTTGCAAAGGATGGATGACTAGCCTATTTCTTGGGTTAGTTTCATTTGCGACAACGCCCACCAGACGCAAGCAGGAAGTCAAAAGTTGGAAAGGGCAATTTCAGGGGAGATCTTCTGTGGAGCAGTTGGCCTTCATTTTGGGACGGCCACCTTCGGAACTCAAACTCACTAAGCATGGGTGATATCCAGAATCTGTGGGGCAGATTTGCAGTTCAAGTACTTGCATGTGAACGGCAACGAAACGACTCAATGTTTGCAAAGGATGGATGGCTAGCCTGTTTCTTGGGTTAGTTTCATTTGCGACAACGCCCACTAGACGCAAGCAGAAAGTCAAAAGTTGGAAAGGGCAATTTCAGGGGAGATCTTCTATGGAGCAGTTGGTCTTCATTTTGGGACGGCCACCTTCGGAACTGAAACTCACTGAGCATGGGTGATATCCAGTATCAGTAGGGTTTTTCCTCAAAGGGGAAAGACTAGGATCCTCTTCAGAGATTGGCAACAAGTTGGATCGAGCCATAATCCTAGCAGATGGGAAGCAAAGTGTTGGAAAGGCTTTCTGTCCGAAGAACTCTACTCTAAGTCCGATCAGCTGATTTTATAAGTGGAGGGGAATTATCACCCACACCTCTCTCTTGGGGCAAATTTTGAATGAAAGTTGATCAAATGGGGGCAAATTCAAGGTGACCTAGCCATACTCACACGAGGAGACTGGCGAACTTTGGACCTAATAAGTTGACAAGTTTTTGTTGTGGAAAGGAAAGTTTCTTATAGGCTTTTTCTGGACTAGCAATGATGAGGAAACATATGAGTACGCTGGTTTGTGTTACGTGTAAGACAGCTGATCAATGAAGGAACTGTGAAAGTTGAGTCTTGCATGAGAGACTTGGTATTTCGAACGGACGCTAAGGGATAGTTCGCGTTGAGATCGGACTAGTGCAAACTCTGAGTGCATGTGTCCGATTCAAAGAGAGCTACTTGAAGCCAAGCTCAATGTACACTTCTTGTTTTGACTGTGAGGCAACTGACCAGTGATGGAATTGTGAAAGTCAAGTTTTGTGAGACGGACATGGTGCTTCAAACAAACGTGAAGAGATAGTTCGGATGCGGATCAAACTGGTGCGACCCTTTGGCTTTCCACGAGATCAATGGTTACATTTGGACTGATTCAAAGAGCTACTTCAAGCTAAGTGAGAGGTGCATTGCGGAGTACTCAATCTTTGCCTACCTTAAAGAGCCAATATGGAAAAGTATCAAGATCAGGGTGGGACAAGGAGAGAAATCAAGGTGCAGAAGCAACAAGGCACGGAGTGGACCATAAAGTGGGCAATCAAACGATAAATCCCTTGGCTCAGGGAGCCTTGATACCTGTGCGGAACTGAACAAATCTGGTGCTCAGGGAGCTCAACACAAAGTGCATCAAGGACAAATCAGGAGCTCAAAGGAGTTCCAAAGTCGAAAGTCAGAAGCGACAAGGGCGGACATTTCAAAGAAAGGCCTCTGTCACCAGTTAATAAGGTTTTTGGGTTTTATGAAAGCGATATCAAATCTACGCTTTTCCCAGACAAAGATATATTTTCAAGTTATGTAATCTCTCAATACAAAGAGCTGAGCCTCCGACTTGTGGTGTGCCAGCTTCAATGTTAATAAAAAGTGGCCAGTAAATTGAGTACTGTGCCAAGTAGCTTAAATGTATAGTTATTTTAATTGGGAGACACCTTTATATTAATCTGACATCTGATGAGGACATCAAATTTTATAAAGGTGGGGTGGATGGTGTAAAGCTACCTTTACAAGCTTTACTTTCGGCGCCATCGGCGCCAGCTATGTCCCCGGTGCCAGCAGCGCCCCTGCTGCTCCCGGCGCCAATGGCGTCAGCGCCACTCCCGGCGCCACTGTGACCAGAATCCAGCCGGCGCCAAGTTCCTATTGCTGAAAATCTTTGATCAGTTCTAGCGGAGTCCAGAGAGCTCAGATCGATGTGCAATCACCTCACACGATCTAGGCATGATTAAAGGAAGCCTGGGGATCAATAAAATCTAGAGAGAGAAAATGACTATCTAGAAAGAGAAAATCCTAGAGAGAGAAAAAAGTGCTTTACCAGCGTGGGTAGAGTGCTTGGTATGAGGGGAGTGCCGAATCACACCAACACTATAGGGGAGTGCAGGTTGCGACTCAGGGCGAGCTCCAACCAAGTCTCATCCTCCCTTGCTGGAATGTTGTCATGGCTCTCGCCTTGGCATGCTAGCGCCCCAGAGACTAGGGTCGGTCACACACTTGAAATGTAACCTTCTCAGATTTATCAATAAAGTGGGATTTTCCTCAAACTGACTCTGATTACCTTCTAGGTTTCAGTGTTCAGTAAAAGCGCCAGTTGTAAGGGCGCTTTCAAAATTTTTAACTTGGCACATAGTTGAGGGTCGTATCCCAGGACGCAACGGTATGCCGTTGGGACCATTCGGTCCGTGGCACTAGCAGTATGCTGTCGGGACCATTTGGTCCAGGAACTGGTTGTCTCCATATTTGTCGCAGCTTGTGGTTCTGAGTGTTCCTTGCATGAACTTGAATGGGTTAAGCTCTTGGAGAACGGGCTCTAATCTATTGGCTGAGTTGGATGGCTTGCTTGGGTGGAAGTTACCTGTTTATGGCTGTCCAGTCTGGCGTGGCGCCAGGTTGGCTTCCAGCGCTCGTGACGAAGCTTTCAGTTGGTTAAGTCTGATGTAAGTCAGACCGCTTGCTTGGAATGGATGTTACTCGTTTGTAACGAAGCTTCGAGTTGGTTAAGTTTGATGTATGTCGGGCAGCTTGCTTGGAGGGAAGTCACCCACATCGGGACCCTCGATCTGGCATGGCGCCAGGTTGGATCTCAATGTTGGTTTTTGGAACTTCAAGTTGGTTAAGTCTGATTGTTGTTGGCGAGTTAGCTGCTTGTATGTCAAGTGGGTTTGGATGGCAAGAGTTGAATGCTGAGAAGCTAAGTCGTGGTTCCCGGCTCCCTTTGGGATGCTTTAGCTACAGGAAGTCCCAACCTGGTTCGAAGGGCAGTTATAAACAAGTCATTGTTGAGTCGCAATAGTGGAAGAACTCGACGTGCAACCAGCCAAGCCCCTGCACCTGGACCAGCACAAGAAAGAAGACGACCTCGAACTATATCAGAAGGTGAATCATTAATAAGTTGACCGAAAGAATAAGAGTGAAGATGCTCTATAATAGTCTTCTAAAAGACTCGTGGCTGATTTGTCACCAAAGATTCGAATGGAGGCACAAAAGGCTGTACAAGTGGTGGAAGTTGTTGGATTATTCTCCTTATTACTAGCCAAATAATCGGTTTTAATCTTCATCCATTGTTTATCCAGTTCTGTGGACTTTCTCGTGTTTTTACAGTCTGCAATTTTACAAGTGTTTTTACATAGTCTATAGGAATACACGGAGTTTTGCCACAGTGTCGCTTTTCTCTCTCACTTTGGGCTTTTCACTTTTTGCGAAGCTGTAGCCTATCAGAAATCTCGTGTAAAAATGCAGTGTGGCTTTTCACAATTTTTGCCTGTCAGAATTTGCGAGCAAATATGCAAAGGTGCATTTTCACCTGACAGAATGGTCACATTTTTCACTTTTTCCAAAGTGTCTCAAATGCTAAGGAAATGACTCTGGCAAAGTATAGGGCAACCCTAAATGAGATTTAAAGGCACTATTTCCTTTTTCGCAAAATCCCGACACTGTCATTTTTTTGTGACAGTGTCGCCTGTGGCTGTCTTAGTTCATTTCTGCAGAACTACAATTTTGGTTCATTTATGCAAATAGAACATTTATGGTCAATTTCACCGCTTCTCAGCAATCAATGACAAGGTACCGGATGGATGCCAACAGATACCAGCCAACTGGCAATCGCAATTGACGACCTAATTTAGTATACATAGTTGATCATATTCATACAGTTTCAAGTTAGCAAGTATTGCAAGTTAGCTCTTTATCAAGCTTTCAAGCTTGAACTCTCTTATGCATTCTAGCTCAGTCTTTTAGAGTTAAATTTTAGAGTTTCTATTGTGCTATTGCTTATCAACATAGTTGCTTATTATCAGACTTATCCGCAATTACTTAGAGACAACTTTGAGTGCGCGGTTTCTATCTACTATTGTTTTGCGCTCATTGGCATCTGATTTTTTTTTTTCCAAAATCAATACTACTATCCTTTGTTGCGTTCAATATATGTTAGATTGCGTGCATCTCTACATTTTCTTTGTAACTGATAAAAATTGTCTGAGAATTCAATACTTCATATTTGGCTATGTAATCACTTAGTATCTGGGGATTTTAAGTTAGTTGCTAAAGATTGAACGTGATTCCCATTACTACTGTTTTGTTCAATTTTAATAGGCGTAGTCATGCACTGGAAGTAGGAAGTTTCCGCTACGATTATCTAACCAATTTTTGACATGGTATCAGAGCTATGTCACTACTTTTCATCTGATTTTTACATGATATTAGAGCAAAAGCTCTAATACTTGATATCTTTCACGATATTAAATTGATATCAAACTCTTCAGTTCTTTCCAACCTTTCAGTATCAGAAAATTGGTTTTTTATTGTTGAGATTACTACATCTTAGCGTCATCGATACAATCAATAAGGTAAGTTCTAGATGGATTCTCAAAGTAAAGTCGATCTTATCGCAGACAAGCTGAATGAATCCAATTATCATTTGTGAACATTTAAGATGAAGACCTTGCTAATCACCAGCGAATTATGAGATGTTGTTACAGGTACAGAAGTAAAACTTGAAGACGACGACTCAAAGTGAAAATTGAAGAACGGTAAAGCTTTCGCGCTTATTATCCTCAATATATCAAATACACAGATTGGACACATAGCTGAAGCTAAAACGTCAAGAGACGTTTGGGATATCCTGAAATCACTATATGAGATGAGGGATGTAGCTACTAAGTTACATTTACGAAGGAAATTATTCACATTCAAGATGTCTGTTGGTGATTCACTTCAGAATCACATTAACTAGTTTAAGAATCTTTTGCAACAAATGGCAGTTGTCGGATCAGTCATAGACAATCAAGACGCAATCATGACATTGCTTTCAAGCTTGTCCTCTGTGAAAGATTTCAGATCCTTAAGATCCAATCTACTTGAATGATCTTTGGTTAGAAAGAGAAATACACTATCAATTTCACCAATGTAGAAAAATCAGCATCTACACACAATTTGAGATACAAACACTAATAGAACTTGATCAAACTTGAATGAAATAATTATGTACTGTTGCTGTCCATACAAAACCATCAAGCTACTATATTTCACACGTGTGGATCCAAAAATAACAAATATAGATCATTCTACACATAGAATTGCAAGCAATCACCAAGATAGTGCACCAATGGATAGTAGAACCCAAGAGAACCAATGTACCCAACTTATTCAAATTGAATCTACTCAAACTCGCATTCTATCTTTCCCACACTTTAAAAAAGTGTTTATTCAAATGAAATTTAGACTAATGAACTTTGAAAAGTCAACCTCTAATTCTAAAACAAGTTTTGGCCCAAATATGGAAATATTGCAAAATGTGATGAAACTAGTTGAATCTTTCACACTCCCTCTTCAACTAGTTTTAGCGTAGACTTTGATAATACTCCAAGTGAAGTCCTATGCTTCATGAACAAGTCTTTTCCCAATGCTTTGGTGAAGATATCAGCTACACATTCCCTTGAAGACACATGTTGAAGCTCCACCTCCTTTGCAATGACTCGCTCCCTCACAAAATGATATTGTATCTCAATATGCTTGCTCCTAGCATGAAAGATAGGATTGGATGCCATTCTTTGGGCTGATTGATTGTCACAAAAGATGATTGGGCTCTCTGAAAAATCCAGCAAGTGAAGATCCTTGATCATCCTCTTGATCCATACCATCTCCTTTTTGCAATGTGTAAGAGCTTTGTACTCGGCCTCACTAGATGACAATGAGATAGTGGCTTGTTTCTTTGACATCCATGATATAGCTCCATCACCTATGAAAATACAATAAGAACTAATGGATTTCCTATCCATTACATCTCCAGCATAGTCCGAATCTAAAAATCCAAAAAGATTAGGTGATGATCCCTCATACAATATGCCAAAATCTCGAGTTCTAATGATGTACCTCAAAACTCACTTTCCTAGCTTCCAATGCTCCTAGCATAGTTTTTGCCAATAGAACTTTGATCCATCATAAGAATGATCTTCTTCCTAAGAATAGATCTCCTTTCAATGATCATGTAATGCTCAAAATAGAAACAACCATAATTGATATAGGGAATAGTGTCCACTTGGGATGCTTCACTATTTCTTACATCAATTTTACATGTAAAAATGTGACTAGAACATGAAGAATCAAATAGAATGTAAGTGAGATGATTCCACCATGCTTCCAAATCTGAACTCTCTGGAAAAATACAACAAACAAACAATAAATGTGAGTGATCAACTTTTGCTTGCATGTCTCCTCCTCCTTTGTCCTTTGTTGCCTTGTATCCACCATGATACTCCATGAATGAGCCTCCATCTTCATCTTGCCACAAGAAACCATCAAACCTTGGAAATCCATGAGTAGGTGAGTACATTAATGATGCAAATCCAGCACCACATGACTCCATAAACCAAGTAGTTTGCACTAGTCCATCTTCAAGATCTACTTGACACAAGAAAATGACCATGAATTCACCAAAAATTGACAATCTCCAAGTATCGGCACCAAGTAGCTCAACACTAGAGAACTTAGCCATGGATGAGTGACATAATGAACCTCCAATAGCTTCATTTCCATCAGCAAAATCAGCCAAGAATTCTAGTACAAATCCAACATCAAAACAATGCTCACCAATGTAGCTAGTTTTACCATATCTTGACAATTTGCACACATCCACATGAAATTGCTCAAACATGAGATAGAACAAGTAAAGTAAACTTGAACAACACTTCCTTGCTGATACTTTGACCTTACTTGAGTCTTCAATATGCTGCAAAAATAGATCCATAACACCTTTTCCAATTACCTCTCCTTTGATGCTCTTGACTAGCTCCAAATTGCCAACTTCCCTTTTGACTAGTTGAAGCGCTTTGAGATCAACTTCTTGATCTTCAACTTGATCATCAAAGTCACTGAACAAACTTTGTTTTCCAGATCCATTACTTCATTTTATAGCAAGATAACATCCATCCACTTGCATAGCTCCATGTACACAAGAAGGTCCTCCAAAAGATGTTCCACTCTTCATAAGAGATCGGTACTCAAGATCCATTGCTTGGATCCACTCCTCTTCTTTCCTTGCTTGATTTACACTTGTGGGATCATCCAAAGAGGTTAGGAAAGCAACATAATTTTCAGAAACTACTTGCTTACCCTTTTGATCATATGTGAGCCTTGAAGGTACTTGTCTTTCTCTTGATGTTCTCCTTGGCTTTTGACTTGATGAAGGTCCATCATCACCACCATCCAAAGTAGGATCCTTCTCATCAACATCAAGAATGTTAGATCCATCTACTTTACCATCAATCATGCTTGAAGACACCTTTGGAATGTTTCCCTCATAAAAAATGACATCTCTACCAACGATCACTTTGTTAGTAGAAGGAATGTAAACCTTGTAGGCTTTACTCACCTCACTATATCCAACAAAAAATACCTCTTCTTGAAGATGGATCCTCCTTGGTCCTATCATCAAGAGTGATGTTGACATAGCATGTGCATCCAAAGCTTCTTAGAAAGTTGACACTCGGCCTCCTCTTGACTAGCATCTCAAAAGGTGTCCTTCCATCCAAAATAGCACTCGGCCACCTATTGCACAAGAAATTGGCACACAACAAAGCTTGATCCCAAAATGGTTTGTCAAGATTAGCACTTAACCTCATAGCTTTAGCACTTTCACATAAAGTTCTATTCTTCCTTTCAGCCACTCCATTTTGTTGTGGGGTCCTTGATGTTGTATACTCCCTCTTGATCCCATGCTCATCACAAAAGGCCTTGAACTTGTTAGATATGTACTCACCACCATTGTCACCTCTCAAGCACTTGATCTTTGTGGAGAATTGGTTCTCCCTTGCATTCTTGAACTTGAAAAAGACATCATACACTTCATCCTTGCTCTTTAGTAGATAGATCCAGCAAAATCTACTAAAATCATCAATGAATGTTACATACGTCTTAGCTCAACTATTGCTAATTGTAGTAAATCCATGAATAACCGAATGTACAAGTTGAAAAGGCTTTGTAGATCTAGAAATAGATCTAGTATAAGGTAGCCTATGTGACTTAGACAAAGCAAAAGACTCACAAACATGCTTGTCATTACTTAAGGAACTTGGAAGACCAATCACAACCTTCTTCCTTGCCATTACCTCCAATGACTTGAAGTTGAGGTGTCCCATCCTTTTGTGCCAAACCTCTTGAATAGAAATTTGCTCCCTTGCAGCACATCCAACTTGGTTAGCAATAACACAAGCATCAAGTTTGAACAACTTTCCTTGCCTTTTACCTTTTCCAATCAAGACATCCTTCCTTTTGATCAAACAAGCATCTCCATCAAACTCCACCTTGAGGCCCTTACTTAGCATTTGACTCACACTAAGCAAATTCTTGGTCATAGATGGAATAAACAAGACATCCTCCAAATGAACATTCCTATTTGTAGAGAGAGAAATAGGAATTGTGCCAATCCCTTTGATTTCACACTCACCATCATTGGCCGTGTAGATCACCCTCTTGTCATCTCCATATGCCAACAAAGAAGTGAAGTACTCTTTGTGAAAGGTCATGTGTGAACTTGCTCCACTATCAATCCACCAAGGATCTAGATCTCCATCATTAGCAAGCATACATGAAGACATCACAAAAGCATCATCATTTGCATCTTGCACATCCAAACCATCCTCATCAAGAGTAATATTACCTTGCTTGTCTTCTTGATCTCTCTTCTTCTTGTAGCACTCACTTGCAAAGTGTCCTTTGATGCCACAATAGAAGCATTTGAGCTTTGATCTATCCTTCTTTTTGCCACTTGAAGAAGCATCCACTTGATCTTGCCCTTTAGACCACTTTTGCACTTGAATTTGCCCTTTGTGAACATATCATCCTCTTGAAGTGTCGATGTAGATCCACCTCTTGCTTGAAGCCTATATTCCTCATTGATTAAGATCTCTTGAAGATCCATCAAACTTGGCAAAGTCTTTTGAATAGTAATACTTTGAACAATGTTAGCATGAGCATCCAACAAGCCATTAAGAATCACTTGAATAAGCTCTCCTTCCTTAATGCTTTCATCTATGCAAGCTAACTCATCATTCAATGCTTTCATTCTCAAAACAAAAGTACTTGGACTTTCTTCATTATTTTGCAAACAAGAAAAGATCTGCCTTCTTAGAGTCAACACTCTAGAAGTAGACTTGGATTCATAAAGCTTCTTCAATGAATTCCAAGCTTCCAAAGATGATGTGCACTTACCAACTTCCTTGAGAAGTTCATTGGTAACATTCATCTTTATCATGTGTAGAGCCTTCTTGGCCCTCTTGTCATACCTCAATTGATCTTGTTGTGTTGCTGGTCTCTCCTCCAAACCTACAACAATATCCAAAACATCATTCATCTCAAGAAGTGACTCCATCCTCACTTTCCATAATGAATAGTAATTTGAGGTAAGCCTATCATTGGCTTCCAACATGACTCCAATTGAGGCTGCCATGTAGCAATGACCTGATCTTCTCTTTCAACTGTTTCAATGCACAAAGCACTCCTTTGAACAACAACAAATGCTTTCAAAAGAAATCACCAAGATTTGAAACTATCTCACAAATTCTCTTCTAGCACTTATCCAAGCAAATCAACACATAGAATCATGGAATCTCGATTAACCTATGATCTATCCTCAATCTAATGACTTTTGCCACTTCCTAAGATTGAAACACACTCAAATGAAGTCCAGCAACCTCACTATCTAGAGATCCAATCAAAATTAGGGTTTTGACAAAATCACAAAAAATTGACTATTCCAAATTTACATGCAAATGCTGAAAATTTGATATGCAATCTATAAGGCACCACTTAGGCTGAACCAATGATCCAAAAATCAGCCAGATCCAACATGTGAATTCAAAAAATGGAATTGAACAAGTATATTGACCTATTTAGTGTTTTGATCTACAAAAGATCCAATCTACAAAAGCAAAAAATCTGATTTTGGTGTAGAATCCTCTTTAGCATGCTCTAGACTTGATATCTTCACCAAATTATTGATAGATCTTATTTCCTCCTTCATAACCCGAAACACAAGCTCTGATACCATGTGAAAGATTTCAGATCCTTAAGATCCAATCTACTTGAATGATCTTTGGTTAGACCAATGTAGAAAAATCAGCATCTACACACAATTTGAGATGCAAACACTAATAGAACTTGATCAAACTTGAGTGAAATGATTATGTACTGTTGCTGTCCGTACAAAACCAACAAGCTACTATATTTCACATGTGTGGTTCCAAAAATAACAAATATAGATCATTCTACACATAGAATTACAAACAATCACCAAGATAGTGCACCAATGGATAGTAGAACCCAAGAGAACCATGTATAAGCATGAAATGAGATAGAGAAGAGAGAAGATGACTCTCTCCACGAGTTACATCTTTTTATAACAGGTCCAAGCCCTATTTGGCCACTTGGCTTTCCCACCAAAATGCTAACCCTACCAATTTTGGGTCTAGATTCAATGTACCCAACTTATTCAAAATGAATCTACTCAAACTCGCATTCTATCTTTCCCACACTTTCAAAAAGTATTTATTCAAATGAAATTTAGACTAATGAACTTTGAAAAGTCAACCTCTAAGTCTAAAACAAGTTTTGGCCTCAATATGCCAAATATGGAAATATTGCAAAATGTGATGAAACTAGTTAATCTTTCACATCCTCTACATATGAGAACTGAGTGACGATCATATCGACACGCTCAGACTTAACTCTTACTAGAGTTATCACCATGTTGCTGCAAGAAGACAATAGAAGAAGTCAAGACACATCATTTGTTTCCTCCTCTCAAGCTCTATATGTCAACAAACGCTCCAAGTGACAGAAGCAAAAAGGCTCCAAGAAGGCTGCAACGAATCAGAAGCCGACTCCAAAGTCAAAAAAAATCATCGAATCCACAGTCAAAGATGTTTTGCAGGTATTGCAAGTGCAATAACCATGAGATCAAGGATTGCCGAATTCTCCAAGCAAAGAACGCAGCCAAGCAACCTAATCAACAAGCAAACACAGTCTCATCATCTCCCCAGGTCGAAGTAGATGAAGGTGCATTTATGGTCAAACATCAAAGCGTGTTTTTGGATGATTCATGGTTTTTGAATTCTGGAGCAACGCAACATATGACCAATCAACGTGAGAATTTCAACTCCTACACGCCTTACAACATGAAGAAATTTGTTCATCTTGGTGACAATAGTACTCACACTATTGAAGGTGAAGGTACTATAATATTGGGATTCCAACATGATCAATTCAAATTACTATCAAAAGTCTTATATGTTTCTAAACTTTCTACAAATCTGTTATCAGTAAATAGAGTTAGAGATTTAGGTCATAAGGTAGAATTCAATTCTGATCAATGCAAAATTATTGATAGGAGTAATAACATCCTTGCACTCGGCAAGAGGCATGGTTACTTATATAGATTGGCACACTGTTATTCTGAGTCTAGTCAAGTTTTGAAAACCTCTTTTCCAGTCAATAAAGTATTACTATGGCATCATCATTTAGGACACGTGAATCATACATCTATTTTGAACATGTCCAGACAATCCATGGTTCTTGATCTCAAATGTCCTTCTGGTAAGGTCGATCTCCCTGTCTATCATAGCTGCATTTTTGGAAAGCAGGCTTGGATTCCTTTTAGATCAAACCATATGCGTGCGGCAAAAGGTCTGCTAGACATTTTTCACATAGATATATGTGGACCTATGCAAACTCATTCATTGTTAGATACAAAGTATTTCATTATCTTTATTGACCAGTTTTCAAGAAGAATGGTTGTTTATTTTATTCAACAAAAATCAGAGGCTTTCATCAAATTCAGACAATTCAACGAGTATGCTGAGAATCAAACTGACAAATGAATCAAAGCACTAAGTTCAGATAATGGGGGAGAATACATCTCCAACAAATTCAAGGAGTACTGCCTCAACAACGGAATTAAGCAACACTATATCAACTCCTATTTACCTCAGTCAAATGGTCTTGATGAGAGAAAGAACAAAACCTTAGTCGAATCGGCAAAGTCCATGTTATCACATGCGACACTTCCGAAGTCCTTCTGGGCTGAAGCTGTTTCAACATCAACCTATATTCAGAACATATATCCTACTAAAGGCCTCTCAGACAAAACATCATTCGAAGTTTGGATAGGTACGAAACCTTCTTTATCAAACTTACGAGTTTTTGGATGTACTGCTTATGCACAAACATCTCGTGATCTCAAGAAGAAGCTCGACTTCCAAAGTATCAAATCTGTTTTCATCAGCTACACTACTTTAGATGAAGCCTACAAATTGTTCGATCCCATCCAGTCGAAGATATTCACTAGACGGGATGTCATCTTCATCGAAGATCAATTTCAAGACCTCAAAGGAAACGACAGTTCCCATGTAGCCGACCTGTCAGATTCTCCTAATGCTTTGAAGCTTTTCAGCAACAATACCGATCTGATAAAAGAAACTAACATAATGCTATCTTTCGAATTTGTATTTCTGCCTTGGTATACAAATCCACAGAGACAGAAAACAGAAGTTGATTTACATGACACAACAGAGGTACATCTACACCATTTTAGTCAGATATAATCTGATCAATTACAAAGTAGCTCTCTCACCAATGGAACCAGGACTCAAATTGTCAAAGGACCAGTGTCCCCAAACCATTCTATTATAGGATCTCTTATGTATGCCATGATCTGTACCAGGCTAGACACAGCTATTGCAATCAGCTCTCTCAATCAGTTTATGGCTAATCCTGGTATAACACATCATGGTGAGGACGATTAGAGGGAGGTGGGGATGGGAGGGATGGTGAAGCAACCCTCTTTTTGTGTTGATTTGCACTTTGATCCATACTGTGAATGCCCACATTGACATCATCCATTGAAAATACTTGAGATGCCCCAAATAAAAGTCTTGAAAAATGTTGTTGAAAATTTGTCGTTCGCAAAGGGGTAAGGTCTTCAGGGAACCATGCTATTTGCTAATACTTCAACGAATTAGCATATTCATGCCTCTGTTAACTTCTTTCGGAAGCATGCACAATAGCTCCTGATACTCGATCCAAATTTGATCCCCGATGACCAGCACTCCTGAATTACACCTGAGTTGATGATTGCACAGCTGCTGGATCTTAAAAAGGGAGTACGAAACTCGTTTATAACTTCATCAAAGCCTCAAAAAAATCATTCAGGACTCTTGCATGCGAATCACTGGCCACAAAGTGTATGAGTGTCTTGTAAATGATCGCTCAGCTAGTGAAATGGTTCGCTTCCTCGCAAATTAATAAACGTCTACCTCCTTAATCAACTGCGACTTGATCTTGATTGTTTCACCTGATTAAAATCGGAATTCAAGAGATTTTTTTTTCACGTTGTCTTTTCTCTATCATTTCTAAAATATCCAAATGCCTTTCCAAGCATGCGCAATTGGATAATTCGAGATGGCAGCGATGGAGGAGGCAGCTTTCATCAAATCAGAAAACCAGAAGCGCCAGTGCATGCAGACTTCACTTCAAAAATCAGCATCCGATAAACGCTTATACCATTAACCAGCTCATCAGAAAAGGTTCAATCGAGTGGAATTGATCCATAAAAACAACAAATAAACGAGAAATGAAGCGAAACGTCACAAATCCGAGCCTTAATGCTGCTCCCTGATCGTCGATTGATACGCCATAGTGTTATGGAATAGAAATTGTTGCAACCTGTCTGTAGCTCGCTCTGTTGTCCTTTAGCCACATGGATGATTGATAGGAAGAATGATTTCTGACTTCTAGAAAACTAGATTTCTGGCAGTTGACAGAAGATAGCTGTAATAGCGTTGATAGATTTCAGAAAATTCAGCGACTGTTTGCAGCAAGCAAGTTTTAATTGGATGTAGTAGAGGTAGCTCCATGCCTTTGAAGCAGATATCTTTCGCTTGTATGTCCTGATTGTGGGGCTGAGTGCGGTAGAACTGTATGCGGCTAGAACTGTAGATCTACTGGACAGCACTTGATTTATCTTGCACTTGATTTATTTTGCACTATGGCTTTACGGCTGGTTCCAAAAAAACCTTTCATGTCTGAAGAGATGATGATTGGAACATTTCAATGCGGCGTAGCTTTTTGCATGCAGTGGGAGATATGCAAGCATTCTCAGAATTCGTAGAGGCGTGGGCAAGGGCATGCATTAACAAAGACCACACGGCGCGCGCCTCTTATCGCCCCTCCTCTCGACACCGCCGCCCTGCTGTGGCCTAGAGATCCTCCAAAAATAAGTGTACCCATCGATGCACTAGTGCATCTATGTGGAGATTAGCATCCTGCAAACAAAGTAGCAGAGAAAGAAGCAGCTCTAACGGTGATCTGGAGGTTGCCATCGCCACCGCTGCTGGGTTTCTGCGGATGGGGGACGCAAAGGTTGCTGAGGCAGATCACCTGGTAGAAACGGGGCCCTATTCGTATGGTCACCCCAGCTCATTCGAGGCGGTGGACCTCCTGGAGCGGCACTTCTCCTACGCAGCAAGTCTGGTGCATGAGAGCATTGTTGCTATTGATGCCGAGTATGGGCAATTTCAGCAAGGCAAGCCTGCAGTGTTGGGGAAACCTTCAGCATGGCAAGCCTGCAGTGTTGGGGAAACCTTCAGCATGGCAAGCCTGCAGTGTTGGGTTTCCCTCCAAAAATCTATATGCGAAAAAGTTCTTCAGCCTCCATTGAGTGACAAGCTCTTATTTGCTGGTTTTTTCTTATAAAACCCAAGATTCACGACATAAAAAATCCTATACAATTTTTGCCATGCCGATTTTTGAGAAAAGATGCCAATTTCATTCTTGAACTATGTTAGTTTTCCCGAACACTGATGGCAAGGTAAGAATAGGCGACTTGCTGATGAATGATGAGATTTACATGAAAGTGTGATGACGGGCTACTCCCTTCATGAGCTCGACTTCGGGTGGGGGCGACCTATTCACGTTTCCTTCCCATTCAAGTATTATGAAATGAGCCGGTGTTGCGCCGGCGCCTCAAAGGGCGCTGGGACTTGAGCGGTTTTCCGAACACGCGCTTAAAGTGGGATTTTCCTCAAACTGACTCTGATTACCTTCTGGGTTTCAGTGTTCGGTAAAAGCACCAGTTGTAAGGCCGCTTCCAAGTTTTTAAGTTGGCACATAGCTGAGGGTTGTATCCCGGGACGCCAGCGGTATGCCGTCGGGACCATTTGGTCTGTGGCGCCAGCGGTATGCTGTCAGGACCATTTGGTCCAGGAACTGGTTGTTTCCATATCTGTCGCGGCTTGTGGTTCTGAGTGTTCCTTGCATGAACGTGAATGGGTTAAGCTCTTGGAGAAGGGGCTCTAACCTGTCGGCTGAGTTGGATAGCTTGCTTGGGTGGAAGTTACCTGTTTATGGCTGTCCAGTCTGGCATGGCGCCAAGTTGGCTTCCAGTGCTCGTGACAAAGCTTTCAGTTGGTTAACTCTGATGTAAGTCAGACCACTTGCTTGGAATGGATGTTATACGTTTGTAACGAAGCTTCGAGTTCGTTAAGTTTGATGTATGTCGGGCGGCTTGCTTGGAGGGAAGTCACCCACATCGGGACGCCCGATTTGGCATGGCGCCAGGTTGTATCTCAATGTTGGTTTTCGGAACTTCAAGTTGGTTGAGTCTGATCGTTGTTGGCGAGTTGGCTGCTTGTATGTCAAGTGGGTTTGGATGGCAAGAGTTGATGGCTGGGAAGCTAAGTCGTGGTTCCCGGCTCTCTTTGGGATGCCTGCGCTACATGTGGTATCAAAGCCGACTAGCCGGTCAGCTATGCGGATCTCACGGAAATGGCCACGGTTTGGGGTTCATCAAGACAACTGTTGTGCAAGGTGCTGCCCACAGTGTAAGCACGGGTGCATCCACGGTCGGGGTGGTCGGCAGAACGGGGGACTTGATGAGTCCAGGTGCTGCCCTTGAGGTGTAAGCACGGTCAGTTCTTGCGGTTCGGGCCTGGCGCTGTCTGCATGTAGGACGGATGAGGCAAAGTGCTGCCTAGGTAGGTGAAAGCACGGTTTGTACCTTGTGGGGTGCGGGCGACATATTCGAACTGTACGGGTTAACCATTGATACAGAGATGCTGTTCGAATTCGACTGTAAAGCACGGGTGGTTAGCTGCCGGTGCGGGATAGCTGCCGATCGTTTAACTATAAGGGCTATCGACCAAAAAGTAGTGGGGCGTGACTGAGGCAATGTGCTGCTTAATGGTGAAAGCACGGATAGTTGGAGGGGTGTCCTATGTGGGCTGATTCTGTGATCGATTTGTATGTGTGGGGCTAGGCAAAGGTCCGTTGGCAAGAACATCTCAAAGGGAGACCTTGTCTTTGTTACTTGTTAGTAAACATGCCTGAGTGTCTTACTTGTATGTATTCATGGTGAGTCTTAGTACTCGTGCTTTTCCTGGTTTGCATGATTGCTTGTAATAAAAGGAGCTGATGGCTTGAGAAGGAACCTTTTCTTTTGAAGGCTGATACCATCAAACAAAGAGGACTACAGAATCTGTGGGGCGGATTTGCAGTTCAAGTACTCGCACGTGAACGGCAACAAAACGACTCAATGTTTGCAAAGGATGGATGGCTAGCCTGTTTCTTGGGTTAGTTTCATTTGCGACAACGCCCACCAGATGCAAGCAGGAAGTCAAAAGTTGGAAAGGGCAATTTCAGGGGAGATCTTCTATGGAGCAGTTGGTCTTCATTTTGGGACGGCCACATTCGGAACTGAAACTCACTGAGCATGGGTGATATCCAGTATCAGTTGGATTTTTCCTCAAAGGGGAAAGACTAGGATCCTCTTCAGAGATTGGCAACAAGTTGGATCAAGCCATAATCCTAGCAGATGGGAAACAAAGTGTTGGAAAGGCTTTCTGTCCGAAGAACTCTACTCTAAGTCCGATTAGTTGATTTTATAAGTGGAGGGGAACTATCACACATACACCTCTCTCTTGGGGAAAATTTTGAATGAAAGTTGATCAAAACGGGGGCAAATTCAAGGTGACCTAGCCATACTCACACGAGGAGACTGGCGAACTTTGGACCTAATAAGTTGACAAGTTTTTGTTGTGGAAAGGAAAGTTCGTTATAGGCTTTCTCTGGACCAGCAATGATGAGGAAACATATGAGTACGCTAGGTTGTGTTACGTGTAAGACAGCTGATCAATGAAGGAACTGTGAAAGTTGAGTCTTGCATGAGAGACTTGGTATTTCGAACGGACGCTAAGGGATAGTTCGCGTTGAGATCGGACTAGTGCAAACTCTGAGTGCATGTGTCCGATTCAAAGAGAGCTACTTGAAGCCAAGCTCAATGTACACTTCTTGTTTTGACTGTGAGGCAACTGACCAGTGATGGAATTGTGAAAGTCAAGTTTTGTGAGATGGACATGGTGCTTCAAACAAACGTGAAGAGATAGTTCGGATGCGGATCAAACTGGTGCGACCCTTTGGCTTTCCACGAGGTCAATGGTTACATTTGGACTGATTCAAAGAGCTACTTCAAGCTAAGTGAGAGATGCATTGCGGAGTACTCAATCTTTGCCTACCTTAAAGAGCCAAGATGGAAAAGTATCAAGATCAGGCTGGGACAAGGAGAGAAATCAAGGTGCAGAAGCAACAAGGCACGGAGTGGACCATAAAGTGGGCAATCAAACGATAAATCCTTCGGCTCAGGGAGCCTTGATACCTGTGCGGAACTGAACAAATCTGGAGCTCAGGGAGCTCAACACAAAGTGCATCAAGGACAAATCAGGAGCTCAAAGGAGTTCCAAAGTCGAAAGTCAGAAGCGACAGGGGCGAACATTTCAAAGAAAGGCCTCTATCACCAGTTAATAAGGTTCTCGGGGTTTATGAAAGCGATATCAATTCTACGCTTTTCCCAGACAAAGATATATTTTCAAGTTATGTAATTTTTCAGTACAAAGAGCTGAGCCTCCGACTTGTGGTGTGTCAGCTTCAATGTTAATAAAAAGTGGCCAGTAAATTGAATATTGTGCCAAGTAGCTTAAATGTATAGTTATTTTAACTGGAAGACACCTTTACTTTAATCTGACATCTGATGAGGACATCAGATTTTATAAAGGTGGGGTGGATGGTGTAAAGCTACCTTTACAAGCTTTACTTTCGGCGCCATCGGTGCCAGCTATGTCCCTGGCGCCAGCAGTGCCCCTGTTGCTCCCGGTGCCACTGTGACCAGAATTCAGCCGGCGCCAAGTTCCTATGGCTGAAAATCTTTGATCGGTTCTAGCGGAGTCCAGAGAGCTCAGATCGATGTGCAATCGCCTCACATGATCTAGGCATGATTAAAGGAAGCCTGAGGATCAATAAAATCTAGAGAGAGAAAATGACTTTCTAGAAAGAGAAAATCCTAGAGAGAGAAAAAGGTGCTTTACCAGCTTGGGTAGAGTGCTTGGTATGAGAGGGGGTGCCGAATCACACCAATACTATAGGGGAGTGCGGGTTGCGACTCAGGACGAGCTCCAACCAAGTCTCAGCCTCCCTTGCTGGAATGTTGTCATGACTCTTGCCTTGGCATGCTAGCGCCTCGGAGACTAGGGTCGGTCACACACTTGAAATGTAACCTTCTCAGATTTATCAATAAAGTGGGATTTTTCTCAAACTGACTCTGATTACCTTCTGGGTTTCAATGTTCGGTAAAAGCGCCAGTTGTAAGGCCGCTTCCAAATTTTTAAGTTGGCACATAGCTGAGGGTTGTATCCCGGGATGCCAGCGGTATGCCGTCGGGACCATTTGGTTCGTGGCACCAACGGTATGCTGTTAGGACCATTTGGTTCAGGAACTGGTTGTTTCCTTATATGTCACGGCTTGTGGTTCTGAGTGTTCCTTGCATGAACATGAATGGGTTAAGCTCTTGGGAAACGGGCTCTAACCTGTCGGCTGAGTTGTATGGCTTGCTTGGGTGGGAGTTACCTGTTTATGGTTGTCCAGTCTGGCGTGGCGCCAGGTTGGCTTCCAGCGCTCGTGACAAAGCTTTCAGTTGGTTAAGTCTGATGTAAGTCAGACTGCTTGCTTGGATTGGATGTTACACGTTTGTAACGAAGCTTCGAGTTGGTTAAGTTTGATGTATGTCGGGGGGCTTGCTTGGAGGGAAGTCACCCACATCGGGACCCCCGATCTGACATGGCGCCAGGTTGGATCTCAATGTTGGTTTTCGGAACTTCAAGTGGGTTAAGTCTGATCGTTGTTGGCGAGTTGGCTGCTTGTATGTCAAGTGGGTTTGGATGGCAAGAGTTGAAGGCTGGAAAGCTAAGTCGTGGTTCCCGGCTCCCTTTGGGATGCCTGAGCTACACTCGGGGCCACCAACACGTGTTGGGCATTGTGCCTGGCTCGTGCTGGTAGAGGGAGCTGAGACCTGGCGATTGGATTTCTGGCGTTGGTTGAGCTGTCCAAGTTTCTATCTACTGGACTCCCCCTATAGTTCTGCTGTGATTCGGCGCACCCCCTCTGTTCTGAAACATAGTGCTTTCCGGTAAAGCACGCTTTTTAGGACTTAATTTTTATTTTGCTGATTAAGCCTGGTAAGCTTGGCAGAATCAGTCTGGCTCCCGGACATGGGTCCCGGGAGCCGTCCCGGCGGTAGAATCAAGTTGCTTCCTGACTAGGTCATGACTCGAGCTCTAGAGCTAGCTCATGACTTGTGACTACTTGACTGGCTCACCACAGGTCGGAGGCTCAGTCCTTGACGTTCTAACTTGCTCTGGGACCTTAGGGAGCGTCACCCCTTAGAGTCTTACAGGGCACACTAGGTGCACCTGAGTCAGCTTTACAAAATCCTCCCCTCGTATGAAAAAGTTGATGTCCTCATCAAGGCCAAACTAGACGTAGGACGTATGGCATGGGCTCAATTCACCGACCTTAACAACTTTTGAATTAAAAAGATGCATTGGCAGTAGCACAAGAAAAGTGTAGATAAAGTTCACTTACGTAAAACCTGTGTAAAGTTGCAAGTGATTTATTGACAAACTTAAGAAAGATACCTGAAAGTTCCTTGAACTTCATAATTAGCCATGAGTGTTTATGCAGGAGGCATGCTGCCAGGTAGTGCTTTGTGTGCCGATATGGGAAAACGGCTATTGCGTTGATTCTTCTGCAGATAATCTGCAAGTACTTCAGGGGCTCCCTCCTTAAGTTTGTCTTCGTACTCCCAAGAAGCCTCAATGAGTGGAGCCCCTAGCCACTTCACTAGATATTCACGTTGCACGCTAGTTCGCTTTCTATGTGTCAATATTTGTTCTGGTACAAGCTGTCTCTTTGTATCATCAAGTGTCTTTGTTGGGTGACGAAGTTCGTGTTGCCGATCAAATCGCTCATCTGGTTTATACCGTTTGAGTAATGAGATATGAAACACATTGTGTATATCCAAGCTGGATGGCAGCGCCAATCGGTAAGCCACTGGGTTGATCTTCTTGGGGACATGATATGGTCCCGCATAAGGTCGAACGAACTTATGAGAGAAACCTTTTGGTAACGCAATGTTCTTTGTGTTCAGCCACACTTGATCAACTTCCTCAAATTCCAGTTCTCGTCGATGTGGGTTCACGTCAGCTGCCATACTTCTTTGGGACTGCTCTAAAAACGACTTCACCTCTGTCAGCTTTGTGTGCCACTCATTGATGAATTCCTCCACAGTGGGTACTGGGGTTTCTTGCACACCTGTAAGAAAAGAGCTTGGAACAATCGGTACCCGACCATTGCTTATCTCGAAGGGTGCCCATCCAATAGATCTGTTCACTTGATTGTTATGTGCAAACTCGAGAATATCCAAGTAGTTGACCCAATCGGATTGGTCCCAAGCGACATAATTTCGTAAATATTGTTCAATCTGTCGATTGACTCGTTCCCTTTGCCCATCTGTTTGAGGGTGATATGCAGTGTTGAAATTCAGTCCAGTTCCCATGAGGTGAAATAGGCAAGTCCAAAACTTTCTGACGAACTTGGTGTCTCGGTAAAAAATAATCGTTCTAGGTAGGCCATGGTATTTGAAGACACATTTGAAAAATAACCTCGCCACTTCTTCAGCTGTCACTGAACTTTTAGTTGGTACAAGATGAGCTTGTTTTGAAAAACGGTCAACCACCACATAAATCGAGTCGAAACCCTGGCAACATGGTAGTTGAACAATAAAATCCATGCTCACTGAGTCCCAAGAGTATGCTGTTACTGGTAATGGCTGGAGTAGTCCTGCTGGGGCTAGTGGTTCCACCTTCACTTGTTGACATGTAGGACATGTTTGCACATAGAATTCAATGTCTGCTCACATATCTGGCCAATAGAAGCCTCTCTTGAGAAGTTCATACATGCGATTCACCCCTGGATGTCCGGCGACTAGTACATCATGATGCTCCCTCAAGATTTTCTTCCTCAAGTTGATGTTGTCTGGAACATATACTCTGTGTTGTCTGTAAACAACCATTTGGTCTTTCCAAGTGAAATGTTTACAAGGCTTTCCCAGCTGGAATTCGATCATTAGATTCTTAGCCAGCGCATCTACACCATAGTTCTCTTTGATTCCTTGGAGTAGACCGGTCACCTAGGTTGAAATCGTCACCATCAAGTGCTCCTGTCTACTGAGTGCATCTACTACCACATTACTCTTTCCCGCCGTATGTAGAATGTCTATATGAATTTCGAGAGAAAGTTTTGCCATCGCATCTGCTTTGGTGTGAGCATACCTTGGGATGAGAAGTACTTAAGTGATAAGTTGTCAGTGAACGCCTTAAAGGGCTTTCCTACCACATAACGTCTCCAATGCTCCACTGCTTGTACGACTGCAACCATTTTTTTTTCGTGAGTTGGCCATCGTCGTTCTACATCACTTAATTTCTTTGAAAAATATGCCACTGGTTTTCCCTCTTGCATTAACACGGCCCCAATAGCAAAGTTTGATGCATCTGTATGTATTTTGAACGGTTTGCTAAAGTCCGGTAGGGCAAGAATGGGTTCTTGAGTGATCCATCGCTTTAGTTCTTGGAACGCTGCTTCACATTCCGGTGTCCATGTCATTTTGAGATGAGTCTTTGTCTGCTCCAACAACGGTGCCACAATTTTGGTAAATGCCTCAATGAATCTCCTATAAAAATCACATAGCCCCACAAAGGATTTGATGCCATAAACAGTTTTAGGTGCTAGCCAATCCAAGATAGTCTTGATCTTCTTAGGATCCATTCGAATCCGTCCGTGGCCTATAACATGTCCAAGGAAATCAACTTCCTCCACCACAAACTCACATTTCTCTCTTTTCGCGAACAAGCAGTTCCTCCTCAGTCGTTGGAGAACTGTACTTAAATGTTTAATGTGATCTTTAAGGCTCCGGCTAAATACTAATATGTCATCGATGTACACAATGACAAATTCATCTAAGCAGTCTTGAAAAATATTGTTCATCAACGTGCAAAAAGTGGCTGGTGCATTTGTTAGACCGAATGGCATCATTAGGAACTTGTGACTCCCGTACCGCATTCAAAATGCCGTTTTGTGCTCATCACCTTTAGCTATTCGAATTTGATGATATCCAGATTTGAGATCTATTCGGCTAAAGTATTTGGCATGTTTGAGTTGGTCAAACAGGTCATCAATTTTAGGCATGGGGTACTTGTTCTTGATGGTACTCTTGTTAAGCATGCGATAATCCACACACATTCGAAGAGTTTTGTCCGCCTTTTCCACGAACAACACTGGGGCTCCAAAAGGTGAAACGCTAGGTCTAATAAAACCTTTGTCTATCAATTTACCAAGTTGTCATTTCAGTTCCGCCAACTCCTCTTGTGACATTCTGTAGGGTGCTCATCAAGTTGGCTCCGTTCCTTGTACCAACTCAATTTTATGGTCCATTGGTCTTCGAGGAGGTAGCTTAGCTAGGAGTTCCTCCGAAAACACATCGATAAATTCTTCTAGCAGATCTGCCACTTCTTTTAGCAAGTTTTCTTGTCGCACGCTTTTCCCTTCTGGGACTTTTCGGCAGATGCAAAGAAAGCACTTTGAACCTTTTCCCTTTCGCCATTCTTTTCATCGCTAATGCTGCAACCAGATTTTGTTCAATATCGGTATCCTTAGCATTTCCTCCGGGCAGGGCTTTTGTCACGCAGATTTGTCCCTTGTAATCCAAGAGGACCAAGTTTGAGCTCCTACCCAAAACTGTGATACAGTGTTCATTTAACCAAGGGAGGCCCAAAATCACATCGAAGACATCCATCTCTAAAATCCAAAAGCTAAGTTTAGCCTTCCATCTTCCAATCTGCACCGGGATGTTCAATGTCGCTTTGTCTGCATCCAGTACTCCCTTCGTTGTCTCTACCTTGAGAGTAGATGTAACATTCCTGGTCGGCAAGCTGAATTGTTCCACTACGCTCCTTGAGATATAGTTATGTGAAGCTCTAGAGTCGATCATGAAATCTGACTTCCTCCCCGCGATCTTTCCTGATAAAAATAACAATCTTGAACCAGTCTTGGGGGTTGCCCCATGGAAGTTCCTTTCTATACTTGTGTGTCGTCCACTCATAAATGTAAGCTCCTCTCACAACTCCCAACTAGATCAGATCACCTGGATCAAAACAAGTAGTCAGGGATAATTCAGGTCCAGACAAGCACACCACAAACGAACATACCAATCAAAGCTAAACAGAGGATCCCTCTCAAGTCACATTCCCCTCGAGACCGGACGTAGGACCTTTGCCTAGCTGCGCCCACACAAATCTATCACAGAATTAGCCCACGGGGAAACATCCATCCAACCATCCGTGCTTTCACCATTAAGCAGCACATTGCCTCAGTCACGCCCCACCACTTTTTGGTCGATAGCCCTTATAGCTAAACGATCGGCAACTATCCCGCACCGGCAGCTAACCACCCGTGCTTTACACCCAAATTTGAGCAGCATCTCTGTATCAACGGTTAACCCGTACAGTTCGAATATGTCGCCCCACACCCCAGACCGTGCTTTCACCTACCTAGGCAGCACTTTGCCTCATCCGTCCTACGTGCAGACAGCGCCAGGCCCGAACCACGAGAACTGACCGTGCTTACACCTCGAGGGTAGCACTTTGACTCATCAAGTCCTCCGTTTTGCTGACCACTCCGACCGTGGATGCACCCGTGCTTACACTGTGGGCAGCACCTTGCGCAACAGTTGTCCTAACAAATCCCAAAACGTGGCCATCCTTGTGAGACTTGCGTAGCTGACCGGCTAGTCGGCTTTGATACCACATGTTGCGTCGGCACCTCAAAGGGCGCTAGGACTTGAGCGGTTTCCCCAACACGCGCTTAAGTCTAACATTCATCCATTATGCACTTACTTAAAATCCAACTCAGAAACGTAACAAGCTTAATCATTCAGACTTAACAAAACTGGAATCCCAACCAACCCGAAAGCCAACTCAGAATCCGTCCCCAAAAGGTAACCAAAGGCAACGACAAGCCACACATGAAATCCAAGGCATAGTGGTCAAAAAACTGACCAATTGGCATTGCGGCAAGCCCCACGTCGATGACAAGGACCCTTAGGCACCGACGACGCAAAAATGTTGTAGTAAAGGTCCTTCCACTTGGACCAGTCCCGGAGGCGAAATCGAAATGGTAATCATCCCCAAGGATCAGCTTTATTAGATTTGGAAGATGTTACATTCATACATAGACTGACATGTCTCGGGGCCACCAACACGTGCTGGGCATTGTGCCTGGCTCGTGTTGGTAGAGGGAGCTGAGACCTGGCGACTTGAGTCCTGGCGCTGGTTGAGCTGCCCAAGTTTCTGTCTGCCAGATTCCCCCTATAGTTTAGTTGTGATTCAGCGCACCCCCTCTGTTCTGAAACATAGTGCTTTCTAGTAAAGCACGCTTTTTAGGACTTAGGTTTTATTTTGCTGATTAAGCCTAGCAAGCTTGGCAGAATCAGTCTGGCTCCCGGACATGGGTCCGGGGAGCCGTCTCGGCGGCAGAATCAACTTGCTTCCTGACTAGGCCATGACTCGAGCTCCAGAGTTAGCTCATGACTTGTGACTACTTGATTGGCTCACCACAGGTAGGAGGCTTAGTGCTTGACGTTCTAACTTGCTCTGGGACCTTAGGGAGCGTCACCACTTAGAGTCTTACAGGGCACACTAGGTGCACCTGAGTCAACTTTACAACAGCCGGGCACAACCCATTCTACCCGATAAGGATTTCCAAAAAAAAATGGGCGAGGCCGGCTCATTCCATTGCGTAAAGGAGTCTTTGACTTTTCCACATAATCAGCAGTTCAATTTTTTTTTACCAATCAAAAACTGCCACATGGCAGTCTGACGGATCCAGTCTAACGCTGATTGATGCGCTGTCTAGCAAGGACTGACGCACATCTGGAATAGGCTTCATAATTGTCAATTTTAAAAAAAAAAATCCAGTGACATTTTATGCTTTTTAAAGAGCTAAAAACTGGCCGTAATCCGCACAGAGAATTCATTACGTCTCTATTCCTGGCACTTTTGATCTCAACGGTAGCATTCTGGTAATGTCTGACCCAAGTGTTGCTCATGCTCAAGAGTTTGTGATGTTTTTGAAGGTCAAGCACATGAACAAGCTTATAGGAGATCCTTTTATCTCTCACTATTTAGAGGGGGAGGAGCAACTAGTACATGAAATAATTTGCCCTCCAAAGTCTCCAAGGTATGAATATGAGCTGGTAATCTTAAGGAAGACCTACCATCCTTTTCGTCCAAGAATACAAGTATGAGTTGTTAATGATAAAGAAGATAGAGGAGTCGTAACAGTCATAAGAAGTATTGACTGGTGTGCCTCACTTATAGTACAATATGTTATAGGGGAGTGGGGCACTCCAATGCTTATTAATCTAAACTCAACCCTCAATTGCTTGCTCAAATATTGGCAAGAGTATAGATGCTTTGGATGAAGTCTAATAGCTTATCTTCATGCCATAGATTATTAATGTCCTCTCTTTTATCTCTTAAACCAAAAGATCATATGCTCACTCAGGATCTCCTTTTAAAACAAGTGTTTTATGGTAAGCACTTGTCCTTGACTGGGTCATAGACAATTACTAGGTCTCTAAAATTTAACTTTGAGGAACTCAATTTGTTGTGTTTTATAATATAATATTGTTAATCCTACAAAGGCTTAAATTTGTCGATGGCTCCAAATTTTTTTGAGAATAAGGTTTGTTGTGATGACAACATGTTTATTATAGATGTAAGAAATGCGATGTCACTTGATAATGATCATATACAATATTATGTTTGTTCTTCTTCTAATAATGATCTAGTGTTGAGGGATACTAGGATAATGAGGTGTGTTTGTGTGCATATGTGCCATAATAAAAGTATGTAAACTCCAATTTGATGTTGCTCATAATTGTGTCATTTCACGTTGTATAGGTGAGTCAATCCTAAAATGAGTTCACGTTGATGATTGGTTTGATGTACCTACTTTAAATCTTTTTGACTACATAAAACCATTCTTTGAAAAGTTTATGGAATTAGATGTTGATTGGTCTATTGTTAGGCATTAGGCTCAATATACCCTTCTTGCTATTGTTGTTCTAATTGAAATTGTTTTCTTGCGATGTTTTTAATATAGATTGGCCAATTTGAAATTTATCCATCATTCAATGTATTCAACTCCATGTTTAATGATTTATTGTATTTTTACACATGTACATGTGGTTCTTAAGGGATTTTTCCTTAACCAAATTCATGATTTGGAATTTGTACCCATATAATGTCTTTTGCATCAATCATATTTAATTTTTGATGTCTTTATATAATCTAAAGATAATGCTTGTCTTTTGCAGTCTTTTGCTAATCCATGAAGACAAATTGAGATGTTTTAATATGTCAACATAGTTGATCTTTTGTTTCATAATATGATAAAGATTATTGTATAGTTTTGGGTCTAGTTCTTCTTCTAACTGTGGATCCTAAATGGTAGTGTACAACATCATTGGTCATGAATATTTGAAGCAACATTTGTGTAGTGTTTTTGGCTTTATAGAATGTTGCTTACTGATGGTGAGCTTGCATATTTGAGTTGTGTATATTTAATAAGCACTTTGACTCATGTAATGTTTGCATCAATGAATTATGTGATTTTGTTCTCAAATTTTATATCATAAGTTGCTACATTGTCCATCTAGAACATTCCCTGATCATGTTGACTTCCACGATTTTGAAGATTGTCATTCTTGAAAAGTTAACAACACATTTTTCAAGGTTTCAAGTGGAAAAAAAATCAATTGCCTCTTACTTACTTGAAATACTCATGAG